>JAPPVO010000002.1:108759971-109359971 GCA_030407325.1 Camellia japonica | reverse complement strand
AAACCCTATTCTTGCACCTTTGTTGTTGGAGGCCCTATCATAGCGCATGGCCCATGATATTCTTGATGAGAACCCATTGCCTCCTCTGGTTTCCTCTTTTAGGGAGAGATCTGCCACAAAATTTGCCAGAACTTGTCCCTTGATTACGGTTCGCTGTTTGAAGTGGATGTCATATTGTCCGAGCTCGATAGCCCATTTGAAAATTCTTTCCGATGAATCTAGCTTGTAGAGGACCCGTTTGAGTGGATGTTCGAAATAAACAATGATGGGATGGGCCAAGAAGTAATGTTGCAATTTTTTGGATGTTACGATAAGTGCCAAAAAGAGTTTTTCTAAGGGTAAATACTAGGTTTCTGCATCAAGCAATGTTTTGCTTATGTAAAAGATTGGTGATTACCCATTCGATGATTCCCTGATGAGTGTCAAACTTACAGAATGATCGGATACGGCTAGGTATACATATAATTTTTCCTCAACCTAGGGCTTGTGAGCATGGATGGCTTGGCCAGATAGGTTTTCAATTCCTGTAGTGCAAGATTGCACTTTAGGGTCCACTCAAACTAATATTTCTTCTTTGTTAATTGGAAGAATGGTCGGCACCGGTTTGATGATCGGCTAATGAATCTGCTGAGTGCCGTTGCCATTTAGTGAGCATTTGGATTCCCTTTACTGATGTGGGAGGAGCCAAATCGAGTAGTGCTTGGATCTGGTCGGGGTTGGCTTCTATTCCTCGATAAGTAACGATATATCCGAGGTATTTCCCAGATCTAACTCCAAAGGCACATTTTGCTACATTAAGCTTCATCTTGTATTTTCAAAGTACCCCAAATGCTTTCTGGAGATCGGCTAGATGATTTCTGGCATCCTGTGATTTGACCACCATATCATCAATGTAGATTTCTAGGTTTTGACCGATCTGTTTACTGAACATCTTTGTAACCAACTGTTGATATAAAGCCCCTGCATTTTTCAATCCGAATGGCATTACCTTGTAGCAGAACAGTCCTAAGGGAGTGAAAAAGGACGTCTTTTCCTAGTGGCTCGGATGTATAGTTATCTGATGGTAGCCTCTGTACGCGTCTAGGAAACTCATTCTCTCGTGCCCAGACATTGCTTCCACCAGCTGATCAATTTTGGGTAAGGAAAAACTATTTTTGGGGCACGCCTTATTTAGGTCGATAAAATCCACATAAACTCTCCATTTCTCGTTCTTTTTCTTAACGACAACAGTGTTAGATAGCTATTTTGGGTATTGTACTTCACGAATGGCATCGGCTTCGAGTAACTTCATGACTTCCTTTTTTACGGCTTTCGTATGCTGTGGTACCGATCTTCTACTCCGTTGTAACACTGGCTTCAAGCCTGGATTTATGTTAAGTTTGTGGCATATCACCCTTGGGTTGATTCTCTCTATTTCATATGGGGTCCATATGAAAACGTCCTTGTAACGAAGTAAGAAGTGAATTAATTGCTCATTTTCTTCTGAGGGGAGACCCTTTCCTACGAGGAAGAACCTCTCCTTATTTTTGGGGTCTATCAGTATTTTTTTCAAGTTCTTCGACGCTTTTATCACCAGATTGAGTGTTGACATTCTCTTCCTCTAACTCACGTGTTCGGACTTCTTGAATTACTTGCTTTGTGGTAGACACAGTCATGCACTGTTTTGCCATTGTCTGGTCTCCCCTTATTTCCCATATACCATCCCATTCCGGGAAGCTTACAACCTGGTGGAATGTGGATGGGACTGCCCCCATTTGGTGGAGCCATGTTCTTCCCACTATGGCATTATATGGGGAGGACATATTTACCACTTGAAATTCAACTTGTTGAACTGTTGCTTCGGCTTTTACAAGTAAGAATATTTTTCCCAAGGGAAAAATCAGGCTTGAATTGAAACCATAGAGTGGTGAATCAACTGGGAGTAGGGCTTCAAGGGACAGTCCTAATTGTTTGAAGAACTCGTAGTACATGATTTTCGAAGAACTTCCCTGGTCTATCAATATCCTTTTAACTGCGAATCCCCTGATCTGCAAGGTTATTACTAGAGTATCATTGTGGGGATGATGAACCCATGTCAGATTTTCATCGGAGAATGTGATTCTTAATTTGGAACAACGCATTCATTGGTGGGGACTTCTGATAGAGTCATCACTTCCCCATGATATGCCGACCTCCTTATTATGTGCCTTTTTTAAGGGATTGAATATATCATATTGATAACTTCTAGTGGTTGCGTGTCTCTACCTTTATCCTTTCTTTTCTCTTTTTGATCAGGGGAGTGGTCGATATAAGATCGTAAATGCTTGTTTTAAGCCAACTCTTCTAGAAATTGCTTCAATGCCTTACAATCTTCTGCAATCCTTACGGTAAGAACATCATAACCTACAATTTCGAAGAGATGGGTCTCTAATCATCTTTGGAGACCAAGAGAAGTAGGGCTCATTTTGGATCTTTGCTATCAGACGGTACATTGGCTCAGTGAAAGTGGTGATGATTGCTCGGAAAGTCTTTTTCCTTAGCTTTGGTTATTTGGTGATAGCGTTGGATTCCTTTCTTTTGATGTTAGGAGACTTCTTCTCGTCATTTTTTAGAACTCTTAGTGGGAGCCGGGTAGGTTTTGGCTTTTCGGTCCTTCATAGGCCGTCTTTCAATTTTGCAGTGCTGTTCCACTCACCTCATTAGACTACCCACATCAATAGGTGCCTTTTTTTGTTAGGGACTGCCGGAGCTTACTTGTGGGCTGCAATCCTAATTTGAATGAGGCAACTGCTAACTGTTCGTTGCAGTTATCAATCTCGTTATAGGCTGCCCAATACCTATTAGCTTACTCTCGTAGGCTCTCCATGTCTTGTTTTTTCATTGTGATGAGTACATCCACTTCTTTCGGTGGTCGGGCTATTGGTGATGAAGCGTGAGATGAACGCTTGCTGCAACTACTTCTAATCATTGATTGATCGGGCTTCTAATTTATAATGCCATCGAAGTGCCATTTCTCCTAAGCTCGAGAAGAACATTCGGCACATGATTGGACCATTATTAATCCATAATGTCGTGGCTTGAGTATAATGCTGAATGTGGCTAGTCTGATCCCATTTACCATTGTATAGGTTGAATTTTGGTGGGGTAAACCTCTTTGGCGGGTCAACACGTTCTATTGCTCGAGAGAATGGTGAAGTTAGTTCTTTTGTGAAGAGCTTTCTTTGAAGGGGTTTAGGATTCCCCCCCGTTCGTCCATCAAGCTGGCTCCGTAAGTCATTCTTCTGGTAATCTTGGGATTCCTCCCTTCTAGTGACCTGGCACTGTCTCTACGTCTGATCAGGG
This sequence comes from Camellia japonica, assembly GCA_030407325.1. NCBI lineage: Eukaryota > Viridiplantae > Streptophyta > Magnoliopsida > Ericales > Theaceae > Camellia > Camellia japonica. Next base: position 109,356,650 of record JAPPVO010000002.1, on the reverse strand, counting down.
TGGCTGCTAGTCGTTTGGCTGGTAGTTTCGTGAGGACTGGTCTTCTTCTGATTATTGGCAGTCTTTACTCGGGTGTCAGGTTTACTTCGGGCCAAGCGTAATTCTTCTTTGAGGGCTTCAACTTGTGCCACCAACCGATCTATTAGTGGAGTTCGTTGGTGGTCGTTATTTGGCAGGGAGATTACATTTTCTAAGTCTTTGGGTGCCACCTCAGAATCGTGGCCTTAGTTTAGGCTAGCCATGTTCTCGATCGGTTGGTATCTCTTGGTATCTTTTCTCGAGAAGGATGGGTACTCATCTTCGTTGTTCCCACAGACGATGCCAATTGTGAAAGGCAGAAAGATTCTCCACAGGGAATGCAAGACGAGATGATCATTCCTTTATTCTACAAAGAGAAACCAACTAGTTAGTGATCGCTCCTGACCAGATATGGTCGGGAGGACCCTCCGACGATCAAGTCAGAAATATGATCGGCCATTTAATATTTGTTGAGGAAATAAGATTTTATATTTCCCTTTTGTTACCTCTCTCGTTTTTCCTTATTCTTCATTTTATAGTGTAATTGTCCTGGCCTTAGTCGTTGAATTGACATCATTATCTAAGGGCTCTGGTTACTACGAGACTTTGGTCGGGCAAGGGGCCAGGTTGCTTTGATCTTTTGCTGTTGGATTACTTTGTTATGTGCGACTTAGATTATGTCAGGCGTTTAATGGCTAACTTGCCGATTGCTCCATCCTTCTGATTAGGTTCATCAGATGGTTGTTTTGTTTGCGTGGGTTAGGCCTATGCACTTATCCCTGACGATTGTGATCTTTACCGTTGATTGTGAATGAATCTAGGGGCATCCCTGCATTCTGCAGATCTCATTCTAGAAGGCGATTTTACTCAGGTTTGGTCACGTGACACTGTCCCTTCTTTTGTTGGGCTTATCAATGATTTGGGTCTTTCTCTTGATTCTGATTGCTTGGTTGGACTTGAACTTTAGGCCTTGGGCTAACATTTCTGGGCTTTGGGTCAATATTTTTACCCCTCCACAACCAAATTTACACTTGAACAGCAAAAATAATATATTGAAAATGTTTCAACTAATAGGAAAAGGAAACACAAAGACCCAAACACATTTGAAAACACAACTTACTCTTTGGAAGGGCATGACGAGACAACTCCAACGAATGATAAACATACAAAATTAATTATTATTTTGGACAAATTTTACTATATAAATTTAAATCTAATGCTTGTAGTTTGTTTTATATATATGAAAAATAGGTGGCCGATCATTGCAAATTATTTGCTCTCTAACACATGAATTACGTAAAATGACACCTTATAACTTTTGTAAGGTTAAAATGTTTGAATATGAACCTCCAAGCTTTTGTTGCTTTAACGGAAAAGTATTTCTTACAAGTCCCGAAGTTCTAGAATATCTAAGAACCGTATTCACTTCTCAAACTACAGAGGCTGTTGAATTTCATAGATATATTTGAGCATATAATATCATTTTTGCATTGACATTGTTTGCCGTCAAGTTAGACAAGGTATTGGCAAATTCTAGACGAGGTGTTTATATATTTCGTGCACAAGGTCAAATATATTATGATTTGTCATCTTTGATTCCATTTGGTAAAGATCCTTGTTACTTCCAGTTGTACTTCTATAATGTAGACAATGAACTTCAAAATAGATTGAGTAAACTAAACGATGCACCACCTTGTAAGGTTGTTGTTAGTAAACTAATTGAGGCACTTTCAGAAAATCCTTATGCTCATTTTTTCAGTACACTAGAACATGTTTTATTAGATACTTTTCAAATCCATATAAGTAATGATGTCAAGTTGGATCAAAGGGTTTACAACTTTCCATCAGCTTATCAAGTGGCTGCAATTTGGATCGAAGGAAATAACCCAAATGTACCCCATGAAGGTGATATTATAGTTCACTCAAATTCGGATCATAAGCATAAAGTGCGACACTATCATAGTTGCTACGATCCATTGCAATACCCATTATTATTTCCTAAAGGAGAGATTGAATGACATTAAAATATTTTTAAAAGAAATAGAGCTAGAGTACACAATGGTGTTATTAACATGTAACAAAATTCAACTATGCATTCATTTACATCAGCTAAAGACATTTTTAGACAAGAACAACAAGGTACTTATTCTTTTCTAATGAAATCATTTTTCATTTATATTAATTAAAAAAATTTCAATTAATGTACAAAGGTACTAAAACTCTAAAAAACTTAAAATATTTTTCAATTAAACTTAAAATATTAATTTAATATTTTTCAATTAATATACAAGGGTATTAAAATTTTTCAATTAATATTTTTGAAAAACATCAATCAACACATAAAAATATATGTCGTGGATTTTCAAGCTCACATATTAATACATACGAACTAATTAGATTTTCTTACAAAATAACTAATTTTTGCTTTGATATAAGTTAAATTTTTTAAGTGAAATAAATTCAGTCATTCTGTTAGTTGATACATGTTCATTCTTTTTAGTGGAAATTAGTATTCTCAAGGTATTTGTATTCTTTTTTATAGTATGAGGTATGGTCAATTAATTTAAATTTTTTCTTAATCTTAGAGAATGGTATATTAAAAAACATATTATCTCTATTTCTATATTTATATTTTTTATACAATAAGAGAATTAATAAATACTATATCTGCAGTTGCAATAAAAAACCAATTGAAAGTAAGTCAGGTATATCGTTATAGGCAACAAATACACAAAGTCTTGAACAAATGAAGACAACAAATTTGATAAAACATTCATTACTTGATTTTTAGGTACATAATTTATCATCCTAATAGTAATTAAAATTTTCAAATATCATGATTTTTCTTTTACTTCACCAAATTAATATTAATACACCATGAATAAAAATATTCATATAAAATACACATTGTTCCTTCAAAGCGACAATCATTTGTATAGACAATCTGGGCGAATCTTAGTATATTATTTGCAAAGTATGCAATATGAAAGATTATCAAATTGAACAAGGAGCAGAATACAATAAATAGAAGAATTCAAATTCAGAGTATCATCCAAGGTATGTGATAGTTCTACAAAACAACACAAATTAATGCTTAGCATTTTTTAAATATCAAAATTACAATCTCGTAATTTATTGATATTTGCCACATTAAATATCAGCTATTTGATGAAGCTTACAGTGAGAGATAGAGAAAGACAACTGTATGCCACATTATTAAAAGTGGCTGAGAAAATTATTGGATGTCTAGTAACCGAATTCATAGCATCCAAAGAAAAGGCAAGTTTACCAAATGCATAAGCAATCTTACATTAGTAAGTAATATACATAGCAAAGGAATTAATTTAATTTAAAACTATACTATTATTATTGTTATTGTTATTACAGGAAGGAAAGAATAGCAAATTTTAAGGCACTAAAACTTGTTTTTGGACATACATACATATTTTTTATAAGGCTAGACAAGGTGAATGACAAGGATCACACATCTGAAAAGATTGAAGCAGAAGAAGTACAAAATGATGAAGATCAATATGGAATGGGAAATAACAACATAACAGATTCTCAAAATTTAACCACAAAGAAGATCAAACTAGAGAAATGAATTTTATAAAAATACTTTACCTTTCAATTTCCTTTACTTATTTTATTTCAAAATAATAATAATTAGGGTAAATTATAATTTAACCCCTTGTGGTTTTCTTAAAAAACATGGAGCCCCTATAGTTTCATTTGTAATACTTAAACTCCTTATATTTCATACCAAAGTGCAATTTTCGACGGAAGTGTTTGTTTAAACAGAACGTGTGTTGTACGACCATGAATGGTGAGTGAAACAGTTTTTCCCGTCCAAAAACATATGACAAATGACCAAAACACCCTTATTGCCGTATATATACACAGAATGGTGTAGTGCAACAGAGCATGGGTTACACTCTTGGACCATCACACAAGTTCTCTCTCCCTCATTATATAAATATGCAACACCATCACCTTCGATGCAAAACCACCACCATCACCTTTTATTTCTTATCTCATCTCACTACCATCACCTTCCATACAAAATCACAACCAACCAAAATCACCACCATCATATTCCATGCAAAACCACAACCAACTTCTTATTCCATGCAAAACCACTATGCAAAATCACCACCACAACTTCTCTCTCTAAAAATTATCCAAACCCACTTTTCTTCTTATAATTCAAATTAGTAACAAACCCAACCCATGAAATCAAACAATTAATATGTGTAAACATTTAGATTTTTGAAATAGCATTGATAGGATTCATACCAACCAAACCCACTTTTTCTTCCCATTTTTGACATTTCTTCGGCCCATCTGTCGGACTCCATAATTTTCTCGATTCTTAACAATTTTATCCTATTTTTTCACCAATCTTCTCACCTTGCTTTATACTTTATCCTACGCTACCTCGTTTTCTCACTTCTTCCTAAAATGGGTGGTTTCGGTATATCGAAAGTTGTTCGAAAACTAACTTCACACATTTCAAGGAAAGATCTCCAAATCTTTTTTTTTTCTTCCCATCATCACCCTCTTCTGTTGCTTCATCTATAGCACTTTGTAAAGGGGGGTTCTTGGTTTTGACGGAGCTGGGCAATGGTGGTGATGATGGTGGTCACGATGAGAGAGAAGATATATATATATATATATATAGAGAGAGAGAAAGATACAAAGTAATATAAGATCACTTTTCCTTATACAAGATAACTGTTGAAATATGTATTATATATATCAATTAATATGTATGTATATATATCATATATGTATAATTGAAACTACCCATCAATTCTTTCATAAGTATAATTTATGTATTATATATATATCATATATGTATATCATATATCAAATATGTATCATATATGTATTATATATATATCAGTTAATATGTATATCATATATGTATAATTTAAATTCTAGAGAGGGAGAGATAGTATTTGTTTGGGTCTAAATTCTAGAGACAGAGATATGTATTTGATGATGGTATGAGAGGTGTGTGGTTTGCCATGTGATGAGAAAGAAGAAGAAGAAGAGAAATACAAAAAATTTAAAGAAAAATCATAGAATATTCTGGTTTGTAATGGCATTGAGAAGAAAATTAGAGAAATAAATAAGGGTAATTTAGACTTTTTACAATTTTTGTTATGTCTGTCCAAAATTGCACTTTGGTATGAAGTATATGGGGTTTAAGTGTTACAAATGAAACCATAGGGGGGCTTCGTGTTTTTTGGATAAATCACAGGGAGTTAAGTTATAATTTACCCATAATAATAATATTACAATGTTAGTTGGATGTTTTATTTTTTCACCTTTTAATAATAATAATATTACAATGTTAGTTGGGTGTTTTATTTCTTCACCTTTTAATAATAATAATATTATAATGTTAGTTGGGTGTTATATTTCTTCACCTTTTAATTACCAAGTAGTTTCTACATACATACACATAACAAAAATCAAATAACGTGGAGAATTATAGATTTAATAGTAATAAGTCCAACCATGTGATATGTACTTCAATTATTTTATGTGATTCGTTTCGATCTACTTTTAAGGTTTTAATGCTTATATATTAATATAAAAATATAGGATAATATATGAAATTTATCACGTGCAACGCATGTGCACCTCTACTAGTTACTATTTTAAAAGTGTGAGCACCTTCACCTTTTTTTTTTTTTTACTTTTTCATATTTCCAAAATACCCCTCACTTGATTTCTACTTTTTATATTCCCAAAATACCCTTTTCAACATGTTGCTTTGAAAAGGCACCATATAGCAACAGTCACAGGTACCACGTAGCAATAGGCACTAAGACTTCTAAATTTTTGTGAATGATCGCTTTACAATTTTCATCTGCTAGAGAAATTCATATAATAATAATATTAATAATATTAAAAACTCTTAAAAAAATCTAATTTAATTCACAATGATGTGACATAATTGATACTAATATATATTAATTTTTAATTTGTGATACAGTTAATTATAATAGTAGATATAGTGTCCAATTGTCTTGTCACATTACTGTAATTGAATTTGTAGATATAAAAATTGTAGATATCTAATTCATATAATATTACATAATTTTATGATTGAGTTTTTCAAAATTTCAAATCTAAATTCAAATATAAACTTGATAGAATTTGACGAGCGCGTGAGACTCACTACTCGTTCTGTTTTAATTATCTGAATTGTTCATTTTGTAAGACCATCTGTGTAAATTTTATTGTGATTGTCTAAAAAAATAGTTTAGTTTTAAAAATATAGTTGATGTCTATTTTTTTTAAAGAAATGTGATAAAATAAAAATGTTATGCTTATCAGATTAATTTAATTTTTTCTATAAATGATATATACTGAGGGTTTTACAAAATGAATTGTTAGAATCATTGAAACAGAACTTTTAGTGAGCCCCATGAGACCGTTAAGTTTTCTCAAATTTAAACTCAATCCTTATTTTAAAAGTTAAAAATTAGTATTTTTTATATAGACCGAATGGTCATACTCCTACAAATCATTACAAAATTACATTGAACATTCACATCTATTCATTGAGAGACACTTTATCTTACATATAAGGTGTAAATTTTTCATTATTTTTCACATATACAACTTTTACTTATATTTACTATATAAGAAAGAATCCAATCACTTTTTGATAACAAATATTTGTCTTTGTTATGAGGATTTCTATAAACTCAAAATTTTTACTACAAATTTGTCTAGAAAATACATGTGTAATTGAGATTTATTTTAGAAGTAGGACCTATTATTTAAAAATTAAATCTAAACCATTCATTACGATTCTCGATAAATGTTGAATTTAAGTTTCTTCTTTCTTATAATTTCTGCTTATTCATCAACCAAATTACATTTGTATATCATCAGTTTACTTTATATTAGTGGTTTTATAGTTTTCTAATACCGAACCTCTCACTTCTCTAATCCACTATAAAATACTGTTTCTATGTTTGATTGATAAATCCACATAGTTTATAATCATTACGAAATACTATTTTTCTAATATCTATTTCCTTTATGTTATTATAAAATTTTTCATTTCAAAAATATAATTATAAATACTATATGCAACGCATGTGTATACCACCACTAATAAAAATGAGTGATGATATGGTATATTATAGATGATGTTCAAGGCCTTGTTTGGGAATATATTATTTTAATAACTTTTTGGCTTTTACAAAAAGATGCGCAGAAAAGTAGAGAGAGTAATGTGACAACTTATAGTAACTTTTTGAATAAAATGTATAATTGACAAAAGAGGCCTAAGTATAATATTTTAGTATTTCACTCTTACCATATTTAAGAAAATTAAACTGTACATATATCATATATGTATATATATTTAATAAATATAATAGAAGCATAGTGAGGAGATAAAAACTCGTCTCTGCCCCACTTTGTCATTGAGACGAAGAAAACTCGTGCGGGGTGGGCCGGAAAAAAAATTTGTCATCCCTATCCAATAATGGTTCAATTGTTTAAATAGCTAGTTGTTGTTATATTTTAGCAATGAATAATGTCAAAGTGTTATATTTTAATGGGAGACGGTTCTCTCTAGTTAGGAAATCCAATTGGCAGGTGCTATTGGGTTTCTGTGGGCCACCACAAAATCCGCATCGATAATCAAAATCGTGCAATATATAGGGCTGGTTGAACACTTCATTCTGCAAAAAATGACATTGATCGGATATTGATAGACATAATCACATTTATGTCAATAATTTATTTTAAAAATCATACTTATTGTTGACACAAATATAATTTAATTAAGTAGTTATTGATATCCAATCAATGTGATTTTTTGTAGGGGTAAAGTATTCGATAAACTCTACACATTGAACGGTTTATATTATCGATGTGGACTCTATAATGAACCCATAAAAATCCAACAACCCCCTTCGATTTGATTTAGACTGGAGAAGCCTCCATCGTTTAATAATGTTACTCCAATGGTACATCCATATCTATTGATATTGATTAAAATATATTCACTTGATCAGAGAGTTCTAAGTAGGGTAGAGGAGAGTGCTTTGAGTCAAATGGCCGAACATAAGCAATATGTGCCGAGTTAATAAAAAACAGTCGACCTGGAAAGTTGATTACAACTACCAGTCATGCCTACAATCACATCGCCACACAATTATCTATTAAACTGAGCGAGCTTTTCATAATGCCCATGACTCTAATTCTTTTTTCGCTCTTACTATTGAAAAGCTTGTTAGGTTTTGATCTTGGCAATCCCGTTTGACAAAACTCCTTTTAGTTGTGCTTTTATTTGCTCTTTTATTTCAGTGAGGCTATGAGTATTTAGATGTGAATCCAACCCAAACTGTGCCTTACAGAGAAGTTTCAGAAGATAATTCTTTCATGTTTGTCACTTCGCTGACTATGATGGGGATCGAGCTGCCCGGTCAGTTCGCGGGGGTCCAGGGTCCAGCGCCCATTGGCAGGTCTGGGGCAATGCCACGGCGGGGTTGAGGGGCAGCGCCCCCGAAGCAAAATGCAAAAATGCCGTTTGACAAAGTGGGAGGTTGTTATAAATATATGTTTCAGTCAGATTTTAGGGTTACGCTTTCAGATCTTCTTCTTGGATATTAGGGTTTATATCTGGAGCTATTTTGCTAGTTTTCTTTGATGTTTGATTGAGTATTCAACTCATGGTTTAAGAAGTATACATCAAAGGATTGTTAGGTTATTCAATACAAAAGAGAGAGTTGTTCTTCGGTGGATTCTGGAAAATTCGAGCTTGAAACTTTGGTGGATTCTAGAGTGGCTCATCATTGTGATTCGACATCGGCATTGTGGATTGAGTATTCAACTCATGGTGTAAGAAGTATACATCAAATGATTGTTTGTTTATTCAATACAAAAGAGAGAGTTGTTATTTGGTAGATTTTGGAGAATTCGAGCTTGAAGCTTTGGTGGATTTTGGAGTGGCTCATCGTCGTGATTCGACATCGGCGTTGTGGATTCAACGTTGGGCAAGACAATTCAGAGGTGACAATGGGGCTGGAAGAGGCACATAAGGTTTGGTTCAATTTGGGCATGGATTCGCTAGGCAATTGAGGGTATATCTGTGCAATTCCTTTATGTCTTTTTAGTGGATTGTTTTGTGACTTTTGCTCGTGGTTTTTTTTTTTTATCACAATTGGAGGCGCTTTAATTGTGGTTTTTTCACGTAAAATCATTGTGTTGATTTGTCTTTGATTGTTTGATTGGGATTGCTATTTACTGATTAAAATTGTTACATAATCACAAATCAATATCTAGGGGATTTCTAGATTTTTCAAAGCTAAATATTATCATATGACTTATATTTTGTATAACAGATACACAACAATGGAATACTTTTTCTCTTACATTAATGTGGGCTCTATAATGGTGAGCTCTACATGTATATGAGATGGAGGACAAACAAACATTTTTTTATTTTTTTTGGACAAATCTTGCCTTTTTGTCCCTCAATAACACTAACCCACCCAACTTTGTCTCTCTTTGTCTACCATTCCCAATTCTCTCTCTCTCCACCCATTGAAATTGTTTTTAGAGTTGAAACAGAGCTTCTTCAAGAAATAGATCGATTCTTTGCCGCTTCATATTACCATATTACTAACTGAGATTCAAGAGTAACAAAGCTTGATGAAGATGTATGAGATTGCAATGAAAAAATTGCAATATGAATTGGAAACAGAAGAGAATAGTATATATGCTTTTGAAGAAGAGCTTAATGAATCAATTTCCAATAACAAGTCTCTCATGAACTTGTAGAGTTTCTTTTAGTTCATACTATGTTTTTTTTATTAATGATACTCTGTTTAAGAAGACAATAAAGTGTTACTCTGGTAATCAATAATATGTTACTGTTTACGTCAATTTTGACGATAATTTTTTCTTGTTTTATTATTATTATTATGAATTTCATAGTCAACTTGAATCGTATTTGATAAATCTCGATGAGAGGATTTTAAAAGTATTAATTTTAATAAAAATTGACTTGTAAATCAAAAGTTATATTATTTTAAAATTTTAAAAACTAAATTACTTACTAAGGTAATTTTGGTAATAGTGAAATGTGTTGGACTTTTCATTTTTTTTTTTTTTTTTTGTACTTGTCCTTAATGTATTAAAGTTTTATTATGAAGGGGGTTTGATAAAATCACCCTTTTATTTTTCTAAGATAATATTAATAGGGTTTAAAAAATTCCAGAAAAAAATTCCTCTAAAATAATTATTTATATTTCTAATTAATATATTTCATTAATTATGTCCAAAAATCCAAACAGATTAATCAGTAAACTTTTAGGGATTGTTTGAAAAGGGTTAATTTAGTATATTTTTGTCTTTTTACGAAAAAAATATGAAATGTGGGTAGGAGTTGAAGTAATGTGGCAGATATATGAAATGTGGATAGGAGTTGAAATAATGTGGCAGAGAGGTGATGTGAGTGACCTCAATAAAAGGTGATGTGACCCAAATAAAAAGATTGTGACACAAATAAGATAATGTGCCAAAATAATATGTGCTATTTTAATACATGTCAAACGACCTCGTACTACCATATGAGCATTTTCAACCCACTAGGCTTGTAATGCTTGTTAGTCAAAATGTCTAGTATGACTCATTTTTTTCAACTCTAATACGCTAGATACATGATTAGGTATTTTAGCTAAACTCACATTCATTACTTACATGTATCTAAACTTCAAGATTATGCAAAATGTATTTAATCATTAGGATCATTTCTCTTTATCTTGATTGTTGATGTGGCATTCTATAAAGTTAATAGTATTTGAATGAATAGCTAAAATAAAGAGTATGGTTAGAATAAAAACATGAAATAGTTGATAGACAAACTAAAATATACATTTTATAGTAATATTTAGATAGGCAAAATGTCTATTACCTTTGGATATGCTCTAAACCCAAACCATTTTTTTCTAAAAATAAAACATTTGTAAAAAATCTATAAGAAAAAGGGGTACTTACCAATTAGTCATATTCACTAGACTTATTTACCTACAGGTCTTAACTAATAAATTTAACACTATAAAAATAAGAGAGTGATAAATTTATCACTAAAAAATTATTCATAAAAAAAGAGACTGATAAATTTATCACAATAAAATTATTCATAAAAAAAAAAGACTGATAAAATTTGTCTTTATCACTTAATAAATTATATCAAATAGGACTTAATGGGTAATAAGTCTCAAAGTAGGACCTATTGGGTAATAAGTCTCCCAAGTAGGACCTATTGGTAGTTTACCCTAAGAAAAAAAAGGCAAAAATGGAAAATAATATAGCCTTATTTTGGGAAGTAGGTTAAAAGTTAATTTAAATTTTTTTTTATAGAAAAACGTATAAAAAAATAAAGAAATAATAGAATTCAAAAAGCCAAAAACTTAAAAAAATTATTTTTAACTCAATTATCAAAATAAACCATAATGGAGAGAGAAAAGTCCGTAGATAACTTATAAAAGTTAAAAAGTTACAAAATCAAAAAGTCCATACTACTTGGAGAAGTTTGTGAGGGAAACTTAGAGTGCAAAATTATTATTTTGTCCTTTTGCCCTTTAAATTCAACTATTCAAAAGTAAAAAAGTTAACAAGAATGTAATGATTATTTTAATTTTACTATAATATTTTATTACAAATTTTTTCGTAAAAAATCAAAAAAATTATTTTAAAATATAATCTTTTTTAATTAAAAAATTAAAAATATACTTATATAACACATCCAAAATCAATCGTAACCCAACAAAAAGTCCATACCTAACCTTAAAAAAAACGTAACCGATGTGGACGTGACAAAGGCATCGGACCTAACTAAGAGCAGTTATTGGTGGGGCTGTTGACTGTTGTATAGTATTTTAGTAGTATTATAATTAATAAAGAACGAAAATTTTAAATTTATATTAAATAATTAAAAAATTATAATTAATTATAATTAATGTATAGTATAATCTTGTGGCGTTTCATAGAATAAAATAAAATAAAATAAAATTTCCAACACTACGGCGAGAACATGGCTTTCAGTTTTACGCATTGGGCCCACGCGTGACGTGACGGGTAGTGGTTTCTTTAATAATAATTCTCTGGCAGTGGCAACAAACAAACAAAACAAAACCATGGTTTATTGTTCCTCCCACAACTACTACGGTACATTCTAAATACTTGTTGGCCGCACGTAATATCAACTTCTGAATCTAACAGGCCGCGAACGGTTTTGGCCGTTGAGTTTTCAATCAAATCATATCATATCATGCTAAATTCTACATGGTGGTATTTTCTAACTTTGGTAAAATAGGTTAAAAACTATTTTTTTATTTTATTTTAATTTTTTTTATAAAAATATGTAAGAAAGAAAAGATAATGGGCTTGTTTGGTTTGAGTTTCGGAGATGAATTTTAGAAAAAATTTTCTTAAAAATTGTTTGGTTTGAGTTTTTCTCAAAAAAATTTCCAAAATCACTTTCTCTCTCCTACACATCAATCAATCACTTTTTCTCTCTCCTCTCTCATTCTTAATCACTTTTTCTCTTACACACATCTACTCAATTCTTCTAAAATATCAAATCATCCCAAACTCCCACAAAAAATTTCTATCTCAAAATATACAACCAAACAAACCAAAAAAATTACTCTCCCAATTTTTTTTCAAAAACAACTCTCCCAAAAACAAACCAAACAAGCCCAACATGACCCAAAAGGAATTAAGGCCAAATTTGGCTAAACAAAATAAGTGCACTTATTTTATCTTTTTATCTTTTTTTGGTCACATCAATCAACATCTCCTCTCTACTTTTTCTACACATAATACAATAAAAGTCAAAAAATGCACTTATCTAGTCTTTCCAAACTTGGCCTAAAATTAAAAAGTAACTTTTAATCTCTTTTCCAAAAAAATCCTTTAATGAAAAATACTTTAATATTTATATTAAATATTTGATCAAATGTCTCGTATAAGTATAAATTTTACATGTGTGAGCTTTATACACCTGTGCTATATTTTGACATTTATTTAATAGAGATACTAGCCTATCACTCGTGCTATACACGAGATAATTATATATATTTGTAACTCGTGCTATGCACGAGATAATTATAAATATTTATATTTGTGTTTGATTTTTTTTAATATATAAATTATGTTTTTTAAGATTTTTTATAAAAATAATTTAACAATCTTATCACTAACCGTAGTGTATGAGAGAAATTTAAAAGGGTACTGCAGTAATTATACACGGGTTGTATCCATAATTATTTGTATGAGGGGATTTTAAATGTTGATCAGGGGATTTTGACGAAATCAATAAATTTAGGTATATAGAAAGACATGTGGATTGAAAAAAGTTAATAAATGTTGATCAGTGGATTTTTAATAAAAAATTTAGAAAATTCAGATTGAGATATTTGAGCTCCCACAGGCCTTGGGGGTTAAAAATCTCATTTTGCTTAATATATAGTATAGATAGATACCCGCAACTTTCATGAAAAATATTATCTGATTAAGGAGAGAAAAAGAATGCAAGTTTTATTTATTTTATTTTATTTTGAAAATTGATGAGAGAGATTATGATGGAGAGATTATGAAATATTTTTAAAATAATTAAATAAATAAATCAGCCAATAGGTTTTTTTAATCTATTTTATAAATTGAAAGTTCAATAATTTTAGAATGAGAGATTAGAAACCCTCTTTTTCTTATATAATATATAGATAGATAGATATAAATATTTATATTTGTTTTAGATATTTTTTTAATATACAAATTATTTTTTTTTAGATTTTTTATAAAAATAATTTAACAACCCCATCACTAACCATAGTGTATGGGGGAAGTTGAAAAGGGTATTGCAGTAACTATGAGAGAAGTCAAAAAGGTTAGTGGGTTGAGAGAAGTCAATAAATGCTGATGTTATTTATTTTTTTAATTAAAAAATTAGAAAATTAGGATTGAGATATTGGAGCTTCTACAAAGCTTGTGGGTTAAAAATCATTAATTTTTTTTAGATTTTTTATAAAAATAATTTAACAATCCCTTTACTAATCACAGTATATGTGAGAAGTTGAAAAGAGTGCTGAGTAACTATGAGAGAAGTTAAAAAGGTTAGTGGGTTGGGAGAAGACAATAAATGCTGAGATTATTTATTTTTTAATCAAAAAATTAAAAAATTAGGATTGAGACATTGGAGCTCCCACAAAGATTATGGGTTAAAAACCCCATTTTGCTTAATATATAACTAGCATATCACCCGTGCTATGTACGGATTGTGTTTACAATTATCTATATATGTGAATTGTGATTTTTAAATATTTTTTTTAAATGTCTTCTTTTTTTCTTTTTTTATATTATATTAAAGTTCAATATTTTGATAATAATCATATGTGTTAGACTTTTCAAGGAATTAAATGTCTTTTTTTTTATTATATTATATTAAAGTTTAATATTTTGATAATAATCATATATGTTGGACTTTTCAAGAAATTTTTTTTATGCTTGTTCTTAATGCATTAAAGTGTTATTATGAGGGATAATAATCATATGTGTTGGAACTTTTCAAGGAATTCATATGTGTTGGATTTCAAAGAATTTTTTTTATACTTGTTCTTAATGCATTAAAGTGTTATTATGAGGGTAAGACTTTGGAGTTGGGAGAAATTAATAAATGTTAAGGATTTTTTTTGAATTGCGATTTTTAAATGTCTTCTTTTTTTTTTTTAAATGTCTTCTTTTTTTCCTTTTTTTATATTATATTAAAGTTTAATATTTTGATAATAATCATATGTGTTAAACTTTTCAAGGAATTAAATGTCTTTTTTTTAATTATATTATATTAAAGTTTAATATTTTGATAATAATCATATGTGTTGGACTTTTTAAGAAATTTTTTTTTATGTTTGTTCTTAATGCATTAAAGTGTTATTATGAGGGTAAGACTTGGGGGTTGGGAGAAGTTAATAAATGCTAAGATTTTTTTTTTTTTTTTTATAAATCAAAAAATCAAGAAATTTAGATTGGAAGATTGGAGCTCCCACAAGACTTGAGGTTAAAAACCCCCTTTTGCTTAATATATAGTATAGACTAGCCTATTACCCGTGCTATGCACGGGATAATTATAGATATTTATATTTATTTTAATTTTTTTTAATTATAAATTATGTTTTTTAAGATTTTTTATAAAAATAATTTAACAATCTTATCACTAACCATAGTGTACAGGAGAAATTAAAAAGGCTACTGCAGTAACTATGCACGAGTTGTATCTATAATTATTTGTATGAGGGGATTTTAAATGCTAATCAGAGATTTTGACCAAATCAATAAATGCAGGCATATATGGATTAGAAAAAGTTAATAAATGCTGATGAGGAGATTTTAACCAAATCAATAAATGCTGAAGTTTTTTTTTTTAAATAAAAAATTTAGAAAATTAAGATTGAGAGATTGGAGCTCGCTTGGGGTTTAGAAATCTCATTTTCCTTAATATATTTACAATTATCAATATATGTGAATTGCAATTTTTAAATATCTTTTTTTTTAAATGTCTTCTTTTTTTTCCTTTTTTTATATTATATTAAAGTTTAATATTTTGATAATAATCATTTGTGTTGGACTTTTTAAAGAATTAAATGTCTTCTTTTTTTATTATATTATATTAAAATTTAATATTTTGATAATAATCATATGTGTTGGACTTTTCAAGAAATTTTTTTTATGCTTGTTCTTAATGCATTAAAGTGTTATTATAAGGGATAATAATCATATGTGTTGGAACTTTTCAAGGAATTCATATGTGTTTAATTTCAAAGAATTTTTTTTATATTTGTTGTTAATGCGTTAAAGTGTTATTATGAGGGTGAGACTTGGGGGTTGGGAGAAGTTAATAAATGCTAAGTTTTTTTTTTAATTAAAAAATCAAAAAATTTAGGTTGAAAGATTGGAGCTCCCACAAGGCTTAGGGTTAAACGCCCCCTTTTGCTTAATATATAGTATATATTTTGATAATAATCATATGTGTTGGAACTTTTCAAGGAATTCATATGTGTTGAATTTCAAAGAATTTTTTTTATATTTGTTCTTAATGCATTAAAGTGTTATTATGAGGGTGAGACTTGGGGGTTGGGAGAAGTTAATAAATGCTAAGTTTTTTTTTTAATTAAAAAATCAGAAAATTTAGGTTGGAAGATTGGAGCTCCCACAAGGCTTGGGGTTAAAAACCCCTTTTAATTAAAAAATCAAAAAATTTAGGTTGGAAGATTGGAACTCCCACAAGGCTTGGGGTTAAAAACCCCCTTTTGCTTAATATATAGTATAGATAGATAGATATAGATAGATAGATATATCTTTTTATTTTTATTTTTATTTTTGTGTGATTTTTATTCGGGTATTTTTTTTTCAATTTATTTAAGATGGAGTTGTGGGTATCTTTTTTTTTTAAATTTAATTTATCTGTGATTTCCATTTGTTTTTAATTATTATTATTTAGGTAAGTTATGATGTGAGTTAGATATGTGATAGACATGTGAGTTTTATTGATTTAAAGTTTATTTAGATAAACTTGAAATTTTTTTTTTTAGTTTTTCAATTTTTTTTTTGTTATGTTATAATATAATATATAAAATATAGGTAGATATCTATAACTTTAATAAAAAAATATTATCTGATTTTTTGGGGAAGAGATAATGAATGCAAGTCTTAATATTTTTTTTTTTTGAAAATTTGTGAGAGAGATTAGGAGGGAAAGATTATGAAATATTTTTGTTATTAAATAAATAAATCAGTTAATAGTTTTTTTTAATCTATTTTGTAAATTAAAAATCAATAATTTTGGAAAATTGATTAATTTGTCCCATTAAGTGATTTAAAATTTTGATAGATATACATAAAAAAGTACATAATTATATTATTAAAGCATAATTCAAATTTAGATGTTATATCTTTTTGAGATCTATAGCTAAATTCTTATCTTTTTTTTTTTAATTTTTGTGTGTAACCATAATGTATGGGAGAAATTGAAAAGGGTGTTGCAATAATTATGAGAGAAGTCAAAAGGTATTGTGGGTTGGGAGAAATCAATAAATGCTGAGGTTGGGTTGAGAGAAATCAATAAATGCTAAGATTTTTTTTTAAATCAAAAAATTAGAAAATTAGGATTAGGAGATTGAAGCTCCCACAGGCCTTGGGGTTAAAAACTCCCTTTTGCTTAATATATAGTATAGATTTGTGTTGGACTTTTTAAAGAATTAAATGTCTTCTTTTTTTATTATATTATATTAAAGTTTAATATTTTGATAATAATCATATGTGTTGGACTTTTCAAGAAATTTTTTTTTATACTTGTTCTTAATGCATTAAAGTGTTATTATAAGAGATAATAATCATATGTGTTGGAACTTTTCAAAGAATTCATATATGTTTAATTTCAAAGAATTTTTTTATATTTGTTGTTAATGCATTAAAGTGTTATTATGAGGGTGAGACTTGGGGGTTGGGAGAAGTTAATAAATGCTAAGTTTTTTTTTTAATTAAAAAATCAGAAAATTTAGGTTGAAAGATTGGAGCTCCCACAAGGCTTGGGGTTAAACACCCCTTTTTGCTTAATATATAGTATAGATATTTTGATAATAATCATATGTGTTGGACTTTTCAAGAATTTTTTTTTATGCTTGTTCTTAATGCATTAAAGTGTTATTATGAGGGATAATAATCATATGTGTTGGAACTTTTCAAGGAATTCATATGTGTTGAATTTCAAAGAATTTTTTTTATATTTGTTCTTAATGCATTAAAGTGTTATTATGAGGGTGGGACTTGGGGGTTAGGAGAAGTTAATAAATGCTAAGTTTTTTTTTTAATTAAAAAATCAGAAAATTTAGGTTGGAAGATTGGAGCTCCCACAAGGCTTGGGGTTAAAAAACCCTTTTAATTAAAAAATCAAAAAATTTAGGTTGGAAGATTGGAGCTCCCACAAGGCTTGAGGTTAAAAACCCCCTTTTGCTTAATATATAGTATAGATATATATACTAGCATGTCATCCGTATTATGTACGGGATAAAATAATATATTATTTATTAAAAATATGATTTTGTATTTTTTTCTCGTAAATAAAATTTTATATATAAATTTAAGAGTTTTGTTTTAAATGTTCCTTTACTATAATATGTACTCATAAACATAGATTAAAATTGTTGTATTGACAATTAACAATTAAAATTATGCTTTGTTATAAAAAAAACTAGCATATCACCCGTGCTATGTACGGATTGTGTTTACAATTATCTATATATGTGAATTGTGATTTTTAAATATATATATTTTTAAATGTCTTCTTTGTTTTCTTTTTTATATTATATTAAAGTTTAATATTTTGATAATAATTATATGTGTTGGACTTTTCAAGGAATTAAATGTCTTTTTTTTTATATTATATTATATTAAAGTTTAATATATTGATAATAATCATATGTGTTGGACTTTTCAAGAATTTTTTTTTATGCTTGTTCTTAATGCATTAAAGTATTATTATGAGGAATAATAATCATATGTGTTGGGACTTTTCAAGGAATTCATATGTATTGGATTTCAAAGAATTTTTTTTATGCTTGTTCTTAATGCATTAAAGTGTTATTATGATGGTAAGACTTGGGAGTTAGGAGAAATTAAAAAATGCTAAGATTTTTTTTTTTTAAATCAAAAAATCAGAAAATTTAGATTGGCAGATTAGAGCTCCCACAAGGCTTGGAGTTAAAAACCCTCTTTTACTTAATATATAGTATATATTGGTACCCTAACATTACTTTACTTTAATTATTAGTTATAAATTACTACTTCTATATTATCCAGTCAAACATTAATATTCACCCAAAAAGAGGCAACCATTAATATTTCATCTGTCTCAAAAATATTAGACTGATTGGCTTTGATTGGCTTAGGCGTTTTGGCAACAAGCTAAAAAGGTTAACTTTTTGACTTCTTAATTTTTTTGGTCAAAAAAATCATTAAAAAGTCAAAAAATCAACTTTTTACTAACTTCTCAAAACACCCCTTAGTCTCGTGTTGATGGAATTGCTTGGTCCTTGTCTCCCAAATGAGAGAAAGTCTACTATTTTTAGAGAGTTTAACTTTTTTTTGATAGTATAATTATTACATTTTAAAAATATTAATTTTTCAAAATTATTGTGGTAGTACATTTTTTTTAACAACAACAATTGTCATAATTATACTTTGTGTTATTAATAAATTTAAAAGAATGACAAAATAAAAAATATTATTCTTATTTTAATCTTTGATTTCTAAAAAGAGTTAATATTTTGGAATAATAAAAAATGAAATAGGAGACTAATATTTTGAAATAGAGTGAGTATATACAAATAAAATGAATATCACTTTGTAAATTGATTCTATTTAAATATGGTATAAGATAAGAGCAATTCTAAAGGAGGAGACAAATTGAGCATTTGAAGCGTTTTACCTATTGAGGTTATAGTTTATGAATAAAGTTTCGTAGCTCGAATCTCTTTCCCCCCGAATCCCCCGACCGCCCAAAACCACGTCGTTTTGGGCGGTTTTTTTTATTTTATTTTTAATTTTCCTTATGCTTGAAAACAGAGAGAGAGAGCAGAGAGAAGAGAGAAGAAGAGGGGAAGAGAGAAAGAGAGAGAAAGAGAGAAAGAGAAGAGAGGGGAAGAGGGAATGGAGAGAGAGAGGGGGTCGGCGAACGACCGCCGCCTCCGCCTCCGATCGTCGTAGCCCAGCTCGGTTCGCCAATCACCGCTGTCTCCGATTGTCGCAGCTCAACCCAGTTGTTTTTTTTTTTTTTTTTTTTTTTTGGATCTGAAATGAAGGGGAAAAAAAAAAAACTGTTGGCTGGTGTTGATGATGATGATGGTGATGTTGATGAACATGTTGTTGTTGATGATGAATGAGGTGGGTTTGATTTTTGGTTGATGATGAAGCTGTGTTGATGATGATGTGTTGGGGTGGGTTTGATTTTTGGTTGATGATTTGGTGGGTTTGATTTTTGGTTGATGATGAAGCTGTGTTGATGATGATGTGTTGGGGTGGTTTGATTTTTGGTTGATGGTTGATGATGAAGATGATCTCTCTTTCTCTTTCTCTGCTCTGTTCCTTTCCTTTCTTCTTCTTTCTTTCTTCTTCTTCCTCTTCTTCTTCTTTGCCCTCTTCTTCTGCGTTACTGAAAAAATAAAAAAAAAATAAAAAAAAATCAAAACGACGAAACGACGTCGTTTTGAATTCGGGGGATTCGGGGGCTTCCAATTCGAGCTACGTAGAACGGTTGATAATTTATAGTTTCCAATAGGTTATGCGAAGCTACATGCATTTTTTTTTTCACATGTGGCTAGCGTTGGAAGTTAGGCAAATCTTTTTCCCTATCAAATTCATTCTCTATCCCTTCAATCATCAATCCTCCAAAGATTAAATTCATTCTCTATCCCTTCCGTCATTAATCCTCCAAAGATCAAGTATGACTTCATCTCTTTCTCTCTTTAAAAATATGATCTTGTAAAAATATTATTTAAAAAAAATAATTTAATAATATATTTAAAATAATAAATATTTGCAAATGTCATGTTAGAAATCAAGTCAACACTAGGTGCATATATGGCATGTCATAAAAAAATTGTATTTTTTATTTATATTTATCTTTGACACAAATTTGATCTAATTAAGTAACAATCGATATCCGATTAATGCAATTTTTACAGTGATGAAATACTTAACAGTTGCTATACATTAAACGGTTAAAATTATCAATATAAATTCCGTAATAGGCTCACAAAGACCCAACAATACACACCAAAAAAGCCACTGCCTTAAAAGTTCATTCCAAACTTATGTTTGTACATATTCTGAAAAGAGTGGCAAGATTTATTTACTAACACATGTAGCACATGTGGCATTAAATAATTACTCGCGTCTTGAATGGTATAATTTGAGTTTGTGAACTTATTATGACCACAATAATGAGCAATGTTACATCTATTTAAAACACAATATGTGCTTATTCATTACAATAATTTGCACTTTCAGCAACGTTTTTTTAGTTATCAAAAGTGTATTTTTTGTCGCCGAAAGTATTAGTGACGCAAAAAAAAAAAGGTCGCTGACGCCATGTCATTAAATGATTTGGTGACCAAATAAATTACAGCCGTGGTTATAAAAGAATCAGTGACCAAATAATTTAGTCGCCAAATACCAAAAAATCGTCGCTGTAAAGTAATGTTTAGTCACTAAAAATAGTCCATGTTAGGTTCTAGCAACCTACAAAAACAATGCTAAAACATCCTTCAACAACCAAACAAATTAGTTGTTGAATGCCAAATCTTTTGTCGACCAATTAAGATTTTGGTTGCTATAAATTCATATCCTATTTCACATAGACTTTTAACAACCGAAACAAATTGTCACCAAAACTAAATTAACAACTGAAAAACTTGTCATTAAAAATTCATTATTTTAATATATATATATATATTTTTACAATTTCCCTGTTCAATTCATAAACTGGTAAAAAAAATTCAAACCCAAACTTACTTTTCCTATGCATCATTTCTACACATACATGCAATAAAAAAAATTAATACACTGTGCAAAGCATCCAAACTATAAGCATAAGCAAAATATCAAATCCAAAACATTCAACATAAATAAATTCCTTACAATCCAAAACTTAAAACATATACACAATGATTCCAAAAAAACTTCCAAGTTACAAAATCCTATGACAAAATATATCCAAAAATTTAAAATGTAATCATTTGATGCTCCCCAAAATACATTCCATCCATCGCCAATCTGTCAAACATATGAAACAAAATTACAGTATTAAAATGTTAGTAATAAAATGCTTAGTCTCAAAATTATGATATACCAAGCAAAACAGCCACCCCTAATTATATTGCCCAAAAAATAAGAATAACAGCAAGAAATTTTTTTTTTACAAAAGCTGGTTCATTAACCAAACATAAAACCACCTATCTAATAATTTCTAAATTACAAAAGCTGAAATGAAGGTAATTTGGAAAAGGACCAAGTATGGTGGAAGTCCTCTGTGCTGCTCTAATTGGAAAAAGAATTAATTTAATTGACAAAAATTATAACTTTTGTTTGACTCATTTATGGAACCATAATCATTACAATAAAAAAAATGGGTAGACATTACAGTTATTCACATGGGATGACTAGCTTTTTACTTAGGATTTTTAGTATTTTAAAGGTGGCTTTATGCTTTATTTTTAACTTCTTAACAATACAACCTGCATAATACTAGCTAGGATTGTAATAATCCGACCCTCTCATATGCTTTAATTCCCTCATTATATGTGTGATTATATGTGTGCTTATGTGTTTGATGTAAAATTTTATGTTTTAATGTGTGAACTACATGTTTATAAATTTGTATCTGTCGGTTATGAAAAAATTTGTTGAAATTACAACATTTGGATTGAAAATTGAAAGCCTTAGAGGCGCCATAAACTGAAATTGACTTTATAATTATGATTAGCATGATTTTTAGAATACAATATGGAGTTTGGTAAAAATTTGATTCGTAGTGAATTAATTAGATTTATTTGGCTAAATTCTTCATTAAACCCAACTTAGGCCCAGATAAGCTAAATAATATACATATATGTAAGAGCCTTAGAGTTAACACTTAGACTCAACAAAAAATATCCCCTGGAGGAGACTTAGAGGAGAAAAGAAGAGAAGAGAGAGAGAGAAGAAGAAGAGATTTCAACTTAGAGCTTGGAGATTTAGGAATTGAAGGGGGAAATCAAGATTATAGCTCAAGATAAGAATAAATCAACTAGAATACTCTCAATCTTCCTTCAATTGATTAAAATCAAGCCTTAAGATGAAGCTTTTACACTCTTAAAAGTTAGGGTGTTTGAGTTGTGATCTTGCTTGAATCAATATCAAGAAATTAACATAGATTCCTTTTATTTGGTTGACGTAAGAGTTGTTTCCTTTATTTTGAGTTTGATTTGAGTTGGATTGTGAGAAATTGTATCTACTCTTGAGTCTTTGCATGTTGTGAACTCATGTAACATATACAAACATGTATAATATGAAAAGATGAAAGAAATGAAGGAAAAATGAAAATTAGAGTTGTATATGTCAAATTAAAGTAAGTTATGATCTAATTGAGCTTGAGTTTCATGTTTATTATAGTCATATGTCATGTTTTTGAAATGAAAGTGCTTGAATTGAGCCTTAGAAATGCCTTTGGAAAACTTGAAATTTTTGAATTTTCGGACTGCGCAACAGAGCCCAGAATTGCACTTGCGGGGCTTATAGCCGCAAGTGCGGGATGCACAGTCGCACGTACGGAAAATAGGGGAAGCAAGTTGAGCACTCTGAAATAAAAGCACGTGTGGGCCGCACATGCGGCACACCTTTCCGCACGTGCGGGAATCATTGAAGAAAATTGTTGCTTTTTGTTCATCTTTTCGATCTTCTGAATCCGTTAATGTGTATGTTTAAGCCCTCCGAAATGCTTAAAGATAAATATAAATTGAATGAAACAGAAGAATGATTAAAGAGAAGAAGCTAAGAAAAGATGAATTGCTTATCAAGTTGTGTGTGTGCCATGTGTAGGTCACTCGCTGGAAGGGATCATTGTGCGACCAAATCACAGTGAGTAATAGTAGTGTAACGATATGTATTATTTATGTATTTTTGCTTATGATTTATGTATTTTTGATCGTGAATGGATCGTGAATGGCATACGTTATATAAATTGTGTTTTGATTGGAATGATTGAGCGTTGGACAGTAATAGCATATGAAATGGACCTGAGGGCATTATGTTTCTGTCATGTATGATGGGCCTGAGGCCGTTATGTCTGAGATGGATTGTTTATGACTAATGGCCCTAGGGCCGAGGGAGATGGAGACATACCGATGTTCCATCTGACCTATAATGTTCAGAACAGCTGTTGATATGTTGGGGCTAAGGCCGTTCTGTATCATGTTGGGCCTAAGGTCGTTTCGTATCATGTTGGTCCAAGGCCGTTCCGTCTTATGTGGGCCCAAGGCTGTTCTGGAATATGATTATGGATAAGACATGCATATGTTATATATTTATTCTTCAAAATATATGCTTATCCTTATGAACCTCCTTACATTATTATTACTCACTGAGCCTTGCTCACTCTGTATTTATATATATTTATGTAGGTGACCAGCTCGGAGGCCAGCCTTAGGTCAGCTTTAGGAGACTTTTGATGGACTTGTTTTGTTAAACCTCCAAAGTTGGAGCCTTTTGTCTTTTTGAGAAGTTCATTTGATGCTATATTTTTGTTAGGTCTTTGGTGGCTTTTATTGAACACTTGGCTAATATGTACATTTTGGGCTATTAACTATTTGTATATACCTGTGGGGACATAAATTTTGAATGACAACACGTGGCCAAGGTGTCACCGAAGTGCCAGCCGAGGTGCCACGTGTCCTGGTCATGATGCCGAGATGATCTCGGCTAGGCCGAGGTTATCTGCGAAGATACCGGAATCCGGGATAAGCGGATAAGGGACAAAAGTCCTAGAATGGGAGAAGACTTCAGTTTGGGTAAAGATAAAACTCTTAGAGAGTTTATCCTAATCCTACTGGGAGTCCAAGATTAGCAGTAATCGTAAGTCCATTAGAGCTAGGCTTCTATTGGGACTAGGATTGTGTTGGCTATAAAAGGGAGGCACCCCCATGGGTCTAAGGTATGCCTTTTATGCTCTAAATAGTGAGTTAAACACTTTTGCTATCTTTGAGTGATAACTGACTTGATCGTCAGAGTGCCCCTGGGTGGACGAGCCATCGCCGGAATCTCTTCTTTCTGTTAAAGGTTGTTCGGGCTTAATCTATTCTGCTAGTGTTCTCCAGCTGAGTGCTTGATTGGCAGTGTGGTCAGAAATTGACACACACAATTTGGCGCCGTCTGTGGGAAAGAAATGAGAATAGATGGCCAATGACGGACAGAAAGAGAAGGTTGGGGACGACACTCCTAATGGGAGCGAGAAACACATTGACCTTGATGTCAAAGAAGACAACTACAACAAAAAGACTCACGATAAGAATCACGAAGGAAAGGACGTCGGCTAGGAGAGCGACGTACCAAAGAAAACGGACCGGAGCGGGTATTACAATGAGGACGACCTCCAGGTATGGAAAGAAAGATGCCTATGGAGGGACGATGAGGTAAAGGCCATGGTGAACAAATTGGCGGACCTACAAACAGTGGTCAATTTCATGATGCAGAATAACGTCATGCAGCCACCGTTCCCACTACAAGATACCCCGATTCCAGCGGCAAAGGAGGATGCCCGAAAAGAGGGACAGAAAACAATCCCTACAGTCCCCCAGCACACTAGGACCGAAAAACACTGTCATCGGCCTTCAAGGGAAGTCGGGCAAGGAGAGTTAAGAAGGGAAGAATCGAGAAAGACGCATCGCACCAAGGAAGCCGACCCCAAAAAACATCGGCATGTTCAAGGGCAGGAGTTGTGCTTCGACGCAACTAATGGAAGGAAGTCCAAAAGGACCCATAAAGAAACTGGGAGTAGTGCACCGAAGAGGCTGAGGCCAGGAGATAGCCGAGCTTCCAGACGGGCCAAAGAGGATCTGGGGGATCACCTACAGAGGAAGCAACAAAATGTCGAGGTAACCTCCCCGGTCAAGCCGAGAACGCCGTTCTCGGTAGAATTGGACAAATTCGAAGCCCCGAAGAGGTTTAGCATGCCGAGATTCCAGATCTACGACGGTAACTCGGACCCCAACTTTCACGTCGGTTTGTACCTGAACTCGATGGCATTGTACACCGGGAACAAGTCGTTGCTCTGCAAGGTGTTCCCGTTATCCTTCGGAGAAATTGCATCAGACTGGTTTCACAAGTTGCCGAAAGGAACTGTGAAAACCTGGGAAGGCCTGGCCGAGATGTTTGTGGCTAGGTTCGTGACAAACAAGTTACAGTCATTGAGGATGGACGCCCTAATGGCCCTGAAGATCGGCGAGGATGAAAGCCTTAGGGCCTATGTCAAAAGGTATTATGAGGTATTCAATTGAATACCAGGATGCAACCAAGAGGTGGCGGTCGTGTCGTTTAAAAACGGCTTGAAGGATGACTGCCTGCTTCGAAAATCACTGGCAAAGACATTGCCGAAAAACATGGAGGAGCTGATGGCCAGGATAGAAAAGTATGCTAGAGCTGA
This sequence comes from Camellia japonica, assembly GCA_030407325.1. Taxonomy (NCBI): domain Eukaryota; kingdom Viridiplantae; phylum Streptophyta; class Magnoliopsida; order Ericales; family Theaceae; genus Camellia; species Camellia japonica. The sequence continues at coordinate 109,330,360 of JAPPVO010000002.1, read as the reverse complement.
AGAGGACACGCCGGGGACAAAGGCGTCCAAACAAGAGAAGAGAAATGGTTCGCCAAAGCAAAGCCGAGATAACACTGGATACGAGAAGACAAAAGCTCAGCCCAAGTGAGCAGATCCCGGATTCCAGATCTCGGATCCCAGATCCCAGAAGACAAGACCTCAGCCTAGATGATTAAGTCTGAAAAGAGAAGAGCTTGGCCTAAGTTAAAGAATTTTTATATAAGGTCCACAAAGGAGTATGTGGAAGCCATGCAGGGGGCAGATCCCTTGCCTATAGAGCAATATCGTAGGGATTCTTTTGGCCTTACATGCAAAAGGAAGTTGAAGTCTATGTAAAAAAGCATGAAAATGTTTTGAAATCCACCTGCAACATGCGATAGAACAGCAATTCGGCTGGGGGCATACCAGCAACAACTTGCTAGGGCTTACAACAAGAAGTTCAGCCCAAGAGAGTTCAAAGTTAGGGACCTTAGCCTGAGAAAGGTTGCCGGCAATGGGGCATAACGGTTGAAGCAATAATAAAGTGCTAGTTTGATTTTTGAAATCTGTGCGATAGGACCGACCAGTCCTATGACGATGTTTCTAATTGAAACATGACGAATAACTTAGATTTATTATATGGCAGAGTAGAAACTTTACTTGCCTATAATAAAGTTGAACTAAGTTCGGTTAACCTGGACTTGTCATATCGGCAAAATCAGACACAGATTGGAGCTGAGTGCCTTAGTAAAGAGATCAAGGTTGATAACTTCGGCCAGTCTTTGTTCGAATCTTACATCGGCGACGAGGTCAAAAGCCACGTGCCTAATGAGAACCCAAGTGGAATTTAAGTTCACATTAGGGGGCAAAGGGCTGAAAAATGATGCTTGGGAGTTGGAATTTCACAAGCTAAGGTTGGTTTAACACTTGTTGAAATTGAAATTTACAAGTTGAAGTTAAACCGAGGCCATGTTTAACGCTTGTTGAAATTTAAGTTTACAAGTTGAAGTTAAACCGATGATGTGTTTAACACTTGTTGAAATTGAAATTTATAAGTTGAAGTTAAACCGAGGATATGTTTAACGCTTGTTGAAATTGAAATTTACAAGTTGAAGTTAAACCGAGGCCATGTTTAACACTTGTTGAAATTGAAATTTACAAGTTGAAGTTAAACCGATGATATGTTTAACACTTGTTGAAATTGAAATTTACAAGTTGAAGTTAAACCGAGGCTATGCTTAACGCTTGTTGAAATTTAAATTTACAAGTTGAAGTTAAACCGGGGCTACGTTTAACGTTTGTTGAAATTTAAGCTTACAAGTTGAAGTTAAGCCGAGGTCATTTTTGAAGGAAGATTGGTTTAACACTTGTTGAAATTTTTGAGAAAAATTTACAAGTTAAGCCAAAGTTATGTTGAAAGAAGTATATACATACTTGCCGGGATTACCATGTTGCCAAGACTTGGAAGAAATTTGAAGACAAAAGTCTTGCTAAGAGTGAAATATCGAGTTGTAAATAACACTTGTAAAAATATTATAAAAAATATTTTCAAGTGTTAAGCTGAGGCTGAGATAAACCGATTAGTGGGTACGACCGAGGTGTTACACCCCGAGGAGATTGCACAGTTAAGGTGTATTTTGAAGACATGCAAATTATTCTAAGTATAGAATCATACAAAAGTAAAAAGAAGACACATACAACCACGTTGAAAGAAGAAATCAAAGAATGCATTCAGAAAAGGAAAAAAGGAACTTCGGCCTAACATTGAAGAATGATCGTTTAGATTACAAAAAGGCCGGTGTGAAGTACGTCGGTGTCAGACGGTGGTAGTAAGCAAAGAAGTGCAACGAAAGCAGCAATGGAGGATTTGAGAGAGAAAGTTTGAACAAGAATGAAGATGCGGAAGTGAAAAGAAGGAGAGAGAATTGATTTTGATCAAACACGGAGAATGGCGGCAAAATACCATCAATGCGTCTAGGGCGATGTGCTTGTCAGACGGCGCACCCAGACACAAGACGACTTACAGGCACGTATCAAGTACGATCCAGTGAGGGGAAGATGCATGGCTGAAACGGTTGGGTTGCTGTACGTGACAGCTTTCACGCAGGATAAAACTCTTGGAGTTCTTGATTCAATGAAGCAAATACCTCGGCTAGGAAGACGGTTTCGATTGAGAAACTTGAACGAACTTGGTTGTTGGTTCCAAAGTATTCATGAAAGCAGACTATAGGTCTTGGTCATATTGAGCCGACGAGTGATGACCTCGATAATGAATAATGGAGTGAGCTTAGCCGATGTGCTAAATGGAAGAAATGATATAGGTTCCATCACCTCGTATGCCGAGGTAATAGAACCTAGGGGGCAGTTGTGGGGACATAAATTTTGAATGACAACATGTGGCCGAGGTGCCATGTGTCTTGGTCATGATGCCGAGATGATCTCGGCTAGGCCGAGGTTATCTGCGAAGATACCAGAATCTGGGATAAGTGGATAAGGGACAAAAGTCCTAGAATGGGAGAAGACTTCAGTTTGGGTAAAGATAAGACTCTTAGAGAGTTTATCCTAATCCTACTGGGAGTCCAAGATTAGCAGTAATCGTAAGTCCATTAGAGCTAGGCTTCTATTGGGACTAGGATTGTGTTGGCTATAAAAGGGAGGCACCCCCATGGGTCTAAGGTATGCCTTTTATGCTCTGAATAGTGAGTTAAGCACTTTTGCTATCTTTGAGAGATAACTGATTTGATCGTCGGAGTGCCCCTGGATGGACGAGCCACCGTTGGAATCTCTTCTTTCTGTGATAGGTTGTTCGGGCTTAATCTATTCTGCCAGTGTTCTCCAGCTGAGTGCTTGATTGGCAGTGTGGTCGGAAATTGACACACACAATACCTACATGATTTGGACTTGTATTTATATGAACTGTGTATGTGAACTCCCTATTAATGACATGGTGTTTTAAAATCCTAGCATTTAAGTACTCCTCAATGGACGTTCTGTTATTTTATTTGTTTCCGCTCAGGCCCCCGTTATGATAAATTCTCTGTAATTTGTAAGAGGACTTCTGGGAAGATGGGTTGGATTTAGGTATATGCTGGGGTTTTGTATATTTGAAGGTGGAATTGTTAATATAAATTTCATACCCTAATAATAATAATAATTAAAGAAAACAAATACTCCTATATTATCAAATGTTGTTTGTTTGTAGTTTTTTTTTTTTTTTTTTTTTTTTTTTTTTTTTTTTTTGAAGGGGGGGGTAGGGTATGAAAGAGTAGACAAAAGTCCCCAAGGTTTTTTTTTTTTTAATACTACGAAGTCCCCAAGCCTTCTTTGATACAAAAAAGTAACAATTTTACAACCAAACAAAACTTAGTGGAAACATAACAACATAATGAGGGCTGAAGAAGAGATGAGTGGTTTGCTGATATATTCAATATTTTCCAATGACTTAATTAATTAATCAATTAATTGATGGGGTTTTGTGTTTAGCTTTTTAAATTCTTCATGCTTTCAGGCCATTTTTAATCAAATAATACAAGGAAAGTTGAGCCTCATTTTTGTTTGTTTTGGTTGCCTCATTTTTTGTTTTGTTTTGTTTATTTATTTATTTAGAGAAGAGGAGGGGGTTTGTCATATGTTGTGATAGTCCTATAGAGAACAAGAAAATCTTTTAAGGAAATGAATTAGAAAAACATATTGATAGACCAATGTCAAGTAAAAAATTGTAATAGGATTGAGATGTGATTAATTTTGTTTGATTATTTTAATGAATGGAATTGAATGAAAAGATTGTTAAGTAAAAAGTCTAACAATAAAGAATTAGAGAGTGGTTTCAGTCCTATTATTTAAAGAGTTTAAAATTAATATTTAAATTCATAAAAGTAGTGCTTGTTATATACAAACAGAGTTTATTATTTTTACTTATAGGTTCTAACTTGTATGATGCCATGCCATGCCATTACTTCAATTGATATTTATTTTTGCTTCAATCTAAGTTTCTAATCTATGTTATGTATTTGTCTTTTTCAATAGTGAATTGTACATTGTTCAAAGCTGTGATTTATTCTTTTTTGGCAAGAATACAATTGTTTTCTAGATTATAAGTACAAGCATTTATGTTATTTGACAATAAGGTAGAAAAAAAAAAAAAAAAAAAATGAAGACAAGACATGAGTATCCTTATATGTTATTTGGCATTCATTTCATGCCCATAACTCTCCATTAATTTCATGTATAGTGCGATTTTAACTTAAACTTTGATTTACAATTCAAATGTTATATGTTATTGGCTAATGCAAAGAGATAAAAAAGTTGCAATCGTTCGTTAGGAGCAATTACTACATCAAGTAAGTTTTGACTATTTGTTAGGGCATTTTTAATTTATTTAGAGAATTTTGGTAATTTTTTGATTAAATTTGTGGTTGTTAGAGGATTCACATTTTTTCCCTAATGTTTTGAACATTCATGATATGACAAACACTTAAATGACCTAAGGAACTATTTGACATGTAAACAAAAAGACCAAATCCGATAATTAGGGACGATTGTCGTGTTTAGTTTCAAAGTCTCAATTTTATGTCTAACTCAACAAAGAAATAAGTCTTGTATCCATATAGATGAATATGTTTTTCCAAGAATAACTAAACTAATATGTAACAATTTCAAGACCATAATTTATATAACAATTCTAATTTATATATCAATTTCATCACTTACTGTATGATTCTTTTTCACCCTATACTCTAGATTGCATATTCTACTTGAATAGTAATTCTTGTTTATCACTTACTATTGTGATGTATCATTTGGTCATGAAAGGGATGTGAAATCATAATCTTGTGGGTCACCAAAAGATATGGAACCATAATCCTGTAAATTCTCTAATTCAAAGGAATTTCACATAACCTGGCTTTGTAGGTGACCAAATATGGACAAGAGTTAGATGTTACTTAAGAATAAGATGAGCTCTCAGTATCGATATGAGTTCTCAGTTACATGTAAGTATGCCAATTAATAGAGTTACATATTTATGTAAATGGTTCCATTTGTTGAAGTTATTTACAAATTGATAGGAAGCTTTGAAAAGTGACATGAAGAATCTTTGGAGCCTGGGGCAATACCTTTAACTCAAGAGCAGTTGTCAATTGAGGTTCTTGGAAAGAGATCGGGATACTTAAAGGGCTTCAGAGTTGGTCCAAAACCATCCTCATCCAGATCTTCTGTTTGTGCACAAGCACATATTGAGGTGGTTTTGAGCCTACAAAAACAACTAGAGTCATTGAAGAATTTGTCCGAGGTCCAGCAAGAACAAATTGTAGCCCAAAACTTGGTAGCACAAGAGCAAGCTAGAATGATTGAAATGCAAAACAAAAGGTTTGAAGAGATTGAGAAGTTTATGAGGATGCCCAAGGATCGGGTAGGCATGCAGGTTGATGAAGATAATTATCCATCGGAGGAATCTTATTGACAAGCATTTTTTTAAGTATATTTTTCATAATTTAATTTTCAAATAATCATTGTCAGCATTTCACTTAATATATTTGTTGAAACAAACTGCTGCTTGCTACTCTTGAGTTGGCTGAGTTGACATAGAACTTTAATTAGTGCAAAACTTAAAGGTTGAAAAGGTCTATTTGGGAAGCAATTGGACTTTTGGTTAAGATATTAGTGAAGGTAATGCAATCCCCTATTGGTGACATTACTTTGATGATAGCTGGAGCTGTTGATGCTATTGTGGATACAGCTGCTACTTATGAGTCTTAATTATTAACTGAAGTTGCTTGACTCCCAGCCACCATAGTGTTAGGGAAAATCGATGATTCCCCACAAGTAAATCAATCAATGGGAATAAAAACTAATGCGGAAAAATTAAATCAGAAGCAACACCAGAATTTTTACGTGGTTCCCTCAATGTGAGGTACGTCCATGGGATCGAAATCCGATTCCACTATCAACTAAATAAGTTCCAAACGATTACAAACGAGACACTAATGGTCTCACAAAACCACCCTTAGGTGAATTCCAAATAATCACAAATAAACAAGAGGAAAGACCTCACCAAATAGATGAACCAAAATCTTCAAAACCAGAGTTGAAGAAGACCCAAAAAAACAACCCAAATCAACTTCGAATCAGAGATAAACAAACTGCTACTCACAAAGCATAGTCCACCAAAATTGATTACCCATGTGCCGAAATCAATTAGCCACAACTCTGTTTCCACCGAATAGAATTTGTAGCTGCTACTCTATTCCAATGATTTTGCCGAAGCACTACTCACCACAAAACCGGCTGCCACTTTTCTTTGGGAAAAACAATACACCAAAAAATATATTGTGAATCTAGGGTTTTTTTTATCAAAACCTTAGTTATTTCCAAATTGGATTGGGTCTCCACAAATTAAATATAATATATAAAAAAATATATTATAATTAATACTAAACCAAATTAAACTCTTTTTCCAAAACCAATTGGGTCTCACACTCCAATAAGGAGGTATACCCAACAATTCTCCCCCTACCGACTTAGGTGGAGACATCAACCATACCCGCCAAAGTTCGACACTTCAAATGTTTGTCCCTCGACAAAGTCTTTGTCAACATATCTGAAATATTATCATCTGTGTGAACCTTTTCGAGTTGTAACAATTTCGAATCTAACACATCACGAATCCAATGGTATCTCACATCAATGTGTTTCGATCTCGAATGAAAAGTAGAATTTTTACTCAAGTGAATAGCACTTTGACTATCACAATAAAGCACATACTTTTCTTGTTTCAAACCCAACTCTTGCAAAAATTTCTTCAACCATAACTCTTCTTTGCAAGCTTCCGTAATGGCAATAAATTCAGCTTCGGTAGTTGAGAGAGCAACACATTTTTGTAATTTAGATTGCCATGTCACAGCTCCCCCTGCAAAAGTCATCAAATACCCCGAAGTAGATTTTCTAGAATCAACATCACCAGCCATGTCAGAATCTGTGAACCCATCAAGCATCGGCTTACCATCCCCAAAACACAAACACACCTTCGAAGTCCCTCGAAGATACTTTAGAATCCATTTTACCGCTGCCCAATGTTCTTTACCCGGATTAGAGAGAAAGCGACTCACCACACCAACTGCGTGAGCAATATCCGGCCTTGTACAAACTATGGCGTACATCAATGAACCAACTGCTGAAGCATAAGGAACTTTCAACATCTCTTTTTTGTCTTTCTCACTTGTAGGACATTGATTCGAACTAAGTTTGAAGTGACCCGCAAGTGGACAACCAACCGGCTTTGCTTTATCCATGTTGAACCTCTCAAGAACTTTCTCAATGTAGCTCTCTTGAGACAACCAAATCAGCCCATTTTTGCAATCACGAACAATTTTCATACCAAGTATTTGCTCTGCCGGTCTCAAATTTTTCATAGCAAAAAACTTGCTCAACTCCAATTTCAACCTGTTTATCATGGTAAAATCTTGACCCACAATTAACATGTCATCAACATAAAGCAAAAGAATAATAAATTTGCCATCCGGGAAATTTTTCACAAACACACAATGGTCCGAAGTGGTTTTAGAAAAACCATTATTCATCATGAAAGAGTCAAATTTTTTGTACCATTGCCGTGGAGCTTGCTTGAGGCCATACAAACTTTTCTTCAATTTGCAAACAAATTTCTCTTTCCTTTTCTCTACAAAACCTTCTGGTTGCTCCATGTAAATTTCTTCTTCAAGATCACCGTGAAGAAATGCGGTCTTCACATCAAGTTGCTCAACTTCAAGGTTCATACTTGCAGCCATGCCAAGTACAACCCGAATAGAAGACATCTTTACAACCGGCGAGAAAATTTCATCAAAATCAATACCTTTCTTTTGCCCAAAGCCTTTCACAACAAGACGTGCTTTGTACCTCAGATTCTTCCTATCATTCTTCAATTTGAAAACCCACTTATTTTTCAGAATTTTCCTCCCTTTAGGCAACTTCACTAAATCATAAGTGTGATTTTCAAGTAAGGAATTCATCTCCTCTTCCATGGCCTTTTTCCAATCATCTTTCTTTGCATGCTCAATTGCTTCTTGGTAGCTCTCAGGCTCCCTTTGATCAGAAATCAACACAAATTCATTGGGAGGATACTTTCTTGAAGGTTGTCGGTCCCTTGTAGATTTCCTCAACTCAAGTTGTGGTGGCGGTTCTTGAGTTGGATGCTCTTCCTCAATTTCTGGTTCAACTTCATTAGGATTAGCATCATCCTCCACATCTTCAATATGTGGCTGCACATCTCCCCCATTTTCATCATCAACTGAAGATGAAGGAGATGGATCCATGTCAATGAGATCACTAGTTTTTGGCTCTGGTTGATCACCTTTACCAAAGTCTTCAATTGTTTGGTCTTCAAGAAACACAACATCACGGCTTCGAATGACTTTCTTGTCGACCGGATCCCATAATCTATACCCGAATTCATCACGTCTATAGCGAAGAAAAATACATTGTCTTGACTTACTATCAAGCTTGGACCTCTCATCCTTTGGAATGTGAACAAAAGCTCGGCAACCAAACACTCTCAAGTGCTCATAAGACACATCTTTGCCAGTCCAAACTCTTTCAGGAACATCACCATTCAAAGGATAGCAAGGAGACAAATTGATCACGTCAACCGCTGTACTCATTGCCTCACCCCAAAAGGATCTTGGCAATTTAGCTTGTGAAAGCAAACACCTTGTTCTTTCTACAATGGTGCGGTTCATCCTCTCGGCAACGCCATTTTGTTGAGGAGTCTTCTTAACCGTCTTTTGGTGCCGAATACCTTGGCTGCGACAATACTCATCAAATGGCCTAATGTATTCACCACCATTGTCTGTTCGGATGCACTTCAATTTCTGCCCTGTTTCTCTTTCAACCATGGCCTGAAAATGCTTAAATACTTCTAGAACTTGATCTTTAGTTTTTAGTAGAAAAGCCCAAACTTTCCTTGAATAATCATCAATGAAAGTAACAAAATAAAGTGCACCACCATGTGTTCTAACTTTTAAAGGACCACAAACATCCGAATGAATCAACTCCAAAACCTTTTCTTTTCTAGAAGCAACATTTTTATGAAAAGAAACTCTATGTTGTTTACCCGCCAAACAATGAACACAAGTTTTAAGATGTGTACCTTTCAAACCGGGTAGAAGCTCTTTCTTGAACAAAACTTGTAGCCCCTTTTCACTCATGTGCCCAAGTCGCCTGTGCCACAATTCAGTAGAAGTATCATCTTCAAGTGCATTGACAACACCTTTACAAATTTTTCCTTGCATCGAATAAAGTGTATGAGTCTTCTTGCACTTAGCCACCACCAAAGAACCCTTTGTGAGCTTCCATATTCCATCACCAAATTTGTTGTTGAAGCCTTCATCATCTAGCTTCCCAGTAGAGATCAAATTAAGGCGAATGTCGGGAACATGCCTCACATCTTTAAGCAACAACTTGCAGCCCAAATTTGTTTCCAAGCAAACATCACCCATACCAATAATCTTGGACAAACCTTCATTACCCATTCGAACAGAACCATAATCTCCTTCGGTGTAGGTAGTGAAGAAATCAACTCGAGAAGTCACATGAAAAGAAGCACCAGAATCAATCACCCAATTGCTCTCTTGGCCCACAAAATTGATACAATCATCCCCACAAACGACCATGAGATCATCGGTAGTAACTGCCGTTGTGTCTTCTTGCTTCTTATCCACACTTTTGTTACGCCTTTTCTTCTTGTTCTTGAGCTTTCGGCATTCTCGCTTCATGTGCCCTTTCTCATGGCAATAATAACACTCAATGTCTTTCTTTGAAAAAGAACCATCTTTTGATTTGTTACTATCACCCTCAATGGGTCCATACAAATCTTTACAAAATAATAGGTTATCTATTTTAGTTTGCCAAGTTACCCAATTGTTTCCATTGAAGCTAGACATACGACCCACATTCCCCTCCATTGATTTACACAAATAAATAAACCCCAATAAACCGTAAGCTCTGATACCAGTTGTTAGGAAAAATTGATGATTCCCCACAAGTAAATCAATCAATGGGAATAAAAACTAATGCAGAAAAATTAAATCAGAAGCAACACCAGAATTTTTATGTGGTTCCCTCAATGTGAGGTACGTCCACGGGATCGAAATCCGATTCCACTATCAACTAAATAAGTTCCAAACGATTACAAACGAGACACTAATGGTCTCACAAAACCACCCTTAGGTGAATTCCAAATAATCACAAATAAACAAGAGGAAAGACCTCATCAAATAGATGAACCAAAATCTTCAAAACCAAAGTTGAAGAAGACCCAAAAAAACAACCCAAATCAACTTCGAATCAGAGATAAACAAACTGCTACTCACAAAGCATAGTCCACCAAAATTGATTACCCATGTGCCGAAATCAATTAGCCACAACTCTGTTTCCACCGAATAGAATTTGTAGCTGCTACTCTATTCCAATGATTTTGCCGAAGCACTACTCACCACAAAACCGGCTGCCACTTTTCTTTGGGAAAAACAATACACCAAAAAATATATTGTGAATCTAGGGTTTTTTATCAAAACCTTAGTTATTTCCAAATTGGATTGGGTCTTTACAAATTAAATATAATATATAAAAAAAATATATTATAATTAATACTAAACCAAATTAAACTCTTTTTCCAAAACCAATTGGGTCTCACACTCCAATAAGGAGGTATACCCAACACATAGGAGTAGCCACACTTGCTGACTCCCAGCCACACTTGCTCGTGTTGCCCAGCAAAGTCCCCACCACTTCAATAGATCAATCCATATTCTCTACCTAAATAATTTCTTGGTTCAACCACTACCCAACCAACCTTGTAGCCTACTTACTTGATAAGTTTGAAAGTGTATTTTATCCTCATTTATTTGGTTGATATTAATCAGGTTTAAGTCATAACATTAAGCATTCATTTGGAGGTCTTTACATTTAGATTTTGCACCATTTATAATTACTATTTTCATTTGATTTCATATTACCTTCTGATTTTGCCTCAAATAGGCTGAGAAAATTTATTATTATTTGTGCCTTCTTGTAAAAGATGCTTATATAATAGCCGACACAATTTTATTGATTCAATTATGTTAGTAACTTGGTGAGGTTCTACATTCTTATGGACCTATCTTAGGTAGACACATCAGTCTTCCACCTTTTGCAAAATAGAAATTTTTAGTCTTTTTTTTATCAACTAAAAAAAGAATTTCATGGATAAATCACAAAATACAAGATTCAAGAATTACATCAATAAAGGGGAGGGCGGTTGGTGAGAAACCAACAAAGAAAACCAAAGTACAACAAACACTTTGGCTGCTCTGTATTATGTCTCACAAACCGGTACAGAACATTACAAAACTTAACAATAGCCACCCAAAAGCCGTTCAAACCATTTGGTCATTATTCTTCAGTTTCGATCAAATTATAGCTTGTTTTAACATATTAGGACACATATATACAAGGTCTGAAATGCTAGTCCACATCATCCTTGTCACGATCCAAACCCGACTCTAAAAATTTTGATCATGATTGGCCAATAATCTCACTTTTTGAAGTTACATATCTTTCTCCCCGTTTTAATTGATAAGGCTTAAGAAAATAATTGTAGTGACATAATAAAAAGCCAAAATGAACGTGTTTCATTGTTCCTTATGAAGGGTTCCAATTTTAAGGATGTCAGGACAGTGTTTATATGTCCCTCACACAAGGGATATCGGGGAGATAATTGAGGAATGGTTTTGTCAAACGAACTGGTGGGTTTAAATTATGGGCATGGGGAAACCTTGAGTTTTTTTTTTTTTTTTTTTTTTTTTTTTTTTTTTTTTTTTTTTAATATTCTAAAAAAAAAAATTTAGAGAATTGATCAAATTTTCAAATTATTTGAAAAATTAACTTACTTTTTAAAATCACATTTTGAAAATGTAATTTTAAATTAAAATTACATTTTCAACATTTAATTTTACCTTGAAATCTCATGTTGCAAAATATAATTTATGATGATATTTGAAATTACATTTTCAACATGCGATTTCAAGGTGAAATTACATGTTAAAAATGTAATTTCAATTTCAAAACCAAGTTTTTAAAATACGATTTCAAAAAATAGATTAGCATTTCAAATAGTTCGAAAAGTAGGTTAATTTTCTAAATTGTTTTTTATTAGAATATTTAAAAAAAAAAACTCGGGAAACCTTAGCTGGATCTTCTAAGGCACACGGTTGGATCACAGGGGGGGACGACCTTCGAGTTCCCAAATTGTATATTACCAAAATGTTGGGACTGGGGTAATTCTATTTAGGATAATTTTTTAATAAGATTTTTTTTTTAGAATATTAAAAAAAAAAAACTTGGGAAACCTTAGCTGGATCTTCGAAGGCACACGGTTGGATCACAGGGGGATGACCTTCGAGTTCCCAAATCTATACCATCTATACTATATATATATTAATTAAAAGGAGATTTTTAAACTCCAAGCTCTATGGGAATTTCAATATGTCAATTCTAATTTTTTAATTTTTAATTTTTTTTTTAAAAAAAATTTAACCTCAGCATTTATTAATTTCTTTCAACCCACAAGACTTTTTGACTTCTTTCATAATTACTGTAGTACTTTTTCCAAAACAAATAATTTGTATATTAAAAAAAATTTAAAACAAATATAAATATAAATATCTATATCTATATCTATCTATTTATTTATATCTATCTCTAATCCATAAGTTTTGTGGGAGTTCCAATATCTGAACCTTAATTTCTTAATTTTTTTGATTTAAAAAAAAAAAAAAAAAACTTAGCACCTATTAAATTCTTCTAAGTCTTTTTAACTTCTCCAATACACACACTCTTTTTTAACTTTTCACATGCCTATTGCAAACAATGAGTCTTCTTTTTGTTTTCTCCTTCTTGACTTCTCTCTTCTACACTTTTAATTTCAGTGACCATGTATGCAAACAGTAAGTCTTCTTTTTATTTTCTCCTTCTTGACTTTTCTTTTTGTTTACTGTTTTAATATTGTAGTTAGATAGCGCATAAAAATATTTGTGATTTGTCTAGCGAATAAAAAATTATAATTTGATTTTTTAATATGATTGAAGTTAGATAAATATAAACCCTCACAAAGAGAAAAATGTGATTATGATTAGTTGAATGATTCTTTTTTTTTTTTTTAATGTGATTGTAATTAGTTTAATAGTTCTTTTTTTTCATTTATTTATTTTATTATAGGAAAAATGTGATGTGATTGTAGTTTGTTTAATGACTTTTTTTTTTATAAATATGATTGTTATAGTTAGTTCAATGATTTTTTTTTTAATGTTATTTAATCTTTTTATTTACTATTTTAATTTTATTTTTGATTTTTTAATATGATTGAAGTTAGATAAATATAAACTCTCACAAAGAGAAAAATGTGATTATAATTAGTTGAATGATTCTTTTTTTTTTTTTTAATGTGATTGTAGTTATTTTAATAGTTCTTTTTTTTTTTCATTTATTTATTTTATTATGGGAAAAATGTAATGTGATTATAGTTTGTTCAATGGCTCTTTTTTTAATATGATTGTTGTAGTTAGTTCAATGGTTTTTTTTTTTAATGTTATTTAATCTTTTTATTTACTATTTTAATTTTATTTTTAATATGATTGAAATTAAATAAACATAAACACTCACAAATAAAAAAATGTGATTATAGTTAGTTCAATGGCTCCTTTTTTTAATGTGATTGTAGTTAGCCAATAGTTCTTTTTTTCATTTATTTATTTTTTTTATTATGAGAAAAATGCGATGTAATTGTAATTTGTTCAATAGTTCTTTTTTTTTAATGTGTTTTAATCTTTTATTTACTGTTTTAATGGTTTTTCTTTACAATTATTTATGAAAAAAATATGATTGTAGTTAGATAGCATAAAAATATTTGTTATTTGATTTGATTTTTTTTTTAAAGTACCAATTATTGATAATGATTAGATTATATTTTGAAAAAAAAATTGTAATTGATTTTTTTAACTCACTGTGTTTTTTGAAAAAAAATTATTGTGTTTTTTTTAACTATCAATTCACTTAATTTGTGATTTGATTTTTAACTCATTGTGTTTTTTGAAAAACAAAATGGATTGTACTCATTAGGGTCACATAATGTACCAATTATTGATGATGATTAGATTGTATTTTGACCCAAAAAAAATTGTAATTGATCTTTTTAACTCACTATATTTTTTGAAAAATAAATTATTGTGTTTTTTAATTATCAATTGACTTAATTTGTGATTGATTTTTTTAATTATTGATGATAATTAGATAGCATTAAAAAAATTGTGATTTGTATGATTGAAGTTATCTCCTTTTGTTTATAATTTTATTTTTTAATATGATTGAAATTAAATAAACATAAACATTCACAAAAAGAAAAATGTGATTGTAGTTTGTTTAATGATTCTAAATAATCTTTTTTATTTACCATTTTAATGGTTATTTTTTTCAATTATTTTTTTTATTATGAGAAAAATGTCATTGTAGTTAGATAGCATTAAAAAAATTGTGATTTGTATGATTGAAGTTATCTCCTTTTGTTTAAAATTTGATTTTTTAATATAATTGAAGTTAACTCACAAAAAGAAAAATGTGATTGTAGTTTGTTCAACGGCTCTAAATAATATTTTTATTTACTATTTTAATGGTTCTTTTTTTCAATTATTATTTTTTATTATGAGAAAAATATGATTGTAGTTAGATAGCATTAAAAAAATTGTGATTTGTATGATTGAAGTTATCTCTTTTTGTTTATAATTTGTTTTCTTTAATATGATTGAAATTAGATAAACATAAACACTCACAAAAAGAAAAATGTGATTGTAGTTTTTTCAACGCTTCTAAATAATCTTTTTTATTTACTATTTTAATGGTTCTTTTTTTTAATTAATTTTTTTATTATGAGAAAAATGTGATCGTAGTTAGATAGCATTAAAAAAAAAATGTGATTTGTATGATTGAAGTTATCTTCTTTTGTTTATAGTTTGATTTTTTAATATGATTGAAGTTAGATAAACATAAACACTCACAAAAAGAAAATTGTGATTGTAATTTGTTCAATACTTCTAAATAATCTTTTTATTTACTATTTTAATGGTTCTTTTTTTCAATTTTTTTTTTATTATGAGAAAAAAAAAGAAGACAAAGTGGTGAAATACAACCTGTGCATAGCACGGGCGATATGCTAGTATGATTATTATCAAAATATTAAACTTTAATATAATATAATAAAAAAAAGACATTTAATTCCTTGAAAAGTCCAACCCATATGATTATTATCAAAATATTAAACTTTAATATAATATAAATAAGGAAAAAAAGAAGACATTTTAAAAATAAAAATAAAAACATTTAAAAATCACAATTTATATATATAAATAATTGTAAATATAATCCGTGCATAGTACGGGTGATATGCTAGTATATTAATTAAAAGGGAGTTTTTAACCCCAAGTCTTGTGGGAGTTTCAATCTCTCAATCTAAATTTTTTGATTTTTTGATTTAAAAAAAAAACCTTAGCATTTATTAACTTCTCCCAACCTCCAAGTCTTACCCTCATAATAACACTTTAATGCATTAAGAACAAGTATAAATTTTTTTTTTTGAAATCCAACACATATGATTCCATAAAAAGTCCCAACACATATGATTATTATCTCTCATAATAACATTTTAATGCATTAAGAACAAGCATAATTTTTTTCTTTTGAAAAGTCCAACACATATGATAATTATCAAAATATTAAACTTCAATATAATATAATGAAAAAAAGAAGACATTTAATTCCTTGAAAAGTCCAATACATATGATTATTATCAAAATATTAAACTTTAATATAATATAAAAAAGGAAAAAAAGAAGACATTTAAAAAAAAAAAGACATTTAAAAATCGCAATTCACATATATAGATAATTGTAAATATATTAAGGAAAATGGGGTTTCTAAACCCCAAGCCTTGTGGGAGCTCCAATCTCTCAATCTTAATTTTCTAAATTTTTGATTTAAAAAAAAAAAAAACTCAGCATTTATTGATTTGGTCAAAATCTCCTGATCAGTATTTATTAACTTTTTTCAATCCACATACATGCCTGCATTTATTGATTTGGTCAAAATTCCTGATTAACATTTAAAATCTCTTCATACAAATAATTATAGCTACAGCCAGTGCATAGTTACTGCAGTAGCCTTTTTAATTTCTCTGTACACTATGGTTAGTGATAAGATTGTTAAATTATTTTTATAAAAAATTTTAAAAAATATAATTTATATATTAAAAAAATTAAAACAAATATAAATATCTATAATTATTCCGTGCATAGCATGAGTGATAGGCTAGTTGTATATTACCAAAATGTTGGGACTGGGGTAATTCTATTTAGGATAATTTTTTAATAAGAGTTGGATAGACTGCAAATTATTATTTGATTTCGAAAATTTAGAACGAGTTTTATTTTAATAATTTAAATTATTTATTTTATAAAATTTTTCGTATATGTTATCTCAAAAATTATTCGAGTACGAGTCAGTTAGCAGGTCACTTCTAATTAAATAATATAAATTAATTTGATATTTAACCAAAATTAAAAGTCAAGCAGCATTGGGCTGAGCTGGCCGAAAAGGGTTGTTTGGGGTATCTTAAATAAGTATACTTTTTGTCTTTTTGAATTAAAAAGTTAAGGAAAAAATATGGATATTTGAGTTAATTTTTTGTCTTTTTATAAAAAAAAATGTGTAATAAAAAATTATATAAATATAGTGTGTAGTGGAAGAAAGATGATTCATTGTACGGCTACCTACGGTTGCCCAGCATGTCTAATAGAAAAATAATCAACTCCTTTGGGGGTAAATAACTTTTGGACAGTGATGGTCGGTCCGTGGGGGGTCACCATGGGTCCCATTTTAATAATTTGAACCGTGCAATATGTACAATTCGTCGAGTATTATATACTTATAAAAAATAACGTTGATCGGATATCGATAGCTATATGATCATATTAGTTTTTTTTTCAACAGTTAACTATCACACCATCCGTTTTGTTTATATAAAACTGATTTGATCATATAGTTAACGATATCCCATCAACGTGATTTTTTTTAAGAATATATTAATCAACGAGTTCTACATGTTGAACGGTTCGGATTATCAAAAGGGAGTCCTTAGCGAGCCCCCATGGACCCAATATTTTTGTGACTTTACATATAATTTTTTTTGCCCCCGAACAAATCAACGTAATGCCTGTCTCTGCACAACAAGACGGCTGAGAACAGCTGCTGTCCATTTGTACTTTTGTAATATATAAAATATATTTTTAATATTTTTTATTTGTAAATAGTAATATCTTTTTTACTTTTTGTGTAATTTTTTGACTTTTTAGATTATTTTTGATATGTCAAACTTGGCCTAATGAAATTAGTGTCCAAGCTTGTCTGACAAGCCTATTTTTTTAAATTTTTATTTATTTTTTATTTTTTATATTATATATATATATATTTTTCCCTAAGGGACTGAGCTGACCGGACCTAGGATGAAAAATCTTGAAGGAATAATGTTAGAGATATTAAATGTTTATTAAATATTTTATATGAGTGTGAGACTTACATAAAACACATATAATGTGGGTCTCACACTCATATAAGACATTTAATAAAATATTTAATAAAATATTTAGAGTGCCTAATATTTTTCATCTAGTTCTACTTTGTATTATTTTTATCTTTTACGTTTTTTCATGTTTGATTCAGCATTTTTGGGTGCCTACATTTATAACTTACGGAAAATGTTTGGTAGCTCAAATTTTTGTGGCTCAAATAGCTCAAATCTGTCAAAACGACGTCGTTTTACACTCATTTATACTCAAAACGACGCCGTTTTAAGTGATTTGAGCCATTTAAGCCACAAAATTTTGAGCTACCTAGCATTGTTGTATCACTTACTATGCCATTCCTCATCTTTGGGTGCCTATATTTAAAAAAAAAAAACGCAATGTAAAAAAGTAAAAAAAAAAATTCAATTGAATAATATTAAAATAAAAGACTTTTGTTGGATTGACACTCCATCTATAATCTATATAGATACAAAAAAATGGAAATAGATGAATAAAGAAAACTCAAAACTAGGCCAGTGGACTAAGCCCAATGGGCTGGGATTTTATGTCAGCAAAACAATTGGCTTTTCGTGTGTCTATGTTCTGAAGGTGTTGGATGATTTGTTTGTGTTGAATGGAGTAATCATCTGGGTTTTTCTTAGTTTGTGGATTTATATAAGAAAAACTAGTTTCTTTTTATGTCCGATTAAGAATGTTTGGTTTTTAGGCGATGTAGTTAATTGGATTTTGTGTCTGTGTTTGCTCGGAAGGTGTTTGATGATTTGTTTGTGTGGAAG
The DNA here is from genome assembly GCA_030407325.1 of Camellia japonica. Lineage (NCBI taxonomy): Eukaryota > Viridiplantae > Streptophyta > Magnoliopsida > Ericales > Theaceae > Camellia > Camellia japonica. The sequence goes on along the minus strand of JAPPVO010000002.1, from coordinate 109,311,945 downwards.
TGGTAGGGTAAACATCTGGGTTTCCCTTAGTTTAGTTCATTTAATCAGAAAAACAAGTGGCTTTTAGTGTCATTTGATCAAGAATGTTTGGTTTTTAGGTGATATAGTTAAATGGGTATATATTTAATTGGTGTTTGACGATTTGCTTGTGTTGAAATAGCAAAGTTTAAAAAGTTTTACTGAGGTAAAATGCATCAAGATTTTCATTTTTAGGTTATACTTCTTAAATGCCGGTGCATCACAATTTGAGACATACACCTTATATGCCTTTGAAGCATATGAGGAGTATGCACATAAAGAGGTTGTTTTAGGTTCTTGTTAATAGATGATTTAGTCTAATAGATGGTTTAAATATAAAAGAGCAAAAAGTAAAAAAGAATATCTTTTGCAATTGTATTCTATAAAAAAAATTTAAGTAAATGGCTAATCAAGAAAAAATATAAAGATAATACTCAAGTGAGAAGCTCAATTACAAAAACTAAGAATGTTAATTTCACCTTCAATGATAGACAAGCTTCCATATTTGTAGTGAACTATTTGATGCCTTAAGGAGAAAAGTATTTATACCTTTATATTTAATTTATATTAATTTTTTTCTAATTTAAAATATTTAATTTATTTACTAAATATTAAAATTTAAAATGCTTATGTGTTGACGCCTTATGGCTTACGCTTCGGCTCATGAGGAGTAAGACGTCTCAAGTTACACATTTGCCTTTAAAAACCTTGTGAAATTGGCATCTGGTTTCCCTTAGTTTGTGCATTGTGTCATTTGATTACAAATGTTTGGTTTTTAGGTGATATAGTTGATTGGGTGTGTGTCCTTTATATATAAAATTGGTTTTGTTAGTTGGGTTATTTTGTGTTTGGTATAGAGCTGTGATGTGTTTGATGTGGCCTCTTTTCAGGCTGTTTTGGTACTTGGATTCGTGGGAAGATTTGTCTCACAAATCTAAAATCCGAACATATAATTAGTTTTGTAAGAGAGTTTGGGACTTTTCACTTGTTCCTTGTTGGCCTTCTATTGTGACAGTGCTATTGTAAATTAATTTATTTGGAAGTGCTCTTCTGCCCTTATTATTATTATATTTTTGTAACTGATGAAATTGAACATAATCAAAATTATGATGCATGTACATAAATACAGGTGGATAACAAGATAATCAGGAAGAGGATCCATGCACGCATTGAACATGTTCAGCCATCAAGGTGCACTGAGGACTTCAAGCTGAGGAAAAAGAAGAACGATCAACTGAAAGCAGAGGCCAAGGCAAGAGGTGAAGTCTTCAGCACAAAGAGGCTGCTAGAAGGCCCTAAACCTGGTTTCATGGTGGCAGGTGCTACCTTGGAGACTGTTACTCCTACACCCTGTCAATGATCTCAAGGCTGGTTTCTAGGTTAGCTGTAGATTTTTTTTTTTTGGTTTATGTGCCGCGAACATCTATAGATTGAATTATCAATACATAATTTTAGAGATAAAAACATTTTGTACAAATCTCACATTACCATGAGATGAAAAGAACAATGAAAACATTATGAAAGAAAAAAGAGGACTCTCTCTCTCTCTCTCTCTCTCTCTCTCTCTCTCTTGTTTGACTGTTGGCACAAATCAAGGTTAGGCTATGTATAGTTTCGTGGAGGGGTAGTCTAATTATCCCCGGTTTGGTAAATATTTTGGGCTAAATAATCACATATGGACAAAAAGTTAAAAAGTCAAAAAATTAACAAAAAAGTTTGTTATTCCAAAATCAAAAAATCAAAAAAGCCAAACAAGAAAATCAAACAAACAAAAAAGTCTCAAGCTAAAAAAAGTCAAAAAAACTATAGATGTGTGTTTTTTTTTTGGTTTATGTGCTCGGAACATCTATAGATTGAATTATCAATACATAATTTTAGAGATCAAAACATTTTGTACAAATCTCACACTACCATGAGATGAAAAGGACAATGAAAACATTATGAAAGAAAAAAGACTCTCTCTCTCTCTCTCTCTCTCTCGTTTGATGGTTGGCACAAATCAGGGATAGGCTATGTATAGTTTCGTGGAGAGGTAGTCTAATTAGCCCCGGTTTGGTAAACATTTTGGGCTAAATAATCACATATGGACAAAAAGTTAAAAAAGCCAAAAACCAACAAAAAAGTTTGTCATTCTAAAGTCAAAAAGTCAAAAAAGCCAAACAAGAAAACTAAATAAAAAAAAAAAGTCTCAGGCTAAAAAAGTCAAAAAAGTCAAAAAGCCAACTAAAAAAGTCATGGCAAAACGAATCCTTAATCTGATTGAAGCTTGGAATGACTATTTTCTCAAGTCAATAAACTTGTTCTATTTCTTTTTGTTGGATTATTTTACATAATTAAATTACAAAAAAGTATAAAGAATGTACATGTTAGTACAATAGAACATACATACTAAAAGTATCCTCATTTGCTGATATATTCATTATTTTCACTAGTAATGCTAGATTTGATCCCATTTGGTAGAGCTTATAAGCTCACTTTTTTTAATTATAGCTTAAAAAAATGGTTGTTGGGTGTTTGACATAACTTTTTTTGATTCAACTTTAATTTGCATAAAAATAGTTGGAGGTAATAGGAAAGGGACGATGAAGACTTCAAATTTGTTTTTTTAAAGTGGCTTATTTTCATCTCATCTCATCACTCTCTCATCTTTTTGTCATTTGCGAAATGTTTAAAATATTGTTTATGCTATTTTTGTAATGTAATTTACAATGATAAGCTCTTGAAAAATCCTTTCAAAGCACATAGGGATAAATTTGTAGTCTTTAGTTGGCTGCTAATGTAAAAGCTTTTCTTCTTCTCTTCTATTATTAATGGTAAAATGAAAATTGTGAATTTGTAGTCTTGTTCATAACTTCTTATGAATTGTGAGTAGTTACTACATTGGGAGATCAGAGTTAATATAACTTAAATATTAAGCCTCCGTTTGGGAAGTGGGCTGGCTTTTTGGCTTTTTTGGCTATATGAGCCTGGGCTCAAAAACCTGGTTTGGGAAGGACTTTTTGGCTTTTTTGACTTTTTGGCTTTTTGGTGAGGTGTCACCCTGATAAATTACCAAACTGCCCTTGTTTGCTTTTGTTTTTTATTTTGATTTTTATTTTGGGTTTGGATTTCCCATATTTTGCTTTATTTTTTTATTTATTTTTTTATTTTAATTTTGGGTTTGGATGTGGCGTTTTTTGGTTAATTTTTTTTTAAAATTTTTTTACTTTGGTTTTGATTTGGCCAATTTACGTTTTTGTATTTTGTTGAAATTTTATTATTTTTTATTTTATTATTTTGGGTTTTATTTTGGCTTATTTTGGTAAAATAATTTTTTTTTTTTGGGATTTGGCGTTTTTTGTAAAAAAAATTTATTTTATTATTTTGGGTTTTATTTTGGCTTATTTTGGTAAAATAATTAATTTTTTTTGGGATTTGGCGTTTTTTGTAAAAAAAATTTATTTTATTATTTTGGGTTTTATTTTGGCTTATTTTGGTAAAATAATTTTTTTTTTTGGGATTTGGTGGTTTTTGTAAAAATTTATTATTTTATTATTTTGGGTTTTATTTTGGCTTATTTTGGTAAAATATATATATATTTTTATTTTTGATTTGGCGTGTTTTGCTTAAATTTTTTTTAAAAAAAATTTATGTTTTTGTTTATTTTATTCTTTTATACTTTAATTAGTTCTTGTTCTTTCATTTTATTTGAAGTATTAAAATAATGTAAATAATGTAAATAATTTAATAAGCAAAAATTTAAAATAAATATTCAAAAAATTATTAATTTACGTTTCTACGGTTTTGTCGTTTTTTACGATTTTGTCGTTTTTTTTATAATAATTTTTTTTATTTGTAATTTCTTTTATTAATTACAAATTTACGGTTTTGTCATTTTTTTATTTGTAATTTACGTTTTTTTCCGTTTTTATTAATTTAAAATGTTATTATTTTTTTATTTGTAAATTATTTTAAAATGTTATTAATGTTATTAATTTACGTTTTTTTATTTTAAATAATTTAATTTTAATTTAATTTTAAATATTTATTTTCATTTTTATTTTAATTTGCGTTTTAAATTTTATATTTATTTTAATTTTATTTTAAGTATTTAAATAATGTAAATAATCTAAAAATTCTTTCAATAGTAAAAAATTAAAATAAATATTCAAAAAATTTAAATCGTAAAAATTTAAATAATTTAAATATTCAAAAAATTATTTTAACAAAAAAATTTAAATAATTTAAATATTCAAACAATTTAAATAGTTTAAAATGTTAATATTTTAAATTTAAAAACAACTCAACACTCAAATCGTAACCAAACACATAAAATAAAACTCACGTAAGAAATTATTTTTAAAACTCATAACCAAACACATAACTTGAAACTCCATACTACTTTCACAACTCTACACTCAAATCATAACCAAAACACATAACAAAAAAATTAAAATATTTAAAACTATTTTTATAAAATAAAGTTTGAATTTATTTTTATAAAATATTTTAACAAAAAACAAAAAAATATTTTTTTTTTCAACTTTCTTTGTTTTTTCTGGGAAAATGTATTTTTTGGAATTTTTTTTTTTTTGCTGCTGCCGCATGCCCCTCTTTGATGAGGGGTAGTTTTGTGAATTGAGCTTAGCGTTGAAACTTGAAAGGCAAGATTTTTGGTTTTGTCTTTTAGTGGCTCTTTGAGCCCTTCCCAAACATAGGCTAAGACTGTTGAATATTTGCTTTGAAATTTTAATGATTTGAGAGAGAGCTCAGAGTTATTCATGGCAATCCCATTTGATAAAACTCCTTTCAGTTGTAATTGTATTCGATCTTTTATTTCAGTGAGGTTTTGAGTTTTAGATGTGAATCCAACTTTAATTGCGCCTTGCAAAGATGTTTCAGAAGTTAATTCTTTCATGTTTGCCACTTCGCTAGCTATGTCGAGGATCGAGCTGCCCAGTTAGCTCGCGGGGGTCTAGGGGGTAGCGCCCCTTGGCGAGTCCGGGGTAGCGCTCAGGCAGGGTCGATGGGCAGCGCCCCCGAAGCAAAAAGCAAAAAGCAAAATTCCAGTCAAAGTTGTTTGTCCGCTCGAGCGGCCATTACTACGCTCGAGTGGAGATCGCGACCTTTCAAAAGTTTCACTTTCTTGCAAAAGTATTGGAAGTTGTGTTTTTGCGCTCGAGCGGAACTTCCTATACTCGAGCCTCAGTCCGTTCGAGCGGCCATTCTTGTGCTCGAGCGGAGATCGTGGAACAGTTTGCTATAAAAAGTGTGGTTCAACTCGATTTTAGGGTACGACTTCTAGATCTTCTTTTTGGGTATTAGGGTTTTGATCTGGAGCTTCTTTGCTTGTTTTGTTTGATATCTGTGAGAGTTTAATCATGAATTGAGTGGATCATATCAAAGGATTTGTTTAGTTTGTTTTATTCACAAAAAAAAGAGAGTTGTTCTTCGGTGGATTTAGTGGAATTTGGGTATGAAGCTTTGGTGGATTTTGGAGTGACTCATTGTCGTGGATTCGACATTAGTGTTGTGGATTCAACGTTGTATAAGACAATTCCGAGGTGAAGATGGGGCTGGAAGAGGGACATAGGGGTCTGTGGGAGCAGAATAATATTATTACGTAGGGAAGTCGATTTAGTTTAAAGAAAGAAATCAAGTTATGTACTATACGGCTTTATCCTGGAGAGACAGAGGCCGAATAACCAGATCGGCCATAGAATTAGCTGTAAGCTGGGCTGGGTACGAATAGGTAGGACAGAATAGCCGAATAACCAATTATTTGTTGGTCGAAAGGTAGGCCCAACCATCAATATCAAGGACGACTATAAATAAGAGAAGCATCAGCTAAGAAAAGGTATATGAGAAAAAATAAGATTAATTTGAGACACAAGCAACCAAGAGAGTATACATTGACTTATCCGTCGGAGTGCTAATTCCGGCACCCCCGACCGGAGTGTTCATTCATTTTCAGGTGACTAGCTAAGGATCAAGTGCGTCCTACAGGATCCAGAGAGTATTTCCAAACCATATCTCCACAGGGTCGGTTTGATTCGGGCGTGGATTTGCTAGGTAATTGAGAGTACACTTGTGTAATTCCTTTATGTCTTCTTAGTGGATTGTTTTGTGACTTTTGCCTGTGTTTTTTTATTACAATTGGAGGTGCTCCAATTGTGATTTTTCCACGTAAAATCATTGTGTCGATTTGTCTTGATTGTTTGATTGAGATTGTTATTTACTTCTTAAAATTGATACATAATCACAAATCAATATCTAGTGGATTTGTAGATTTTTCAATTGGTATCAGAGCAGGTCGCTCTATTTTTTTTTTATATTTTTTATAAAAGAATTATTAGAGCGAGATCTTGTTTGATTTGTGATAATGGATTCAATTCGTAAGGGAAATTCTATGGTTCGACTACCTCTACTTGATGGATTCAATTATTCTTTTTTGAAAGCTCGAATGAGATCGTTTTTAAAATCTATTGATGGAAAAAGTTTAGCAATCTGTTATGTGTGGGTGGTCTGAACCGACGATTAGCATTGATGTAGTAACCTTCCCCAAACCAATTGATAAGTGGGACACAATCGATTACCAAAATAGTAGCTGGAATAGTAAAGCTATCAATTCACTCTTTTGCGCCGTTACACTTTAAGAGTTTAGTCGTATTTGCAATTGGGAAGTCACAAAAAAGGTTTGGGATATCTTACAAACTATTTATGAAGGCACTCCTTCGGTTAAACGCTCAAAACTTCAAAGGCTCACGTCTAGTTTCGAAAACCTTTCAATGAAAGATAGTGAGACATTTGATGAATTTTATGCGAAGTTGAGTAACATTGTAAATTCCAACTTCAATTTAGGTGAAAAAATACCGGAATCCAAGATTGTGAGAAAAATTTTGAGGTCCTTGCCTGATCAGTTCCAACCAAAAGTTACGGCTATTGAGGAGGCTCAAGATGTTGACAACCTCAAGCTAGATCATTTGGTTGGAAATCTCCAAACTTATGAGGCACATAGGAATTTCAAAAAGAAACAAAAAAATGATACTGCCTTTAGTAGTGCTCATAAAGTTGGAAAGGATTCTGATGAGGATTGTGAGATAGATTCCAAGATTACGGATGCTTTTGTAAAACAATTTCAAAAATCTTTTCTGAAAAAGAATCCTAATTTTTTGGAATCAACTCATAAATCCAAAGGCAAAGATAAATTCAAAATTAATTCTATAACCAAGAAGGAGAAAGGAAAGATACAAGGGAACTCTGAAGAGTCCAATGCTATGAATGCCGAGGGTTTGGCCACTCTGCTCAAGAATTCCCTAATCGGTTGAGGAAGAAGAAAGTCTTCGCTATCACTTGGGATGATGAATCTGAGTCTGATAATGATGAAAGTGACAACGAAGCACAAGGTGAAGAGGGGCATGAATAATTCCTTGCTTTCATGGTAGCTTTTGAAACTAAAGGACAAAGAGAGTATTCGAAGAGGCCGGTTGAGAATGTCACTGATGATGAATCCTCGGGGAGTGAAGATGAAGAGTTTCAGCAAGCTTATGAAAAGTTGTATAAGGAATCTCTTAACTTATCCAAATTGAATGACAAACTCACTACGAAACTCAAAGCATATGAAAATGAGAATGTCAAATTAAAGAAGGAGATTTCTGAGGCTAGGAATGATGCCATTAAAATTTCTAGTTGTAGCTTAACTTTTCGCGCTATTTTCGGAAGACGAGAAGCCCTATAGTTTAGACTCTACCTGTGGTTCTGAATCTGATTTCACAAGTACAATGTGAAATAGTGAAAACACAAAAAGAGTCCAAATCCGGCAATTTTTTTTGGAAAATCGATGTTTTTGAATAAAATGCCAAAAATGGACTGCTTTGCTAGACTTCAGAGTCGCCACCTAAATATTTTTGGGAAATTTAGGAAACCCAATACTCTTGCCAAAGGCCATTAGTTCGTCATCACCAAAGTTGTCTCGGCTCGGGAACTTAGGTACGAGAGGGGAAGGTCATGAATTGAGCACCCCCCTCGCCTGATCGAAGATCGGCCTCTACTATTCATGATGTGATTCTTATTTGCATTATATGCTCTTATTTCGATTATTAGCTATATTACTCTGTGACTCATACAAGTATAGACTAATTTTTGCAAAAATTAGAACATTTGATTTCATGTTTTATTTGAAATTGTTTTGTGAATTTGCCATTCGAAAAAGTGGGCTAAAATGGACATTAATCAAATTATCCCAAATCAAGCAACTAACCTTCATCCATAGGCGTTCAAACAGTTATATCATTTAAGCAATTAGCTTCATGGTGAACATGCTGGATAAGGCAACAATCATACTTATGCGATATGCTAAAGCGATTAGAAGCTCACCTAGTACTCCAAGCCAAAATAAACAAAAGAGTTTAAAAAAAAATGCATGATCCTAACTAATGCAATATGACTAATGCAACGCATGCGATATGCAATTTACTAGGCTTGGTTACTATATGGCATATGAATCAATTTGATAGTATGCGGTCTAAGCACGTATTCAAAGAGGCATTTAACTAATGATGCAAGTTAGAATGATGCGCTGAGCCTCAATGCATGCAATACAAGTGGATGCAAACGTGAGAGATGCTAAATGAAACATAATGCTTCTAAACTAACCATCATAATTAGGTAAATAAAAGGGAGAAAGACGTGGGGTTGGAAGACATACATGTTATTACAACATTTATGCCCTCATGCAGGTGGATCCGAATAAACTAACTAGCTAAGCTAATTACTATGAATTACAAACCGAATGAAATAATTAACTAAACTAGATAATTAATTATTACAACAAATTAACTAACTAATTAATTAATTACAAATCAAAACGAACTAATTTATTACATGAATACAACATGAAAGAAGTGCTAAGCTAGCTATTCTAATTACTCCGCCTTGGGAAACAAGGAATGCTCATGCATGCACGGATTTCCACCTAAAGAAGGCCACTGTCCTGCTGCTAGATGCCTTTGTTGCACAGTAGAACATTTTCAATGTTTTTCATCTCAGAATCAGCTTTGTTTTGCTAGAAAAGTACACTGCTTGGTTTTGCAAAGGTGGCTGGCAGGCTAGAAGTGGTGGCCTGCCGTCCACAAAAGGTGGCCTATCGGCCACGGGAGTCTAGCCTTTTCTGCTGCAACAGAGGACAAACAGAGAAAAAACAGGGTATTCTCCACAGATGTTTGTACACCTTACCCCTTCTTATCATCAGATAGCTCAAAGGAGTAGTAAATTTGATTCACAAGCCATCAATCCAAGCAATTTCATTACATGATGGCCTATGAACCAAAGGGTACACTTTCAATGAATGCTCAAATAAAGACTCTCAAACCTCCTCCTTATTATAAATGATCAAGGGAAATGGTTGACAATGACTCTTGAACCGTTTTCATCACTAATGAGTATGAAATGACTCAAGACTCAAGGGTTCAATTAACGTCCGATTGAAACCAAACCAAATTATTATCTTGCATCATTTTAGTCCAAGTTTTATTATTCCATTTTAATTTTCCAACCATTCTTTAACAAATTTAGTCCAAAGGTGAAGATTAAGTCCTCTAAAGGAGGGAAGTGTCAAACCAAGGGTTAGTTTAAGGCATGAGAGAGATGTCATGCCGTTGATAATGAACCCGTAAAAGGGATTAAACCATTAAGCACAACAACCTCTGTCTCAAGCTTACAAGAACAATCGGTTTGAAACAACTCTCAAAGAAAATAAAAAAACCAAGAAATGAGGGAGGTTGCAGAGATGATTAGAGGTGATGACAAGTAAGAAAAGCAAGAAATAATGTTATCAACTCAAATAGGTTGGTGGCTAAGGCCTAAAACACTAAACCTATGAGAACAACTAAACTACAAGCATGCAAAACAAAGCATAAGTGCAATGAACACTTAAAATAGTCCTAAAACAGTCTTAAAACATACAAAAGAAGTGTTGGAATTAAGACGAAAAAAGCTAAAATAGTAAGCTATAACATGGAGTTATGTAAGCTAGTGAACAAGACACAAGGAGAGGAGGCTAACCCCTTCAATTTTGGGCTTCACAACATGTTTTTGGCCATTGAAATAACTTTGAAATTCAGTATTTAAAAGCTAAAAAAAAAAAGATATTGTAAATGTGGAAAATACAAGGGTAAAGGCTAGAGAAACAAGGTGGAAAGAAATGTGAACCACCCCTCCACCCTTTAAGGCCTTACACCACAAGTTTTAGCCCAAAAACATAGAGTTTATACAGCCCAAAAACAGTAGGAAAAGAAGCAACCAAAGCAATGAAACAAGCTAAGCCTTATACCTCTTGAAGAGAAGAACACTTTTAAGCAACAATTCAACACATACACACCCTCACGAGCTCGAAGTAGGCTCAAAAGTACCTCAGCTCAAAGATGGCAAGGTTTGGTTAAGAGTGTATAGGCAAAAGCTCAAGAAATTTCAAGAGAGAGAGAGAGAGAATTGTAGAGAGAGAAAATTAATTTTGCTCTAATTTTTCTAACCTTTAAAAATGGAAGAGAGGTCCTTTATTTATAGAAAAACATCACACTACCTTAGAAACATCCATCCATACACGTGTAGGCAGATGCTAACATCTGTGTAGACAGTTGGCACAGTTGGCAGAAAAATATCTACAAAACACACTTGTGGCCGGCAGGCCACACACTTGGCCGGCAAGGCACGAGGGTGGCCGACAGCCAAAAGGGATGGCCGGCAGCCCACAAAAATGGGCCTGCAGGTCCCAGGTTTTTCAGGTTTGAAAGGTTGGGGTTTTGGTACAAAAACAAGGCACAAGGTTTGCAGGGTTTTGAGTCTCAGAACTGTGGAATTCTGTTGAGGACTTTCGAGCACTTGACAAGCATATACATTCATCATTGGGAGTGTAAGTGATGATGCCCAAGTCGTAAGGGCGGTAAAAAATGGGGTGTCTACAGTTTTCCCTCTTTGGCAGAACTCGAAGTCATGAAATGACATGAGTGAATGTCAAAGCCCAAAGACGACCCATATTGACGAGGCCGTAAAAATTAGGCAAAACAAACAAGACATAAAGAAAATGGTTGCGCTCGCAAGCTGCCTATGTATCCCTTTGCTAGGAATCAAACTAGCGTAGTTCAGGGGCAAGAAGCAAAACACATACAGAAAAAATAACTTATGATCATGCAATAAAACTAAGCAATGCAACATAAATTAAAGCAAAACGAATCAAGCCGTGTCTCACATGGAAAGACGTGAATAAATCAACACGTCTCATGCGATCGAGACAACAAAAGTGCAAACCAAACTATGTCCCACGTAGAAAAGATGTAAGAAAATATAAGCCAAGCAATGTCTCACATAGGGAGAACGAAAAAGGTTCCAAAACCCAAATTGCGTCTCGTGCAGAGAGGGTGAAAAGAAGGTATTCTAGGCGCACCAGATGTTTTTTTAATAGAGGAAAACAATCCCAATGCGTCTCACGTGAGAGGAGGAAAGGTGGTGTGAACACCAGGCACACTCGATGTTTTTAACCGAGGAACTGAGATCCTAATGCGTCTCACGCGAGAGGAGGAAAAGTGGTGTGAACACTGGGGCACACCCGATGTTTTTAACCATGGAAAACAATCCTAACGCGTTGCACGCGAGAGGAGGAGGAATAGTGTGAACAAATAGGTGCACCTGTTGTTTTTAATAGATTTGAACAATCCTAATGCGTTGCACGCGAGAGGAGGAAAGGTTGGTATGAACAAACAGGCACACTTGCTGTTTTTAATCGATTTAAACAATCCTAACGTGTCGCACGCGAGAGGAGGAAAGATGGTGTGAACAAACAGGTGCACTTGTTGTTTTTAACCGATTTAAACAATCCTAATGCATGGCACGCGAGAGGAGGAAAGGTGGTGTGAACAAACAGGCGCACCTATTGTTTTTAACCAATTTGAGCAATCCTAACGCGTCGCATGCGAGATGAGGAAAAGTGGTGTGAACAAACAGGCGTACCTGTTATTTTTAACCGATTTAAGCAATCCTAATGCATCGCACGCGAGAGGAGAAAAGGTGGTGTGAACAAACAGGCGCACTTGCTATTTTTAATCGATTTAAGCAATCCTAATACGTCGCATGCGAGAGAAGGAAATGTGGTGTGAACAAGCAGGCGCACCTGCTGTTTTTAACTGATTTTAGCAAGTCAACAAAGGAACAATCAAACAGTCAGAACTTAAGCAAGATTATCTCACCCCCGGGAAGGCCTTAGCCTGGGAAAACGAAACCCACGAAGATAATAAATCAAGGAATGAAGCAAACAAGTGCAATTGATGCATAAAGTCAACAAGATGACAACTCAACATAATGATAATGTATGTTCCATGCAAGACAGACAACTGATGTACGATGTGAATTGAAAGCACATTCTATGCAAGCATACTTAATGCATGAATCATGAACGATGCAGGGCATGTGTGCAACAAAAATGTATGTGAAAATGCATATTCGATGCAACAGAAGAGAACAAATACGTAATTTGACAGAACGAGCAAAAGTAATGTTTAGTGACAACCTCCGACTTACCTCTTGTAGACATTGCAACATGCTAAAAAAGGATACATCGCATTCATCTTGGTAAGTGGGGCACATTCATGCATTGGAACGCAGCCATTTGAATCCAAAACAAGAACCTTCCATACACTATGCGGGAAAACAGAAGCACAAAACAGTACTAGGCCACAAATGCAGACCACCGGCCACCTGCTTGCCTCCTGGGAAGGCTGCTGGCCACCTGCTGACCACCAATAAAGATTGCCGGCCACAAATTGTGGCCTACCGGCCACCTGTGATTCCTCGAGGCAGTTTGGACTTTTCACGCATGGGTCTGTAAATATACACTTCCATACTTCATTTCTTGACACACCCTTGTCTGAAAAACCTCCCTCTCTCTCGCTCTAGATGCTTCCTCTCTCTAGATTTGCGCTTTATACGCGTTTTCCAAGCCCCACGGAAACTTTTTTCGTAAAACCCTCTTGATTCTCTACGTTTTGAACAAAATAGAATTTGATTTCGTCACTTTTTCTTGCATTTTCACCACTTTAGGCTTGTTCCCCTCGAGTTTCTCTCTAGTTTTGTGAACTTCCCCAAGTTTTGACTTTTTCTCGCATTTTCTCTCTCCTAGGGTTGACTTTTTCCAAGTTTTCCCTTTTTTCTCCATTTTTCTTCATTTTCACCCACATTTCACCTACTTTCCTAGATGGCAGACGATATTCCACATGATGGGGTTCCTCCTGAGGTTTCGTTTCTACTATCACTCGTTGCTGAGGTTGAGGAGCTAGCGGCGGAGGATATTGCAGCTGACCTAGAGGCGGAGTTCGCTCCAGGACTCGAGCCCGAGCCATTACCACTGGGGATTCAGCCATTTGATCCAGAGATAGATCATCCCTACACACATATATTACCGCCCCGAGGCATCAGGCACTTCAGCGACTTTGCACGTGGCGTGCCAGAGGACCTTCTACTGAGGGAGCTAGACTCCCATCTTTCTTACGGCGCCACAGAGGTAAAAACTCTATTTTCATGTATTTCTGCCTTTCCTTGAATTGCATTTCTTGCATTACCTTTATTCTGACAGCTCATTTATCACTGTCCTTCACCTGATTCGCTCTTCTTTGTCACAGGGAGACTCCTGTGCCTACAGGGGGTATGGAGCGGTGACGGCTAGGGACTTGTACTACGAGCTCCGAACTTTAACACCTCATAGTGAGCTGGCCCCTTCTCGGAGCGTTAGTGGAGAGGTGGTGGGACACCATTGATTCTTTCCACTTCTCTTTTGCTGGAGAGATGACGATGACTCCCTACGACTTCTCCATGCTGACAGGCTTAGGAGTAAGGGTTGATCCAATCCTCTTTGACACATACATGGGCGAGTGGGAGACAGCTTTGATTTTCCTACTTGGAGCACGCCCACTTGTATCCAGACCAACGATGGTACGGTATAGCTAGTTTTCTGAGCATTTCCGCAGGAGCGAGCCCTTGACCTTAGAGGAGATAGAGCAGTTCGCTCGGGGCTTCCTGATGTTCCTTCTTAGTACCACCTTGTTTGTGAACAGGTGGAACACCATAGGATTGTATTTACTGAGCGCCTTAGTGACCTTGCCTCGAGTCCGTTTCTATGACTGGAGCGGAGCTGGCCTCGCAACACTTTACGGCTACATGAGCTCCACTTCCCGTATGAAGGGAGAGCGGGTTGGAGGCTACTGGCAAGCCTGGGAGCTATGCACTCCACTTTCTACTTTGCACTTATGCTTTCTACTTTACATTTTTTGCCTTATATCTGTTCAACACCTGTGCTTTCTGCTTTGTGCTTTCTATATCTGTTCATGCTCTATGCTTTCTGCCTTGCGCTTTTTATATCGGTTCATGCTCTGTGCTTTCTTCCTTGCACTTTCTATATGTGTTGACATTGTACATAACACTATATCTGTTGCACTTTCTATATCTGTTCATGCTCTGTGCTTTCTGCCTTGCACTTTCTATATGTGTTGACACTGTATATAACATTGCTACCCTTTCCTTATAGTTATGGGTTTACGTATATTTTTCAGCCCTTGCTCCAGAGCCATTAGATGAGATCCTTCCTGTTGTCCTTTACTCACGACGGTACGACGGCCGGTGCCAGCGCTAGCGCCAAAGTTGTGATGATACGACTTTTGCCTTCTTCCGCCGCTACTTCGATACAGTGGTCGCCGACGAGATAACCTGAAATTCACTGTTATTTTTTGCTCCACTACTGTTCTGATGCATATTTTGATATCTAATGGTAACTAACAAATCTGTACATTCTCTGTTTGCAGATCACGTAGCAGTCTTGGGCGATGATGCCGGCCGGGGTAAGGGACCAGTATGCAGGGGCTTGAGGCACATCTCGCTTCCGGATTTTGCTGTAGGGCCTAGTCTACTGGGCTTGGTTTCTGAGCGAGTGGTTCGTACGCCAAACGGTAGGCTCGCCTGATCCGATCATTCCGATGCCACCCCTAGTGTCTATGTGGACAGCGGATAGGCTCTCAGTTGAGGCTATTATTCAGTTCATGGCGGGCTTGGATGCAGACTTCTTCAGAGCAGAGGGTGATTATGCGACATTCATCCAGACTCACCTCATGCCTCCTCTGATGGGTGTTCGCACAAGCGAGGCAGCAGGAGCTCCTATGGTGGGTGAGGTTCGGGAGGCCAGGGCTGATATTAGAGGGGCCGTTCCCGTCGGGCAGATTATCAGTTGGTCAGAGATTTCCATTGTGCTTACATGTTGGCGGCTGATCGGGACAGTATATCAGATTCCGATCGAGCCAACAGAGGCAGGGCATGGGTATGGCAAAGCTAGAGGTGCATCTCAGGCATGAACCACACTTTACAATTTGCACCCCACACTTCCCATTTCAGATATTGATCATTCAAATGCACTTGCAGGCACCTGTTGGGTATATGAAGGGCCTCCTCGAGCTAGTCGCTTTCTTGATCGGCATGGTACAGAGGAGAGAGATGCTGCTCGGTCTCCATAGTATTCAAGTTTTTCTCTATTTCAACATGCATTTCACTGATACATTGGCATTTCCATTATAGTATTCATACCATCTCATACACTGATACACTGCATTGGCACACTATACTCATACTGTATCTGTTTTCTGCATGACGCTCATTCTGCTATACTATATCCTACAACCATACACACTGTATCTGATATGACGACACCTGTGTTTTTTAGATCCCAACTATACCAAAGGCACCAGTGGCAGCGGCAGCGGTAGCATTAGCACCAACAACAGCTCCTCCAGTAATAGGGAGGCGAGAGAGATGGGCCCTAACACCTAGCTGAGACGAGTGTCGCGATCGAGGCAGGGACAGGGGTGCCCGAGACCGGAGCAGTCCTTCAGAGTCCGTTCTGAGTGGCGATGATGATGACAAGGCCAGTGCCTCTGAGGAGATAGTGAGTCGAGATTTTGAGTCTAAGAGCGGGGACGATGATGTCGGCTTAGGATCGGGGTGTGGAGATGATGTTGAGGCCGGTTTCGAGGTAGGGAGCGAAGGCTCAGAGTTTGGTTCTAACAGCGGTGCCGATGGAGACAGTGCCTCTGAGTCCCCTCCGAGGAAGAGGATGAAAAGGGCCTCTTGAGCTTCAGATGATTGGCGCTATTTTTTGGACTTTTTTGCTTAGTTTCTTTTAGTTTGGTAGTTTAGCAGTATAACTTCAGATAGGTTTTACTTTTGCTTTTGAAACTTGTACTTTTTTTGTAAAAACCATGGTCAGAATAAAACCCTCGTAGTTTTTATGAAAAGAGTTTTGGTTCTACAACATAAGCACTGCACCACGAGTAACATACTTTCATGAACAAGAACATGAAGTTGAATTTGAAACTGAACATGCCTGCATTGGAATAATGTTCTTGATCAGATAATGAGCCGATCAACGACAAAAATACAACATACAACTCAATTAATAAAGCAAAAACAACTCAAGCACAAACCAAAAACAGCTATACACATTTGCAAAAACCAAAAGACTCAAAACAAGACTGAACAACACAAAGACCAGGACAAAACTAGGCTGTCAAAACTGTCCAGCAAACAGGTGGACGGCCGGCCAGAGTGGTTGATGGCCGGCCAAAAGAGGTGGACGGCCGGCCACAATTAGTGGCCTGTCGACCACAAATGTGAGGGCCACTAGAATGCTAACAGCTGGCCTCCACTCATAGCCTTATCTTCTACAAAAGGTCCTCTTTTGTGATTTCTTCTCTAGAACTTCATTTCAGCTGCTGTTTCTTCCACAAATGAAGCCATTTCTTGCCAAGAAACTCATAGATTGGATAGCCACTTTAGATGACACAGAAAAGGTAAATTTTCGAGGTTTCAACATAAACGCGCTTTTTTAATTGAGCCATACTCCACTTTGTTTTCCGTTCCTCCATACCGCGGTTCGATGCTGGGACCCGATTATGTATGTCTTTTGCTTCGAAGCACAAGAAATATGCCTGACTCTTGAAGAATTTCAGGCACTAATGGAATCCCGACGCGCTGAGAAAATCATACTTCAGCCCTATTTTGGCCATGCCTTAGCCTTGGGACGGATGTGTGGGCTTACTTTGCCCCGAAGGTCGATCTTTGGCCCACGACGGAGAGCTAGATATACGAAGCTTGATTCATCGATTTTCTGACATCGGTGACCGAGGCGACCTCCTCTGGCGAGGCTTTTGACAACACGCCCTTTGCTTGTGTAAGCTTGCACACTATCTTCTTGCCCTTAGTTTCGGCGGAGCCAATATCAAGTTGATTGAAGTAGCCTAACGCCTGAAAGAAGGTAAGTGTTGCATCGGTTTGGCCTTGGCCGAGACCCTAATGGGTTTGGACGCTTTTCACCGGCGAGAGACCACTAGGTTTGCGAGGAGTCCACTACTGCTCCAGGTATTGTTTCCCATCCTATCTTATATATATTTCTCACATCACTCGACATTCACACTCTATTTTCTTTCAAAGTCGTTTCCTTACTTTTCTCTCAACATATATCTCTCTATTCTTTAATCTTTCTTATTTTTCATCCATTCCTAGGTTTGGCTGATGGACAAGTTGAAGATGGTGAACCCTTGCCCAATTTACTCAACTCGAGTGTACTTTTTTCACCAACGCCTAGTGGACTTCCCCAATGAGAGATGGTGGTGCAACTGGATGTGCCATAGGTTTGCAGCCGACATAGCTTGGCGTTGCCCTTGGCTTGACTTAGCCGAGATGAGCTATAGCATGACCCGACAGCCGGTGTTCAGTTGATTAGCCTCACACACTGTGTGTTCTACTTCCTCTTTCGGTTTAGACGCCAATTTGGGCATGATCAGACACGTCTAGATGAGGGGGTGGAATACCCGGCTCTATTCCCAATATGTGCTTCGAACTTGACTTGGTACCTCATTGCCTGGAGGACGAGAGAGCTCTTGGCCGCTGCTCCTAGTTTCAGTTATGTCCTTTCTAGTGAATACTTGGCTTAGCTCGAGGACGAGGCACAAACTGGACCAACTTTAGCTGTAGGGACTTTTGCCAATATGAACGGAGGGTGCAGGAACACCTGACTCATGTGCCCTTAGTTTTATTGCTTTGATCTTTCTTTTCAAGTTTTATGATGTAAAAGTAACTTCAATTTGTAGCAAAGAGTTGGAGAATGTACTTGATGTTGAAATCAGTGGAATTAAAGTTGTGAGCACTACATTTTTTTCTTTTGGTCCCAAAAATGGTCTAAGTTGTAAAAGGTAAATTTTGAGGAAAATCAACTTTTATTAAAACTTTTCAAAACAATTTTCGGAAACGATCACCACCTGACACGCATGGAACCGATTCTCAAGATGTATAATCCCGAATCAAAAGAAATCATAACTGCCCCTGATTGCATATCACTACTGCTCTGCACTGTACTCAGCTTTTCTTCTCGAAATATAGAGCATAACCAAACTAATAGATAATGAACAAAGATGACCTGATCAAGAAAACGGAAAGGACACTTCAGTTAGAGATGATTACGGCCGAATTTCAAGATGAAGTTGCCTACGTATCCCAAAGATGGGAATCAGGCCTTACGTAGTTCGGTTCAGGTTCACTCGGGTTTTAACTCTCTCCTTTTGCGCTCTAACTTTTTCCAAAGTCGCCCTTTAGGGTTTTTAACCTTGCGAGCTCAGTTTTTCTTTATTTGTAATTTTTCACGCTCTAACTTTTGCCTAGGTTGCCCTTTTGGGTTGTCGGCCTAGCGAGCCTCGCAGGGATAGTATTTCTTCAACTTGTCCATGTTGATCGATTGTGAAAACTCCAGGCCATCTAGGTCCATGAGAATAATCGCCCCTCTTGACCAGATTGACTTGATGATGTAAAGACCAGTCCAATTAGTTCTGAACTTGCCCCTAGGGTAATGGATGAGAGCTCGGTTATCTTTGAGCACCATGTCTCCTTCTTTGAAATTTTTGGACTTTATTTTCTTATTAAAAGCCCTGGCAATTTTGCGCTGGTGGCCTTGGACATGACACAATGCCCTTAGTCTTCTCTCATCAAACAACATTAACTTCTCAAATCTGCTTTGCTGCCAATCTGCCTCTGTTATCTGACACTCAGCCATAACTCGCAGCGACAGGACTTCAATTTCGATTGGCAAAACGGCTTCCATCCCGTAGACGAGGGAATAAGGGGTTTCTCCCGTAGATGTTTGGATCAAGGTTCTGTATCCCTAGAGCGTGAATGGCAGTTTATCTGGCCAGTCCCTGTAGGTCTCTACCATCTTCTGCAGAATTCTTTTGATATTTTTGTTCGCAGCCTCGACAGCTCCATTGGTTTGTGGCCTGTAGATTGATGACTTATGGAAAGCCACGTTATATTTCTCAAGAAAGTCTATCACCTCTTTCTTGAAGTGCGACCTATTATCGGAGATAATCTCATTGGGCACCCCATGCCTACAGATGTTGTTGTTCTTGATAAACTTAGCCATATACGATGCTTTTGGCATAGAGTAGGACTGGGTCTTCACCCATTTCGTAAAGTAGTTGATTGCTACCAGGATGAATTCATGCTCGTTTGACCCCTTTGGCATGACTGTACCAATAACATCTATTACCCAAACTGAGAAAGGCCATGGTAAAGTCATATTGTAGAGTTTAGATGGTGGTATGTTCATTCGATTGGCATGAATCTGGCACTTATGGCATCGTCGAACAAAACCAATACAATCCTCTTCCATGGTTGGCCACTAGTAGCCTTGTCTAAGGATTTTTCGGGTGAGTATCACACCGTTCATGTGGCCCCCACATTCTCCTCCATGAATGGCCTCCATAAGGCGCTTTGATTCCTCTTTCGCAACACATAACTTATGCATTTCCAGACGGCCTCTTTTGTACAGCTTGCCCCTTATAGATGATAAATTGAATGGCCATACGCCGTATTCCCCTTTTGTCCTTGGCATTTGCTCCTGGTGGATACGCCTCATTTTTTAAGAAACTCCAACTATTGTAGTACCAAGGGTTCTTGTTTGAAGCCTCATCTATCGCGGCAATAGTTTCATAGGCCGGCGTGTACTTTTGTTCAATAATAATCGGATGCATCCTGACTTCCAATGGAATGTCTACCATAGAAGATAGAGTTGCTAGTGCATCAGTGAATCGATTGTTCTCTCTTAGGAGATAGGTAAACGCTAGCTTTTCAAACCTCGAAATTAGCATGACCAAGACTTGATGGTAAACCTTTATTTTCTCCTCTTTAACCAGTCAATCTCCGTTGGCTTGAGACACAACCAAGTTCGAATCTCTGATGACGTCTAACCTTTTTGCCCCTAGTTCCAGGGCGACTTCTAAACCAACAATACACGCCTCATATTTTGCTTTGTCGTTGGATACTTTGAACCGGAGTTTGAAGGCTAAGGGTAAATGGGAGTCATCGGGTGCTATCAACAACATACCGATCCCATAACCGTATTGATTGGCTGCTCCATCAAAGTACATTGTCTACGTTTTCTCCTCTATTTGCAGAATGTCTTCATCTGGGAAAGAGTACTCCACTGTTTCATCCTCCTCTACTGGATGATCTGCCAGGAATTCCGCTACAGCTCTCCCTTTAACCGACTTGAGTATAACATATTTAAGATCAAATTCGGAGAGAAGAAACAACCAATGGGCTAGCCTACTTGTAAGCGCTGGTTTCTCAAAGAGACATTTGATGGGATCTAATCTCGAAACCAGGTTTACAGAGTGAGCTAACAGGTAGTGCCTCAACTTCTGAATAGCCTATACTAAGGGTAGACATGATTTCTCGAGGGGAGTATAACGGGTCTCGTAATCCAGCGTTTTCTTGCTCAAGTAGTAAATGGCTTTCTCCACCTTGGCCTTTGACTCCTAAGCTAACATATACCCCATGGTTGAGTTTGTCACTGATAGGTACAAATTCAGTGATTTTCCTAGTTCTGGCAGTGATAACACATGCGGATTCTACATGTACTGCTTGACCTGTTCAAAAGCAAACTGACAGCGATCGTCCCGTTGGAACTTCTTTCCTTTCTTCAGGAGACCAAATAGTGGTTCACAAGTCAAGGTTAGTTTTGAAATAAACCATCTTATGAATTGCACTTTACCCAGAAAGTCGCGCACCTCATTTTCAGTACTTGGTGTTGGCATTTTTAAGGTGGCATTGATTTTGAAAGGATCTACCTCAATTCCTCTCTGTGTGATTAGGAATCCCAGCATTTTTCCCGTTATTATGCCGAAGGTGCATTTTTGCGGCTTCAACCTCAATCTATACTCAGTGGCCCTCTCGATCTTTGGACTTAACAATCATATCATCCACATACACCTTAACCTCTTTGTGGATCATGTCGTGCAGAATGGTGGTTGTAGCCATTTGATAAGTGGCCCAGCATTCTTCAACCTAAACGGCATGACTCGGTAGCAATAGGTGCCCTATGGAGTAGTGAAAGCAGCCTTCTCCCTATTCTCGGGTGCCATTAGAATCTGGTTATACCCGTAAAACCCATCCATGAACGACAACAATGTATGACCCGTAGTGAAGTCTACCAACTCAACAATATGCAACAGTGGAAAATCATCCTTAGGGCTAGCCTTATTCAGATCCCTGAAGTTGACATAGACTTGGATTCTACCATTCTTCTTTGGGACTATAACAATATTGGCCAACCACGTCGAATACTCAGATACAAGCAAGAACCCTGTCTCAATCTGTTTGGTAACTTCTTCCTTAATTTTCAAAGCCCAATCTGGGCGAACTTTGCACAGCTTTTACTTAACTAGCCGGGCCTCAGGGTCAAGAGGGATTCGGTGTTGTACAATCTCAGGATCGATTCCAGGCATGTCTTCGTAGGACCATGCGAAAACATCTTTGAAATTTTTTAATAAAGCGATTAAATGCTCGCGTTCTTCCGAAGACAACGTGAACCTGATCTGGACCAAACACGGATCCTTCTCAGTACCCACATTAATAGCAATGATTTCATCTGTACAAGGCTTAACACGCCTCTCCTCCTCAAAATCAACCAAGTTTTTCAAAGCTCGAGGAATTTCTTCTTTTTCGTTTAAGTCAAAATTTTGAAAATCAAGATCAGTACAACAAACCAAAGGCACAGAGTAATAAGCAAAGTCCACCTCATTTCCATTCAAAAGATCTGGCTCCTCAATTACAGTGGACTTAAAAGAAAAAGAAAAAGAGGATCGGGACAGGACTTTAGCATCTGGGTTACCAGTACCAGAGATGCTAGACTCTGAAGAACTTGAATTTGATTCCGACTCGACAGACTCAGTGGAATTAGACTCGGACTCACTATCTAATTCAGAGCTGCCGACGGTGCCCTTCTCAAACTTCCAGATCAGGCGCGGAGCCTCAAATGCATCCACGATAAGACTAGTAAAATCCTCTGCTGGTTTATCCCCAATCATTGAGATAGTAAAACTATGCCCCAAGTTGGCGGACTTAGCTCCAGTAGTAGAACTCGCCAGTAAGTCAACCAGTGCCTTTCCCAGCAACTCCTCCTCTTCAATAACCAAGCTTGCAGCCTTTCCTTGATCCGTACCAGTGTTTAGGTCTACCTGCTCATCCTTCTCTTTCGGTAACTGGTGCCCAAAGAAGATTTCAAACCCAGGATACCTAGTCTTTGTTTCCCAGTCATACCAAGACTCTAGGAATCCACAGAAGGGGAAATCTTCTCCTTGGCGGACAAAGTGTCCATTCAGGGTTCCCTGTATAGGTTTGTGGACTAACTCATATTGCTTCCCAATCCTCTTTGCTTTGATTCTTCCTCTCAACTCCTCCCCCTTTCTTTGCCAATCTGTAGCGGTAGGTTTGTATCCTAGCCCAAAAGCATGGGGATTATGACTCATCGCCTTGGCAACGGTACCTCCTTGCCTACCGCTTTTACCTAATCCTGATCCTGGAAGATGCCCCTATTTATTCATCATGTAGATTGACTGGGCACTCACATAATTCCTCTTATCTTCAGCCATGATGTTCTGGACCAGCTGAGCTTCTACTAGAGAAGCCAAAGAAAAATACATCATCTTCTCCGTGTATGATTCCCAAGACTAGTGTAGTATTTCCTTGGGGAGGGTGAATTGTAGAATTGCCATACACATTAGCAATCCCACCTTGAAAGGGGTACTTTACTAACTGATGGACTGTTGATGACATAGCCCTCATCTGATGTAGCCAGGGCCTTCCCAGTAGTAGATTAAAATTGGCCGGAACGTCCATGACATGGAATTCCACCTCATGTTCAGACGGGCCGATTAGGATATGGCTTTTGAACGTTTCCATAACATCTCGGCTTGTATTGTCATAAGCCCGGACAACTTCGGTCGTGGGTGTAAAGTCAATCGGCCTCAAACCAATGGCATAGGCAGTTCTCACTGGATATACATTGATCGCCGATCCGGTATCTACTAACACCATCGAAATCTATTTTTTTTTTTGACTTTGCAGGGTTACATATAAGGGACGGTTGTGGTTGGCACCCTCAGGTGGAAACTCCTTATCTGTAAAAGATATCACTGGCGCAACGTCCCCAGATGTAACCAATGATACCAATTGGTCCGCAGTGGTATTGATAGGCAGTTTAGTCCGGTTCATTGCCTCTAACAGTGCCTGCTTATGATCCCGAGATGCCATTATCAGCCCCCAGATTGATATATTAGCTTGAATCCTCTTGAGCTGTTTCAAGACTAGGTTTTCTTCAACATCCATCTCTTTTGATCTCTCAGCCTTGTGGCTTGACTTTTTCGCGCCTCCTTTCGGAAGTTCGAAAATAAGCCCTATAGTTTAGACTCCTGCAGTTCTGAATCTAATCTCACAAGTGCAGTGTGAAATTAATAAACACCAAAGAGTCCAAATCCGACAAATCTTTTAGAAAATCGATTTTGAATCAAATTGCCAAAAATGGACTGCTTTGCCAGATACAGAGTCGCGACCTAAATATTTTTGGAAAATTTAGGAAACCCACGACTCATGGCAAAGGCCATGTGTCCGTCATCACCAAGATTGTCTCAGCTTGGGAGCCGAGGTATGAGAGGGGAATGTCATGAATTGAGCACCCCCGCTCGCCCAATCAAAGATCAATCTCTACTAATCATGATATGATTTTTATCAACATTATATGCTCTCGTTCCGGTTTATTAGGCTAGCATTTACTATGTGATGCTCACACACATGGTATAGCCTAGTTTGCTCAAATTGGAATAATTCAATGTCATGTTTGTTTTTTGAAAAGAGTTTGAATTTGCCACTTGACAAAGTGGGCTTAAATGTACATTCATTGAATCATTGTAATTCAAGCAACAAAAGAGAGAGGTGTCATGTTGTTGATAATGAACCCCCAAAAGAGGGTTAAACCATTAAGCATGAACCTCAATCTTAAGCTTAAACTATCCCAAGGTTGAAACAATGCTCAAAACAAATAAAAAAAGTCAAGAAATGAGGGAGGTTGCAGAGATTAATGAGTGCTAAAACTAAGTGAGAAAAACACTAAAATATGCAATCAACTTCAAACAAGTGGTGTCTAAAGGCCTAAAACACCAAGCTTGTGAGGACACTTACACTAGAAGCATGCAAAACAAAACTCAAATGCGACAACCAGCCAAAAACAGAGTTAAAATAGTCCAAATTAGAGCCTAAAACATGCTGAAATTAAGCTATAAATGGCTAGAAAATTAAGCTAACACATAGGCCCCGTTTGGTAGAGTTGTGAAAAAGTGATTATAGATTATAACTTAACAGATTATGGCTTATAGCTGTGAACATAAGCTGTTAATCTGTTTTGTGTAGCTGTGGAATTATGGATTTAAACTGCAGAGTAGTGTTTGGTTAATAAGCTGTAAAATAACTTTTCACTGTATAATTGTCCTTTTTGACCATATATGATATAAAAATGATTATTTTGTCATTTTTTTTCAGTTTTAATTTAAAAAAAAAATATTTCATTAATAAAATTTAATATAATTAGTATTAATTAGTATCAATTAATATAAAAATTGATACATTTGCTAAAAATGTAATGGAAGTATTATTGTCACAATTATTTTCCATTATAAATTAATTAGTATCAATTAATTTCTTAATTAGTATTAATTAATACTAAAATTATTAATTAGTATCAATTAATGGCTTAATTAGTCTCAATTAATACTAAAATTGTTAATTAGTATAAATTAATATTAATATTTAATTTTTATTATTATCAATTAATATTAATAATCAACAATTGTTATTAATTAGTATCAATTAATAATTAATTCATTACAAAAGTATACAATATTAATTTATTAATAATTAATACCAATTAATATTGATTTTTTTAATTAATATTGATTTTTTTTCTTTTCTTAAATATACAATTTTTTATTTTTTAATTAATGTAAAAATATACAATATGAATTTATTAATAATTAATACCAATTAATATTTATTTTTGAATTAATATTGATTTTTTTCTTTTTCTTCAGAAATATACAATTTTTTATTTTTTTAATTAATATTAATATTAATTAATATTAATATTCGGGTATTGACGAGGGCATTTAAGTAATTTTAGCCTCCTACAACAGCTGTGCACTTAAGTCAAAAATTTAAGCACCTCCTGACTAGCTTTTGAGATAAGTTGAGAAATAACTTGATTTAAGTTATAAGCTGGTTAATTTAAGCTGCACCAAACACAATATTTTAGCTTAAATTAAGCTAAAAGCTAAGCTTAAATTAAGCTAAAAGCTAAAATAAGCAGCTTATAAGCTCTACCAAACAGGCCTATAGAGCTATCTAGGCTAGCAAACAAGACACAAGGAGGGGAGGCTAACCTCTCCAAATTTGGACTTCAAAACATGATTTTCACTACTAGAAATACTATGAAAATCAGTGTTTAATAGCTGAAAAAAAGATGGTTTGAAAGTGGAAAACAAATGTGGAAAGGCCTTACAAACAAGAAATAAAGAAGGGTGAGCCACCCCTTAACCTTAAATGGCCTAAAACCACCAATTTCAGCCCACCAAAACAGAGTTTTTTATAGCCCCAAAACAGCCCAATATCAGTGGGAAAAGATAGAAAAACAAGTATGCAAAACAAGGTAAAAGGGCAAGTATTATACCTTTTGAAGCAAAGATCAATTCTAGGAAACAATTCAAGCCAAAACCAACTTCAAGAGCTCCAAGAAGGCTTCAAGGAACCACAGTCCAAAGATGATCAACTTTGATTAAGGAGGTGTAGGCAAAAGTGTAGTGTATGTAGGATAATGTGCATAAATTTGCAAGAGAGAGAGAGAGAAAATTGTAGAGAGAGAAAAAGAGATTTTTTGCTCCAAAAATTTCAACCCTCAAAAATGGGAGAGGAGACCCCCTATATACAAAAAAAACATGCATTTGGCTGAGATATATCCCTCCATACACGTGTAGGGAGATGCAGCCAATTGTGCCAATAGTTGGAATAGCTGTCAACAAAATATCTGAAAAAAAGACACTGATGGTTGGCAGGCCACCAATGATGGTCGACAAGGCACAAGGGTGGCCGGTAGCCCACCAGAGGAGGCCTGTAGGTCCCAGGGTCTTGAGGATTGAAGCACTAAGGTTTTGGTCCAAAACAAGGCATAGAATTTGTGATGCCCCAAAAATCGGGAACATCAGATAATATATTAACCATTAAATACAGGGCTTATCTAAGGTTACAAGAGTAGGAAATGTAACTAATGAGTCCTTTGGCTAATAACCAAGCAAGATCCCAGGAAGGTCGGAGGAGTCAAAATAGCCTCCCTTCTAAGTCCAACCACCTTAGATAGCAAAGCTACCTTTTTGACAGATCTTGACAGGGTATAAACACAAGGCTTACATGAGTTAACGAAGTATAAGGATAGGTTACAAATGTTATATATATACAAATTACAAAAATCATGTCTTAAATACAACATGGGATCTATCACTTACAATCTCAAAACACGTTTAACATAACTAGTTCCTAACTCTTATAGGATAGCCATACGTCCTCAAATACTTTAGCTTTGCCTTCGACCAGCCTAATAGTCTTCAATACCGGGCATGAAACGCCGTAAGCTTTGAATGCCCAGTAAACGCACACACACCTCGTCCCTTTTTCCCAATCCAATACACCATCACATTTATGGCATTTATGGCAAACAAGTAGTGAAGCATGATATTCAAGTCAATAACAGCAATTTCAATAATAGAGAAAAGGAGCATGTCATTCAAATAGATAACAAGGTTATAATGTTAGTGGTTAGTATTCTAGAAATCCCCCAAAGAGATTTCATCCTCCCAACCACAAGAATTGGACACCGGACTATTCGGAACTCCCTCTTTTGCTGCTTTGTTGCAGAACTAACCTCGGATGCCTACCAACGGCTATATACCGCGTAGCGCCAACCGCAGGGCCTCAAAAGGGACAGCGAAAAGAAAAGGGTTTTATCTCCTGAATCCAACCTTATCCTTCCAAAAAAAGTTTTATCTTCCTGAATGTCCCATCTGGACCCAACCTTATCTCACCAATCAAACCATCGCAAAGAGTCCGAATACGTTCGTTCCATTCTAGGGTTTACGCGACAACTGCTTGCACAAGACTTAAACTTCAATTAGGGAGTACATCCCATCAATCCATACATAACACATTATCATCTCTTCAATATTCAAGCGATCGAAAACCCAATACCATCCCAATTAAGTTTTCCGTTTGGATCAATGTTTTAAGTCAAGTTAGAACAAACTCAACAAGATAGTAATATCCACATAAGCATGAGCATCATTAAAATGAAGAAGATAAGGAACATAACCATAACACATGAAATACCATACCAAGACATGATCATAAACTAATAAGCATATTCATGTACACAAGAGCATAAAACACTCATGCAAAAGTAAATTTCCAGATTCAGTACCATTGAAAGATTAAAATGAAAAGGGCTATTTTAAATTTTTACCGAACTCGACCTCCCAATGGTTTGTAGAGAATTTAATCTAGTTTTTAGAACATGTTTTGGAAATGTGATAGCTTTTCTAGATTTTTAGTTATTTAAGAAATGTTCTAGCACTGTCCAGATTCGTCGACCGTGTCGAAAATTGGAGTTTCTCACAAATCGCTCACTTGTTTTCAATGAAACCAATTTTAGTTGAAAGATAACTCCTTAAGGAAGATTTTGACATAAAATGGAGATCCAGAATAATTTTCTACATGTTTCTAGAAATTTTGAAAGTTGGCTGTGAAAACAGATTCTTAAGGCACAATACCCAAAACAAGAAGATTTATGAGAAAGGGATCCACTATGGGAAATTTTTCATTTCTTTTGTGATGAAAACATGATAAATAATATATATTAAACTCAGAAAATTAGCTTGAAGGTGTGCCTTTGGAAAGTTTGAGAGATTGGTATGAAAAAGATAGTTTTGTATTGAAATGAGGGGAACTACAAGAGAGGTAGAATCATGGCTCAACTCTTATCATTTTTAACACAAGGAAATCATTAATAACACATCTGAAAACAATGGGTAGATCGCTTAAGAACATGTATTTGAAAAAGGAAAATAAAAGAGAGAGTTGTGTTGTGGCTTACTTGCTAGGCTTGAACAAGATTGCTCACCTCTTCCTCCTTCTCCCTCTCAAGACTTCTCTCTTGCTCTCCTTTCTCTCCTCTAAGCCGAATGTATGTGAGTGTGTGTTGTTTGTGTATGCCATGCTAGGGGGGTGGTTGTATTTATAGGCAATTTTGGTGTAAAAAGACATAAAGGCCCACTAGTTGGAATTGGATTGAAAAGTTTGGATTTACTTGGCGTCTAATGGAATAGGGAGTGATTAGGGAACTTAATCATGTGATTAGACAATATTTAGTTGGCCTCTAGTTGGAATGGAATTAGTGTTGGGAACGCAACCCTAGATTTAAGGGTACTAGGTACTAGAGCTTCTAGAATGTCATAATTACAAGTCTTGAAAATAGGTCTCTCACATTCTCCTAGGTTGGCCGGCCATGGGGAAGGGAAAAGGAGAATATTTTATTCAATATATGTGTACTATGGACATATTCCCAATGTATATATAAAGAATTGATACCAAGGTCATCATTGCTCCAAGATTTCAAGGGATTTGTTTGTACTAAAGTACAATAATTATGGCCTAGAAGGTATGATGGCTAGCCATGTGCTCAAGATTTGGAGAGATTTTCCTATTTATTATGTGTAAAAATTCCATAGATATTGTGTACAAAAAGATTTGATGAATAAGAGGTACAAATATATATATATCTCAAATTAATTTGATGGTACCTATAGTATAAAAAGTACATGTACTATTTTTGGGGTAATTCTTGAAATTAATAAAAGAAGTGAGGGCTTGGAATTAAACTCATGTATTGGAACCTTATTTATGTAGAATTAAATTAAATTAGACTAAGGAACCTAATTCGGCTAGGATATTCTGTTTCGATTAAAAAAAAGCTAACCGACAAGATTCGAAATAATTTAAGAAACTGAGGGGCTTTTAAGGAAATAATTCAAACATAAGGGTTTTTAAAGAGAATACATTTTTTTCAAGGGGCTTCACAGAATGGATAGGGTTTTAAGGCTTAAAGACAGGGCATTCCACCGAGGACTTCGGGCATTAAAACGAGCACATGCAGTCATAATCATCGAGTGCACAAGTGATGACGTTTAAGTCTTGAGGACAGTCAAAAATGGGGTGTCTACAAGCCTCCTTTCCAGAGGTCTCTGGCTGGTCTAATGCTGCGGGTTTGAAGTACCGACCACTCCGAGTCATATGATTGATCTCGTCAGTATACCAGGTGTCATCCTGGGTATCACCTTTCCAACCTTCGTCAGTGTATACATGACTTAGGTCGCTGCCTTCCCATAACTCTCCCGCAGTCATGGCCGGGCTGGCATCAGGTTCCGTCTGGAGCATGTTAACATCATGCACCCCGTCATCATACCATTCGTCCTCCACCACAATCTTGGTTTCTGAATCCTGATATTTTCTAAGCTTCCTCAATGTCCTTTTCCAGTTGCTGGGCTCCCATTCGACCTTTTTAGTAGTTTGGGCATCACTCTCTATTGTCTTGGGTTTTTCTTTCTCTTTTCATTTTCCCTACTCCATAGCTATCTTTGCCTGGATCTCCTCTATCCTTTTCCCTTTGAAATGGTTCCAGTGCCTGTTCTTTCTCAGTCAGGGGTTCAGCTTCAGCTTTGCCACTAGCAGTGATTTCCTCTTCTGTCCTAGTCTCTCATATCTGTTCCTCCATATCAGACTTTTCCTCACTCAACCATCCATTGCTTGTTTCTGGTTGACTCGGGTCCCACTATCCCACCTGAACATTGCTTGTATCCTTCTCTTCGAGGAAGTACAAATCCTTTAGATCAGCCAAATCTTTTTCTCAGTTAGCCAAGTCATCTAGGCCTTGTTCGGGCCGATCATTCTAATGTTTCTCTAACTAGCCTTCCTCGATAGCATTAATGTTGAAAAAGTCCAGCAGTATGACTACTGGCTTTAACTGATCGATGGCCACAATGTATAAACTGGGATTGTACTCCTTTGCGAGCGAGACCCCCTTCTCTATGACACGGGTATCAGACGACCCTGTCTTTAGTGCATTATTCTCTCTCTCCGTTTTTACTGCCACGGGCTTGGATTGGGTTTGTGGTGTTAGATCCATCATGCACATGTCTGTGCCTTTTGGAATAACTACCTTCGGTTTTGGTAGGTGGGATGAGGTAATGTATGTGCTAGGGTTGAAGGTGGGCGATAGTGTATAGATGTGGTTAATGTTTCTGGGTGGGGGGACTTGGTTGTGTGGAGGAAGTGGGTTGGTTGTTACGTTGGGTTTGGAAAGTAGGGCGATGACTTTGTTGTCGATGAGATCCTGGATCTCATGACATACATGTCCGTGGGATGGCCATGTTGTTGGTGGAAGATACAATACTGGGTAGGGTCATGTTAGGGAGGCAATGGGTTTGGAAGTGGACGAGGATCGAGAGGCTTGAGATGCCCCTTTTGCATTAATAGCTTGAGGTCGTGGGTTGGGCTCATATGGAGGGGAGTAAAAACTCTTCAATTCTGGGGTGGACTGGTACTTTGTGAAGGTTGTGAGGTTGTAGTAGTAGCAAAAGGATCAGTCATCTTGGCCGTTGAGACAATAGTACTGACATCTGTAGACTGTGGAATAGTGCTACTGCTAGCATTGGTACTCTGGGAGAATGGCCTTCTTGCAGGTCCGCTTGTTCAATGGATAATATCTTTTTTGAATGCACTCTCAATCTGGACCCCCAGCTCATGTAAGGAAGCAAATGTGGACAATGGTGCCACTATCATTCTCTGCAACATGTCTGGCTCAAGCTTCTAGACCACCAGCCGGACTTGTTCTCTTTCGGCAGGTCTATTTGCATTCGGGCTGCCTTGGCTCTCCACCGGGCGACAAAATCAATGAATGATTCTTTGGGGTTCTAGGTAGTAGCCTCCAGCTCGCTAATGGTTACTTTTATCTGGGTGTTATAAGAATACTAATTGACAAACGCCTCAGATAGCTCTTCCCAATTCCGCTTTGTTGAGTCCTCCAATTTAGCGTACTAGATGGCCACCACATCAGACAGGGTTCTCCCAAACAAGGAAAGCTTCTGTGCCCTAGACAAACCCATGGGCCTCAATACATCTGAAAACAACCGGACATGCACAATCGGATCCCCACTCCCATTGAATTTGTCGATGTGGGGCATCTTAAATTTCTTCGGTAATTTGTACCCATCTTTGATATTTAGAATGGAGTTGAAGCCCTGGGATTTCTTCAATTCTTTCTCCAATCTGGCAATCTTGACTAAGGCTGGATCAATTTCATTGATATCAAAAGGAAAAATTCCTGCAGGAGGTTGAACCGAAGGCCTATAAGCTAGAGTCGAGGGAAACATTTCCTAGGGACTGGCAGATTTTCTATTGGTGGAGGTGGATCCAGGTTTGGTTGAGTAGCCGGGATCCGATGCATGGTTGATGCTGATGCCCCAGATGTACGTCATAGATCGGCAATAATTTCATCTTATGCAGCCATCCTCTGGTTTACAATGTCCATGGTTCTTTGGAAAGCTACCATCATGGCAGCAAATTCCTCCGCGTCTGTGTCGTATTTTCTGCCATTGCTGGTCTGGGTGAACTAGATGCTGGTGAACTGATTGAGTGAGAGCGGATAGGTGTTTACAGAGTGCTTTGTATTGGTGCTACTGACTGTCTGTTCCTTCTTCGTCAGGTGACTAGCGGAAGTGAGACTAACACTGGTTGACCACCAACAAGGTCTTGAGCTTTGCGAAGCCTGCCAAAGTGAGTCCACACAACTTGGGGAATATCGGATCTTTCTGAAGCTATGAGGGTAAACTACCTAGCACATAGAAAGAAAGAAAAACATGATCAAAACTCGGACAACACTTCGGCCCAAATTCACAACAGTTATAACACATAGCTGAACTGTAATCCCCATTGAACTCTGTTCTTAAACTCATGCTAATATGAAACATCCTGTACAGTTTCACTGTAAAAGCACATATCAAGTAAAAGAACCAAAACACCCCTATGAGGGGTAAGGTTACCCTATCCTAGATTTTTGGCATGATCTAGGTTGCACTATTTCAAACAATGAGTTTCACAACATCCTACAAATGGGTGGCATCCTATCCTATGTTGGAATAGTCACTATAACTTCACTATATGTAACTAGGTCAAATGGTTGAAAGGGCACATTAGCAAGATTACCTAATATACCTCTCACACCTAACATCGAGAAGTGAAAGGTGGATCAAGCGGTACAACGGTGATCCAGATCTAAGGGTTGTGTTTCCAACATGGCAGAGCCCACGACCGGTCAGCCTTTTGGCAAGCTTTTGGGCAAGCTTCCGGCAAACCGTCTAGGAATAGCAGATGGCAAACACAGTGACTTAAGTGTACCAATGCAAATGAAATGCAAAGAAACATATAAGTGTAGATAAAATTTCACATCATGAAGTTCGAGCCAAGTTCTCTAAATTCCCAACAGAGTCGCCAGAAACTGTAGCTCAACTTTTTGCACTCTTTTCGAAAGACGAGAAGCCCTATAGTTCAGACTCTACCTGTGGTTCTGAATCTGATTTCACAAGTGGAATGTGAAATAGTGAAAACACAAAAAGAGTTCAAATCCGGCAATTTTTTTTGGAAAATCTATGTTTTGAATAAAATGCCAAAAATGGACTACTTAGCCATATTTCAGAGTTGCCACCTAAATATTTTTGAAAAATTTAGAAAACCCAAGACTCGTGCCAAAGGCTATTAGTCCGTCATCACCAAAGTTGTCTTGGCTCGGGAACTTAGGTACGAGAGGGGAAGGTCATGAATTGAGCACCCATCTCGCCCAATCGAAGATTGGCCTCTACTATTCATGATGTGATTCTTATTTACATTATATGCTCTTATTCCAATTATTAGCTATATTACTATGTGACTCACACAAGTATAGACTAATTTTTGCAAGAATTAGAACATTTGATTTTATGTTTTATTTGAAATTGTTTTGTGAATTTGCCACTAGAAAAAGTGGGCTAAAATGGACATTAATCAAATTATCCCAAGTCAAGCAACTAACCTTCATCCACAGGAATTCAAACAGTTATATCATTTAAGCAATTAGCCTCATGCTGAACATGCTGGATAAGGCAACAATCATACTCATGCGATATGCTAAAGTGATTAGATACTCACCTAGTACTCCAAGCCAAAATAAACAAAAGAGTTTAAAAAAAAAGCATGATCCTAACTAATTCAACGCATGTGATATGCAATTTACTAAGCTCGGTTACTACATGGCATATGAATCAATTTGATAGTATGCGGTCTAAGCACGTATTCAAAGAGGCATTTAATTAACGATGAAAGTTAGACTGATGCTCTGAGCCTTAATGCATGCAATACAAGTGGATGCAAACGTGAGAGATGCTAAAAGAAACATGATGCTTCTAAACTAACCATCATAAGCAGGTAAATAAAAGGAAGAAATACGTGGGGTTGGAAGACATACACGTTATTACAACATTTGCGCCCTCACGCAGGAGGATCCGAATAAATTAACTAGCTAAGCTAATTACTATGATTTACAAACCGAATGAAATAATCAACTAAACTAGCTAATTAATTATTATAACAAATCGACCAACTAATTGACCTAACTAATTAATTAATTACAAATCAAAATGAACTAACTAATTACATGAATACAACATGAAAGAAGTGCTAAGCTAGCTATTCTAATTACTCCGTCTCGGGAAATGGGGAATGCTCATGTATGCACGGATTTCCACTCGAAAAAGGCCACTGTCCTGCTGCCAAATGCCTCTGTTGCATAGTAGAACATTTTTAATGTTTTTCATCTCAGAATCAGCTCTATTTTGCTAGAAAAGTACATTGCTTGGTTTTGCAAAGGTGGCCAGCAGGCTAGAAGTGGTGGCCTGTCGGTCACTGGAGTCTGGCCCTTCCTGCTGTAACAGAGGACAAACAGAGCAAAAACAGGGTATTCTCAGGAGATGTTTGTACGCTTTACCCCTCCTTATCATTGGACAGCTCAAAGGAGTAGTAAACTTGATTCACAGGCCATCAATCCAAGCAATTTCATTGCATGATGGTCTATGAACCAAAGGGTACACTTTCAATGAATGCTCAAATAAAGACTCTCAAACCTCTTCCCTATCATGAATGATCAAGGGAAATGGTTGACAATGACTCTTGAACCATTTTCATCACTAATGAGTATGAAACGACTCAAGACTCAAGGGTTCAATTAACGTCCGATTGAACCCAAACCAAGTTATTATCTTGCATTATTTTAGTCCAAGTTTATTATTCCATTTTAATTTACCAACCATTCTTTAACAAATTAAGTCCAAAGGTGAACATTAAGTCCTCTAAAGGAGGGAAGTGTCAAACCAAGGGTTAGTTTAAGGCATGAGAGAGATGTCATGCCATTGATAATGAACCCTTAAAAGGATTAAACCATTAAGCACGACAACGTCTATCTCAAGCTTACAAGAACAATCGGTTTGAAACAACTCTCAAAGAAAATAAAAAAGCCAAGAAATGAGGGAGGTTGCAGAGATAATTAGAGGTGATGACAAGTAAGAAAAGCAAGAAATAAATGTTATTAACTCAAATAGGTTGGTGGCTAAGGCCTAAAACACCAAACCTATGAGGACAACTAAACTATAAGCATGCAAAACAAAGCATAAATGCAATGAACACCTAAAATAGTCCTAAAACAGTCTTAAAGCATGCAAAAGAAGTGTTGGAATTAAGACAAAAAAAGCTAAAATAGTAAGCTACAACATAGAGCTATGTAAGCTAGTGAACAAGACACAAGGAGGCGAGGCTAACCCCTTCAATTTTGGACTTCACAACATGTTTTTAGCCACTAAAATAACTCTGAAATTTAGTATTTAAAAGATCAAAAAAAGATATTATAAAGGTGGGAAACACAAGGGTAAAGGCTAGAGAAGCAAGGTGGAAAGAAAAGTGAACCACCCTTCCACCCTTTAAGGCCTTACACCATAAGTTTCAGCCTAAAAAATAGAGTTTATACAGCCCAAAAATAGTAGAAAAATAGTAAGAAAAGAAGCAACTAGAGCAAGGAAACAAGCTAAGCCTTATACCTCTTGAAGAGAAGAACACTTTTAAGTAACAATTCAATACATACACACCTTCAAGAGCTCAAAGTAGGCTCAAAAGTACCTCATCTCAAAGATGGCAAGGTTTGGCTAAGAGTGTATAGGCAAAAGCTCAAGAAATTTCAAGAGAGAGAGAATTGTAGAGAGAGAAAATTAATTTTGCTATAATTTTTCTAACCTTTAAAAATGGAAGGGGAGGTCCTCTATTTATAGAAAAACATCACGCTCCCTTAAAAACATCCATCCATACACGTGTAGGTAGATGCAAACATCTTTGCAAACAATTGGCACAGCTGGCAGAAAAATATCTGCAAAACACACTTATAGCCGGTAGGCCACACACTTGGCCGGCAAGGCACAAGGGTGGCCGGTAGCCAAAAGGGATGGCCGGCAGCCCACAAAAATGGGCCTGCAGGTCCTAGGTTTTTCAGGTTTGAAAGGCTGGGGTTTTGGTGCAAAAACAAGGCACAAGGTTTACAGGGTTTTGAGGCTTAGAGCTGTGGCATTCTGCTGAGGACTTTTGAGCACTTGACAAGCATATACATTCATCATTGGGTGTGCAAGTGATCATGCCCAAGTCGTAAGGGCGGTAAAAAATGAGGTGTCTACACTAGTGATCGACAAGCTCTTTGTGCAAAACTCTTGACTTGTGGGACAGAGAGGAATGAGCTACATAAAATTTATGCAACGTATGAAGAAAAGATTGAAACTCTCAAGATGTCTCAAGTTGCCTTGGAAGAACTAATGATCAAGAAAGAGGAAGAGCTCAAGTGTGCTATGGCTACCATTGGTCTTTGGAACAAAGGATCAAAACCTTTGGACAATATCATTGGGTCTCAACAAATGTGTTATGACAAGAGTGGCATTGGCTTTGGTGATAACAAAGAGCAACAAAGGAGTGCATCTACATCTCATGATACAAGAACTCAAGGAAAGGGAGAACAAAAAATTCAACATGGGGGTGGACTTCTCAAACTTCCTAGAGTTGGTAAGGCCAAAGAAAACAAGGTACAGACTGTTTTTATTTGTCATCATTATGGTATGTATGGTAATATTCGCCCTTATTGTTATGAGTTGCATGGGAGAGTGTCTCATAGAGATGGAAGAAATTCCAATATCTCGTGGGATATGAGACACTTCATTGGTCGTAATGAGGTTAAGGGTCATAATAGACCTTGCTATTTTGATGTGCTTGAGACCAAACATGGAGTGAGTTTGCATTTGCCTAGACCTAGGAATAGGAAGTTGGAAACAACATCGAGATGGACTCCCATTGAAAGGGAAGGGAACCACAACGTCAAGACACCACCCAAGAACCACAATTCTCACAACTTTGTTTATCCTAAAGCTGTTTGGGTGAGAAAACTTGACTTGTGTTAAGTTGTTTATTCGTTTTTTTTTTTTTTTGGGGGAGGGGTCATTTAATGTGTAGTATCATTGAGTGTGTGCTTGTTCATTTTTTGTCTTGCTTTATTTTAGAAAGGAAAAAAAATCCAAAAAGATTTTTTGAGTATAGTTTTGCAAGCTTGAATTTTTTGAGAAGTTCTTGTTGCATATTGGAATTGATGAAAATATCCATTACATGTTAATATGTGTGTGCTTTATGTGATTTTTACTCATTTTGGAGTGTGTGTTCTTTGATTAGTATGTCTTATTTTGTACACACTCTTAGATTAGCAAATATCGGAGTCTTCCGCCTTAGTGATCTTTTTTTTTTTCTTTGGACTTCTAGCATTGTATCTTTTGTTTTTCTAGAAGAATTGATCATGGGTGATGTTGAGTCTTTTAACCACCTTCCATCTTTTTGCATTTCCACGGCTTTTCCCTCAGTTCTTTGTAGTTAAGGCATGAGGAAAATGCAACCTCAGAGTCACCAACCAGGCTATCTTTATTGTCTTCATGCCTCTCTAGTTCGGTTTCCATACTCTTGAGCGTGTTAGCCTCCAATGAGTGTGCAAAAGAAAGAATAATATGTGCAAAAGAAAGAAAAGAAAAAATGTGCAAAAGAAAGAAAGAAAAAAAAAAAAGGAAAAGAAAAGATTCGTTAATTGAGGGGGAGCCTCCGCTTTTACTCACCAAATACCCCTTAATTCCTAGTGGTTTGACTTTTCTTAGTTGTGCTTAGATTCTCTTGACGGAGGTCCAGCTATCAGATTACTACTAGGATTTGAATCTAGTGTTTGTCGAACTCCAAGAGTCACACACACACCTTTTCCATGGGATCTATGCTTTTCACATAATGCATCACTTTCTTTTATGAGGAATCTTCTAGAGGCTGTGCACATTGTGTTTTGAAGTAATTGTGTTTCTTGGATAATCTTGTGTGTTTTAAGGAACAAATTTGAAATTCCTTGCTTGCTTCACCATATTTTTTTCTTCTTGTTCATTGTTTTCAATACAGTGTTGTGGTTGCTTTTAGTGAGGGGGAGTTTGGTTTATCATTGCAAGAGTTTGTTAGCATGAACACTTTGATTTGTTTGGTAAGGGAGATTGGCATTAGTTGGTTAGTATGTTGCTATCCACTACTTATTTATTGCTTACTTCTCATAGGTTATTAATTTTTCCATCATCTTGTCATTGCTTGTGTGATTTATGCTCTTTCTTTCGTTGTTTGAGCTTCCTTTGACAATTCATGACAAAAATGGGGAGAAGTTTGAGTCATAATCAAAATGGTTTTTGAGCGTTTTTGCTTGTTTCTTAGGATTGTCATCTATTCATGCTACATGTTCTTAAAATTTCCAATTTATATTTATTCATATTTCTGTGGGGGCCGAATATTGGGAGTTGTAAAGAGGCCGAATAGTTGAACTTGGAGAGTCAAAATATATATAGCACTCGGCCCCGTCTTGCACGTTCAAATCCTACCCTATTTGCCAAATAGCCGGTTGAGCAAGGGGCCTAGTGAAAAGCGGTTTGCTACAAAAGAAGCCGAATAGCAAATTGAAAGTGGGCCCAATCTCGAGGCCCAAGAAAGAAAAGATATAAATAGAAGAACATCTGCCAGAAAGAGGTATGTGAGAATCAATACGCTTAACTTAAAATACAAGTAATCCAGAGAGAGTAGAGACTAACTTGTCCGTCGGAGTGCTAATTCCGGCACCCCTGACCGGAGTGTTCATTTCTTTTCAAGTGACAATCTGAGGATCGCGAGCGTCCCCCAGGATCTGAAGAGTATTTCCAAACCACTTCCCCACAATTGACACCGCCTGTGGGAATACTCAAATACATCCATGGCGAGCGTAACGAAAGACCCTCCGATAGTCACTGACGAAATCACACAGAGAGATTACCTCACTCCAGCAAACATGCTTGGACCAGAGACTATTGCCGTAAGATGCGCCTTGAACTTCGCCTCACCCTCGACTTCAGCACATGAGACAATGCAAGCGATCATGGAACAAGCAAAACAAAACGAACAGAGGTTGGAGAACATGATCACTGAGAACGAACGTCTCCGTCAGGATTTGGCCTTGGAAGTGGCGAAGTCCAAACAAGTTGTACTCCAAGATCCGGAACGACCTTTGAGGATAGGTGGTCGACGACCTCGAGCCCGACAACAAGACACTGATAGTGACTTCGACTCATTACCCCCGGAGCCCAAGAAGAAGGGGCGACCCAAAACTACCAGTTCCTTTGAAGAAGGTCCATGTATAAGGCATAAGCAAAGAAGAAACAGTTCAGACGAAGAAGATCAGCACGATCCCTTTGTACGACGGATTGCAAGGGCAGTGCTACCCAAGAAATTGAAAGCACCGTCATTCACCTTGTACGACGGTAAATCAGACCCCACCGATCACATCCGCCATTACAAGTAAGCCATAACGCTGCATGCAGACGACAAGGCTCTCATGTGCAGAATATTTCGAGCAGTTTGGGACCACTGGCTGTCAGGTGGTATTATAAACTGGAGCCGGCTTCGATCAAGAGCTTCCACCAACTCTAAAAATCCTTCAGGGCAAGGTTTATCACTAATGAGGTCCAGCCAAAGCAAGTCGATTCCCTCTGGGCAATGCAGATTCAACCGGGGGAAACCCTTCACGCGTATTCGACACGGTATTGGGAGTGTTTTAATCTGGTAGATGATGCTTGCAATGACTCCATGGCCATTACCGCCTTCAAGATGGGGCTGCATCCCGACAGTGCTCTCCGCAGCTCTTTGACCAGACGCCCCCCCAAAATAGTCTGGTCGTTGATGAAGAAAGTTGAGGAATACTATAAAGTGGAAGATGACACCTTGCGAGTTAAAGCCGGAAATGTGGCCAACAAGACGGTTCCTTCTGAAATTGCTCAGCCGTTAAATTTTGTACCACCTCAGAGCCCTGAACCACGGCATCGGGCTCAACGAGATAAGAGACGGGATTCTCGCCGATCAAGCGACCAATGCTCCCACCGAGCAAATGAACAACTGCAAGTCAATAGCAGGCGCACAAGGCGCGCCGACAAGAAATATACGGAGTTGATAGAGCCAATCAATGCGGTTATGTCCAAAATCCAACACCTTCCGTTCTTCAAATGGCCGTTGAAAATGGTGGGACCTCCCGACACACGAAGACGGGATAGGCGATGCGAGTATCACAAGGATCATGGCTATGATACTGAGAGTTGTTATGCATTGAAGGATCACCTGGAGGAATTGGTACAAGATGGTCGGCTACAACAGTACGTCCGAAAAGGAAACTTAACCAAAACAATAGCTTTGAGACAGGATTAACCTCCACTCGATGTAATTCACATGATATATATCCTGCCAATGTCATCCCCGGTGCATACGATTCAGTCGAATCCCAACCCTCAAAATCAACTCACTCTGGCTAAACGGCCCCATGAAGCTGCTAGCATTGCTTTTGATAATTCAGATCTGGACGGAGTGACACTTCCCCACACTGATCCCCTAGTAATCGCGTTACGCGTAAACCAATTCACCGTTGAGCGCGTACTCATTGATCCAGGGAGTACATCGGAAGTTATGTATTACAAGACATTCACCAAACTCGGCTTCTCCGAATCGGATCTTTCTCCTGCTCCTTATCCACTATTCGGCTTCAACGCCAATCTAGAATACCCGTTGGGGAAAATCACACTACCCGTTCGAGCGGGCTCCCGAATAGTGGATGTGGAGTTCTTGGTCGTCAAGCTGCCATCACCGTATAATCTCATCATGGGGTGATCTTGGTTGCATACTATGCAGGCCGTGTCAAGCACCTATCATCAGCTGCTACGCTTCCCGACAGAACGCGACATTGAGCAAATTCGTGGTTCCCAGAAATCGGCACAAGCATGTTATCTCCTTGCTGAAAAGACGCCAAAGGAGTTATAAGTGAATTCAATTGAGGTACCGGATCGAGAGAGCCTCGACGATATTGGGCGGCTCCCAAATGAAAAGGCCACGGAAGCCCTAGATCGAGTTGAAATCAACGGAAACCTAGACAAGTTCTTCATGGTCGGCGCCTCCCTCAATCAAGCAGACAGACAGCAGCTAATTTCCTTCCTGCTCGGCAACCTTGATGTATCTGCGTGGACTCCCTATGAGATGCCGGGTGTAGATCCGTCTATTTTGCAGCACCGTTTAAATGTTGACCCTAAGTGCAAGCCAATCATTCAGAAAATCCGGCGATCAGCCGCAGAGCACACTGCCACCGTTGTTGAAGATGTTGACCGGTTGCTTGACGCCGGGGCAATCAGGGAAGTGACCTACCTTACATGGCTCTTGAATACTGTGGTTGTGAAGAAGAAAAATGGGACTTGGCGAGTCTGTGAGACCCCTGACTTTTGTAAACCTTATTAGGTCCCTAAATTTTGAGTTATTATAATGAAGCCCTTAGTTCGTCGATTATTCGCAAATTAAACCCTAAAACCGAAAACGCAACACAGACGAAAACCCTAATCGACCTTGGAAGCTTAGAAATCATTTCTAACACTCTAATATTAATTATTTAACTCTCAAATTTTAGATTAATCGCTCTTAAACCTTAACTCCTGATTTTCACAGTCTTCGTTCAGTTATTTACCTTTAAATTCAAAGCAAGATAATACAAACCGAATTATTTTCCTAACACTAATTTATTTACTCTACACTTGAAATAGATACTTTAATTGAGCCCAAGCCCTCACATTTTTATTAAATCACAAATTAACCCCAAACAAGTACTATTATATATTTATATATACACTTGTACCCTAAAATCTTTTTTTAACATTATACTTTACAATTTCCAAGATTTGTACAAAATATATATATATATATATATATCTAAAACAAGTCCATCAATTCACCATCACATGGCTAGACATCATACCTCCTAGGCTATAATCATTGTGCTTTTGTACAAACAAATCCCTTGAAATCTTAGAGCAATAATGACTTTGGTACCTATAAAGATTTGCTATATATATATATGTGTGTACTTCTAACTAAAAGGTATTTACATTAGTCCTAGACCTAACTAGATCATAATTAAATACATGATTAAGGTTCTAATCCTTCTCATTCCATTACATTTAATGTGAAGCCCCTAAAAAATGTATTCTCTTTAAAAACCCTTATGTTTGAATTATTTCCTTAAAGCCCCTCAGTTTCTTGAATTATTTCGAATCCTGTCGGCTAACATTTTTTTATTTTTATCGAAACAGGAATATCCTAGCCGAATTAGGTTCCTTAGCCTAATTTAAATTTAATTCTACATAAGTAAGGTTCCAATACATGAGTTTAATTCCAAGCCCTCACTTCTTTAATTAAATTCAAGAATTTCCCCAAAAACTAGTACATGTACCTTTATACTATAGGTAACATCAATCAATATGAGATCTATATATATATATACATTGGGAAGTATGTCCATAGTACCTATATTGAATAAAAAAATGCCCCATCTCCCTTCCCCATGGCCGGCCACCCTAGGAGATTGTGAGGGGCCTATTTTCAAGAAATTGCAATTATGATATCCTAGAAATCCCAGCACCTAATACCCCTAAACCTAGGGTTTTGTTCCCAACACTAGTTTCACTCCAACTAGAGACTAACTAGATGTTGTCTAATCCCATGATTAAGTTCCCTGATCACTCCTATCCCATTAGACTCCAAGTAAATCCAAACTTTTCCATCCAATTCCAACTAGTGGGCCTTTATGTCTTTTTACACCAAAATTGCCTATAAATACCACCACCCCCTAGCATGGCATACACAAACAACACACACCCACACACTTTCGGCCTAGAGGAGAGAAAGGAGAGCAAGAGAGAAGTCTTGAGAGGGAGAGGAAGGAAGAGGAGAGCACTCTTGTTCAAGCCTAGCAAGTAAGCCACGACACAACCTTCTCTTTCATTTTCCTTTTTCAAATACATGTTCTTAAGGGTTCTAAACATTGTTTTCAGGTGTGTTATTGATGAGTTACTTGTGTTAAAATGATAAGAGTTGAGCCATGATTCTACCTCTCTTGTATTTTCCCTAATTTCGGTACAAAACTATCTTTTTCATACCAATCTCTCAAACTTTCCAAAGGCACACCTTCAAGCAAAATTTCTGAGTTTAATATATGTTAGTTAGCATGTCTTCATCACAAAAGAAACAAAAATTTTCCCTCAGTGGATCTCTTTTCTCACAAATCTTCTTGTTTTGAGTATTGTGCCTTAAGAATCTGTTTTCGCAGCCAACTTTCAAAATTTCTAGAAAAATGTAGAAAATTATTCTGGACCTCTATTTTATGTCAAAATCTTCCTTAAGGAGTCATATTTCAACTAAAATTGGTTTCATTGAAAAACAGTGAGCGGTTTGTAAGAAAATCAAATTTTCATAACGGTCGACGAGTCTGGACAGCGCTGGAACATTTCTTAAATAATTAAAAATCTAGAAAAGCTATTACATTTCCGAAACATGTTCTGAAAACTAGATTAAATTCTCTATGAACCATAGGAAGGCCGAGTTTGTAAAAATCTCTAACAACCCTTTCGATTTTAATCTTTAACGGGTACTAAATCTGAAATTTCTGTTTGGCATTGGTATGTCATGCTATTGTGTTCATAAATATGCTTATTAATTTATGATCATGTCTCGATATGATATTTCACATGTCATAGGGTTATGTATTTTATTTTAATCCTTCGATAGTGCTCACACTTATGCAAATCTGGAAATTATATTCATGTGCGAACTTATTCCCGTAACTACTTGAATATACTTAGAACGACTTGTGCCTATCTTCATATGTGAATCTCATGTGTTGTAACCTTGTTTCCTTTTATTTGTGCTATCTAGTTGTTCAAACTTGTGCAATAGATGTTGTTTCAAGAGCATGTCCTAACTCTAACTTAAATTATCTAACTCAAATGGGAAACTTAATGGGTGGTAATGGGTTGCGAATTTTTGGACAAGATTACTAAGATATTGATTGGT
Source organism: Camellia japonica (assembly GCA_030407325.1). Classification (NCBI taxonomy): domain Eukaryota; kingdom Viridiplantae; phylum Streptophyta; class Magnoliopsida; order Ericales; family Theaceae; genus Camellia; species Camellia japonica. The sequence goes on along the minus strand of JAPPVO010000002.1, from coordinate 109,267,860 downwards.
TGATGGGGATGCGTTCCTTATTTGGAAGTTAAAGTGTTGCGCAAGTGGTTTTCGGAACCCTTGAATGGAGCGGTTGTGTTCGGACCCTAGGTATTTGGTGTGAGGAGGGATTTGGGCAAGGCCCATTATTACCGTCTCTTTTGAGGCCCTGCAGTTGGCGTTATGCGGTATATAACTGTTGGTAAGCGTCCGAGGTTAGTTTTGCAACAAAACAACAAAAGAGGGGGCATACCGAATAATCTGTGTCCGATTCTTGTGGTTGGGAGGACGAAGTCTCTTTGGGAGATTTCTAGATTTCTAACATCTAACCTTGTAATCATTTATTATTGAATAATTATCATGCTTCATTACTTGCTTATTATATTCGTGATTGTGTATTGGACTGGGAAAAAGGGATGGGGTGTGTGTGCGTTTACTGGGCATTCAAAGCTCATGGCGTTTCATGCCAGGTATTGAAGAAACGTACGAAGCCAACAAGGAGTCAAAGACATTTGAAGACTTAAGTTTTCCTTAGAGAAATTTTGGGAACCATTTCGCTCATTAGTCCAATTGTGCCTTTATTTATTGCTTTTGGATTGCATTAGTAATGGAACTCGTTTTGTAAGTTTAAAAAAAAAATAAATTTGAGACGCTGTAATAATTGTTTACTTTGTAATCCTATGCCTATCTTTGCGTTGCTTATGAGACCTCACAATGCCTTTTAAGATCTGTTAAAAGGGTGGTGTGCTACCTAAGAAAGCTAGACTTAGAAGGGAGGCTAACTTGACTCCTCCAGCGATCTGGGATCTTACTCGGTCATTGGCCATAGGACTCATTAGTGTCGTTTCCTAGACTCCTAACCTTTGATAAACCCTGTATTTAATTGATAATATATTCCTTGAAGTTTGAAATTTTTGGGGCGTTACAGAGTCTGCATTGATTTCACAGATCTAAATAAGGCCTGCCCCAAAGATTGTTTTCCTCTCCCTAGGATAGGCCAACTTGTAGATGCTACAGCACGTTATCAGCGTATGAGCTTCCTCGATGCCTACAGAGGCTACCATCAAATTGCCATGCATCCGGAGGACCAAGACAAAACTGCATTCCTCACCCCAAGAGGAACCTATTGCTATAAGGTTATGCTTTTTGGGTTGAAGAATGCAGGGGCAACTTACCAGAGACTAGTCACCACCATGTTCAAGGAGCAACTTGGCCACACTATGGAAGTGTACATTGACGATATGGTGGTCAAGTCCAAGGAAGAGCAGAATCATATAGCCGATCTGGAAGAGACATTCGGCATTTTACGCAAATATGGAATGAAGTTGAACGCTTCCAAATGTGTATTTGGGATCGACTCTGGCAAATTCTTGGGTTACATTGTCAACCACTGAGGAATTGAAGCCAACCCAAGGCAAATCACAGCAATCTTGGAGCTCGGCTCCCCTCGTTCAGTGAAAGAGGTTCAAAAGTTGATGGGGATGGCCGCCGCACTCAACAGGTTCATCAGTCGGTCCACAGATCGCTGCCGACAATTCTTTCATACACTACGGCAGTGCAAGGCTTTCGAATGGTCCACCGAGTGCAAAGCCGCTTTCAATGGCCTTAAGACCTACCTCCGCTCAGTACCGCTCTTGACAACACCTTCGGCAGGTGACCTGCTCATTTTGTATCTGGCAGTTTCCGACCAGGCCGTCAGCGCCGTACTGATAAAGGAAGAGCTAGGGGAGCAGCGGCCAGTGTATTATGTGAGCAAGGCAATGGTTGACGCCGAAACACGCTACCTTCCGCTAGAAAAACTCATCCTAGCCATAGTCATGGCGGCAAGAAAACTGATGCATTACTTCCAGGGGCATAGCATCGGGGTGTTAACAGATTATCCCCTCCGATCAGTATTACGTAGTGTAGAAGCATCAGAACGTGTTTCAAAGTGGGCTCTTGAACTCGGCCAGTACGATATTCAGTTTCTACCTAGAACCTTAATCAAGGGATAGGTGCTTGCCGACTTTGTTTCCGAATTCACTGGGGGTCTTGCCGACTTCAAGTCTGATAAAATTCGACCGAAGTCGAACTGGAGAATTTATGTTGGGGACATTTGGCAGTTGTACTGTGATGGATCATCCAATCAGCGGGGCAGTGGAGCCGGAGTTGTAATCATGGCACCTGACGGCGCAATAATTGAGTAGGCCGTCAAGCTCGGCTTCGAAGCATCAAATAACGAAGCCGAATACGAAGCACTTCTAACCGGCTTGCGGAATGCACATCTTCTGGGTGCTCGGCGTTTGCTTGTATTTTGTGATTCAAAACTGGTGATCAATCAGCTAAAGGGGGAGTACGCGGTAAGAAACGACCGTATGGCGGCTTACATGAAAATGGCTAACTCCTTGTTGGCAAAATTTGACCATCATGAACTGAATCAGATAACACGTGATCAGAACACACATGCAGATGCCCTGGCTTGCTTAGCCTCTGCCATTAACTCAGAGATTAAATGGACCATCGAAGTAGGTTTCATCCCGGAGTCGAGCATTGGCCCTTCAGAGGAAGTCCAGGTCAACGTCATAGAATCTGGACCGAGTTGAATGGATCCCATTGTTGCATTCCTGTCTTCCGAACAGCTCCCAGAGGACAAGAAAGAAGCGCACAAGCTGCGAAACAAAGCCCTACGATACTACTTGGATCCGCAAGGAAAGCTTTTTAAAAAATCCCTTTCTGGTCCATATTTGGAATGCGTGCACCCGGACAAAGTCGAAGACCTTTTGGCTGAAATACATGAAGCCAGTTGTGGCGCCCATTCCGGCGGGCACTCTTTGGCTCATCGAGCCGTGACACAGGGGTATTACTGGTTGATAATGAGAGCCAATGCCGAATGTTACATGAAAAAGTGTGAACAGTGCTAGAAGTTCTCTCCTTTGACCCACCTGCCTGCCAAAGAGCTAAGCTCCATGACCAGTCCTTGGCCGTTCTCCCAATGGGGACTTGACATCGTCGGACCATTGCCTCGTGCCCTGAGTAACAAGCGATTTTTTATTGTCGCGACAGATTATTTTACAAAATGGGTAGAAGCGGAGGCACTAACGCACATCCAAGATACCGACATGAAGTGTTTTGTTTGGAAAAATATCATAACTCGATTCGGCATTCCAAGAGCACTTATATCAGACAACGGCACCCAGTTCGATTGTGGCATCTACCGAAAGTTGTGCAGCAAGTATGGTATCCGGCCTTACTTTTCCACGCCGGCTTACCCACAAAGCAATGGTCAAGCTGAAGCCTCTAACAAATCCATCTTGGACGGCATCAAGAAGAGTCTGGAGAAAGCTAAAGGCAAATGGTTCGAAGAATTACCCAGTGTGTTGTGGGCTCATCGAACTACGCCGAGGCGATCTACTGGGGAAACGCCGTTTGTTCTATGCTTTGGAACCCAGGCAATCATACCCCTGGAGATCGGCCTCCCAACCTCGAAATCGACAGTTTTTGATATGGGCCAAAACGACATGATGCTGGCCTTGGATTTGATTCTGATTGAAGAACAAAGAGATTGTGCCCTTGCATCCATGGCGCGGTATCAACAGCAGCTTGCTAAGCTGTATAATCAATGTGTTCAGCTGCGCTGCTACACACCAGGAGAGTTGGTCCTGAAGAAAGTACTCCCAGCTACCAGGAAACCAGCTGATGGAAAATTGGGTCCTAACTAGGACGGCCCCTATCAGGTCGATTCGATTGCGGGAGTAGGGGCGTATTGGCTCAAAGACATGTCTGGAAGGAGTCTGCCACGGCCTTGGAATTCAACGCATTTACGTAAATTCTATCATTGACCCGACCTGTGGGGCTTTATACTTGTACATATTTCACTTTTGCAATGCAAAGTTTCTCATTTCTTCATCGCGTTATTCAGTTCATAAGTCTCCGGATTCGGAGTCCCATCGGTGCATGACACCTTTGGGCTGATTAAGCCTTCAGATTCGGAGCGCCCTTCACGAATATCACGATTGGCCAATACAAGTCTCCGGATTCGGAGTGCCCTTCGTGGATATCACGATTGGCCGATACAAGTCTCCGGATTCGGAGCCCCATCGGTGCATGACACCTTTGGGCCGATTAAGCCTCCGGATTCGGAGCGCCCTTCATGGATATCATGATTGGCCAATACAAGTCTCCGGATTCGGAGCCCCATCGGTGCATGACACCTTTGGGCCGATTAAGCCTCCGGATTCAGAGCGCCCTTTGTGGATATAACGATTGGCCGATTCAAGGCTCTGGATTCGGAGCCCCATTGGTGCATGACGCCTTTGGGCCGATTAAACCTCCGGATTCGGAGCGCCCTTTGTGGATATCACGATCGGCCAATAGTTAAACCTCCGTACTCGGAGCCACAGCCGTGCATAACACGTATTCGGCCGAATAAGAAGTCGGAGCCTTAAATATTCAAATATTCAAAGTGAAATGCTTCGTTAAGTTGAGCCGGCAAAAACCATGTACACATTAAAGCACAAACAAATTAAATGCTTAATCAACTTGAGCCAACAAAAACCATATACACGTCAAAGTGATGCTTAATTAAGTCTCCGAATTAAAAAGGCATAAGCAAATTAGAACATACAAACATTCAAAATGACACGCAAACATTTAAAATGAAATATTTTATTAAATTAACCGAAAAATACATTCAGTTCAATACATTGGAGCGTTTACAATACGTTTAGTTCTATTTGGCGTCGCCCTCGTCATCGCTCTTTTCAATTTCGAAAGCGTCAAAAGGGAAGTGCTGACGTTGATATAATGGCGACGCCGATTCAATTCCTGCTCCTCGGAGTGCCTCTAAGGCTTGGAGAGCCTTAATCCATCCATGCCTAAAGCCCCGGTTCTCGCATTGGCAGACCTCCTCCGCGAGTTTCTCTTTGGTCTTGTCTATCCCGACTTTACGCCCGTCGTGGAAGCCTTTTTCATAACCTATGGTTCTTGTATTTTCTACGGCAAACATGCTCGCCGTATCTCAATTGGAAATCGTATGACTTAACAACCGTTGGGTCACCCTCTTCTCCACGACCGGGTTAGATTGACCTGCCACACGCGGCTCGGCGGTTTGAGCCTTCCTAAGCTCCCTAAGCTCACGCTCGGCCTTCTCCGCGTGAGCCTCCAAATTTCAAATTTGTTCGTCCTTTTCTATCTCCCACCGCACGGTGCGCAGACGCATGCCGACTTCATAGGTGGTGTACAGCCCTCTCACTGCTCCGTGGATGCCCTCTCGAAATACTTCGAAATCCTGTCGACCGACCATCGACTGTTGGACTTTCGATGGGAAAATCTATCAAGCGAACTCGATTGCTACACCTGGATCGTTGACAATGGAGTCTGCCTCCGTCATCGGTTTATTCCCCACAAAAATTGCAAAACTCAACGGTCGCAGCGTCGCGTCGGCCTCACTTCTCAGTTGCGGTCGTGGAGAGCTTTCCCGTTGCTGTTTCTCCTTACGGGGTGATCTGCTTCAACGACTTGGGGGCTGGCGTTTTTCCCGTTCTTTGGACGTCCTACCTCCCGCACGGGTGGGTTCGCTGTTGTGATTCATTGCAGTGTCAAGCTCAGCCAATGTTCGCACTTCTCCTCTACTGTTGAAGAACAGTCTATTTGACATTCGCACTTATCTAACTTTACGCGACAAATTGTTTTAAATTGAGTCTGAACACAATAAGTGGAGTCACTGGCGCGAAGAGTCCATCCCATTTATTTCTAATGCTTGCAGCGCCCCCGAGGCGATTTCATTAACGCTAAACTCCAAAAGACTGATGCCGATCGACGTGCACCGCAACTAGTCCATACACTATTAGTATTCGGCTTTTTGGAGTTCATGCATTGGCTGGGGCAAGGGCAGATTTATTAATCTAATCGACCAAGCACCTAAGCCCGATGCCGACCATTGTGTGCCACAACCACTCCATGAACTATTAGTATTCGGCTTTTTGGAGTTCATGCATTGGCTAGGGCAAGGGCAGATTTATTAATCTAATCGGCCAAGCACCTAAGCCCGATGCCGATCATTGTGTGCCACAGCCACTCCACGAACTACTAGTATTCGGCTTTTTGGAGTTCATGCATTAGCTGGGGCAAGGGCAGATTTATTAATCTAATCGGCTAAGCACCTAAGCCCGATGCCGATCATTGTGTGCCATAGCCACTCTATGAACTATTAGTATTCGGCTTTTTGGAGTTCATGCATTGGCTGGAGCAAGGGCAGATTTATTAATCTGATCGGCTATTCAACGAGGATAAATTAAAATTGCCTAGTTTTCTAATCAGCAAGTATACATGAATGTTTTATCCAAAATAGCAAAAAACAATACCATTTATCAATAACAAAATTTAGCGCAAATAATAGCAAAGTACAAAGGAAATTTTCATTAGTAAATTGGGCACAAACTGTAGCCATTTTACATATGAAAACTACTAAACAAAAAGCTACAAGTTCGCATGAAAATGCCTAGCAAAAAACTATGACTGTAGCAATACATGAAAACTACTAAACGAAAAGCTATAAGAATACATTCAAAATCCTAAAACAAAAATAAGTGTCGCCCAAATTAAACCTCAGAGTTAGACTCCAGTGGCTTAACATCCACTTGCTCGTATGGAATCGGCATAGCCAATGTCACATTAGCAGCAGCAAGGGCTTTGAGCCAGCCGTGTTTGAATCCCCAATTTTCAAACTTGGGGACTTCTTCCACATAGTTGGCGAGAGCAGCACTTTGCCCGGCCTCGAACGCCTTGGAAGCCTTCGAGTCAGCTGCTTCCTTCGCCTTCTTTAATTCCTCCAACTTCGCCTCCAGTTTGGCGATCACCTATTGAGCTAACTTGAGCACCTCTTCGCTCGCGTTTGCCCTCTTCTCGGCGGCCAATCTCAGCTAATCCGTATCTCTCGCCCTCTCCATCTCGGCCTCGGCCCTGGCGCTTTCCATTTTCACCCTCGCCGCCTCGAAATCAGCCCTGCTCCTTTGGCCCTCTACTTCCATTTGTAAACGGTTAAGTTGTTCGACGGCGTCATGCTGGCGACGACCTATCTCGGCTATTCTCCCAACCGTCCGCGAAATAGGAAATTAAAACCAAAACAATATTTGCATAAAAGGGAAAGACAAGGTCAAGGTATATACCAGGAGAGCCGATTGAGCGGCTAGCGTTATTGCCAGCAGATCTGGCTCCGCCCGGAAAGCCACCTTGTTAGCTGGCAATGAGACGAACGTAGGCATGCTGAGTGCGACGGCTGGGTCTTTAATTGCCGAAGCATCAGAGGAGATCGACGTGTTTTTTTTTTTTATCTTCGGTTGAATGACAAAAGGCACAATCACATCCGATTCCTCTAACCGAGGCCGTTTGTCGGCACGATTTTGCTCTGAGCCGGTCTCGACCTCGGCAGGACACTTCTCTGCCCTTTGCTTAGTTTCTTGATCGGCCTGAACAACCACCTTGGACTTGGCACTTTGATTTTTTGCCGTTTCCTCCTCAATAACAGGTAAGGAGGGCTGAGATTCGGCAACAGGCAGGGAGGGCTGAGATTTGGCGGCAAGTGGCACTTCAGATCGAATGGCCTCTGCCCTTCGCCGTACGGCCATCCTTTCCGCGTTTTTCTTTTTGGCAAGTTGTGTGAGGCTTAACCCAGCCATGTCTTCAGGGTATGCACTGGGAAGGTCCTTTAAACCGTTAAAAACGTCGTTGAATGGAAGGTCCCCTCGGCCCGAAGTGGACGGAGGGTCGGCTAAATTGAGGCCGGCTTCCTCAAAGGCCAACTTCAAAGCCTCGTCTACTTCCTTTTTGAACTGATCTGACTCGGCGACCTCAACTACTTCCGCCCGCTCCGAATCGGACCCCTCGAAACCAACTTGCCGCAAGTTTTTGAAGTCGGTCAAAATAAGAGCGGTAAGAAACTCTTCACCCTTCGGAATTGGGATGTTTTCTGCCACCGAGCAGGTCGTATATGTCGGCTTGTAGCGAAGCAGAACGTGGGTCGCCCTCCGCTGTTTCTGAAGACTCGGACGGCCAAAATATTTGAGCGTGACTTTGATTTCCGAAAGAACGGTGTCGTCGATTGAAGTCAGGACTTTCTTCAAATCGTTTCCTGCATAAGCAAAACAATGAGGTCTTAAAAATGAAGCTTTAAAAATATAACAAAAAAAATAATAAACACAAGAAGCTATACGGCCACCTGGTTCGCCCCTCCGTCTAGGAATATGATCGAGGCGATCCTCGCCTTCGCCGAATTCCCAGTTACCTTGGACAACGACCATAACATCATCGACTCGCTTTCCAGAACTGGAAAGCATAGTCACTAATTGATGGTCGGTGTCCTTGGCCCTAAGGAAATAACGTCTGTGCCGACCAGAAGACTTGGCCAAGGCATAACAATGCCGAATAGCAGGAATGCTGAGGTTAATCCTAAAGCGACGGTTTAGCTCTATAATCCCCATTACAATTCTAAAAAAGTTGACATTGGGTTGGGATGGGATTGGACCCCAATGGCAAAGCACAGCCCTAAGGGGGAAACAGACTCCACCCTCTGCGATTGATAGGAGAGGGAAGACGATCGTGGTTTCATCAGCCCTCTCCATATCAAGGGTGACGTCTGTCACGAGTGACAGACGGACGTCATTAGGAATGGAAAAATGGCGTCGGAAGCCAGAAATTCGATCTGAGAAGAGGAGATCTTTCAAATGTTTTGCCATTTCCTTCAGCCTATAGGAATATGCTAAACCAAAAACAAACCAAGAAAAAGGATTCGAAGCAGGGAGGGAGAGAACTTACGAGAGACAAAGAGGATAGTGAAGGAAAGGAAGTTGCAGAGATAATTCGGAAGGCAATCCAGCGACGAGCATCTAAAAATGTGTATGTATTTGAAAAGACGTCAAAATTTTAAATCACAATAAATAGAAATGTACGGAGGGGTGGGAAGTTGAAATGATAACCGAGAAGCGTGTGCTCAGACATCTGTGTTGGAATGAGGACAGCCGCCGAATTTCAGCTCTGACTTTTCGAGTTCGAAACCAAACACTCCAGCCAACTGTCGTTAGTGGAATGCTTGGGGGGCAATTGTGGGGGCCGAATATTGGGAATCGTAAAGAGGCCGAATAGTTGAACTTGAAGAGTCGAAATATATATAGTACTCGGCCCCGTCTCGCACGTTCAAATCCTACCCTATTCGGCCAAATAGCCGGTTGAGCAAGGGGCCGAGTGAAAAGCGGTTTGCTACAAAAGAAGCCGAATGGCAAATTGAAAGTGTGCCCAATCCCGAGGCCCAAGAAAGAAAAGATATAAATAGAAGAACATCTGCCAGAAAGAGTTATGTGAGAATCAATACGCTTAACTTAAAATACAAGTAATCCAGAGAGAGTAGAGACTAACTTGTCCGTCGGAGTGCTAATTCCGGCACCCCAACCGGAGTGTTCATTTCTTTTTAGGTGACAATCTAAGGATTGCGAGCATCCCCCAGGATCTGAAGAGTATTTCCAAACCACTTCCCCACAATTTCCATCTCATGCTTCAAGATAATCTTGTCATATGTCTATTGCTTTTTCATATACTCTTGTGGCACTAATAGTTGTTTTGGAGATTGTGGCGCTAATAGCTGTTTTGCAGATCATGACCTTGAGAAAGAAGTTTGTTTTTGTTGGCTGTGATGGGTTGGGGTGATTAGGATTTTATTTGTTAGGCGTGTTTTGTCAAGACATTGCCAAAGGGAGAGATTGTTAGGTTTTTATTCTTAGCAATCCCGTTTGACAAACCTCCTTTCAGTTGTAATTGTACTCGATCTTTTATTTCAGTGAGGCTTTGAGTTTTAGATGCGAATCCAACCCGAATTGCGCCTTGCAAAGATGTTTCAGAAGTTAATTCTTTCATGTTTGCCACTTCGCTGACTATGTCGGGGATCGAGCTGCCCGGTCAGCTCGTGGGGGTTTGGGGCAGGACCTAGGCGGGGTAGAAGGGCAGTGCCTCCGAAGCAAAAAACAAAATTGCAGTCAAAGTTGTTTGTCCGCTCGAGCGGCCATTACTGCGGTCGAGTGGAGATCATGACCTTTCAGAAGTTTCACTCGACTGCAAAAGTACTGAAAGTTGTGTTTTTGTGCTCGAGCGGAACTTTCTGCGCTTGAGTGTCAGTTAGTTTGAGCGGCCATTCTTGCGCTCAAGCGGAGATCGTGGAACAATTTGATATAAAAGATACAATTCAGTTCAATTTTAGGGTACGGCTTCCAGATCTTCTCTTTGGGTATTAGGGTTTTGATCTGGAGCTTTTTTGCTTGTTTCCTTTGATATCTGTGAGAGTTTAATCATGAATTGAGTGGATCATATCAAAGGGTTTGTTTAGTTTGTTTTATTCACAAAAGAGAGAGAGTTGTTCTTCGGTGGATTTTGTGGAATTTGGGCCTGAAGCTTTGGTAGATTTTGGAGTGGCTCATCATCATGGATTCGACATCAGCGTTGTGGATTCAATGTTGTACAAGACAATATCGAGATGAAGACGGGGCTGGAAGAGGCACATAGGGGTTGGTTCGATTCGGGCATGGATTCGCTAGGTAATTAAGAGTACACTTGTGTAATTCTTTTATGTCTTCTTAGTCCAATTGTAGTTTTTCCACGTAAAATCGTTGCGTCGATTTGTCTTGATTGTTTGATTGGGATTGTTATTTACTGCTTAAAATTGATACATAATCACAAATCATTATCTAGGGGATTTCTAGATTTTTCAACTGTTAAACTAGATTTCAAATTTGGACTAAACTTATAGGCAATTCTTGTAGATTTTATATCCATAATACAATACACACAACTCTTAGATTACATTACATAGTGTACTTGGAAAACAGAAACGCACAAGTGCAAGAACTAATACAGAGATGATATTAGGCGTATACTTATATCACAAGCAAACATTTGAAGCTAAGCATCGAACTAAGTTATATCCAAGTCACCCCAATTATCCTGAGGGACGCCCAAGGCTTTCCACACACCTTTCAAAGCATCAACAATGTTGTTAGGACACAGAGGTTGATAATCATGGTCTTGATCACATCCCATAGTTGAGTCACACTCATCGACCACCATGGCCACCACACTCTACCCATTAGCATTGATGGTGATGTTGTTGAGGCACCAGTTGCCTCCTTTGTACCATCCAGTTGATAATGTCATGACTGGCAAGTCGTCAGAGTATATTTGCCATCACACTCACTTGGACCGCTACCATCTCTGCCTTTCTGAAAGCTATTAATAATGAGTGTTGCCTTAGTTTGTGAAGAAACTGGTAGGGAACACATGTATGTTATGTACATCTTGCCTTGGACACAGCAATCTGAGTCATTCTCTCGGTTGCATTGACCCGGAGGTGGTTTCTTTCCCATTATTTTCCCACTTGGGCTACAACCCTGACCCTCAACATCCAAACAAGTGGTAAATAAAAGACATACTAGTAGGATAGTAGATGTGTTTTTGAGGAAAAACTCTTAATTTTTGTCTCTATTCTTGTTTTGAACTTTGAAGGCCTGATGTAGATAATGTGTTTGAAGAGGGTATAAATAGCAATTTCCTTAGGGAATTATCCATATTTGGTTCTATATTTACAATAATTCTGGCCACTTGTATTGTGGTGATGTGGTTCCAAGAAGGGTATTTCATTAATTTGGGAAAAAGTTTTGGGGTGATTTGCTAAGAAAGAACAAGAAAAGGAATCAAAATGTAAACGTGGTTGATGGTTTCAAATGACACTGATAAACTAACATCAGCTTGATGGATATTAGTTTAATTAATTTGTAGTCTTATTATATTTAACAAAAGAGAAAAAAGAGAAAGAAGGGCCATATTCTTGAGTTCAACATCTTTTGTTTAAAGACAAGTATGCTACAAATTTGTCTTCAACTTGGAGAGAGTGGACATAATACAAGTACAAGATGAGATCATGTAAGGCTCATACAAACTAATTATTGCTCGCATTTAGCTAATGGTATAGTTAAATTTTTTTTTACAGATGGGATAATAAAGTATTTGGTACAGCCATCAAAATCATGAACAACACAATTTGAAATAGAATTAGTTAAGTGTTAAGAATTACGGAACTATATCCACCCAAAAAAAAAACTATGAAATTAGGATTTTTTTAAAATAATAAATTTTTTTACTTGTTTCTTTTCTCTCATTTTTTTTTTAAATTTTTTTTTACTTGGTCGATGAGCCACCCCTTAAACGCTGCCCAAGCCTTGTTTAGCCTAGCCCAACCATCGAGGTATCCCTGGGCTAGGTTGAGTCTTTCAGCCAAATGATGATACTTTTACTACCCTGGCCACTTTTTTTTTTTAATCATAATTACAACCACTTTGGAACATAACTAACACCTCTTTTCTCATAATCATGATCACTTTGGAACATAACCAATACCAATTCATCTAGTAACCACACAATTTTGAGTATAATGAATATGAATTTGCCTCATCACCTCAACCACTTTGAGACAATCAATACACTTCCATCTTAACCAATACTACTAGGTCATAATCAACACTATTTTCCTCATAACCAACTCCACCGAGTCTTAACTGGATCTCATTTTTCTTGACATTAACAACTTTGAATCATAACTAATGTTATGTTTCAAGTGGTGGTTGATTATGATTGTTACCTAAAAGACAACCTAAGAGGGGGGTGAATTAGGTTTTTACAGATAAAAAACAATAATACCCCAATAAAAATTACAACTTGCACAATAGATAATTAATTCCAATTAGTAAATGAACAACAGTTAATGATAATGCTTAATGAAGAAATCTAACAGTGAAGTATGTAATCACAGTAACTAGTTATATCAGTTAAGTAAAGAGATTAAGGAAGAAGAGGCAAACAGATTTATAGTGGTTCAGCTTCAACCAAGCCTACATCCACTCCTCAAGTTTCACTTGCGATTTTTCACTATCTTCTAGCTTCACTAGGTGCTAGCAATCTCTTCACAAATGGAGCAATCCTCCACAGATTTTACAAAGACTATACCAAGTCCAAAACCTTGCCCTCTTTAGCTGATTCTCAATCACACTCAAAGAGTCAAGAAATCTGAGTGTACTACACTTTTACAATATTTGAATATAGGTTTTACTTTTATAAAAAGCTTGAAATGAAACTCTCTCAAGAAATATTACAAAGATTAAAGCTCTGAGTTATATATATATACATATAAAACTCTCACAGGTATATATGCTTAAAGCTAAAGCTCATTGTAATTCTTGGAGGGAAAATGAAAACTAGATGAAGAACACTTTAGAGAATAGAATAGAGAAAGATGAGAGTGATGAAAGATCAGAGAAATTCTCTTGATTGTGTTGTTGCTTGCTTGCTTGTCTTTTGTTCAGCAAAAGCTCTGCTATTTATCAAGGAGAAAATCATCGAACCGTTTTCTGTTACGTGTGTTGAGAAGATTAAGTATGATTTTGGTTAAATCTACTCTACTCAAATTTGCATTCCATATACACGATTAGATCTTAAAGGAGTTGAAAGATGGGTTTGATCGATGACAACTATATTTGAAAAAGAGTTGTTGCAGCGCAAAGTGGTCATCCACCAGGATGTCCAAAATGAAATTTTGTACTTGAGGGACGTTCGCTCGGATGTCCTCCCAGATGTCCCCCCGGATGTCCGGTGAGGTTCCGATCATCAAGGATGACTTTTGCTGTTGTCGATTATACTATTGGTTTGATAGCCGGTGCGAAGCAGAACTTGTGATAACCCAACCTGTACTATGCTTAATTATACATGTGATTATGTGTTTGATATGAATTTGCAAGTTTAAGTATATGAATTATGTGAATTTGGATAATATCTGTTGAATGTAGGAATATCTGTTGCAATTGGAACTTTGAACTGAAAATTGAAAGCCTTAGAGGTGTAATAAACCAAAACCGACTTCATATCTATGATTAGTAAGATTTTTAGAGCTTTTGGTGAAATTTTGAAAAGTTACGATTTGTAATGTTTAATTGGCCTAATTTATATATCTCTAGCCCTCTTGTGTTCTTCATTCTTATTGAGACTTACTAGAGAGTGAGTTAGAGAGAGAGGAAGAAAAGAATCTAGTATTTTGCTAGAGTTTCAAAGGGAAAATCCTAGATTGAAGCTAAGTTATGAAAAATTACTTGAAATCTTTGTCTTTAGCTCATCTTTGGTATGAAATAAAAAAGAAATTAAAAATTTTGAGCTAGGGTTTTGGGTTGTGTAATGGGTTGAACTAAATGCAAGAAATAGAACTTTAATCTCTTCATTTTTGTTTGATTTGAGTTCAATATTATGATATATCCATGAAATAAACTCTAGTTGTTTCATACAACCAAGATTTGTTGGAAGATTCACCATGATCATATATGTTTGGAGCTTGAAGATGTAATTTATGAATATACGAAATAGATGAGACCATGAATCTAATGGTGAAGCAAGGTTGATGTGTTTGATGTGGAATTATACCTAAATCATGCTAATATATCATGTTTTGAGTAAGTTTTGCTTTGATTTGGGCATGGAAATGAGTTTGGGAAGTTTGCATTTTTGTGCCATTTCAGGACTGTTTGTGTGTGCCTAGATCGCTCGTGCGGCCACGGGTTTCGCACGAGCGGACCATGAACCAAACCTCGACAAACCGTTTTGTGCACTCGAGCGGCTCGAGCTTCCACACGAGTGACTCAAGCTTCCACACGAGCGAAGCCAGACCGATCGAGCGGTTGGATCGGCCGCACGTGCGGCTAGGCAGGGAAGAAAGCCCTGCTTTCTTGTGTTGGAACTCCTAACCTCTAGAATGAATTCTCAACCTTATTTAAACCCTTTTGGGAGTGAAATAATGATTAAAAACTCATTAAAGAAGGTTGTGAATTATGAAAGATAAGTGTATGAATTGAAACAAATGATTTATTAAATATGTGCGTGACATGTTTTGTGTAGATCGTGTGCTGGAGGAAACGCCACAAGATTAAACGCAATGTGAGTAATAGTATTTTAAAGATATGATGTTATAACTAATTACTTGAGCCATGAAAGGCGATTTGTACCGATATTGTGTTTTGATCGAAATGAATGAAGTTTGTAAAAGTTATATGACGTGTGCAATGTGGACCTAAGGTCGTTTTGTTTATGCTATGATATATTTGGGCCTAAGGCTGTTTTGTGGGACTGAGGTTGTTCTGTATAATATGTGGGCTTGAGGCCATTTTGCACTTATGTGGGCCTGAGGCCGTTCTGATATTAATGGGCCGAAGGCCGTTTTGTTGAGATGATGGGCCTAAGACCGTTCTGTTTATATGATGGGCCTAAGGCCGTTCTGTTTATATGATGGGCCCAAGGCCGTTCCGTATTATGATTATGGATATTGTAAGAACCTTAGGATCATTGATTTACACTACCTTACTGTATTATTACTCATTGAGTTTCGCTCACCCAATATTATGTATGCATATGTAGGTGATCCGCTGGATAGAGCCTAGCTTTAGAGTCAGCTTCAAGAGCTATTTTTGTGAACTTGGTGAGTTATGCCTCCAAGATGGAGTTTTGCCTTTGACTCCCATTATGCTTTGACCTTATTTTGTTTTTCTTATTTGGTCTTGGGATGTGTAATCGAGATGTATAAAATTTCATGTGATACTTATATTTCTGCATGGGCATGTAAATGATGTGAATGTGTTATATTTTGCTCATATTGGCATAACTCAATGGACTTGTTCGTTGTTGTATACTTCCGCTGATGGCACCATTATTATAATTATTCTGTATGTTTGTATGAGGCCGAATGTAATCAAGTGATTACTGGCCAGTTATGACCCAAACTTTTAGAGGTGGGTTCAGTTCATGACTAAGTGGTATTAGAATACGAGTTAATATCTCATACACGAGTCCATTTGAGCAATAAGAAGTCTAGAAAAGGTTTAAGTTGCATCCATAATGCATTCTTAATCAGGTATGACATGAAAATGTGCATTTGTAAATGTGACTTATGTGCATCTTATCTGTGAAAGTTATAACGTATGTTTCTCTAGATCATGGTGAGAACAAGGGTGGAAAATGGGGAGGATTCAACCTCCGCACGACTTGATAGAATGGAGGCAATGATTATGGACATGGTAGAGGCTTTTAGACAACAACAACAACAGTAACAACAACTACCACTACTACTAATGCCTGTGCCACCATCTATAGTGCAAGACCACCAAGCTAACGACCGAACTATTACACTCACAAAGGAGTTTAAAAAGATGAAGACACCATTGTTCAGAGGAGAAATTGATCCACTAAAGGCAGAGGCACGGGTGCTTGGTATAGAAAAACTGTTTGAAGTCTTCCCATGTACGGAGGCACATAAAGTCTTGCTTGCTGCTTTTACACTCGATGACGAAGCACACCGTTGGTGGATGCTTATTCAAGACAAACATTAAGGAATGAATTGGGCTCAATTTTTGGAGATCTTCTATGAGAAATACTTCTCACAGTGCATCCGAGATATGAAGGTGTTAGAGTTTGAAAACTTGAAGCAAGGAAATAGAACCGTAGTCGAGTATGAGGTACAGTTTACTGAGCTAGCCCGTTTTGTGCCGCATATGGTCGATACAGACTACAAAAGGGCAAGGAAGTTTGAGGGAGGACTCCGAGATTCCATTCTTGAGAAGATTAATGTGTTGAAGGTACAGGAATACGTGAATGTATTGGATAGGGCCATCATAGCGGAAGGTAACCAAGCTAACTATAGTTGGTACTCAGATTGAAAGGAAAAAAGGCAAGGTTCTCATGGGTATGAGGGGTCAGCGCCCTCACAAAACAAGAAGCAAAATTTGGGAACTTCCAGCACTTTTGGTTCTACTTGTGATTCAGCACCAACTTGCTCCGAATGTGGAAAGAAGCAGAAGGAGTTTGCTATCGAGCAACTGAGGCTTGCTTTAAGTGGGAAAATGGGACATATGATGAGAGATTGCCTTATGTTTGGGCAACAAAAGGGGAATAGGCCAATTGCTCGTTCATGCGGTTCCACTCCTGCAACAAAGACCCTGGCAAGGCCTACTACTTCTGGAGACGATGTTAGGCAATGGAGACTCTTTACTCTTGTTCTGGGTGATGTTCAGAATTCAAATGCGGTGGTTTCAGGTACACTTTCCATCAATGACCAACTTGCTCATGTGCTACTTGATTTGGGTTCCACCTATTCCTTTGTTTCGAAAACATTTGCTCCTAACTTGAATAGATCTATGGAACCCTTGAATTATGTGTTGTGTGTGTCTCTTCCATCTAGGGACTATATGTTATGTGCTTCTACTTATCCTGCATGTGAGCTTTTACTTGGCGATATTTCATTATGTGCTAATTTGATGCCTCTTGATATGGTACACTTTAATATAATTTTGGAGATGGATTGGTTAGCTAAGTATCATGCAACCATTGATTGTGTGTCTAAGCAAGTTATTTTCTGCCCACTGGATCAACATGAGTTTACTTTTGTGGGACATGGGGTAGCTTCTCCACCCTATCTAAACACGGTTTTGAAAGCTTGTAAACTACTTCAGAAGGGTTGTAAGGGTTATCTGTGTAGCATTTTTCATGTAGAGACAACCGACGTTGGTGTTGAAAATATTCCAATTGTTAGTGAGTTTTCAGATATATTTCCTGAGGAATTGCCAAGGGACTTGATAGACTGTGAGATTGAATTTGTTATTGATATTGTGTCGGGTACTCAACCGATTTCAAAAGCTCAGTACAAAAAGTTCCGGCAGAAATGAAGGAATTGAAAATACAGTTGCAAGAATTGCTTGACAAAGGGTTCATCCGGCCGAGTACATCGCCATGGGGTGCACTGTAGACACCCCATTTTTGACTGCCCTTAAGACTTGGGTGCCTTATGTTGAATACTCGATGATGAAATACTACGCTGTGCAATTGTTCAAATTCCTCAGCAAAAGGGCTTCAGTTTTCCAATTCTAGGGCCTAGAACCTTGCACCTCTTTTGGACCAAGCTCTAATTTTTTCTAGCCTGACCACCCAGAGGCCTACTGGCCAACAGGTGGCCGGCTAGCCAAAAATTGGTGGCCGGCCATCCCCTACTTGGCCGGCCAGCCAGGTTTCTTGGCAGAATAGATATTTATTGCCAACTATCCCACCCATGTGCATGCACTGCACCAGTTGGCTCAATACAAATATTTCCGAGATAGCAACCAGTTTTTCTATATATACTTCACCAGCCTTTATGTTTTTAGGTTAGAAAAAATTACCAAAGCTCAAATTCTTGAAAATCTCTCTCCCTCTCCATCTTGCAACACACATACACTACCCAAATAGTTCCTAAACCAAAAATTTGAGGCTCCTTGCTGAGGTTCTTGAGCTAAAATTTCAACTCTTGAGGGTGATCACTTGTGGGTTTGTGAATCAAAGAGTTACTCCTCTTCAAGAGATATGACTTCGGCCATCCTTACACTACTCCTTCCTTCTCTTTCCTTGCAGTTTTTATATTGTTTTTGGACTGTTTTTATGGGCTGGAACTCGTGACTTAAAGCTACCAAAGGTGGAGGGGTTAACCACCCTTCTTTGAATCCTTTTCTCTAAGCTTTTGTCCTTGTGTTGCCCACTGATTTATCAACTTTTGGCCACTGATTTTTAGAGTTTTGAAAGGCTAAAATATGTGGTTTTGAGGTTCAAAAAGTGGAGGGGTTAGCCACCCCTCCTTAGGCTTGCTTACTAGATTCAATTCTCTTCCATTTTGCATACTTTTTCTAACTTTTGTCAAACCAATTTCAGCACTTTTTTTTGGTGTTTTTAGGACTGCTTTGATGTGTTTATTTAGTTTATGCTTTGATATTGTGCTTGTATTGTTATAAGTCCTCATAGGTTTGGTGGTTTAGGCCTTACACACCAACCTATTTGAGTTCATAGCTTTTATTTCATAGTTTTCATATGCTCACACTTGTAATAATCATTTTTGCAACCTCCCTCCTTTGTTGGTTTTCTTTCCCTTTTCTTAAGAGTTGTTTCAAATAATTGATTGTTGTTTAAGGCATGTGAAAGAGACCTTCCATGCTTAATGGTTTAATCTCTTCAGAGGTTCATTACCAAGGCATTACATCTCTCTTATGCCAAGAGCAACTTTTTATTTGACACTTCTCTTCATTAGTGGATGTACTTATCACTTTTGGACAAAATGGTTAAAGAATGGAAAGGTAATAAAAATGGCTAATAAAATCGGACTAAAAGAGGCACAAGATGACAAAATGGAGTTGGGTTCAATCGGACGTTATATTGAACCCATTGCGTCTTGAGTCATTTCATACTCTTTAGTGATGATAATGGTTCAAGAATCAATGTCTACAACTTCCCTTGAGGTAACTCCACGATAGAGAGGAGGTTTTGTTGGTCTTTTCTTTTCAGTCATTGAGCCTTTGTCCCATTAGTTCATAAATCATCACGCAACAACCTTGCAATGATTGATGATTTGTGGACCGATTATACTTTTCCCTTGATTAGTTTCATGATAGAAGAGGCAAAGAAGATAAACATCCCTTGGAAACACTCTGTTTTTGCTCTGTTTCCATTTTGTTGTAGCAGGGCAGTACCAAAAATTAGTGGTCGCCCGACCACCCCTTGAATCCGACCAACCACTTTCCTTGGCCAGTCGGCCACTATTTGTTGAGGAAACAATGGCATTTTTCTTGCAAAACAGAGAAGGATTTAAGGCAAAAACAGAATTTTTTTTTACTGCAGACAGAACAGAATCATACAGTAGAACAGAGGCGTTTTTGGGAGGATATTCTCGTTTGTGTGCACGCAGCTCCTCATCTCCCGTAATAGTCCTTTAAATTAGTTTTAATATTAATGTGTTGTAATTAATTAGTTAATTTAATTTGGATTTGTAATAATTAGTTAAATTAGCTTATTAATTTTGTGTGGTAATAAGTTGTTAATTAGGACATTCATTCGGACCCTCTTGTGCAAGTGTAGATTATAATACTGTGTATGTCTGCCAACCACTATTTGTTTCTCCGTTTTATTTATTTGCTTATGATGGATTGCATGAAGCATCATATTTTTCTTAGCATTTTCCATGACTTGCATCCATTCATGTTGCATACGTAAGGGTTCGTCTCATCATACTAACCAATGTCAATTTCAAATTCCTTACTCAAATACGTGATTTGTCTCGAATTGACTCACATGCCAGACTAGTAGTCGTGCCTATTAATTGCATGTTGTATGAGTTGCATTAGTCATGGTTGCATTATTTAGGATCATGCATTTTTTCTAACTATTTTCTTTTTTTTGGCTTACCTCGGCTATCTGGGGTAAGTATTTTTTGCTTTAGCATATTGCATGCGTGTGATTGTTGCCATATCAAGCATGTTTATCATGAGGCTAGGTGCTTAGTTGATATACTTGGTTGAATGTTGGTGGATGAAGGCTTTTTCACTGAAGTTGGGATGATTTGATTAATGTACATGTGAGCTTATCTTTCAAGTTGGCACATGTTCAAACACTTTTCAAAATGAACATGAAATCAAAGCGTTCAAAATTTTATGAATTAGTTTATGCTTGTGTGCATCACATAGTAAAGATAGCATAATAATCGGACCAAGAGCATATGCTGTACATAAAAATCACATCATGATTAGTAGAGGCCGATCTTTGGGGTGCTCAATTCATAACCTTCCCCTCTCATACATAAGTTCCCGAGTCGAGACACTTTGGTGATGACGGACAAGTGGCCTTTGGCATGAGTCACGGGTTTCCTAAATTTTTCAAAAATATTTAGGTGACGACTTTGAAATATGGCAAAATAGTCCATTTTTGGCATTTTTGATCAAAAGTCAATTTTTCAAAGATTTGCCGGATTTGGACTCTTTTGTGTTTATCTATTTCACATTGCACTTGTGAAATCAGATTCAGAGCCACGGGAGTCCGAACTGTAAGGCTATCATATCCGAAGAGACTAAACCCCTCTGAAGAGCATGATAAGCAAACTACAGTTTCTGGCTACTCTACTGGGGAGTTTAGAGAACTTGACCTAAACTTCATGATGTGAAATTTTATCTACATATATATGTTCTTTACATTGCATTTGCAATGGGGCTTTAAGTCACTTTGTTTTCCATCTGTTATTCTTGGACGACTTGCTTGAGGTTTGCCTAAAAAGCTTGCTAAAAGGCTGGCCAGTCGTGGGCTCTGCCATGTTAGAAACACAACCGTCAGATTTGGATTACCGTCGTATCGCTTGATCCTCCTTTCACTTCTCAGTGTTAGGTGTGAGAGGTATATTAGGTTGTCTTGCCGAGGTAGCCCTTTTGACCAATCGACTAGCTGCATATAGTGAAGCCATAGTGACTGCTCCAACATAAGACAGGATGCTCACCCATATGCAGGATTTTGTGAAACTACTTGCTTGAAGTAGTGAAACCCTGGATCATGTCAAAGCAAGGACAGGGAAACCCTACCTCTCATAGGGGTGTTTTGAATGCTTTTGTGCAAAATGTGAAATCTTTCACAATGTGTAATGCAATCCTAGGAGAGTCTTAATCTTGAGGAGATTCTTTTCAAACTTGAGGGTCATATCAGAATTAGAATTTGGGTTTATGTTTGATATGGGTGAATTTTTCAGCAAAACTAGAACTAGGGCTCAAAATTGTATCTTGCTTTGTTTTGACCAGCATACCCAGTATCCCAATCTGATAGAGCTTTTGTTTTTAATGCTAGGTTTGTTTGAGTCAAAGAAGGAGTTGTACCCAACTCAGCAAAGGAACAGTCCATCCAATCCTAGAAAAAAACCCACTCAGCAAATGTCTAGTCTATCTGATCCCCAAAAGCCAGCTCAGAAAAGATCCATCGAATGCCAAAAGACCCATGCTAAAAAGCCCAATCCAATCAAAACTGTTTAGACTAATCCAGTTCAGATACATCAAGTATAACCACGTTAAAATCCTTGTTAGTCAGCTTTTAGGTTACACCCATCCAACTCAGTAGACCCATGATGACACAGAGTCTAGAAGAAATTGTGGCCATGATAACGACCCTAAACCAGGGAATTGCCATACAGGATAAGACCATTGCTGAAATGCAACGCCCATCTGGGGCATTTACCCTACATCCAATCTCGAGCCCCCAGTTGAACTTTGACCGACCTCCACCAGCTGAAGATTTGCAAGGTCCAGATCCTTGACAAGGACTAGCTTAAGCTCGAGTTTTCAGATCCTTGGTGCAGCCTAATGAGGGGCTTTTTTCCCTAGATATTAATGATCTCGACCCGACCTCGTTAAAAATAACTAACCTTGAGAAGCAATTCAAAAAGACACAGGGAATTAACTCCATTCCTGACATTGAGGATGGATACACCGAGGCTGCTATAAGGCTCCCAGACAGATTCAAAATGCCACACATTGACTGTTTCGACGGGTCTGGAGATCCTATGATACATATCTGGCTTTTCTTGGACGTTTTGAAACTGATGGGTCTTACTGAGCCTTAGAAACTCTCTCTGTATGGAAGAACCCTGTCGGGTATAGCAGCCACTTGGTACGCCAAGTTTGAGGATAAAGTGAAACAGAACTGGGAAGAGTTGGCTGAGGTGTTTGTCAATCAGTATTCTTACGATACCCAAATTGAAATGACCACCAAAGAGCTTGAAGTAACCCACTAGAACCCTAAAGAAACTTTTGTGGAATTTGTTGCAATGTGGAGAGCAAAGGCAGCACAAATGATAGATTGACCTTTTGAGAGGGACCAAGTGCGAATAGTGGTGCAGAACCTTGAGCATGATATGTTACAAAACTTAATAGTCGCTTCGCTGTTCACTTTCAAAAAATTGCATGAATTAGGGGTTCAGATTGAGAGCGCATTTAACAAAGGAATTATTCCTAGAACAAACGAACCAACAAGGAGGGTGTTTTCCAAGAGTTGCAATGCTAGCAATAGCACTGTTCCCAAACCCACTGAAATCAATACTGTTGCCACCGATCCTAAAATTGCTAACCCCTTTGCTAATACCAACCCATAAACAGTCAACCCAACCCGAGCTCAAGGCAGAACTTTCATCTTCCTCTATATTAGCCTAACCAGTGCACTAAAAGTCCTAATGGAAAGAGGGTATCCCAAGCCCCTTGATCCCCAACCTCTTTCTGACCCACTCCCTGCTAGACATAACCCCACCAAATACTGTGCGTACTATTAGCAGCACGGTCATGGCACCGATCGTTGCTACCGCCTTTGTCATGAGGTTCAGAATCTTACCGACTACCAGATGATAGCTCCACCTCAAGAACCCAATATTACCACTAACCCACTTCTCATCCATGACCAAGTACCTCATCCTCAACTTAAACTTATCCATACACTACCTCTTTCCTTTGACCCTAGTTTATATATCACTTCAACCCATCTTCCTAAGCCAAAGGTGTTCATTGTTGAAAGTACCGATTTGTGCATAATGGATACACCCACTCCGGTTCGAACACACCAAGAGTGCCAAATGGCCGAACCCGCTACTACTGAGATGTTGAGAATGATTAAAGACCTTCAAGGAACGGTGGCAGATTTAACCTTTAGGGTTCCGATCCCGTCAAAGGATTCTCTAATCTTGGGACAAGCTAAAAGTGGAATAGGCCAATCAAAAGCAAACAAGCCTTGCCCAGATATAGCCGTCCAACTCTATGACAAGGCTAAAGCAAGTAGCAAAAATGAGTATGGGGTGACTATTGACCCCTGTGCATATCTCCGACTGGTTGTCGAAGTTCTGAAGACCAAAGGCTTGAACCAATGACAAGTCTTTACAATTGTTGAAAGGGTTGTAAATGAAACTTTCGCTGTTTAACACACCAATGCTCAAATGGGGGTTACTCACAGGTTGGCAAACAAAAGAAGGCCAAACAATGAGGAGAGACGCTTTACTAGAAACACCCCTCCTGAGTCCAATCCCAAGCTCATAAATACCCAGCCAACACCTACCAACCGATTTTCCAATGTTTCTAAACCTGATGCTTCCTCCTCCAAAAACCAAACCTTCGCTTATCTCCATATGAGCCAAACCTGTGCATTGAAGGTACTGATGGAGAAAGGGTATCTCAAACCACTCAATCCTTGATCTCTCCCTAATCCTCTCCCACCTAGACATGACTCTCCCAATATTACATATTCCATCAGTAGTAAAGTCACCATACTGACAGTTGTTTTCGCCTTCGCCATGAAATTCAAGACTTGATTGACAATAATATCATCACCCCACCTAAAAAATCCCAAAGCTGTCAATAAACCTCTCCCTGACCACAATAGATTGCCATCCATAACATAAATCTAATCCATGGCTTGCCAACAACCTACCTTGACCCTAGCTAGCACATCATACCCACCAATGAGCTCAAACCCATTGTGTTCATTCCTGAATCTTCCGGTTCCAATCTGAGCAAAAAGAACAAAATCTTTGAAGAGATGGAAATTTTACTCAATCTGGGTGAGTTTAAGCTTGATGAAGTAGTGGGCTCTCTACAGATCCCAGCACTGATGGTTAGAATGATGGACCTCAGTCTCAACTAGGGGAATTGTCGAAAGCACTTGGAAAGGACCTTCTGAACTAGGGGCATGGCGTGAAAAGAAATTGTTTTTGGTCAAAGAGATGTGTGGAGACAATTGGGGTAATTGTGAGACTTAATCTGTGAGACTCAGTTTGAAAGTTTGAAATCAATCCTGTCGGGTGCGGATGTTAATGTTGAATTGAAGGCGGGTTTGGACCCTCCTGTGGGCTACTTGAAGTTATTTTTGAAATCTGTAGATGGACTTGGAGAGTGAAAACCCCTTTCTGTCTCAAGGATGTTGATTTTGTTTTGAGTCATGTCTTGTAAATAGTTGAGTTGTGAGTTTTATTTTCATTGTCTTTTGTTGTGTTGTTGTGTTAGTTTAGTCTTTTCCTTTGAGTCGCTCTCGTGTACCCTTCGGTCTTCGTATTCTTGTTTAATAATAAGAAAGCGGGAGTCAAGTTTTTGATCATTTTATGGTGCCTATAGTAATTCATGTGCGACTTTTTTGAAAACATAAAAGCTCCAATTTTTTTTTTTTTGAATGAGATTTCGTTAATAAGTGCGAGTGTTGAGAAGGATCCCCTAAATGGTTTGAGTGAATTTTCGATTATCATCATAGAGTCCTTCATGATTTTGAAATTTTAAGCTGTTTTTTTTCACAAAACTTGTGAAGATAGATTCAGAATTGTGTGCGGTATTCTACACTATCATGGGGATTCTCTTTGCCGTTAGGCAATTATTTTGGCAAGTAGATCGGACTTGCAAGTACAAGATGACTTTTAGATCTCACCATCATAGAATTTCTTCCCCTGGTGTTTTCATTACTTCAAAAAAGAAATGGATAAAAGAAACCAAAAAGAAAAAGAACAAAAGAAAAAAAAAAAAAAAAACAACTATCAAGCTAGGGGTATCCATTGGAATGAAATCCAATCAATTGTGAAGAAGGGAACTTTTTTCTGAATCCGACGAAGCCAATACGAGGAAGTACCACATTACGAGAAGGACCAACCTTGAAAATAGAGCAAAAGAAAGGAAGAATGCATGCCTAAGAGAATAGAGAACCAAGCTCAAATTAAGGCGAAATAGTTCCAGTATTAGGGCAAGAATGACTATTGATCAAATTCACCGTAAGTGTTGTAACACTATCCTTGAGAGGCTCGCCAGGCCAAAAACCCGAAAGGCCGACCTAGAGCATGAAAATAAGAAATCAAATAAATAGAGCTTGCAAGGTTGAAAATCCTGAGGGGCGACTTTAGCAAAAGTTAGAGCACAAAAGGAGAGTGTCAATACCCGAGTGAACCTTACCCATGAACTACGTTGACCTGATTCCCATTCTTGGGATACGTAGGCAACTTCATCCTGAAGTTTGATCTCAACCATATCCATCTTATTCATCTCAACCCGATCATCTTGACCAATTTACGTCATTAGCTTCGCATCAATCCATGAGGGTAAGAAATAACTAGCTTGAATTAACGAGTGAAGCAATTTTCTATACTTGAACTTATTAGCAAAATCTTTAAATTGAGCAAAGAAAAGGAATCGAAACTCAAGAATCGAAATTGAGTTTTAAAGGGACTATAAGTAATAGTAGGGGCACTGTGAATGATCAGTCACCTTAAGTCTTTTTCTGTTTTTGGGTCAGTTGTGAGTTCTATTGTATCATGCCCAATATTTGTTTCAGTCTGCACTCTTCATCGAGTCACCATAGCATGTATGTCACTCAAAAGTGCTCTTCATCGAGTCACTTTGGCATGTCTGTCACTCAAAGTTCAACAGAGTGGCATCGTCAAAATTCCATACACGAATGTTCGCTCCAAACTCGAAAACAAGTCCATGTATGGAATTTATAAACAAACTAAGAGAGACTATACAAGGGGCATCGCACATTCATGATTATTACAAAGTGTATATGAGGAATCCGTCACTGGAGTAAGTTCTCAATATGTTGGGAAAGAGCACAAGTCTGATTGGTTGGCAATTGTTCCAGGATCTGATGATCCCCATCACATATGCCTGCATAATGTTAAAAAGGTGGCCAGTGACTGGACACTAGGGGCACTTTTTAGTACATCTGACCACACTATTCATCAAACAAGGGGCATGAACCTAACCGGTGGCCAGTGAACACTAGGGGCAATTTTTAGTACATCCGATCCGGTCATTAATTGAACGAGGGACATGGACCCAACCTTTCTCTCAGTTCGCTCAAAGCCATTTGTTGGGCACTTTCCCCTGGGTTAGGCCCCATGATGATTCTGCTATGATTCAATTTTCAAAAGTTGTCTCCAGCCATTTCAAAACTTTCTTGGGATTGCTATCTTCCCTCTGATTAATACATGTGTTTTGTATTATACCTGAGTGTTCATACATCCTGGTTGATTTCAATTGCCTGATTGGTTGCTCTTGCTCTTAACTTTGTTTGTACTTGTAATAACAGAGTTTCGTTAGGTTACCTCTCTTGGTGTTTTTTAGTTACATTTTCAATAAATTGTGTCAAGTTGCCCTACATTTCATAAGGTATATGACGCGCTACTTTACATACTGCTCATTACCCTTGCATCGCACTGTTTTGTGCACCCCACATAGCACTGTTTTGTGCACCCATGTAGCACTGTTTTATGCAACTTCCATAGCATTGTTTTGTGCATTCAACTTATATTGCATCTTACATAGCACTGTTTTGTGCATTCATCTCACATCGCACTATTTTGTGCATCCGTATAGTACTATTTTATGCATTCATCTTATATTGCACCCTACATAGCATTGTTTTGTGCACCTTCCACAGCACTGTGTTATGTATTCATTCACATCGCACTGTCTTGTGCACCCTGCATTGCACTGTTTTGTGCATTTCACTTGCATTGCACTGTCTTGTGCACCTGACATCGTACTGTTCTGTGCACCTGTATCGCACTGTCTTGTGCAACTTGCATCGCACTGTTTTGTGCATTTGTCCCACATAGCACTGTTTTGTGCATCCGTATAGCACTATTTTGTGCACCTACATCGCACTGTTTTGTGCACCCATATAGCATTGTTTTGCGCATTCACCCTATATCGCATTGTTTTGTGCACCTATATAGCACTATTTTGTGCATTCACCCACATCGCATTGTTTTGTGCACCTCGATTGTACTATTTTGTGCACCTGCATCTCATTGTCTTGTGCACCTATATTGCACTATCTTATGCACCATGTATCGCATTGTCTTGTGCACCTTGTATCGCACTGTTTTGTGCATTCAACCCGTAGCACTATTTTGTGCATTCAACTCACATAGCACTGTCTTTACACCTCACCCACACTGTCTTGTGCACTCTTTAGGTATAGGAGACTTTAAATCCTCTAAAGGTGCAATTCCTTTGGTGTTTGTCATGCTCGAATGGCTTCAGGTGGTCTAGTATAGCCACCTGACTGTGTTTGTTGTGAGTTCCTAGGAGATCAACTGAGATGGTAAAAACTAGAGTTCGAATGGCCGAGGCCTAGAACACAAAGGTTTGGAATTTCCAAGAGTAAAGTCTAGTTTAAATACCCAGAGGTGCATCCTCGGCTTGAAATCTGTATGGCAGCCCCATAGGTTGAGGTAGCTTGTATGCGCCTTAATTTTGGATACTAAACCAACTTAATCTGTCACCTTGTTGGAGAATAGAGAAAGTTGCTAACATAGCCAGGGAGAAAAGTAATACCCATGGTTTGGAAGCGTAAGATAAAGGAAGAAGTCCGAAAAATCAAGAAGAGGAGGAAGATCCTCAACAGCATAAAGTGAGACCTCGCCAATTACCCCTATAAGGCACCACTTCCTAGCTGCTACATCATATCCATTATCATCTATTACATTGCATATAGCATCTATCGCATGCATCTACTCCATTATCCATTATATCCATTACATCATACCATATTATTGCTTGCATCCTTTTAATGTTAAGCTTAGTTTGGCATATGCTCATACCTTTCCCGCGTTAAAGCATAGCTCTGCATGTGTATATGCTTATTCTACAAGAATTGTGGTCTGAGGGTTCTGGCACATTTTCTGTGTTAGACGTGGTTTGGTTTGTGTCCATGCCTTTTCTAGGTAAAACGTAGTTCGACCTGCGCCCCCTATTCACTTCATCCATTGCATCCATTGCATTGTACTTGGTCTTGTTGCATTCCGCATTTAGGATCATTATCTTTCCCCAGCAGATCATTCCTCACCTATATCATATCACTCAAATTACTTGTACTCTTTCTGCGAAATGCATAGTTTTGCATGTGTACGCGCCTGTTTCACAAGAATTGTGGTTTGAGGGTTCCAGCACCTTTTCTATGTTAAACATAGTTTGATTTGCATCTCCATTCTTTTATGGTATTTGTGTGTTTTGCACTACTTGCGGTTTGATTATTTCATTACATTGTGTATCATTTGCATATTGCCCCTGAACTATGTTGGTTTGATTTCTTGCAAAGGGATATGTAGACAAATTTCGAGTTCAACCAACTGCATCCGCATTTTGTTTGTTCGCCCAAGTCTTACGGCCTTGTCAAAATGGGTCATCTTCGGACTTTGACATTCACTTACGTCATTTCATGACTTCGAGCTCTGTTAAAGAGGGGAAATTGTAGACACCACATTTTTGACAGCCCTTAAGACTTAGGCACCTTAGGTTGAACACTCGATGATGAAATACTATGCTGTACAATTGTTCAAATTCCTCAGCAAAAGGGCTTTAGCTTTCCAATTCTAGAGTCTACCTTGCACCTCCTTTGGACCAAAACCTAATTTTTTCTAGCCTGACCACCCAGAGGCGTACTGGCCAACAGGTGGCCGGCTGGCCAAAAATTGGTGGCCGACCGTTCCCTACCTGGCCGGTCAACCAGGTTTCTAGGCAGAACAAATATTTGTTGCCAGCTGTCCCCCCTATGTGCATTCACTGCACCAGCTGGCTCAATACAGATATTTCCGAGATAGCAACCAGTTTTTCTATATATACTTGACCATCCCTTTTGTTTTTAGGTTAGAAAAAATTACCAAAGCTCAAATTCTTGAAAATCTCTCTCCCTCTCCATCTTGTAACACACATACACTACCCAAACACTTTCTAAACCAAAAATTTAAGGCTCCTTGCTGAGGTTCTTGAGCTAAAATTTCAGCTCTTGAGGGTGATCACTTATGGGTTTGTGAATCAAAGAGTTACTCCTCTTCAAGAGATATAACTTTGGCCATCCTTATACTACTTCTTCCTTCTCTTTCCTTGCAGTTTTTATACTGTTTTTATGGGCTGAAACTTGTGACTTAAAGCTACCAAAGATGGAGGGGTTAACCACCCTTCTTTGGACCTTGTTCTCTAAGCTTTTGTCCGTGTGTTTCCCACTTCTTTCTTAACTTTTGGCCACTGATTTTTAGAGTTTTAAAAGGCTAAAATATGTGGTTTTGAGGTTCAAAAAGTGAAGGGGTTAGCCACCCTTCCTTAGGCTTACTTACTAGCTTCAATTCTCTCACATTTTGCTTACTTTTTCTAACTTTTTTTCAAACCAATTTCAACACTGTTTTTGGTGTTTTTAGGAATGTTTTGAAGTGTTTATTTAGTTTATGCTTTGATATTGTGCTTGTATTGTTGTAAGTCCTCATAGATTTGGAGGTTTAGGCTTTAAACACCAACCTATTTGAGTTAATAGCTTTTATTTCATAGTTTTCATATGCTCACACTTGTAATAATCATCTTTGCAACCTCCCTCCTTTGTTGGTTTTCTTTCCCTTTTCTTAAGAGTTGTTTCAAACAATTGATTGTTGTTTAAGGCATGTGAAAGAGACCTTCCATGCTTAATGGTTTAATCTGTTCGGAGGTTCATTACCAAGGCATTACATCTGTCTCATGCCAAGAGTAACTTCTTATTTGACACTTCTCTTTATTAGTGGATGTACTTATCACTTTTGGACAAAATGGTTAAAGAATGGAAAGGTAATAAGAAGGGCTAATAAAATCGGACTAAAAGAGGCATAAGATGACAAAATTGAGTTGGGTTCAATCAGACATTATATTGAACTCATTGAGTCTTGAGTCATTTCATACTCTTTAGTGATGATAATGGTTCAAGAATCAATGTCTACAACTTCCCTTGAGGTAACTCTATGATAAGGAAGAGGTTTTGTTAGTCGTTTCTTTTCAGTCATTAAGCCTTTGTCCAATTAGTTCATAGATCATCACGCAACCACCTTGTGACGATTGATGATTTGTGGACTGATTATACTCCTCCCTTGATTAGTTTCATGATAGGGAGAGACAGAGAGGATAAACATCATCTGGAAACACTCTGTTTTTACTTTGTTCCCATTTTGTTGCAATAGGGTAGTACCAAAAATTAGTGGCGGGTTGGCCACTCCTTGAATCCAGCTGACCACTTTTCCTAGCCGGCTGGCCACCTTTTGTTGAGGAAACAGTGGCATTTTTCTTGCAAAACAGAGCAGGAGCTGTGGCAAAAATAGAATTATTTTTTGACTACGGACAGAACAGAATCAGGTCGTAGAACAGAGGCGTTTCAGGGAGGATATTTTCGTTTAGGTGCGCGCGGCTCCTCGTCTCCCGTTATAGTCCATTAAATTACCTTTAATATTAATGTGTTGTAATTAATTAGTTAGTTTAATTCAGATTTCTAATAATTAGTTAAATTAGCTTATTAATTTTGTGTGGTAATAAGTAGTTAATTAGGACATTCATTCGGACCCTCTTATGCAAGGGCAAATTGTTATATTGTGTATGTCTTCCAACCCCATTTCTTTCTCCCTTTTATTTACCCGCTTATAATGGAATGCATGAATCATCATATTTTTCTTAGCATTTTCCATGACTCTCATCCATTCGTTTTGCATACATAAGGGTTCGGCTCATCATACTAACCAATGTCAATTTCAAGTTCCTTACTTGAATATATGCTTTGTCTCGAATTGACTCACATGCCATACTAGTAGCCGAGCCTATTAATTGCATGTTGTATGCGTTGCAGTAGTCATGGTTGCATTATTTAAGATCATGCATTTTTTCTAACTATCTTCTTTCTTTTGGCTCGCCTCGGCTATCTGGTGTAAGCATTTTTTACTTTACATATTGCATGCGTGCGATTGTTTCCATATCAAGCATGTTTACCATGAGGCTAGGTGCTTAGTTGATATACCTATTTGAATGCCGGTGGATGAATGCTTTTTCACTTAAGTTAGGATGATTTGATTAATGTACATTTGAGCTTGTCTTTCTAGTAGACACATATTCAAACACTTTTCAAAATGAACATGAAATCAAAGCGTTCCAAATTTTGTGAATTAGTCTATACTTGTGTGCATCACATAGTAAAGATAGCATAACAATCAGAATAAGAGCATATACTGTACATAAAAATCACATCATGATTAGTAGAGGCCGATCTTTGATCGGGTGAGTGGGGTGCTCAATTCATGACCTTCCCCTCTCATACCTAAGTTCCCGAGCTAAGACACTTTGGTGATGACGGACAAGTGGCCTTTGGCAAGAGTCATGGGTTTCCTAAATTTCTCAAAAATATTTAGGTGGCGACTCTGAAATCTGGCAAAATAGTCCATTTTTGGAATTTTTGATTAAAAATCGATTTTCCAAAGATTTGCCGGATTTGGACTCTTTTGTGTTTATCTATTTCACATTGCACTTGTGAAATCAGATTCAGAACCATGGGGGTCCGAACTGTAGGGCTATCGTATCTGAGGAGACTAAACCCTTCCATGGAGCACGAAATGCAAGTTACATGCACAAGTTTTGTTTGTGAAAAAGAAAGATGGGACACTCCGGTTGTGCATTGATTATCGGGAACTTAATAAGGTAATGGTGAAGAATAAATATCCTTTACTGCAGATTGATGATTTATTCGACCAATTGTAGGGGGCACAAGTGTTTTTAAAAATTGATTTGAGATTCGGGTACTATTAGTTGAAAGTCAAAGCCGAAGATGTTGAGAAGACTGCCTTCCAAACCAGGTACGATCATTATGAATTACTAGTTATGCTATTTGGGGTTACGAATGCACTGGCAGCCTTTATGGATTTAATGAATCAGATGTTGAAACCGTATTTGGATGAGTTTGTGGTAGTATTCATTGATGATATTCTTATTTATTCGAAGAGTAGGGAGGAACATAAAAACCACCTGAGATTAATTCTTCAAACAGTTAAAGACATGAAGTTATATGCTAAATTGAAAAAATGTGAATTTTGGTTGAATGAAGTTGTGTTTTTGGGGCATGTGATTAACAAGGATGGTGTGTCTGTTGACCCACAGAAGATAGAGGGTATGGTGAATTGGCCTACCCCTACTAATCTTACAGAAGTACGCAGTTTTATGGGTTTAGCGGGTTACTACCGAAGATTTGTTATAGATTTCTCCAAGATTGCGGTGCCGCTTACCCAATTGAAGGGTGTTCTATTCAAGTGGACATAACAGAGGGACGCCTTTCAAGAATTGAAGACAAGGCTCACAACAGCACTGGTCCTTGCCTTGTCGTCAGGTACAGAAGGGTTTGTCATTTATATTGATGCTTCTCATAAAGGATTGGGGTGTGTACTTACGCAGAATGGAAGAGTGATTGCGTATGCATCTCGACAATTGAAACTGCATGAAGCGAATTACCCTACGTATGATTTGGAATTAGCTGTAGTGGTGTCTGCATTGAAAATATGGCGGCATTATCTTTGTGGAGCAACGTGTGAAGTCTATACCGAACACAAGAGCCTCAAGTACTTCTTTACTCAAAAGGAGCTTAATATTCAACAAAGACAGTGGTTCAAACTTATCAAAGATTATGACTTGCAGATTCATTATCATCTCGGCAAAGCCAACGCGGTGGCAGATGCTCTTAGTAGAAAGTTAACGGGAAATTTAGCATGCTTGCTGATGAAGTGGAATGAAATATTACTTGACTTGGAAATAATGGAAGTGGAGATTGTGCTACATGAACGGGGTGGAATGTTAGTCGTAATGGTAGCACAACCGACTATAATTGAGAAAATTAAACAAAGGCAATTGAATGATGAATTTCTCAAGAAAATACAAGATGAGATGGAAACAAAGTCAAGATCGGGATTTTCTTTGAAAGCTCAAGTGTTGAAGTTCAAGGGAAGATTGTGTGTTTCTAATGTTCCCGAAATTAAAGGAAGAGTCTTGGAAGAAGCTCACAAATCCAGATTTGCTATGCACCCCGGAAATACCAAAATGTATCAAGATCTCAAGCAAGCTTTTTGGTGGCCTAATATGAAAAGAGAAATTGCGGAGTTCATTTCAAGATGCCTTCAATGTCAGAAAGTAAAAGTAGAACACCAAAGACCAGCGAGGTTATTTTAACCTCTCCATATTCCAGAATGGAAGTTGGAGCACATAACTATGGATTTTATTGTGGGCTTGCCCCAAACACCTTGAGGTATGGATTCTATATGGGTTGTTGTGGATAGATTGACTAAGTTCACTCACTTTTTTCCTGTGACGACTGTTTATAATGTTGATAGACTTACTGATGTGTACATTGCTGAGATCATTCGATTGCACGGTGTTCCAGTTTCTATTGTGTCGGATAGAGATTCTAAATTTGTGTCAAGATTTTTTTGGCAAAGCTTACAAAAAGCATCAGGGACGAAATTGAGATTCTGTACCGCATTCCATCCACAAACTGATGGACAATCTGAAAGAACTATATAGACGTTCGAGGACATGCTCCGAATGTGTGTCTTGAATTTTCATGAAAGTTGGGAAACTCATTTACCTTTGGCGGAATTTGCATACGTAGCTAGTTTCTTGTGCTCCTTGGAGGGGTTTAGTCTCCTCGGATACGATAGCCCTATAGTTCGAACTCCCATGATTATGAATCTCGTTTCACAAGTGCAATATGAAACAGAAAAACACAAATGAGAGTCTAAATCTGGCAAATTTTAGAAAATCCATTTGTCATAAGAGATGCCAAAAATGGATTGCATTGCTAGATTTTAGAGTTGCCATCTAAGTATTTTTGAAAAATTTAGGAAACCCATGACTCGTGCCAAAGGCCACTTGTTTGTCATAACCAAAGTGTCTTAGCTCGGAAACTTAGGTATGAGAGGGGAAGGTCATGAATTGAGCATCCCACTTACCCGATCAAAAATCGGCCTCCACTAATCATAATGTAATTTTTATGTACATTATATGCTCTTGTTCCGATTAATAATGCTAACTTACTATGTGAGGCACATAAGTATAGATTATTTCATTTGCTTTGGAAATGACTTAATTTTATGTAATTTTTGAAAGGGTTTTTGAGTGTACACAACTCAAGAGGAAAGTAATGAGCTCGTACATACATTTGATCAAAATCATCCCCAATGCAAGTAAAATTACCTTCATCCACCAGCATTTAAATAGTTATTTTGAATAAGCATCTAGCCTCATGGTAGTATGCTTGATATGGCAACACAAACAAACATGCGATATGCTAAAGCGAAAATACTCACCTAGTACTCAATCGAGGCAAGCCAAAGAGAGCAAAATAATTAGAAAAATACATGCTCTAATGTGCAAGTGACTAATGCAACACATACAAAATGCAACTATCGGATTTGGATTCTTAACATGACATATGGATCAATTCAAGGTATATGCTAGCGCATGTATTCAAGCAAGATATAATCGATGTTTATCAAGTATGATGAGCTAAATCCTAATGTATGCAAAAATGGGTGCAAGGCATGGTATTGATATGAAACCAAAAATATGATACTAGATGAAACTATAGTAAGCAAGTAAATAAAAGGAAGAAAGAATGGGGGTCGGAAAATATACAAAATATTACAAATTAGCCCTCACACAAGAGGGTCCAAATGAATGTTCTAATTAAACTAATTATTACAATATCGAATGAATTAACTAATTATTACAAGTTCGAATGAAAGTAAAGCAACTAATTAATTAACATACTAATATTAAAGCGCTCATTTAATGGACAAGAACGGGAGGCAAGGAGCCGCATGCGCAACTGAGAATATCCTCCTAGAAACCTCTCTGTTTGCTACTCGAACCTGCTCTGTTTTCAGTTAAAAAATTATTCTGTTTTGGCCTCAAGTTCTGCTCTGTTCTACCACAAAACTGCCACTGCCTGTGCAAAATAGGTGGCTGGCCGGCCTTGGAAAGTGGTCAGCTGAACAGAAGGGTGGCTGGCCGGCCACTACTTTTTGGGAAATGCCATGCTACCACAGAGTTGAAACAGAGCAAAAACAGAGTATTTCCAGGAAATGTTTATCCTCTCTGCCCTTCCCTATCATGAAGAATGATCAAGGGAGGAGTAGATTCGATTCACAAATCATCAATTATCGCGAATTTGTTGTGTGATGATCAATGAACTGATAGGTTAAAAACTTCAATAAAATGAAACAAAAGAAGAACCATACCTCATCCCTATCATGGAATTACCTTAAGGAAAGAGATGGACATTGCTTCATGAATCATTGAACATCACTAAAAAGTATGCAATGGTCCACGACGTAGTGGGTTCAATATAACGTTCGATTCAACCCAACTCAATTTTATTACCTTTTTACTTTTTTTTTTTACTCCAATTTTATTAGCCTCTTTTTACATTACATTTCAAATTCTTATCTTTTCTTCTTTTTCTGTCCAAAAGTGATAATTATGTCCACTAAGTCCAAAAATGTGATAAAGAGTATCAAGCATAGATTTAACCCAAGAAATGAGCTTTTCAAGCCCTTTTCAATGGGGGAAATTATAAAGGAGGAATCAAACTCATTTACGAACGATAATGAATTCGGAGTCAAACCCGAAAAAGGCGATAATGACCCGAAATCCAAACCCAATAATAAGCTATAATGAAACCTTCTTTTATGATTTCCAAGGGTCTAAACTAGAAAATTAGTCCCTCAGAAGTAAATGCACCATTGATACAGAGAAATGTCAAACAACAGGTTGTGCTTAACAAACGAGAGATGTAATGCCTTGGTAATGAACCTTTGAAGAGATTAAATCATTAAGCATGAAAGGTGTCTTTCTTATGCCTTGAGTAACAATCCTTTATTTGATAGAACTCTTAATCAAAGAAATAAAGAAATGAGGGAGATTACAGAGATGATTATGCAAAGGTGATTATTGCAAGTGTGAATATTTACATGAAAACTATGTAAAGAACACTATCAACTCAAATAGATTAGTGGCTATGGCCTAAACACCCAAATCCATGAGGACTTACAACAACACAAGCATAGTATTCAAAGCATAAACTAAATAAACTCACTAAACAAATCCTAAATAGCACAAGTGCTGAAAATCAGTTTGAAAAGGATAGAAAACTTACCCAAAAATAGAAAGAAAGAAGCCTAGTAAGCAAGCCAAAGAAGGGTGGCTAGCCTTTCCTCTTTTTTGTGACTTAAAATCACATTTTTAAGCTTAAAAACAGTCTAAAAAGCAGTGTGAAAAAACAAAGAAAAGAGAGAGAAAAAGATGGTACAGAAGCTCAAAGATTACCCTTTAAAGAGAGGATGCTTTTCTAGTTCACAAACCACAAGTTGAACACTCTCAAGAGCTAAAATTTGTGCTCAAGAATCTTAGCAAGAGGCCCCAAGTTTAGGCTTAGGAAGTGTATATATAATGTATGTATATTACAAGAAAGAGAGAGGTAGTGTATTGAGCAAGCTATGGGCAGTTAGAGAATTTTTCTAACCTCAAACCACGTGGGAAGGTCATGTATTTATAGAGAAACAAGTCTTCATATCGGAAATATTTGTAATGAGACAGCTAGTGCAAGACATGCACGTTGGGACAGCTGGCAGTCAAAAATATCTGTTTGTTGGGAAACATGGCCGGCCGGCCGGCCATGAAGGGGGACGGCCGGCCAACCAAAAATGGCCTGCCGGCCACTTGCTGGCTAGCAGGTCTCTCAGTGGTCAGCTAAAAAAAAAATTAGGTTTTGGTCCAAAGGGGGTGCAAGGCTTAGGTTTTGAAGCTAAAAAATCGGAGCCTTTTGCTAAAGAAATTGAACGATTGTACATCGTAACATTTCATCATTGAGCGTTCAACGTGAGGTACCTATGTCTTAAGGGCAGTCAAAATGGGGTGTCCACAGCATGTAACAACAATTTCCACTCCAGTATCGAAATGGCACCATATGAAGCTTTGTATGAGAGAAAATGTTAGGCTCCAGTTTGTTGGACTGAAGTTGGGGATAGATAGTTGATTGGGCCCGAAATTGTGCAAGTTACTACGGAAAAGATTCAGATCATCCAAAAGAGATTGAAAACTGTTCAAAGCCTACAAAAGAGCTATACGAACCAAAGAAAGAGAGACTTAGAATTTGAAGTTGGGGATCACGTTTTTGTCAAAGTTACCCCAATGAAAGGGCACACAAGGTTTGGGAAGAAAGGGAAATTGTCACCCCGGTACATATGGCCATTTCAAATTTTAGAAAGATTGGGTCCGGTCGCCTATCTGATTGCTTTACCACCAGGCATGGAGAAAGTGCATAATGTGTTCCACATATTAATGTTGCGAGGCTACCTTCAGGACCCTTCTCATATTATTAACTATCATTAGATTGTACTAGATGACGATATGATTTATGAGGAGAAACCTATCCAAATCCTTGATCGGCAAGTCAAGCAACTAAGGAACAAGACTATGTCAATGGTAAAAGTCGAATGGAGGAAACATCATGGAAATGTAGCCACTTGGGAACGAGAAGAAGACATGAGGCAACGATATCCAGAATTGTTCACGACTTGAGGTAAATAAGTTTGGAGGACCAAACTTCCTAAAAGGGGAAAACTATGATAACCCAACCCATACTATGCTTAATTATACATGTGATTATGTATTTGATATGAACTTGCAAGTTTAAGTATATGAATTATGTGAATTTGGATAATATCTGTTGCAATTGGAACTTTAAACTGAAAATTGAAAGCCTTAGAGGTGCGATAAACCAAAATTGACTTCATATCTGTGATTAGCATGATTTTTAGAGCCTTCGGTGAAATTTTGAAAAATTACGATTCGTAATGTTTAATTGGCCTAATTTATATATCTCTAGCCCTCTTATGTTCTTTATTCTTGTTGAGACTTGCTAGAGAGTGAGTTAGAGAGAGAAGAAGAAAAAAAAGCTAGGATTTTGCTAGAGTTTCAAAGGGCAAACCCTAGATTGAAGCTGAGGTATGAAAATTTACTTGAAATCTTTGTCTTTAGCTCATCTTTGGCATGAAATCAAGAAGAAATTGGAAATTTTGTGTTAGGGTTTTCGGTTGTGTAATGGGTTGAACTAAATGCAAGAAATAGAAACTTAATCTCTTCATTTTGGTTTGATTTGAGTTTAATCTTATGATTAATCCATGAAATAAACTCTAGTTGGTTTATACAACCAAGATTTGTTGGAAGATTCACCATGCTCATATATGTTTGGAGCTTGAAGATGTAATTTATGAATATATGAAATAGATGAGACCATGAATCTAATGGTGAAGCAAGATTGATGTGTTTGATGTGGAATTATACCTAAATCATGCTAGTATATCATGTTTTGAGTGAATTTTGCTTTGATTTGGGCATAGAAATGAGTTTGGGAAGTTTGCATTTTTATGCCATTTTAGGATTGTCTGTGTGTGCCCAGACCGCTCATGCGGCCACGGGTTCCGCACGAGCGGACCATGAACCAAACCTGGACAAGCCATTCTTTGCACTCGAGCTGCTCGAGCTTCCGCACGAGCGGAGCCAGATAGCTCGAGCGGTTGGACTGGCCGCACGTGCGGCTAGGCAGGGGAGAAAACCCTGCTTGCTTGTGTTGGAACTCCCGACCTCCGGAACACATTCTCAACCTTATTTAAACCCTTTTGGGAGTGAAATGATGATTAGAAACTCATTAAACAAGGTTGTGAATTATGAAAGATAAGTGTACGAATTAAAACAAATGATTTATCAAATATGTGTGTGGCATGTTTTGTGTAGGTCGTATGCCGGAGGAAATGTGATAAGATCAAATGCACTGTGGGTAATAGCATTTTAAATATATGATCTTATAACTGATTACTTGAGCCATGAAAGGCGATTTGTACCGATATTATGTTTTGATCGAAATGAATGAAGTTTGTAAAAGTTATATGATGTGTGCAATGTGGACTTAAAGTCGTTTTATTTATGCTATGATATTTTTGGGCCTGAGGCTGTTCTGTATGATATGTGGGCCCGAGGCCTTCTTTATAATATGTATGCCTGAGGCCGTTCTATATAATATGTGGACCCGAGGCCATTCTGTTAATATGTGGGCCCGATGTCATTCTGTTAATATGTGGGCCCGAGGTCATTCTGTATTTATGTAGGCTTGAGGACGTTATGATATTTATGGGCCTAAGGCTGTTCTGTTAATATGATGGCCTAAGGCCATTTTATTTATATAATGGGCTTAAGGCCGTTCTGTTTATATGATGGGTCTAAGGCAGTTCCGTTTGTAATTATGGATATTGTGAGAACTTTATGATCATATGTTTACACTGCTTTACTATATTATTACCCATTGAGTTTTGCTTACCCAATATTATGCATGCACATGTAGGTGATTCGCAGCATAGAGCCCACCCTTAGAATCAGCTTTAGGAGTTATTTTTGTGAACATATCGAGTTATGCCTCCAAGATGGAGTTTTGCCTTTGACTCCCATTATGCTTTAACCTTATTCTGTTTTTGTTATTTGGTCTTAGGATGTGTAATCGAGATGTATAAAATTTCCCATGATACTTATATTTTTGCATGGGCATGTAAACGATGTGAATGTGTTATATTTTGCTCATATTGGCATAGCTCAATGGACTTCTACATTGTTGTATACTTTCATTTATGGCCCCATTATTATAATTATTTTGTATGTTTGTATGAGACCAAAAGGTAATCAAGTGATTACTAGCCAGTTATGACCCAAACTTTTAGGGGTAGGTTTGGTTCATGAAAGAACTAAACTGGAGCAAAACTGGGCAAAAAACCCTTGGCCGGTCATCTGGCCGAATGTTCGGCGTCCTCCCGGATGTCTGGCCCCTTTTGGGCTGGACCGCTTCGGCTGCTGCTGTGCTGGGGTGTTTTGGACTCTGTTTTAGGCTCTATTTTAGGCTGAAATTAACACCTGATTAAGCACATTTTTACACTCCAAGTATATGATTAGGATAGAAAAAATAGATGAAAATATAACGGGATAAACTATAAGATTTCAATCTATTTTTCTCTTTCAAATAAATTACAAACAGAAAAATAATCATCAAAATCAATAAGTCTAACAATGATATATTATAATACTTTTATATGACAATTTTTAAGTATTTTATAGCACGAAAAAATGCTTAAGGTGAGTTGACTCAAAAGTAGAATTTATACTTATATCAGTAAGATCATAACAATTATTCATATTGATGCATAAAAATTATAAATTCAAATCATGAATGGTGTCCTAAAAGAGAAGCAAATACAAAATCTCTATAACATTATAATTTCAGTTCTCAAAAGGATTCTAATTAATTATGTGACATATCATAATAACCACAAATTTTTTTATTCCATCCAAATTATTTTTTCATATCTTTTATGGCAGAACTCATGAAGATGCATGATTAGTAATACTATAAATTCAAAATTTTTAATTAAAAATTATTCAAGAGACATCAATAGGTGCCTTAAATATACACAATCATTTTCGATAAATTATTATTTTGGCATTTGTCAATTTATCTTCTAAAAATTTAACAAAAAAAGTATTGAGTTTCATTATTTTAATCAATCAATCAATATCAAATTGGATGCAACATATATATATAAATCACTTCTAAAAATATGTTGTCTGATATAAAATCACAATGGAGTTAATTTTAATTAATGTAATAATATTGTATACTATGATATGTGTTACAAAAAAAATTTAATTTTAATTTAAAAGAAAATTTTAATTTTAATTATTTATTATTTTAATAATCTCAGCTTCTTTTTTTATTTATTTATTTATAAAGTGTTACTTGAGTACCTATATATAATAAATTTAGCTAATTTATTTATTTTGATAATTTTAGTTATATTGTACTGTAAAAGTGTAATTATCATATAATCATTTATATGATATATATATATATATATATATTAAATTATAAGATAGTAACATAAACACTCATTTTAATATTAAAAATAATAGTTAAATTAGAAAGAGAATTAGTAATATAAAACTAAAAGTGATTCTAATTATTTAATTTAATTGTTATTTGTAAAATAAAAATACATAGAAATAGAACTGTACAAAATTTATTTAAAAGATTAAATATGTTGTGATAGGATTAAGAAAAAAATACATAAATTAAATATGTTGAGTATTGATTTTTTTTTTTTTTTGTTTAATGTTTTCTTTGAATTATTCATACATATTGCATATAGGTATATAAAATTTAAATTAAATATAAATATTTTGTAATAAAGAATTTCATGTTAAATAAAAAATTAAATATAAATTAATATTAAGACATTAATAAGATAGACAAAAAATTTAAATATAAAAAAAAATTAATTTGATCCGTGCATATATATATATATATATATAATTATGCACATTCTGTATTGTTTATTTATTTGTATATCGAAATAATTTTTTTTTTCAAATATCACAATAATTAAATTAAAATATCAACTATATAAAAAAAACATGACAACGGCAAAACTAAATACATAATGAAAAATATATAGAAAATAAGTATTCCTCAAATAGAGTACGTATAAAATTGGTTATTAAAATTTGAAATTGAGTTTGTGTATAACTTTATATAAATGAAAAAGCATACTGATGTGACTTTTTTAGAAAAAAAAAAATTAAGCCTTTAAAATGTGCCACTTAAATAAGAAAAAACACTATTTTTATATATATATATATATATATATGAATAATTATAAACATTGTACAAAAATTCAAAAATAAAAAATAAAAAATAAATTTTTACGATTTACATTAATTTTTTAAAAATTTTCCAATTTGAGCACATTAATGGCCGATTAAACATTATTTTTATATAAAAAAAAAATCTTTTTCTAACCATTTTTTTAAAAGTTCTACTCATTTATATTATTTGAAAAAAAAAAAAAAAAGTTATACAAAAAACATTTTAGGATTGGGCTTAGAAAAGACTTTTAGGCCCAAAGTTAGGCCGAGCCGGGGTTTGGGCACGAGAGATTTTTGAATTTTTTAAGTTAGGCATTACCGAAACTTAGCCCAATTTTATACCAAAAATGAATTAAAAATTTATTTATTTTAAAATAAAAAACTATGATTTCACTTCACCTATAAAAAATAAAATAAATAACACAATTAGTAAGGTATATCATTAGGAGTAGGGGTGAGCACTAGCCTGCCTAGCTCGTGCTTATCGCAACCCATTTTTTTAACAGCTTGCTATTGATATTAAAGGCTATAAGGTTAGAGCATGAAGAATTTTTAGGCTCATTTATCAAATAAGTTGGGCTTCATTGATATTACTTGCGACATGATCCTATGTGAAATTTCGTATTTTTAGTAGCATTTTGGTGGTAGAATATTTAGAAGAAAATCAAATTCACTTATGATATTTCTATTATTTTATCTCTTTTTTATCTTCACCTCATTGTTATTAATAGTTTATTCATATTTCTTTTTTATTTATTTATTTCTTATCTTTCTTCCTTATAAAGCAAGAAAAAAAGAAAAGAAAAAAAAAAGTGACAGCCAAGCAGGAGCTGCCATGCCATGCCCATTTCTTTATCCTTTATTTTCGTTTTGTTTCGTTTATTTTTTCTAATTTTTCCTGCGCCTCCAAATTTCTTTCACTCTATAAATTGAGTAGAGTATACTCATTCTCTCAGTTACAGATTCTCTCATCACCCTCTTTTATCTCTTTTTTCTTTCTCATGTTTTCATCTCGTCAGCTCTCTCCCTCATTATCATTAATTGTTATCAAATTTTAAATTTAGTTTGGAAGTATTTAGAGTAAGAATTAGCAATTTGATTCAAGAGAGGAATTGTAAATTTTGTCAAACCTCACATATCTTATATCTTAGAATTTTAATCCGCTATTTTTGAAGATTTATGGTGAAACAGCAGATGATTAAAGTGTTGGTGACAGAAGAAATTATTTTGAGTTAATTTGGATGGTATATAATGCTTTATCTAAATCTCTTTGCAAAGCGTTTTAATTTTTATTACTTCTAATTTGTACTCCATTTGTTTATATTGATATTTAATAAATTTTGTAAAATTATTCTTTGTTGATATGTTTGATTATTTTGTTAATTTGGTAAACTTCTGTGAAGTTATTTTGTATTTATAATGTTGATTAGTTTGACTAAATGACGTAGAGATGCTTCGCACATAGATCAAGTGAACATTGCCAATAGCTTGTACCAATATGTTCGGATAAGCAGCTGTGTTGGGGTGAACCCGATCACTAGTCATGTATTGAGTATGATCAGATATTTGGTCATGGGCAAGTTATTATATATTTAGTTGATTTGTTTGTGGAATTTGATAAATTACTTGATAATAGCGAATCGTTTGTATAATGTCATAAATTATTGGATCCCTATTGATTTGTTTTCCATTCGAGCCTTGTTATTCATGTTATATTGTATATTTTCTGAATTAATTTATTTTTCAAGTGCGGAGTAATATAGTGGCGATCAGATTGAAAGTAGTAAAAGATTTACTGTTAGATATTTTGGAGTCTGCCACTATTATTATTTTTGAAAATTTGTATAAATTATATTTTGGAGACATTTGTATAATTTAAAAATTTGTATAAATTATATTTTGGAGACATTTGTGTAATTATTTTTTGAGACGATTTATATACTTAAAATTATGAGTTATCTGAAATTATAAATTTGAGACTTATTTAATTTTATTACCGGGCCGGACATTGAGGCGTTACATCCTGTCCGGGTTGATTATACATTATGTACATTTATATATTAATATTTATATGCATATATAATTTATTCAGTTTTATTTTATTAAATAAAAACTATACACTTAAGGATAGAAAATATGCATACTTAATTTTATACCTGAGATATAATGGCTAAATATTAAGTTTTTCAGTCAACTTAAACACAAAATTATCAATTTATAATTTTATAATATTTATTTTTAGTTAATGTATATTATTTTTTAAGATGAGTTTAGCATTATAATACCATTTTAGGCACGAGTTTGAAAGAGATTTTTAATGGGAACTTTTTTTAAGGTCCCCAATAATAGTAATTTATA
Source organism: Camellia japonica (assembly GCA_030407325.1). NCBI lineage: Eukaryota > Viridiplantae > Streptophyta > Magnoliopsida > Ericales > Theaceae > Camellia > Camellia japonica. Next base: position 109,223,071 of record JAPPVO010000002.1, on the reverse strand, counting down.
GGATAAAGTACACCAAAAAAAAAAAAAAAAAAAAAGAATGACGTCTTAGGTCCCTCAACTAATAACGCGCAATTTTTATTTACTTCTTGGACCAAAATACCATTCACAATCAACGGGGAACTTGAACTATATTCCGACGATTGATCAGTTCCAGTCTTCACATCCAACCATTTTCACGAGTAAGAGAAGAGCAGAATTAGAGTTTCCGAATCATCTTCACTATTGACATTAGGTTTTCATTATCTTTTGCGAAAATCTTTTTCATTCATTTCTCACAAATTTCTTTGACCCGTTTTCACTGTTCATCATCATCTCAGTTCATCTTCATCACAGTGTATCTTCATCTCAAGGTATATCAGTTCGTATGAGGGTTTCATACTCACTCTGGTAAGTTTTTCTACAATCCAACGAGTTTTTCTCTGGAAACACAGTTAGTTGCATTTTTTATTAGCCTTCCATTAATTAGGGTTTCAATTTTGTAATAAAAGCTACATGAATTTGAAAAATGTTATTTCTCTACGTTTTGAACTTATTCTTGAAGATTTTTATGTGATTTTGTCTGTAAATTTCTCTGGTTTTAGAATTTCTCTAGCATTTACTTGATATATATTTCTTCTTTGAATTTTCTCTGGTATGTTTATTCCCCATTTGTTTCTGTTTATTCTCTCATTTTCTCTGGCATTGTTAATTTCTCTATATTTCTCTATGTAATTTTCAAATTCAATTCATTCAAATTTCTATGCTCTATAAATTTCTCTGGCATTTTAATTTTCTCTGGAATGTGTAATTTTCTCAGGAATTTTTATTTTCTGTGCTTGCTAAATTTATGTTTTTTTTTTTCCGAATTTTCTCTAGCTATATTTTATGTCTAAATGTAATTTTACTCTCTTGTCTGTTTCTATGTTTCTCTGGTATTTATAATTTCCTTTGGCCACATCACGTTTCTCCCTTGTGTGTGTCTATCATGTTTAATTTTCTCTGGTTGTATCTGTAAATTTCTCTGGCATTTTCATATTATGGAATGGATATTTTCTCTGGAATGTATAATTTTCTCTGTCATTTTTATTTTGTGTGCTTGCTAGATTTATGTTTCTTTCTTGAATTTTCTCTGGCTATATTTTATATCTATATGTAATTTTTAGCAATTATTTAAATTTTTTTGTCATGTTTATGTTGCTTTGTTTATTTTCTCTAAGAATGGAAATTAACTGTGGCTGCATGTATTCCACATTAATTTTCTACCTTGTGTCTGTCTGCCATGTTTAATTTTCTCTGGTTCTGTCTGTAAATTTCTCTGACATTTTAATATTATGTGGTTTGCTAGATTTATGTTTCTTTTTTGAAAATTTCTTTGGTATGTTTATTTTGTTCAATTCTTGGTTTCTCTATTATGTAAGTTTCTGTGGCATGTTTACGTTGCTTTGTTTTTTTTATCTTGCTAATTGTGAAATGAAAATTTTCTCTAGCTTGCCATGTTTATTAATACTCTGAAATTTAATTTTTAGTGTCTAATTTTCTCTGACATACTCAATTTTCTCTAGCATGTTCATTTTCTCTGGGATTTAATGTTGACATCTTTATGTTTTTATTGTCTAGAAATGGCAAAACATAAAAGCAGCAAAACACTAGAAACACCAAGAAAGAAACAGAAACTCTCTGAGTCTTATGATCTTAGATAAAAAAGCAGCAAAACACCACAAACTCCTCGCCGAAAAACAGAAGTCCAAGGTGATGAAGCAACAAGCATCAACATGAATACCCCAACTTTAAAAGACTCAAGCTCAAGGGGGAAAATGTGTTAAACTCCAAAGAAAAAGAGCTCATTACAACATTCAATACTGATCCAACCTCTCATCTATTGTCTCTTTTTTTCAAACACTTAAATTCAATTCAAACGAACTTGAAGAGCTTCAAAAGACTCTATTTTGGTTTTTGATCCAAGCTCTAACCACTGGAAGGATGGATCGAAGGAAGTTTATGAAATCTGATGATGATGTAGTTGCAATAATCCAACGTTACAATGAAAAAACGAAAGCATTCACAGTTGGTAAAAAGAATTTGACCTTTACAACCAATGACATGACCTTGATTTTTGGTTTGCAAGGTGGTAAAGGAGCCATGTCATTAAGATACTCAAAAAAGACAAACACTGCATTCATAAAGTGAAGATTCCCAAAGGACACAAGGCTCACTGGTCCTGTTCTTAAGAATGTCTTAGTCAAAGTAATGAAAGACAAGCAACCAACTAACTTCAAAGATGTAGCCATCATTATTACCTTGTACTTGTGTCTCACTCTATTTTTTGCAACAAATGAGAATTCAATAGGGTGGGTTTTTATCAAGTACATGAAACCTCTTGAATCAATGAAGCAGTATGATTGGCCAGAAGCCATCACAGCAACATTGATCGATTCTATCATAGCATTACATAAAACTCTAGAGAAAGTTATGGGGCATGTCATTGCATTGCTGGTAAGTAGAATTTCTATTTATATTTGCAGTTATGATACTTACAAATTTGTGTGTTTAGCAAAATTTAATTACTTCAATTTCCATCATAGTATTGGCTATGTGAACATGTGAATGTCATTGACTGGGAAGATAGTAACACAACTGAATTCCCAAGATGTGCTAAGTGGAACCTGCAAAGCTTGACCAAACTGCTGTAGAAGACACCAATCCACTCTCTTGCATCTCGACAGGCTCGATTTCTATCGCCACTGAAATCTCAGTGAAATTCCAAAATTTCTCTGACCACTGGTTTGCTTATCTCCTTGTGCCTTGCTTGATTTGATCAATTTTCTCTGCGATGCAATATCTTATATGGAATAACTTATGTGCCTTGACTGATTGAGATCAATTTTCTCTGAAATTTCAATTTATGTTGCTTCTTTGATTACCACTGGTTTATTTCTACCCATGTAATGAATTTTCTTTGGAATCCAAATTTCTCTGACCACAATTATAGTAACATTAACTTATATGCCTTGATTGATTTTCTTTTATATATAAATTATGTTGCTTGTTTCATAATTTTCTCTAGCCCATAAAATTATTTCTTCTTGTGTGTAATTTTCTTTGGCCTACAACTTATGTGCTTTGACTGATTGAGATCAATTTTCTCTGAAATTTCAATTTATGTTGTTTCTTTGATTACCATTGGTTTATTTTTGCCCTTGTAATGAATTCTCTCTGGAATCTAAATTTCTTTGATCACAATTATAGTAACATTAACTTATATGCCTTGATTGATTTTCTTTGATATCTAAATTATGTTACTTGTTTCATAATTTTCTTTGGCCCATAAAATTATTTCTCCTTGTGTGTAATTTTCTCTGGCCCATAACTTATGTGCCTTGATTGATTGAGATCAATTTTCTCTGAAATTTCAATTTATGTTGCTTCTTTGATTACCACTGGTTTATTTCTGCCCTTGTAATGAATTCTCTCTAGAATCTAAATTTCTCTGACCACAATTATAGTAACATTAACTTATATGACTTGATTGATTTTCTCTGATATCTAAATTATGTTGCTTGTTTCACAATTTTCTCTGGCCCATTAAATTATTTCTCCTTAATTGATTTTCGCTGACCACTGGCATTTGGTTGATCTTATTTGAATTTTTCTCTTAGTGAAATTTTAATATTTTTCTAATAAAAGAGCCTTCTGTTACAGATAGATAACAAGGAGCTAGTTAAAACCCCATCAGAGGAGTTTTGTCTTGGTAAAAAGTAGAAGACAGAAGCAAAAAAGGCACTGGCCAAATTCAAGGAGATATTAGAAGATTCATCTGAAGAAGAAGGAGGGAATGAAGAAAGAGAAAGCAACAAAGAAGAAGAAAAAGCATGCAATGGAGAAGAAGATCAAGCAAATAGTGCAGAAAAGGAAGCTATAAAAGAAAATAAAGAAGTTGAAGACAAAGAAGAAGATGAACTGAAAGAAGAAAAAGACAATGAAGAAGAAGGTGCATGCACTGAATCTAAAGAGGAAAAAGAAAGCAATGAGGAAAGGGATGAAGAAAAAAACAATGAGCCGATGAACCAACATCATGATAGCATTTGTAGCTCAACAATGCATCAGTCTCAAGAATCTGAGGAATCAAAGGATGTCTAAATTGCTAATCTACATCAAAGACTAAAGACACTTTCTAAATCCAAAATAGAAACAATTGAGGCATTCAATTTCAGAGCTTGAAATTGAAAATGCTAGATTGCATGAACAAATTCAAGAACTATCCATCAAACTAGCAACACAACCTTACCGAACACTAACACAAGTTCAACCCCAAGGTCAGTGAAAATCTTGAACCACAAAAAGTTATGTTCTTGTGTCAATATAACTCAGAGAAATTTCTATTTACTAAAATTTTCTGTCAATGGTAATTTTCTCTGGAATTTAAATTTCTCTGACCATATTTGTTTGGCTAGTTTGATTTCTGCTGCTTATTTGATTTTCTCTGTCTATTTGGTTCCAAATGTGTGTAATTTTTTCTAGATTTTGTAACTTCTCTGACCACATTGATTTTTGGGACTTGTTTGATTTTCACTGTGTATAGTTGGAATGCAAGTGGAACAACAATCAATCACCCAACAAGAAAAACTGGCATACAAACAACAACCAAAACAAAAGACAAAAGTCTATGGTAGCTGGAAAATATTGAATCAAATACATTTATATATTGAAATATGATCTGTTACTTCAGAGAAATTTAACTTTTCTGATATTTTCACTGTCTATAGTGAAAAAAGATCCTACATCAATGATTAAGAATTTAAAGGCCAAAGAAAGGAAAGAAAAGCAAGATCCAGACTTTCAATATCCCAAAGTTGTGAAGATCACTAGAGGTTCAAAGCAAGATGCATAGCCAATAGAACAAACCACCAAAGATAAAGAAGTACTTGATGTTGGTGACTATGTCTTGCCTCAACCAACAAGCATAAAAAAATCTTGGATTTTTTCACAAAGTCTACCGGTTGCAAAATTGGTAAAAGAACATGTCAAAGATATCTTGCAACACATATCAAATGTGTCTGGACTAGAGTAAGTACAACAAATAAAATAGAAGATAACAAATAACAATTTACTAACTTATATTATATTAACAACTATTAAATCCTTTCTTTGTCATCTTGTAGGGCTTTAATCTGGACAAGTGAGTTGAATCTCATTACTTTTGAAGATATCAGAAACCTAATAAAGGAAAAAGAAATTGCCAACAATGTAAGTCTTTCATTAAATTTCTCTACAATGTTCCATCAGCCTTTATAAACCAATGTTACAATTATAAATGACATTTTTCAGGTCATTGATGGTTATAGAGAGATCCTATTTGCTGAACAAAGGAGAAAAGGACAAAAAACAACTTCATTTTTTTCACATGCATGAGCTTGGTATGTTGCTACTCTTTTATTGGATTTTCTTTAGAATTTACTTACTACTTCCTTTTGTTAAGATACTTCTTAAAGTCAGTTGTGTCACTTGTCTAATTTGCTTTGGCTAGTTGTGTGCATTTAAAATTTCTCTGTGTATTTTTTAAAAATTCCTGTCATTTCAACTTTCTCATAACCATTTTTGGATTTTCTCTGACCGCATAACTTCATCAAAATGACAAAAAATCAAACTTTCCGAGTTTCATTGTTTGACAGGCATCTTGAAACCATATGGAGGAACTACAGGTTCCTCCATTTCCCAATAATAATAGGGGCAATGAGAAGTCAGCTGATGGAAATCACTAGACCTTGCTTGTCTTAGACAAAAAAGACAATTTATGGAGGTATTACAACTCACTAAGGACAAGGAGGGATGATGCCCATGACAAATATCTCAAAGATACAAAACAATTGGTAATGAGTGCAAATTTCTCTAATCCATGATAATGTTTATGTGATGCTAATTTTAATAGAATCTCATTAATTTGTGTCTTTGTGTCCTTGTGTGTAAATTTCGCTGTTATTTAAAAATTATTTTTTTTGCAGCAAGATTATGTGGAGAATTTTTTGAAAGCTTGTCTTGAAAGAGAGGCATAATCATAACCCTCTTTCAAATTGATAGACTCATGAAACACAAATTATAATATGTCGACAATACTCCACAACAAGCCAGTAATTCGTAACATTCATACAATATCTATAAATAAGATGATCTAATTTGAATGTTTCTTAAAACTAACTATATCTATAATTTCGTATGCAGTGTGGATTGTGGCCTCTTTGTATGCTACATAATGAAACAATATATCAACCATGAACCTATTAGCTCGACATTGTCGACACATGACGTAAGGTTGATGAGAGCAGAAATTATGGAGAGATTTGTGACTGAAATTGGCCGATCATGGACAGAACCAATTGAAATACCACTAGAAGAAGAACCAAAAGTATAATAGTGGAAGCACACTAGTGAAAGGAAGAGAATGCACACAATGTAATTAGGAAGATGTTTTTTTTTTTTATTTTTTTTTTATTTTTTTTTTAATTGAAGGAATGATGATGTTTGACATATATGTATATATATATTTTTTAACTAATGTAAACTTCAAAATTTCATAGCTATCAATGGTTAAATATATATATTTTTTATAATGCATGCTAAGTGGTGATTGTCAACATAATCCACACAGAAAAAATTATGTCTGAAGCAATTTCTCTGATTTGAAGTTACTAGAATTTCACAGAGAAATGTATCTATTATCATGCCAAGAGGATGCCTATATGATCATGTAATTTGTAATGCACTGTGTTGGTGCAAAACAATGCACAAAGTAATTCACCACCATCAAATTCAAAAAACACAATGCATATAGTAATTTTCTCTGTTGTTGGCAAATTTCTCTGGATGAATTTGACTTCACAAAACACAATGCACAGAGTAATTTTCTCTGCTAGTGGCAAATTTCTCTAGATGAATTCGACTGGTATTATAAACACTACCTATAGTATGTTTCAACAAACACAATGCATATGGTAATTTTCTCTGCTATTGGAAATTTTTTTTGGATGAATTTGACTAGTATTATAAAGGCACTCTCAAAGTATGTTTCAAAAAACATGATAAAGAAAGTAATTTTCTCTGCTATTGGGAAATTTCTCTTGATGAATTTGATTGGTATTATTATATACACACTGTCCAAAAGTACATTTCAAAAAATAAAATACACAAAGTAATTTTTTTTGCTACTGGAAAATTTCTTTGGATTAATTTGACTGGTATTATAAACACTCTGCCTAAAATATGTTTCAAAAACACAAGTGCATTGATCCAGGTATTGCAGAACAAATTTCAGAGAAAATACTAAACGCAACGCACAACGGACACGCTATTTTTGTAATAAGATCCATACCTATACAAATTTTTCTCTGTTAACCAACATTGAAAAATGAAACATAAATTCCTCTAACATCCTCAAATGTATTATTATTCAATCAATACAATGTATTATCCTCAACTATTTAACAAAGATTCCTTGTATGTCCTCTTATTATGGCGACAAATACTTTACATCGGCTACACTTCATCACCCTTTTAAACTCTCCAGTAGAAGCAATTCTGTTCTTCTTTGGCCTCCCAACTGGTCTCTTACTCAATGGAGGTAAAATCATAACATCATCAATGCTACACACATGTTTTTCAACAGTTGGAATTGGGCCAATCGAAAACGAGTATGCTTGACGGTACATATCAATATGAAAAAATGCTTCAACAAATGAATTCAAATTCTTTCCACTCCTAAAAATTGCAGCAATGACATGTTGACATAGATACCCATTTATTTCCCATTTTCGACATGAACAAGTTCTCAACCTAAGATCAACCATAACCGAAGGAAAACAATGCACTTCAAACACATTATCAGATGATAAACTCACATTCTATGTTCTCTCATCCATAAAAGCTTTCTACAACACACTATCTACACGAGAACAAAGAACTTTATTCCATTTATTAGAAAACAACCTCCTATTAGACCTCATATTCATGATTTGCAACCGTATCATGTCCACCAAATTTGTTATTGGCAAATGCCGAGCTTCTCGTGTGACGCCCCAAAATTTGGGGACATCATAATAAGGTTTGAAACTTAAAATCAATTTTCTTAATTAGGAATCCTCATCAATGTTGCCACCAAATTTACCATCATCCATTAATTACAACACCAAAACTAAAAGTTCTTCAATTACAACTCCAGTAGAGAAAAACTAGAAAACTCAGAAAGATGGTTCATGGAACTTTGGCACGCTTCAAGCTAATTAGGGCTGAATGTTGCCTTCCAACACCTCGGTGTTTCCTTCGGTTTCTTCGGTACCTGGCATGAAACGCCAGGGCAACGAGGATGCCAATGAGCGACGAGCTCAATAAGATACTACAACCCGAAATACCCACTCCGATAATAATACCCACAATGAATAATGCTTAGTAATAGAATAACATGTAGCATTTAACAAGCATACTAGGAATGCCATCAGTTGAAATAATAACAATAGATAATAAATAAATAAAAATGACAAACAGAGACAGTATTTCATTATAAGGAAATTGCCCACTTTTCTTTTTAAATTTTCATAGATTTAGTTTATCAGATAAGTTTAAGTAACTCCCCGCGGAGCACTATTTCCACTCAACCGCTAAGCAATGGCCACGGGCAATTCTGACTCTCCCTTGGTCAAATATTCAAATGTTACCTACAGTAACTACCAATGATGCCCACGCACCAGGGTTACATACCCGAGTCGTGACATCACGGTCTGCCCCAAGGGAACGGTCTATGTTGTGACGCCCGCACCACCAACCTTATATCGCCTACCGATAAGAGCCGAAATACCTTCCCGTGCCATGTTAGGGTTCGCAACTCACTTGCGCAAGATTCCGGACCGGGCTCACCCCATCACTTTTAAAAGTAATGTATCATTGGTTAAATTTCGTGTCTCTTTACTCGTTGAGATATTCACAATAATTCAAAATTTAATTACCAATAATGTTATGCCAACTCATTAGAATCCGAACATAAAATATTACACATGTCACACAATAATAAACAATTATACAAAATTTAAATAAACAATTTATTTAAACCATGGTACGAAATAATAATTTAGATACCAAAAAAAGAAGAAGAAATAAATCATAATTACACACATGCATGGGCTTTTAATCTGTAAGATTAAACTAGCACAATATTAAATAAACCACAATACACCCATACATGGATTACTAATTTACAATACTTGATGAATTAGACCAACACAATAACAAATTTTTATCCAAATAAATAATTGAAGTGATGGTCTTGAATCTGTCCAGAAATTTTCAGGTTATACCTTAGGTAATAAAAATTATAAATAAATTATTTATACAGCTCTAAAATTCGTGAAAATGTACCGAATATTCAATAAATATGTTTTGGTCATTTTTCAGAAAGAATTTCCCAAAAATAAGTTATAAATAAATAATTGAAGAGATAATTTTTTTATTCCTCTTTAATCTGTCAAAATTTTCAGAATATATATTTTGCAAATAAAATTATAAATAAATTACTTATACAACTCTAAAATTCATGTAAATCTACAGAATACTTACTAAACATGTTATGGTCATTTTTCAGAAAGAAGTTTCCAAAAATAAATTATAAATAATTCTTAAAAATTCCAAGAATGTTCATGACACAGATTTATCACATTTTCTTAAATTAATTCCATACTTAAATTTATAAATCAATTACATAATCTAAAAATTTATTATGAAAATAGACTTCTCAAATTTCATTTTTTGCTTAGAAATTATCAGATTTGGTTTAATATAAAATTTTTAATGATTTTTCAAACACATAATAAAATCTGCCTATAGCTCCAGATTTGGTTAAAAATTTGTATAAATTCGTACAAAACTCAATAATTGTTGAAAAATTTTGTGGATGAACTAGACATCATTATAAATAACTTTGTAAAGAAATCATCTTCAAATTTCGAGTATAAAATTTTCTAAAAATTCGTATAACTTTCTGACAGATTTAAAGGGCCAAATAACATCTTCAATAATTTTTTTAATGGCATAACTACACATGCAAGTCCAAACTCCACAATATTATCATGATTTTCAGACTACCAATATTTGATATACCATCATAAATTTTCATACAATTATAAATAAAATTCTATCTACAAGTTTAAACATTTTATCATATGTATATGATCTGAAATTTCAAATATAAAAAAAAAATGAGAAGGTTGAGAGGGTTTTCTTACCTATTAGTCTTCAAGATTTTCCTTTCTGTAATTTTTTTAGCTTCCCATGAAATTCCTTCTAGCAAAGAAAATTGAATAGGCTTCAATACTCTCTTATTTTTCACTCCCTCTCTCTCATTCTCGGCTCTCTCTCTCTCTCTCTCTCTCCCTCTCCCTCTCCCTCTAGGACTCTCACAACACATACCCATCAATTGCTAACCCAAACACCTTTAACTCCTTAGTTATACACACACACATGCACCTCTCTTCTTTGCTATCAACACAGCACACGTGCACACACTTTTTGAAGTCCACCTCAAGACTTACATGTACACACACACACAAGCACATCCCTCTTGTTGACACATATTGCACACGTGCACCTTGGTCAAGCTTCCAGCACATCACTTACACATGCACACACAAACAAATTACTCAGCACACCCACACAAGTTTCTCTGCACACCCACAAAATTCTAGTTTGTTCCAATTTTAATTTATGTCTAGGATTAATTTAATTAAACATCGTTGAACCTTAATAAATTTTGATTAGCGTAAAATTAGTTAATTATAACTAACCTCAAATCTCATATAATTTAATTAGTCTAACTTGACTTCCATTAGAGTCTGATTAAATATATTATTTATTTATTTATTTATTTTTTTTATTGGGTTTTAGTATATAAAAAAATTAGGTTTCAGCGTAATTTGATCACAAAAAAATATAGAGAAAAATATAATAAAAATATCATAAGATTCAGAAATTTATATTGGGTACTAATATAAAGTCAAAAAAATATTTTATTTTATTTTATTTTGAATAAATGTTCAGTATAAAAATATACAGACTATTAAATTCAAATTATTGTGAATAATTATTTAAGAAATTTAAAAACATATACTATTTTTATTATATAAAAATACGGGGTTTCACATCTCGTATCCATGAATTTAATGACTCAACAATATTTGAATACATTTCACCATAATGTTTCCCTTCAAAATATGCATCACTCCAATTTTCATATGGTAAACTTCTCAAGAAAACACTCACAATGTTTCCTCCCTCACTTTTTAATTCATTTAACTTGAAGTGGAATGATGCTTTTGTTGGCGCATATGCACATTCTGAAAACTTGGGCACAATTGTCTCCCTAACCAAATTTGTGTTTCCACATAATAACCTATCCCTCAAATTTCTCTTTAGATGTTTAAGACAAAATCCATGATAGCAACTAGAGAAAAACCTAGTAATTCCTTCCACAATACCACAATGTCAATCTGATATGAAACTTATCACCCTTTCTGATCCCAACAATTCACATAAATGTTCAAGGAACTAACATCAATTGTCATTATTCTGAGCATCAACAATGGCAAAAGCTATAGGAAAAAAACCTACAAAACAAATAGGAACAAGCACATTAGATATGCATTTGCAGAGAAAATTAGAACAATAAACAACCAGAGAAATTTTACACTGCCAAAATCTAAAGAAACTTCACACAGTGGCCAACTCTAGAGAAAATTCACACAGTGGCAACATCCAGAGAAAATTCACTTAGTGACCAAATCTAGAAAAAATTCGCAAAGTGCCAACATCCAAAGAAAATTCACATAGTGACCAAATCTAGAGAAAATTCACATAGTGGCACATCTAGAGCAAATTCACACAATGGCCACCTCCAAAGAAAATTCACAGAGTGGCCACCTCCATAGAAAATTCAAAGTGTCAAAGAAAATTTACAAAACATAACCACAAAAATAGAAAATTCACTCAATTCCCACATGTGTAGAAATTCACATACTTAGAGAAAATTAGATATATTTACAATTACCTTCATTCCTATCTTTCCTCATTACAGCAAGCATAACTCCTTTGTATCGTGCTTTAAAAAATGTTCTATCAAGAAACAACAATGATCAACAATATTTGAAACCAGCAATGCATGCATGAAAAGCCACAAACACTCTTTTGAAATACTTTATCTTCAAAATCTAACTCAAAATGACTACTTGGATTATTCTTCCATGCCTCATCAAAATAACATTGTAATTAATCGAATGACAAACAAGAATCCGCATATGTACTACCTTTTGCTTTTTCAACTCCCAACCAACTATAGTTATAACTGATTGTGACCTCATACTTGTCTTTCATTTCTTTGACAACATCCACTGGATGAGTCAAAGGTTTTGCACTTACCTCTTCAAATATCAAACCAGAAACTAAGCTGGAAGTCATCTTACCATGTTTACTAGTACGAACTGCCACATCACACGTATGTTAATTGTTCAAAGTTCTTATGTAAAAGAACCCATTTGTTTTTTCAACTGAAGCATGTGCATACCACATACATCCCCTTGATTCCTTATATGCACATTCTGCTGTAACTCTCAGCTATTCATTTTTAACATACGTAAACTGAAAACCAATCTCAATAGCATACTTACACAAAAACAGTGCGGAGCTCAACCACACCACCCTCAAACATTTGTCCAACACTTGTAATATTGTTTCACCAACTAGCTAACAATAACACATTTTCTTGGTGAGAACAAAACCTAGAGAGTGAATTCCTTTCAATATCCACGAGCCTATCACATTCACCATGCACAACATCTACCCAATTAGACCCATTTCATCCTCTTGATCAGAAGTACTACACCTAATAACTGAAACATCAACTATATTAACACCACATGCACAAACAACCCTTAACATATTCAGAAAATCAATATTATTTCGAACCATACAATTCAGATGGCCCATAATAGAATATGAAATACACATCGTCTTAGGTTTCAAATTCTCCTATGTTTTACACAAAATGCCAACCAATTCATCAAAATTCAATTCGCATGAAACATTAATGACAATAGTATCATTCCCATATTTACACAGCAACAATACTGCACTATCTATCTAAACTGAAAGAAAAAACACAAAAAATAACTTGTTCAATATAAAAATACTTAAAAAGAGCAACATAAAAGCCCAAAGAAATTTAATGAGTCCAAAGAAAATCAAAGAGAAATTTACAAACTTATAATTTTCTCTAGACTCAAGTAAAAGTCCAGCGAAATTTACAAACTTATAATTCACCTTCAAGATAACAAAAACAAAATCACAGAGAAAATTAATGAGTCCAGAGAAAATCATAGAGAAAATTAATGCTAACTATTAAACACAATCATAGACAAAAATTACACAGAATATCTGTTATGAAATTATAATATTCTCTATGATATTCACTAGATTACAAGCTTACAATTTTCTCTCTGTGATTGTGCAATATTGGACTCAAATCAAAATTCAGAGAAATTTAAGAACTTATATTCACCTTCATGATAACAAAAACAAAATCACAAAGAAAATTAATGATTCTATAGAACATCACAGAGAAACATCATAGAGAAAATTCATGAGTCTAGAGAAAATCACAGAGAAAATTAATGCTAACTATTTGTAGGGGGGTTCAAGGTTAGGAAGATGATTAGAGAGGCAAAACTATATTAATGGTCCAATAATGGTGGCAAGATTGGAGAGTGAGTAGCTAGGTGAGGGTGAAGCAGGCAACTCAAGCAGAAATGAATGGCAGTGCACAAATGGGCATCACCGGTAAACCTTGCTGCTGCACTTGCCTTCTTGGTTCTATTTAGCCAGCACATGCATTCTCAAGACTCCATTAGCTTGCTATCGGCTATGTTTGTGTTTACCTTAGCACAACCTCCACCCTTAGCCACCTAACCACAAACTCTCCAGCTTTCTAGGGGGAAGGCCACAACCAAGTCTGCTATCAGCCATGTTGTGCCTTAGTACCAAGCCCAAGTGGGCTTCCTTAGTCCTGCTTGTGCGACTAAGGCAGGTTCATGACCTGGGTAATGGAAATGGAGTCCCTTACACTCGGGCTACCCTGCTCCCATCTTCAGGGCATCACTGTGGTAAACTGGTATTTTTAGGCCTGCTATCAGCTCCAACCAGTAAGTCTTGGGGCTTACTATCAGCTCCAAGTTAATGAACTTTGGGGCTTGCTATCAACCCTAGGCTAGTAATGCCTTGGGGCTTGCTATCAGTGCCAAGCATTAGCCTTTACTTGCAGAGGGGAAGCTTCTCCCAAAGGCTGCTATCACCTTGGCGGGATGTTCACTCCGCATGTTAGTTGCGGTAGCTGTAAGTACTACCTCTGCAACTTAGTTGCTTTGGCCTTTTCTTTCCCTCAGCAACGTCAGATGGCTGTGGTAGCCACAATACTTGGAATGGCAGTGGTACCGACAATACTTGAAATGGCAGCACTGAGATAAAGTGCCTCTGCAACTTGGCTGTCGTAAGTGCTACCTCTATAACTTAGTTTCTTTGGCTTTTACTTTCCTTCAACAACTTCAGAGGGCGGCGAAACCGACAATATTGTGAATGGCAGTGTTGAGGCAAAGTGCCTCTGCAACTTGGCCACTACAAGTGTTGCCTCTGCAACTTCACTTAGGTATTTTCCTTCGTGGAGTCCATTTGGACCCTTGGCAGGTCGGATCTGATTCGGCCCATGGTTGGCCCACTTCTCTTGGGCTTTAGTCCATGCTCCTTTTTTCATTTCTAGTCGCCTTAGAAGGGCGACCTCAGCACTTAGGCCCATACTTAATTAGGGGTTTAATTTCTAACCCTTTACATTTGTCCCCTGCATGCATGGGGGACATGTTTCTTGTTTTTCGTGCGTGCATGACGTCAGCAAGTAATCCAGGGGTTACGTCGGTTGGGTCAGAAGTTATGTCGGTTGGGCAGACGTTACATCGATTTTCTGTAGAGTCGTAATAGCTTTGAAAAGGTGTCTTTTGACTAACAGTCATGATGGGCCCAGGGAGGCGTATTGGCACCTTTTTTGCTGCTTTCTCTATAAATAATGCCTCTTGGGTCTAGTGGTTCCTCACTTCCGCCACAACACACTTTCTTGTCTCTTTGTTTTTTTCCCTCTCCAACCCCTACCATCCAAAGCTTTCTTCTCTTTCTTTAATCTTCTTCATGGTTGCCACCAGGTTTTTACCCGACAGAGCTGTCCCACCCAGTACTGAGTGGATGAGGGCCTCATACTTTGGAGGGCTTGCAAACCCATTCTGGAAGGCCGTTGATTCCTTTATTCCTGACGCACCTCCTCTAGAAGAGCCTCTACTCTCTTTTGATGAGGCCTCTTTGTAAGATGCCGACATGGTGAACCGAGTATTTGTGCTGTGGTTCTGTGTAGTGCGCGGTGATTTTCCTCACTCGTACATCCATTACCGCACTCACTCGGGCCCTTTAGCGGACTGGTCTCTTTGGGTTGATGATATCATTGCGGATGATGGTTTCGAGCAGCGCTTGAGGGATGTTCGTCTTTTCAATGCCATTTTGATCTCGAGGGAGTTGTCCATGCACAAAGTGCAGACCAACACTGATACGGTTGTTTCCTGTTGGAGCCGCGACACCCATACCTTCGTTCAGGCTTAGGGGGAAGATAACCCCAACCCTTGAAGATGTTGCTGTTCTCATCTGCCTATGCACTGGTGGGGACTACCCTTTTGATCCCGCGTCCCTGACTACTGTAGAATAGACTGCTGTCACTACTCTCCAAGGTGCCTTTTGAGAGGCACAAAAGTATGGCTCTTGGTACGATCTTTGGACTGGGGAATTGCTTCAAGAGAGGCCCAAGAGGGACAAGACCGCATATCTCTCCTGGTTGAAACATTTTTTAAGGACATGCAACCGGTTGTGGGTGACATTACCGAAGACAGTTATAAGTCTATAGTTGGGTCGGGCTACCACAACAACTTGTACTTGACCGCCTTTGTTAGTTATTTATCTTCTTTTTTGTTCTTCCCAGCAACCTTGCTGAAAGCATCAATCCCTTAGTGTTCCCTACCGCTGTCAGACTCTGTAGCGGCAGCTAGATTCCTTTGGCTCCCCTCTTCTTAGGGAATATGTACTTCTGTCTGGACCTCATTCACTCAGACATGGAGAGATCCATGGGCCACTATGATGTATGGAGCTTCATTCATACTTAGTTTTTGACCGCTTTCTTCTATGAGAGGCTCCTCGCTATGGGCCCTACCCCCAAAGAGCATAAGCTATTTTTTACCGATGAAGTCCTTGATGCAGAGGATCGTCCTGTCCTAGACGATGAGGGATGACCCGTCACAAGACAAGTGTGCCATTCGCTCCCTCGCATCTCCAGGTGGTCTGGTGTTGGCAGCAACAGACCTTTTGTGGACTATATTAACCGCATGGAGGAGTGCGTGTTCTGCCTTTTTACTCAACTTCTTCTAGGCATCTCTGTTGTTCCATTCTATTTTTCTGAGGCTTGTCATGTTGATTTTTCTCTTGACAGTGTCCAGGCCAACTCTCTTCTTATTGCTGCTATGATACGCCCTGGGTTTCTGCTTGTACGGAACAAGCAGGGCATGTCCAGCATCGTCTATCGACCGGACAGGGTCCTTAGATAGTTTGGTATGGATCAGGGTGTCCCACAAGCCCCTTTACCTCAGGTAGATTTTTATTAGAGCTTCTAGCGGTTTACCCCGTGATTATACTGCCCTACTTGTGGAGGGCTTTGGCCTTATGGAGTTGCCCTCACTTGGAAGGGAAGGCACCTTCGCCCCTAGCAACAGGCTATTTTGGCACCGCAACCTCAACTCTTTTTTCAACTTTTGCAATAGTGACCCAGTCATCCCTGCAGTGGAACCTATTTGCAACCTAACTTATCCCTTCCTCTTTCCTTTGGTCGAGGGAAATAGACTAGTGTATTTTTGCCATTTCAAGCTTTTGTCCTTGCCTGCAGTAGAGGAGCCTCATCTATCTGGGGCAATATCCGTCCAGCCTCTGCAAGTTGCTCCTCTCCAAATCGGTACATCAGTAAGCATGACCCGTTCTTGTTTGAGGGTCGTCCAGGAGGCAGCGACATCAGTCGCTGAGGCCCGTGCCTCACCATGTAAGAAGAGACTCCGGAAGGTATCCATATTTCGAAAATATTTCGTATTTTTCATACTTCTTTGGGCATTTTATCTTTACTTTAGTAATCACATGATCTTTTTCCTTTTTAGGGCCCATTGGCTATACCACCTTTGGGCCCTGGAGGTTCTTCTACTGCCATTGGAATTTCCTTAGATTCAGATGACAACGACGACCTTCCCATTGCTTCAAGGGTCACAAGACTAAGAACTCGCAGAATGGTACTTTCAGACGTTGAAGAAGAACCCAGTGTTGAGGCCGAACCAACTATTGAGGCTGAGCCAGTTGTTGAGTTTGAGCCAGATGTTGAGGTTGCAGACATGGAAAGAGGTCGTGATACCCCATTTGTTGAAAATAAACAAGTCCCCCTGTTGTGGAAGCTACAGCGAGTGGTATAGTTGCTGAGGGTGTAGATCCTCCAAACCCTGCTGATTTTGTTCATTCTGACCGCTCCTCCATCGGCGAGGATGATTTTGTTCCAGAGACTTCG
Organism: Camellia japonica; assembly: GCA_030407325.1. Taxonomy (NCBI): domain Eukaryota; kingdom Viridiplantae; phylum Streptophyta; class Magnoliopsida; order Ericales; family Theaceae; genus Camellia; species Camellia japonica. The sequence goes on along the minus strand of JAPPVO010000002.1, from coordinate 109,205,388 downwards.
AGAGAGGAGCGTGGCGTAAGAGAGCCACTAGAAGTTGTACCACCCCTCTTGGGAGCTGTATTTGGGGGTTCTTCCTAGTCCACTGAGTCTCCAATGGTTCCATAGACCCCATTTCCCAATGTTCAAGTTGCTGAGGGAGGTACAGATGTGTAGCTCGGCTTTTTCACGCCCCCTTTCGGAAGCTCGAAAGAAGCCCTACAGTTCAGACTCCCGCGGTTCTGAATCTAATCTCACAAGTGCAATGTGAAATTGATAAACACTAAAAAGTCTAAATCTGGCAAATCATTTTGGAAAATCGATTTTGAATAAAAAATGCCAAAGCTGGGCTACTTTGCCAGATACAGAGTCGCCACCTAAATATTTTTGTTTTGGGGAAATTTAGGAAACCCATAACTCGTGCTAAAGGCCATGTGTCTGTCATCACTAAAGTTGCCTCAGCTCGAGAACTTAGATACGAGAGGGGAAGGTCATGAATTGAGCACCCTTGCTCGCTCGATCAAAGATCGGTCTCCACTAATCATGATATGATTTTTTATCAACATTATGTGCTCTTGTTCCGATTATTAGACTAGCTTTACTACGTGATGCGTACAAGCAAGTATAGACTAGTTTGCTCGAATTGCAACAACTCAATTTCATGTTTGTTTGTGAAAAGGGTTTGAATTTGCCACCTCATGTGGGCTTAAAGTTTGCGAATTTGCCACTCAACAAAGTGGGCTTAAAAGCAGTAAATTTTCCACTAGACATAGTGGGCTTAAACATACATTCATTGAATCTTTCCAATTCAAGCAACAAGCCTTCATCCACAGGCATTCAAACAGTTCATCACTTAAGCATTTAGCCTCATGGCAAGCATGCTAGTCATGGCAATCACTTACACTCATGCAAGTATGCTAAAGCACTAAAAACTCACCTAGTACTCCAAGCTAAGAAGATATGAGTTAGAAAAATATGCATGATTCCTAACTATGTTAAATGTCTAATGCAACACAAGCAATATGCAATTAATAGGCTCGGCTACTAGCATGTCATATGAATCGATTTTAGACATGCGGTCTAAGCACGTATTCGAAGAAGTATTGAAATGACAATGTAGTTTGAATGATGTGCCGAGCCTCGGTTCATGCAATACGAATGAATGGATGCAAGCATAAAGCATTAGGTATGCTAATTGAAACATGTCCCTAATCTAACCATCAATAGCGGATAAATAAAAGGGAGAAAGACATAGGGTTGGAAGACATACACATTATTACATTACGCTCTCACGAAGGAGAGTCCAAATGAATTAAGCTAACTAACTAACTAAGCTAAGCTAAGCTAATTAAGCTAATTATTACAAAACTTGAAATGAATAATTAACTAACTATCTAAGCTAATTAGGAATTTAACTAGGTTAAGCTAATTAAATAATACAATAACAACTAATTAGCTACAACTAATTAGACTAATTAAATATTACAACACAATTTATTATGCTAGTGAAACAATTAAATAATTAAACACATTTGATAAGAGCATAATGGAAGATGGATGGAGGTTACATGCGTATCGCCTGAAAGCTACTCTGTCTGCCCAGGCCATCTCTGTTTCACCTTTAGCCACTACCTCTGTTTTTGCAAAATTGCACTGCTGGCCAGACACCAAGGGCCGACTGTGCATCACTGATGGCTGGCTGGGTATACAGATGGCCGACCGTGCATCAATTTGGTGTAAAGCTCTGTTTCTGTGCTCTGAGGTGAAATCAGTGCAGATAGGGCATTTTCAAGCTCTATTTGTCCTTCCTTCCTTCTCTGTCATGGGAAAGCCTCAAGAGAAGGTCGGGATTGATTTCAAAACCATCAACGAGCAATATGATTTCTTGATGATCTCGGATATCATTTTGGACCAAAATCAATGAATGTAATACAAATGATCATCCCTCATTTTTGTCATGAAATGAACTAAAAAAAAGAAGTTGAGATGCTTCAAGGACATCAAAAACACCATGAATTGATGCTTGATGACCCTTGGCACAAGAAACTTGGCATAACATCCGGCCAAGTTCAAGCTATTAAGCCATTTTCTTTAAGTGTGTTAATCCAAATTTTAAGCCAATTGTTTTAGTCATTGCCATTCATTAGTCCATTTGTCCAAATGTGATGTTAAAGTCCTCTAAACAAGAAATAATGTCAAACAAGAGGTTCTTCTAAGACATCAGAGAGAGACTACACAGTTGACGATGAATCTCCGAAGAGATTAAGCCACTAAGTGTAGGTCTCCTTTACATGTATTGAACAACCTCAATTGGTTGAAACCATTCTCAAGAATGAAAGATATGGACGGTTGATTGATTAGTAAACTTCGACTCCAAACATGAGAAATGAACAAAGAAAGCATAACAAGCAACAAGTATGCCAACTTATGAGACCACAAGTGTATTAAACAAGGCATGAACCAATTGAAAAGGTCTAGACAACCTGAAAACAACCTTTAATACATGAAAATCAGAGGTAGAACATGCATGAAAAGAGCTTGAAAAACTAGACAATAAAGAAGAGAATTAAGGCTAGTAAGCAAGGATAAGAAGGGGTGGCTAATGTAGACACTCCATTTTTGACCGTCCTCAAGACTTGGACGTCACCGCTGGAACACTCGGTGATCATCTATGTTTGTGTTCGTCTTGAGTTCCCGGAGGTCTTGGCTATGCGCCTTGCCTCAGGATCTCTCGACTCGACTGTTTTATGTCTGGTTTTGCACCAAACACTTGTGCTTTGCCTTGGAGGGGCAGGGAATGGCTTGTGGGCCATCGCCACACTCCACCGGCCATGGCTTGAGGCCACCGGCTATGTTTTGTTGCCACCGGCCAAATGTTTGGCCGGCCGGCACTATAGATGGCCGGCCGGCTATCTTTTTTTGGTCAATTGCATCTTTGGCCGGCCGACTACTGTGCATCTGCTTTTGCAGATATTTTGGTGCAACTGGCATGCGCTTGGCTCCCCTCCATACACGTGTATGGAGGGATCTCTCTCTTTAGAAGCTTGTCTTGTAAGCTTACAAGACTAAAAGCTCTATAAAGAGGAGCCTTCTCTCCCTTGGTTAGGGTTAGACATTTTAGACAACTTTTTTTAGGGTTTGAGTTTTAAGGTTAGGGTTTGTTCATATCCTACCTCTATATCTCTCTCTTGTGTGTGTTTTGTCTTACTTTTGCTCACAAACACCCACCATCACACCATCCCTTGGTGCTGAGGCCCTTGAGGGTTATTTTTGGAGGTTTTAGACTGATTTCAACCTAAAGAAGTTGCTGGAGCTCCATTGGTGAAGAGGGTCTTCAAGGGTAAGAAGCTTGTCGCTTTATTCCCCATTTTTGCATTGTATTTTTGCCTACCTTAAAACTATTTTTGGGCTTAGTGTGTAACACAAAAAAGTTTTGTTTTTTAGCCCTCTAAATAGTTGGTTAAGGGTGCTTTGGCATTTGGGGTTGTTTGACCCCTCTTAAGCCTTGAAAGGCCCCATTTTGTGCCATTTTGAGTGAGCTCTGGGACCATTGAGTTTGGGCCTCCTCACCACTGAAATCTTTAGGGATTTCAGAGGTGAGGATGGTGCCTTGAGGTCCTAGCAAGGAGAGGGCCACCCCCTCTCCTTGTTGTCCTTGAAAAGGACCATTTTCGCCTCTTGAGAGAGCACCATGTTTAAGTGTGTGTTGGCCATGCCTTAGCTGATTTTCATGCTTATTATGTCATGATATGCCTTTGTTTTTAGTTGGTTTTGGTACACCATACTTGTTTAGCATACATACCTCGTAATGCCATGATTTGCCTCAATACATGCATAGCGTTTAGACTACCATGCTTTTGTGTTTTGGCCAAACTTTGAGAAGCTTACATGCATGTTTTGATGTGCCAAGGGACTATTTTAAGTCATTTGAGTCATTCATGCCCCGCTTTGTATAGCTACCATGTAATCCCCCTTTGGCTTGCCTTAAGTTTTGGACCTTGGTTGCATGCCATGCTTGTCTTGTTCATTTGATTTGGCATCATATTTAACATGATTTCAGAGCTTAATGTGCATGCTAATTGTCCATGTTTAGTCTCTTTTAAGTGTGCTTAAAAGTTGCTCTTATGTACTAAAGTGTTGGCCTATTAACATGTGCATGTGTGTGTGTGTGTTGGACCTCACTTCCATAGCATTGGCCACTGTTTTGGGCTTAGTATAGAGCTGTCCAATTAGTGTAAGTCCCTCCTTTGCATGTTGTTGCATGCACTCCTTGTATGTTGTAGCATATCGGTGAGTTGTTGCATGGTTGGACTTGCATGTTTGAATGAAGTCACATGTTGGCTTGCATACTTGAACACCCGCATTGCATCTTGCCTACTTGTAGGTTGCATCGCTTCATGCCTTTCATGCTTCTTTACTTAGGTTGTGTGCCTAACATGCTTTTCTTGCTCGCATTGTCCATGTTGCATACTAGTTCGCATGCTTAGATCGCATTGCGTTGGCATGCATGCTTGGCCTCTTGAATCGCTTGTGATAGAGGTTAAGCCCCATTGTTTGATTATGTGCATTGCATTCCATATTAAAATGCACACTTGATTCTTTGGGCCATCATGCATGGAAATGCGTGATTGGTGGTCCAAGAATCGAGGCCCATGTCCCTTTGAGTCATAAACATGATAAGGGATATGATTGGTGCATACATTGCTTGAAATGCATTGCCACGCCAAGTCTTGCCCTCTGCTGCTGTCAAACACAGATTCTGCAGGAATATTTGGCCGGCCGGCTATCTTCATTGCCGACCGGCAATCATTGTTGGCCGATGGATCAAATTTGTGGCCGGTGACCATTCTATATGGCCGGTGGTGTTCCCTAGTATCCAAAAAGCAAACTCTGAGACTTTGGCAGTCATCAGGGGAGCAGAGCAAGGAAAACAGAGGCATCTTGAGCATGGCAATGGATTTTTGGGCGGAATCGAGCGCGCATGCATTGAGCCCTCTGCTGAGGCTGCTGTTTACTGCTTTCTTAGATTAATTAATTTGCTCAATAAATTTAATTGTCTGTAATATTTAATTAGCTAGTTGGTTAGTTAAATTGTAATATTTATTTAGACCCTCCGAGTGAGGGCAAATTTGTAATAAGTGTGGGTGTGTGCATGTCTTCCAAACCCCCACTTCTTTCTCCCTTTTACTTACCTGCTTTTGATGGTTAGTATTAGGGCATATTTACTTTAGCATACCTTATGCTATGCATGCGTGCATCATTCATCAGTATTGCATGCATCGGGCTCGGCGCATCATACTAACTGCATAAGCATTTCAAATCTAACTTGAATATGCTACTTGTGCATTTTCACATGTCATTTATAGACTAGCCGAGCCTACTCTAGTGACATTCCGTATGCGTTGCATTGTCAAACCCAGATTGGTTCCACACTTTCTTCAGCGCGAGCGATGTGTCGCTTTCTTAAAAACTTTTAAAAACAAAATGTTTTGCGCGGTCTTGTGAAGACCTGTGTGGAATCGCTCTTGAGATTGTACAGCCTAGGATTGCTCTTATCCTCAAGGCTCAATTCATTTGTTTTCGAACCTCGAATCCTAGATTCGAAGCAGAACGTTCAATGGTCAACCGCCACGTAAGGCCCGTGTGACCAGATTTGAAGTAGCCCTCGAGCAAGAGGCACCAAAATCAGATCAAGAAGGTTGGATCTCACCGCAAGAAGCTCGTGAAGCAACCGTGATGAATCCTTCTGTAGATCAATATAACAGCCACTCTCCTGGATACAGAGGGCTTCAATTTCAAAACCATTTGGCATGGACTTGTTACACTTTCACCCTTTCAGAGGCTCGCTGGGCCGAAAACCTGGAAGGGCGACCCAGGCAAAAGTTAGAGCAAAGAAAAAATGCAAAAGAAAAAGAAAAGAGAAAAATACAAAAAATACAAAAAATACAAAAGAAAAGAAAAAGAAGAAAATAATAAGTGCAAAAAAGAAAAAAAAGAGAAAAAAGAAAAGAATTAAAAAAAAAAAAAGAAGAAAAAAAAGAAGCTCGCAAGGTCGAAAACCCGCAAAGGGCACCTTGGCAAAAGTTAGAGCCTAAAAAGTGAAGGTTAAAATACCCGAGTGTACCTTAACCGGAACTACATAAGGCTTGATTCCCATGCTTGGGATACGTAGGCAACTTCATCCTGAAGTCCAGCCCCCAACGCTTCCATAGCGTCTCAGTCCATGTCATGGTTTTGATCACCCTTGCCTCCTCCGAATCCGATAGTTCGGTCGTGACAACCGGAACTACGCCATCAACTTCATCCTGAAGTTCAGCCACCAACGCTTTCACAGTGATTGTGTCCATATATTGGTCCTGACCATCATCGTCTTCTCCGTGTCTGAGAATTCATTTGCAATCATCACCGACGAGGACTGGTTTTCAGCATGATGCGGCATCATCCAAACAAGGGGCAACTTTCCGTTGCCATGAGTTGCTACGAGTCACCGTTTAAACCAGGGGCAACTTTCCGTTGCCATGCACCCCTTTCAAGCAAGGGGCAATTTTCCATTGCCTCCGATCCAAGGTTGCGCATCTCGCGGGTAAGTTCCGTGCTCGTTGAGCATCGGCCGGTTGCAAAAATAGTTTTTGAAAATTTTTGGTGAGGTTGACTATTTTCTCGAAAACTATTTCATTTTCAAAACTAGACCATTTCTGGGACCCAAAAGGAAAATTTCAGTGCTTATAGCCTGACTTGCATGATTTTCAAATCAAAAATCGAACAAGTATGTTAATCCGACTCTCATTTTGGTCAAAACTTTTTTTTTTTTAGTAAAAAACCAAAAAATGGTCAAAGTGATGAACTAGGGGCACAGTCGAGTCAGGTGTTCTATCTTTTCCCCCCCCCCCGGTCATCAACATACTTGCCAGGAAGGTACTCTATCCACCGGAAGAGGGCGCAACTAAAGCCGTCTCTAAGGGGCTGAAAGCTCTCAACATCCTCCAAACAACGAGGTATTAAGCCAAGTGCGAAGCACGAGTTGGGATGGATCAAGATACACCATTCCTCGTCTGGAACATCGACTAGACATCGCCGGAAGAAATAGCCGCGAATCAATAGTAGTGGGCGTGAACCCACAATTTCCTATTCACCCATTAATAACCCTGGGGAGGGACAAAAAATGAGAGAATAAAGAATAGAGAGGTGTGAGTCGAGAGAAAAGTAAGAAAAGGGTTTTGAGAGAAAAACCGAGCCTGAGGGCCGAGTGATGTGAGAATCACAAATTAGAAAGGATGGGAATAACACCTGGAAGAACTGGCTCCTCGAGATCTGAGGTCTTTTGTTTTTGTAAACACGTCCGCGTGTCGTGTCTTTTGTCTTGTTTACCTCAACTTTCGTTTTGAGTCTTTTCCGAGCGTGTCTCGTTGTGATTAGGTCGTGTGCCTTTCGTTTGAGTCTTTTTCCGCTGTGTTCAGTCGTAGGCTCGATACCCCGGTTGAAAAACCATTTTTTTCAAAAAAAAAATCGTTTGTGCTCAGAGTGCTGTGCCATTCTCTACATTTAGGCGAACCAAAATGAGGGGAAAATTTGGGGCATTTGACTGTGTTTCAGCTCCAGCCGATTCTGCCTTTGTATCCCGTCTTGTAAGATTAGGCTGTTTGTTCAGGATTTGCTCTGTGCAGAACGAACTGAGTGCTGTGTTATGGGCTGCGTGCAGATTAGTCCCCAGCAGAGTAAAGGCTGTGTGTTCAAAATCAGGCAGTGGGTTGCTTGGGTTGTCTTGCTATTTGTTGGTCAGTTATCTGATTATTACAGTGTGAGTGTTCAATTTTCAGGCAACAAATCAATTTCATTTACATTGAGATGTAATATGGTGTGATGCAATGCAATATATGAGATATACAAATGTAACACTTTTTCAGACAAAAAGTTTGTTTCATTCCATCATCTTTTCAAGTACATAGTTTTGGAAACAAAAATCTGCCTACGGCAGTACAAGGTACTCTAACTACCAACAAAAAGGAAAAAGTACAAAAAAAAGAAGAAAAACAGCAAAAATCTGTATCAATGTCAAGTGGCTCCGGGGGCTATCGGTCCGTCCTAGTCCTCTTCCTGGACGAAGGTCCAGGAGCATCATCAGCACTGTCATCTGAGCCCGAGTCCGAGCCGTCTCTGGTCTCCTCCTCCGACGACTCTGCCTCTGCCTCTGCCTCTGCCTCCGCCTCAGACGACTCCTCGTCATCATCCGGAACCGGCGCCCGTGAGCTACTCCCGACGTGAGTGCGCCTCGCCTTGGTGCGGGGGAATACTCTGCCTTCCTCATCTCTCCCTCGGACAGGAACAGTAGGCGTGGCTGGAACACCTCCTACAGTGGGAATCTGGAAGGGAGGCTGAAAACTACAAAAGGCAAATGCATCAGTATACTGGGAACAGTTTATCAGTGCAGAATGCAGTGTATGAGTACAGTGTCAGTATGCCGTGAGCAGTTTATCAGTACAGAATGCAGTGTATGAGTACAGTGTATGAATGCTGTGAGATCAGTATGTCAAGTGTTGTGTTGTGCATCGGATTGTGTGAAGCAGTTTATGTATGGTTTGAGACCGTGGTCAGAAGAACATACCGGAATACTGTAGAGGGCCAGGAGGTCGAAAGTCCACTGCAACATCCCCATCATGGAGGCATTCAGGTCCAAGGACTACCGGGTGTACTCGGAGGACGCCTGCAAAAGTATTAGATGCATCAGAGTTCTGCGGAATATAGAAGAAATGAAATGAAATGAAACGACAATGCAAGATGCGAAATGCAATAATACATACCGGAGGCAAGTCGGGGACACCGACCAACTCGTGATCAGCTGGAGGAGGGGCAAAGGGGATCTGGTAGATCGCCCCACCCTGCCCTGTGTATGTCAGCGAGGTGGGCAGTGCAGGCCAGCCAGCCCCCCGCCCTCTCTGAGCTCCACACCTACCACGAACCCGGGCCCTCCTCGATGCCCCTGCTCCGGCTCCCGCTCCTGCTCTAGCTACGGGCGCCACGGGCCTCTCTCCCTTAGCTTGACGGCCACCGCTCAGAGGCCGCATGATGTACGTCTGCACGTACTCTCTGTAGTCGCCAATGCCTCTGAAGCGGATCGCTTCCCAGCCGATCGTATACTCGGCCATCTGCTCGGCAGTGAATCTCTCGGTCTCCCTCATGTCCTCCGGAGGGTGAACCGGGACTATCTGCTCTGGTAACCCTAGGGTTTGGCGTAGGAAACGCTCGCCCAGGTACCAAGCCCGACAGACCGGGCCCTCCAGCAGAATCCGGAAACGCGAGGTCTCTTCAGCACCGGCTTATTGGTCTCGAATCGTCGCTGGCGATGGAGCCCAAGGCTGCCAGGTGATCTGAAAATGAAATACAGTTTGTCATCTACTATTGTCGAAAACATACAGTGAAAAGCGAAGCTTAAATAAACTGTAAAGTTGAACGTACCTCTGCGGGAGTGATGGTGTCAAAGTAGCGGCGAAAGAAGCTAAACGTCTCCTGAGGCCTTCGCACACACCTCCCGTCGAAGCGTCGCGAGAACGGGACGACGAGAGGGGTCTCCGTGTCTGGCACTGGGGCTAGTCTGGGGAAGTAAGCATAGACCCACAACTGCAGAGCGAATACCAGTACGCTTATCAGATAAAGCAAAATGTAGAATACAGCAGAAATAACAGGGCCATGTATCGTGCAGTGTATTGTGCAGATAATGTGTTGTGCAGAGTGTGCAGTGTGAGCAGTGTACAGTCAGTGTAAAGCAGAGTATATGTGTGCCGTGTGTACAATATACAGCCAGTTTGAAGCAGACCACAGTGTGTGCAGTGTACAGAGTACAGATAATAGAAAGCGGGAATGTAAAGCAGAAAAAGAAATGTACCTCCCAAGCACGCTAGTAGCCCCCGAGCAACTGTCCGCTGCCACGGGAAGCCGAGCTCATATATGCATAGAGCGTAGCCAGAGCGGCGCCCCCCCAGTCATAGTGCAGGATCTGAGTGACATCCACTAAGGCGCTGAGCAGACAGAGAGGCACGGTATTCTCCCGGTCGGCGAAGATAGTCGTCCTCAGCAGGAACATCAGAAAGCCGCGGGCGTACCGCTCCACTGCCTCCTGAGTCATTAGAGCCCCCTCGATCAAAGCTGGCTGGACCCTGAACTGGACCTCGAACTAGGAATAACGGATGAAGCTTTGACGCGCGAGAGGTAGCGCCTCACCGAGTAGATAGATCTGAGCTGCAGTCCACTCGTCCATATCAGTGTCAAAGGGGATCGGATCACCCCCTACCCCGATGCCTGTGAGCATCGAGAAATCGTAGGGAGTCATCGTCATGTCTCCCGTCGCAGAAAGATGGAACGAGTCGGTGGTGTCCCACCACCTCTCCGCTAGAGCAGCGAGGAGAGGCCTGCTCATAGTAAGTCTGGATAGTCCTCTGCAAAAAGCGTCGAAACCAGCCTGATCCACGATGTGGCGGACCGTATCGGGTAGCTCGGCATACCAATCACGAGCGGTGATATTCCCATACCCCCAGACGGTATGGGAATCTCCCTGTTTTCAAGCAAACAATGGCGAAGCAATGCTAAATATACTAGTTTTGAAAGGCATTCAAAATTGAGATAGATACAACATGTGTGCATGTTTTTAGATTCAAACAGATACCGGATGCCGGTGTGCTTACAGTGAACTACAACGTGTGATGTGTCAGCGTGTTTGCATGGTTCAGTACAAATATAGCATGTGTGCAAGTTTTTCAGATTCAAACAGATATCGGGTACCGGTGTGATTGCAATAAACTACAGTGTGTGCAGTGTGTACTGTGTCGGTGTATTTGAGTGATTCAGAGCCAGCGTAGTGTGTGTGCACGTGTCGGTCTCAAACAGATATCAGTTGCAAGTGTGGTTGCGATCAACTACGGTGTACAGTGCATTAGTGTATCTGAGTTAATCAGTTAAAAGAGTATAATCAGCTATGGCAGTTTTATATTCTACATTGCGGAAAATAAAAACAGAGGAGGAAATGTTACCTCGGAAGCGCCAAAGGACAGGTAAGATGCAGGCTCACGCAAAAGAAGCTCTAGAGGCATCGCCCTATCGAAGCTCCGAAACTGGCGAAGTCCATCGGGAGGCAGCACATGAATCGCCGGCCGGTAAGTCGCCGGGTCAAATGGACGGACGCTCAGGGGGAGAAGCTCAACCACGGGATCCATCTCGTGATCCGGGGGAGTCCCGCCCTGTGGAATATCGTCGGCCATGTCAAATGTGTCGAGGAAAAGGGTCGAAAAAGGAAGACAAAGCTAGAATGCGAAGGGTCAACAAAAAGTCAACCCTCGGGAGGGTGGGAAATGGTCGGAAAAGTCGGAGTATGGAAAATGTGGGAAAATCAAGGGAAACTTGGGGGAAACAAACCCCAAGAAGCGGAAATCGAAAAGGAAGTGCCGAAACGAAGTTTCGATCGGATGAAAATGTTCGAAACGCGATAAACTTCGTGAATCAAACGATGGAACGGGCGTAAAACGCGAGAAAACGGAGAAAGGAAGGGGGGAAAATCTTCTAGAGAGAGAGAGAAGGTAATTTCGGCTAAGGGAAGTGAAAGAAATAGGGTATGAAACCTTATTTTAAAAGACCCAAGGCGAAAAGTCAAAACTGCCCCGAACCAGGCATTTTTGGCCGGTCGACTACATTTTTGGCCGGCCGGCCAAATCTTTGGCCGGTGATGTATTTTGGTGGCCGGTGGATGGTCGGTGGCCTCCCCATGTGGCCGGTGATCCTCCTACAACCTTGTTTGGGTCATATCTGTGATTTGGGACCTTCATTGATTAAGATAGTACAAGAACATGGCATTTCCGAAGCTCAACCGGCCTTCGTTTTGACCTCGGACTGCGTCTTCAGTGCGTGGCACTCGAATTTGTGCACGGTGTATCCTTTCCGTATCCTTTTTGTCTTTTACAAAACTCGAAAGTTGCCCCTGGTGCATCTCAAATCAATCGCACTGTCTTGTGCATTGTATCTCATTCGCGCTATCTTGCGCACCTCAATCGCACTGTCTTGTGCATTGCATCTCATTCGCGCTATCTTGCGCACCTCAATCGCACTGTCTTGTGCATTGCATCTCAATCGCGCTATTTTGCGCATCTCATTGCATTTTGCATGCATTCAATTGCGCTATTTTGCGCATCACACCGTCCTGTGTACTTTACGGTCTGGCGAGACCTTAAACCCGCTTAGTCTGACGAGACTTTAAAACCGCTCGGTTGCATTGTCATGCATTTCAAACTCACATGCATTGTCATGCATTTCAAGCCGCGTGTCGTCGCGCATTAGAAAATTCATGCATTGCCATGCATTTCAAACTCACATGCATTGTCATGCATTTCAAGCCGCGCGTCGTCGCGCATTAGAAAATTCATTGCATTTCAAAGTCACACGTTGTCACGTATTCTAAGTTCATTTGCATTGTTATGCATTCCCCAGCAGCCGGTCTAGGAGACCTTAAATCCTTGGAAGGTGCAAGACCTTCGGTGCATTGGTGTGCATGGTTCATTTGCATTGTCATGCATTTCAAAAACCGGGCGATGCCACGCATTGTAAATAACGCATATCTCATGCATCATTGTAAATACTGCATATGTCATGCATCTCATTATAAAAACATGCATATGTCATGCATTACGTTGTAAATAATGCATATGTCATGCATCATTGTAAACACATGCATATGTCATGCATCATTTTAAATACCGCATATGTCATGCATTTCAAAACAAAAACAAAAAAACAAAAAAACACATGTATATGTCATGCATCATTTTAAATACCGCATATGTCATGCATTTCAAAACAAAAACAAAAAAACAAAAAAACACATGTATATGTCATGCATCATTTTAAATACCGCATATGTCGTGCATTTCAAAAAAAAAAAACAAAAAATATTGCATATTGTAAATATTGCATTTTAGCTTGCATGCATTCATTGCATCACCTCCATCTATAGCTCGCACCTTTCCTTGTTGAGCTTGGTTTGGTATGTGCTCATACTTTTCACGTTGAAGCACAGTTCTGCATGTGTACGCGCCTATTCCTTGATGAACTTGGTTTGAGGGTGGCGGCACCTTTTCTGTGTTAAACATGGCTTGTATGTGTACATGCCCTTCCTAGGCAAGATTTGGCTTGGCCTGCGTGCCTTACCCACCGTATCTATTCCATTCCTTTGCATATTGTAAATATTGCATTTTAGCTTGCATGCATTCATTGCATCACCTCCATCTATGGCTTGCATCTTTCCTTGTCGAGCTTGGTTTGGTATGTGCTCATACTTTTCACATCGAAGCACAGTTCTGCATGTGTACGCGCCTATTCCTTGATGAACTTGGTTTGAGGGTGGCGGCACCTTTTCTGTGTTAGACACGGCTTGTATGTGTACATGCCCTTCCTAGGCAAGATTTGGTTTGGCTGCATGCCATATCCACTGTATATATTGCATTGTAGTGTAATTTTTGGATCCAGCATTAGGATCATTGTTCTTTCCCCAGCGGGTTGTTTCCCCCACTTATGTCATTCCACCTAATACTTGTTCTTGCGTCCGTCTACATCACTCATAGTTCTGCATGTGTACGCGCTTTGAGGGTTGCGGCACCTTTTCTATGGTAGACGGACTTGTTACTTCCATCAATCTATTTGACATTTGTGTGGTTTCGAACCGCTCATGATTGGATCATGATTCAATTGCATTGCATATCATTTGCATTGTTTTAATTGCATTGCATATCATTTGCATTGTTTCAATTGCATTGCATTTTCATTTGCATTATTATACATAGTTTTGTATATATTGCATATCATTTTGCATTTCATTTTGCATTGTCATGCATGTTGCTAACAATATTATACCTGTTAAGTTTGCTTTCTTTTTAGGCACGATATTGTATGTACGGTTCATTTGAGGCTGGTGCAACCAGACAAACCGCACAGGTATTGTATCCTCCGCGTGAGACGTTTTGAGAATTGCATAATTCTCTTACATCCCTTCTGCATTGTAGTGAAGTTGGATTGGTGCACACTTGCTTAAAACTGTTGCATTGTATGTGCTTCGTTACAGCTTTCTTTGCATCATCATAAGTTATGCCCGGCTCTGTGCATTGTCTTGCATTTTGCCCCTGCCTTTGGGCGCATACCTTGTTTGTCTTGCATGCTTTGTCTAAGTCTTCGGCCTTGTCAAAAATGGGTCGTCTCTGGGCTTTGACATTCACTCCCGTCATTGTTATGACTTTCGAGTTCTGTCAAAGAGGGGCAACTGTAGACACCCCATTTTTGACCGTCCTCAAGACTTGGACGTCACCGCTGGAACACTCGGTGATCATCCATGTTTGTGTTCATCTTGAGTTCTCGGAGGTCTTGGCTACGCGCCTTGCCTCAGGATCTCTCGACTCGACCGTTTTGTGTCTGGTTTTGCACCAAACACTTGTGCTTTGCCTTGGAGGGGCAGGGAATGGCTTGTGGGCCATCCCCACACTCCACCGGCCATGGCTTGAGGCCACCGGCTGTGTTTTGTTGCCACCGGCTAAATGTTTGGCCGGCCGGCACTATAGATGGCCGGTCGGCTATCTTTTTTTGGTCAATTACATCTTTGGCCGGTCGACTACTGTGCATCTGCTTTTGCAGATATTTTGGTGCAGCTGGCATGCACTTGGCTCCCCTCCATACACGTGTATGGAGGGATCTCTCTCTTTAGAAGCTTGTCTTGTAAGCTTACAAGACTAAAAGCTCTATAAAGAGGAGCCTTCTCTCCCTTGGTTAGGGTTAGACATTTTAGACAACTTTTTTTAGGATTTGAGTTTTAGGGTTAGGGTTTGTTCATATCCTACCTCTATATCTCTCTCTTGTGTGTGTTTTGTCTTACTTTGCTCACAAACAGCCACCATCACACCATCCCTTGGTGCTGAGGCCCTTGAGGGTTATTTTTGGAGGTTTTAGACTGATTTCAACCTAAAGAAGTTGCTGGAGCTCCATTGGTGAAGAGGGTCTTCAAGGGTAAGAAGCTTGTCCCTTTATTCCCCATTTTTGCATTGTATTTTTTCCTACCTTACAACTGTTTTTGGGCTTAGTGTGTAACACAAAAAAGTTCTATTTTTTAGCCCTCTAAATAGTTGGTTAAGGGTGCTTTGGCATTTGGGGTTGTTTGACCCCTCTTAAGCCTTGAAAGGCCCCATTTTGTGCCATTTTGAGTGAGCTCTGGGACCATTGAGTTTGGGCCTCCTCACCACTGAAATCTTTAGGGATTTCAGAGGTGAGGATGGTGCCTTGAGGTCCTAGCAAGGAGAGGGCCACCCCCTCTCCTTGTTGTCCTTGAAAAGGACCATTTTCGCCTCTTGAGAGAGCACCATGTTTAAGTGTGTGTTGGCCATGCCTTAGCTGATTTTCATGCTTATTATGTCATGATATGCCTCTGTTTTTAGTTGGTTTTGGTACACCATGCTTGTTTAGCATACATACCTCGTAATGCCATGATTTGCCTCAATACATGCATAGCGTTTAGACTACCATGCTTTTGTGTTTTGGCCAAACTTTGAGAAGCTTACAGCATGTTTTGATGTGCCAAGGGACTATTTTAAGTCATTTGAGTCATTCATGCCCCGCTTTGTATAGCTACCATGTAATCCCCCTTTGGCTTGCCTTAAGTTTTGGACCTTGGTTGCATGCCATGCTTGTCTTGTTCATTTGATTTGGCATCATATTTAACATGATTTCAGAGCTTAATGTGCATGCTAATTGTCCATGTTTAGTCTCTTTTAAGTGTGCTTAAAAGTTGCTCTTATGTGCTTAAGTGTTGGCCTATTAACATGTGCATGTGTGTGTGTGTGTTGGACCTCACTTCCATAGCATTGGCCACTGTTTTGGGCTTAGTATAGAGCTGTCCAATTAGTGTAAGTCCCTCCTTTGCATGTTGTTGCGTGCACTCCTTGTATGTTGTAGCATATCGGTGAGTTGTTGCATGGTTGGACTTGCATGTTTGAATGAAGTCACATGTTGGCTTGCATACTTGAACACCCACATTGCATCTTGCCTACTTGTAGGTTGCATCGCTTCATGCCTTTCATGCTTCTTTACTTAGGTTGTGTGCCTAACATGCTTTGCTTGCTCGCATTGTCCATGTTGCATACTAGTTCGCATGCTTAGATCGCATTGCGTTGGCATGCATGCTTGGCCTCTTGAATCGCTTGTGATAGAGGTTAAGCCCCATTGTTTGATTATGTGCATTGCATTCCATATTAAAATGCACACTTGATTCTTTGGGCCATCATGCATGGAAATGCGTGATTGGTGGTCCAAGAATCGAGGCCCATGTCCCTTTGAGTCATAAACATGATAAGGGATATGATTGGTGCATACATTGCTTGAAATGCATTGCCACGCCAAGTCTTGCCCTCTGCTGCTATCAAACACAGATTCTGCAGCAAGATTTGGCCGGCCGGCTATCTTCATTGCCGACCGGCCATCATTGTTGGCCGATGGATCAAATTTGTGGCCGGTGACCATTCTATATGGCCGGTGGTGTTCTCCTTCAGCCGGTGGTGTTCCCTAGTATCCAAAAAGCAAACTCTGAGACTTTGGCAGTCATCAGGGGAGCAGAGCAAGGAAAACAGAGGCATCTTGAGCACGGCAATGGATTTCCGGGCGGAATCGAGCGCGCATGCATTGAGCCCTCTGCTGAGGCTGCTGTTTACTGCTTTCTTAGATTAATTAATTTGCTCAATTAATTTAATTGTCTGTAATATTTAATTAGCTAGTTGGTTAGTTAAATTGTAATATTTATTCGGACCCTCCGAGTGAGGGCAAATTTGTAATAAGTGTGGGTGCGTGTGTGCATGTCTTCCAAACCCCCACTTCTTTCTCCCTTTTACTTACCTGCTTTTGATGGTTAGTATTAGGGCATATTTACTTTAGCATATCTTATGCTATGCATGCGTGCATCATTCATCAGTATTGCATGCACCGGGCTCGGCGCATCATACTAACTGCATAAGCATTTCAAATCTAACTTGAATATGCTACTTGTGCATTTTCACATGTCATTTATAGACTAGCCGACTCTACTCTAGTGACATTCCGTATGCGTTGCATTAGGCATTTAAACATGGACTTGGATCATGCATGATTGCTAACATGTTTCTGTTTTGGCTTGGAGTACTAGGTAAGCTTTTTATGCTTTAGCATACCGCATGCGTGTGAGTGTTGCCATAATAGCATGATTACCATGAGGCTAGCTGCTTATGTGATATAACTGCTTGAATGCCTGTGGATGGAGGTTGAGTTGTTTAAATTGGAACAATGCATTAAAGCTATGAGTTTTAAGCCCACTCGACGGTGGCAAAACCTGCATTTTAGCCTATTTACGAGTAGCAAACCATCTTCAAAACAAACATGAAATGTTTTGTTCCAATTTGGGCGATTTGGCCTATACTTGTTTGCTGTGCGCATAACATAGTAATTCTAGGCTAATAACCAGAATAAGGGCATATGATGTTTTCAAAACAAGATATCACGGTTAGTAGAGGCCGATCTTCGGATCAGGCGAGAGGGGGTGCTCATAGCTGACCTTCCCCAATCGTACCCAAGTTCCCGAGCCGAGGCAACTTTGGTGATGACGGACACGTGGCCTTTGGCACCGAGTCAGGGTTTCCTAAATTCTCCCATAAAAAATATTTAGGTGGTGACTCTGTATCTGGCAAAGCAGTCCATGTTTGGCACTTCTTTTCTAATAATCTGTTTTCTCAAAACGATTTGCCGGATTTGGACTCTTTGGTTCAGATTAAGAACCGTGACAAAATCGAGTCCGAACTGTAACCCCGAGCAAGGTCCCCCCCCCGCGGGGTTGTTACAGTTTCTGGCGACTCGAACTCGTGATATCTTGTTTTGATTTCACTTATGTGTCTCTTTGCATTGCATGTGCATTGGTGCGCCTAGGACACCGTGTTTGCCATCTGCCATTCCTAAACGGTTTGCCGAAGGCTTGTCTTGTCAAGACATGACCATAAGGCTGACCGGTTGTGGGCTCTGACAGTATGGGAACACAAACCCTGGTTTTACTGGGCACCCTTTTCGACCATTCGACCTAGTGCATATTCGGAATCCATAGTGACCATTCCAAACTAGGACAGGTTGCTTACCCGATGTTAGGTTGTTTGAAACCGCTGCGTGCGTAGTGAAACCCTAGCTCCTGACACAATAGGACAGGGAAACCCTACCCCAACATAGGGGTGTTTTGGCTCTCTTTTACTTGCTATGTGCTTTTAGAGTGTACCTCTACAGGAACGCGCATATCAGTTCGCAAGTTTGAGTATCAGGCCTGCAGGCATCAGTATCAGTGTTTCTGAGAAACAGTTATATCTGCGGGTATCCGACTCCATGTTTTGGGGTAGTGATTTTTGGGAAACAGTGATCAGTATTAGAGTACAGCTGTTCAGCTATGTCTGTGTTTGTTCTGATTGAGCCGAAATGCTGTATGTTTTCTCTTTCAGTTCAGAGATTCAGTACAGAATAGCCGATATTCTCCCTCGCTGAGGCAAGGCAGACATCTGATTCGTCAATCACCGTTCAGATTAGCAGACCTATGATGATGCAGAATTCGGAAGAGATTGTGGTTATGACAGCCGCATTAGATCAAGAAATCACTCTGCAAAGTGAAACCAATGTCGATGTGCCGCATCCACCCAGGTCGCCTGCCGCGCACCCGATCTGGACTTTGCAGTTGTATCAGGCCCGTGAGCCCACCACATTCGAGTTGATGGGGGATGATAGGTGACCTCCAGAGGTCCGTGGCGGATCTTGCCTACGGAATGTCAGCTTCGCCACCAGCTACACCATATGCCGGGCATTTTGTACCCCAAGAGCCCCCATTACTGGGACGGATTGTGATCGAGCTTAGCCAACCGGAGGTGGCCTCCAACTATAACAATGACATATCAACGTCAACCCGAACTTCCGATCAGGCCGAGGCCAGAGGTAAAGACAAAATGAAGGCAGATGCCGATCCCATGGAACAAATGATGTGGGCAGTCGAGGCTTTGAAAGCCGGGGGGATGAGTAAGCAAAAGGTATTCGCAGTCCTGACCAAGACTGTGGATGATGTTTTCCCCGCTTCGACTGAAGGCAGTACCAGCCAATCAGAAAACCGGGACAGGCCCCGTCATGCCAGAACAGTTCCTTCTGCTCCCAACCCTGCACCTGGGAAAGATAAGAAAGTCAAGGTAGTGCCTGCCGACTCTTTCGCTAGTGCGTCTAGCAAGAATACTTAGACTTCAAAGTACCTGCCCCGAGGGCGTAGGGTCTTTCACGCTCTTTACATGCCATTGTCCAAGGCACTTCAGATCCTTGCCGAAAGAGGGCACCTTAAACCCCTGGAGCCCAGGCGTCTCCCGAAGAATCTCCCTCCCACACATGATGCTGCTTTGTACTGTGCGTACCACCAGCAAACTGGTCATGCTACTGACAATTGTTTCCGCCTCCGTCACGAGGTGCAAGATTTGATCGACAACGAGGTTATCCTCCCGCCCACCTCAGCCAAGTTCGTTACAACTCAGCTATTGGATTTTGAGGATACTGATACTGCGAGTATGTGATCAGGGAGTGAACTACCTGCGGGCAACGCTGGGTGTATTTCGAATGTGGCGTCTGGCACGCATTTTTGAGCATCTACGATTGCTAGTTTTGTAAATTCTGGCTTGGATGCCGAGTCAGTCTTTTGTTTTGTTTTGAGTCTGTCTCATTGTCGTGAGTCAGTCCTTTTTGCTTAAGGGTCTGTCTTGTTGTAGCGAGTCAGTCCCCTTGTATAGAATACTAGGTGATTTCGGGGTTGTCGCCTCGAACACCATTTTGTCTTGTAATTACTCCTTTTGCTTTCTTTTTAAGTCTGCCTCTGCTGTGGAGCCAGTCGCAACCAGGAAATTTGAATGAAACAGCTACGGCTATCATGTTTCCATGCTTATTGCTACCTTAGGCTGGTTGTGCTAGAAGATTTGAATGGGACAACAGTACATTCCACCTGCTCTCTTGTGCCCTGAAAATTGTTGTAATGACCTAAGTTTTTCCAAAACCTTTTTTAGCACTGTGGTGATAAAAACAAAGAGGAAGGAATTCCTCGGGTTTTACAAAACTTTGATCAAATTGAGAGAAAGATAGGCATGCTAAGCCCTTAATGAATGAAATCATGCTTGTTAGCGTGAGTACTGAGAAGGACCCTGGCTTGACCCAGATTGGTTCCACACTTTCTTCAGCGCGAGCGATGTGTCGCTTTCTTAAAAACTTTTAAAAACAAAATGTTTTGCGCGGTCCTGTGAAGACCTGTGTGGAATCGCTCTTGAGATTGTACAGCCTAGGATCGCTCTCAGCCTCAAGGCTCAATTCATTTGTTTTCGAACCTCGAATCCTAGATTCGAAGCAGAACGTTCAACGGTCAACCGCCACGTAAGGCCCGTGTGGCCAGATTTGAAGTAGCCCTCGAGCAAGAGGCACCAAAATCAGATCAAGAAGGTCGGATCTCACCGCAAGAAGCTCGTGAAGCAACCGTGATGAATCCTTCTGCAGATCAATATAACAGCCACTCTCCTGGATACAGAGGGCTTCAATTTCAAAACCATTTGGCATGGACTTGTTACACTTTCACCCTTTCAGAGGCTCGCTGGGCCGAAAACCCGAAAGGATGACCCAGGCAGAAGTTAGAGCAAAGAAAAAATGCAAAAGAAAAAGAAAAGAGAAAAATACAAAAAATACAAAAAATGCAAAAGAAAAGAAAAAGAAGAAAATAATAAGTGCAAAAAAGAAAGAAAAAGAGAAAAAAGAAAAGAATTGAAAAAAAAGAAGAAGAAAAAAAAGAAGCTCGCAAGGTCGAAAACCCGCAAAGGGCACCTTGGCAAAAGTTAGAGCCTAAAAAGTGAAGGTTAAAATACCCGAGTGTACCTTAACCGGAACTACATAAGGCTTGATTCCCATGCTTGGGATACGTAGGCAACTTCGTCCTGAAGTCCTGCCCCCAACGCTTCCATAGCGTCTCAGTCCATGTCATGGTTTTGATCACCCTTGCCTCCTCCAAATCCGATAGTTCGGTCGTGACAACCGGAACTACGCCATCAACTTCATCCTGAAGTTCAGCCACCAACGCTTTCACAGTGACTGTGTCCATATATTGGTCCTGACCATCATTGTCTTCTCCGTGTCTGAGAATTCATTTGCAATCATCATCGACGAGGACTGGTTTTCAGCATGCGGCGACATCATCCAAACAAGGGGCAACTTTCCGTTGCCATGAGTTGCTACGAGTCACCGTTTAAACCAGGGGCAACTTTTCATTGCCACGCACCCCTTTCAAGCAAGGGGCAATTTTCCATTGCCTCCGATCCCAGGTTGCGAATCTCGCGGGTAAGTTCTGTGCTCGTTGAGCATCGGCCGGTTGCAAAAATAGTTTTTGAAAATTTTTGTTGAGGTTGACTATTTTCTCGAAAACTATTTCATTTTCCAAAACTAGACCATTTCTGGGACCCAAAAGGAAAATTTTCAGTGCTTATAGCCTGACTTGCATGATTTTCAAATCAAAAATCGAACAAGTATGTTAATCCGACTCTCATTTTGGTCAAAACTTTTTTTTTTTAGTAAAAAACCAAAAAATGGTCAAAGTGATGAACTAGGGGCATAGTTGAGTCAGGTGTTCTGTCTTTCCCCCCCGTCATCAACATACTTGCCAGGAAGGTACTCTATCCACCGGAAGAGGGCGCAGCTAAAGCCGTCTCTAAGGGGCTGAAAGCTCTCAACATCCTCCAAACAACGAGGTATTAAGCCAAGTGCGAAGCATGAGTTGGGATGGATCAAGATACACCATTCCTCGTCTGGAACATCGACTAGACGTCGCCGGAAGAAATAGCCGCGAATCAATAGTAGTGGGCGTGAACCCACAACTTCCTATTCACCCATTAATAACCCTGGGGAGGGACAAAAAATGAGAGAATAAAAATAGAGAGGTGTGAGTCGAAAGAAAAGTAAGAAAAGGGTTTTGAGAGAAAAACCGAGCTTGAGGGCCGAGTGATGTGAGAATCACAAATTAGAAAGGGTGGGAATAACACCTGGAAGAACTGGCTCCTTGAGATCTGAGGTCTTTTGTTTTTGTAAACACGTCCGCGTGTCGTGTCTTTTGTCTTGTTTACCTCAACTTTCATTTTGAGTCTTTTCTGAGCGTGTCTCGTTGTGATTAGGTCGTGTGCCTTTCGTTTGAGTCTTTTTCCGCTGTGTTCAGTCGTAGGCTCGATACCCCGGTTGAAAAACCATTTTTTTCAAAAAAAAAAAAAATCGTTTGTGCTCAGAGTGCTGTGCCATTCTCTACATTTAGGCGAACCAAAAGGAGGGGAAAATTTGGGGCATTTGACTGTGTTTCAGCTCCAGCCGATTCTGCCTTTGTATCCCATCTTGTGGCATTTGGGGCATTTGACTGTGTTGTCAGATTAGGCTGTTTGTTCAGGATTTGCTCTGTGCAGAACGAACTGAGTGCTGTGTTATGGGCTGCGTGCAGATTAGTCCCCAGCAGAGTAAAGGCTGTGTGTTCAGAATCAGGCAGTGGGTTGCTTGGGTTGTCTTGCTATTTGTTGGTCAGTTATCTGATTATTACAGTGTGAGTGTTCAATTTTCAGGCAACAAATCAATTTCATTTACATTGAGATGTAATATGGTGTGATGCAATGCAATATATGAGATATACAAATGTAACACTTTTTCAGACAAAAAGTTTGTTTCATTCCATCATCTTTTCAAGTACATAGTTTTGGAAACGAAAATCTGCCTACGGCAGTACAAGGTACTCTAACTACCAACAAAAAGGAAAAAGTACAAAAAAAAGAAGAAAAACAGTAAAAATCTGTATCAATGTCAAGTGGCTCCGGGGGCTATCGGTCCGTCCTAGTCCTCTTCCTGGACGAAGGTCCAGGAGCATCATCAGCACTGTCATCTGAGCCCGAGTCCGAGCCGTCTCCGGTCTCCTCCTCCGACGACTCTGCCTCTGCCTCCGCCTCTGCCTCAGACGACTCCTCGTCATCATCCGGAACCGGCGCCCATGAGCTACTCCCGACGTGAGTGCGCCCCGCCTTGGTGCGGGGGAATACTCTGCCCTCCTCATCTCTCCCTCGGACAGGAACAGTAGGCGTGGCTGGAACACCTCCTACAGTGGGAATCTGGAAAGGAGGCTGAAAAGTACAAAAGGCAAATGCATCAGTATATCGGAAACAGTTTATCAGTGCAGAATGCAGTGTATGAGTGCAGTGTCAGTATGCCGTGAGCAGTTTATCAGTACAGAATGCAGTGTATGAGTACAGTGTATGAATGCCGTGAGATCAGTATGTCAAGTGTTGTGTTGTGCATCGGATTGTGTGAAGCAGTTTATGTATGGTTTGAGACCGTGGTCAGAAGAACATACCGGAATACTGTAGAGGGCCAAGAGGTCGAAAGTCCGCTGCAACATCCCCATCATGGAGGCATTCAGCTCCAAGGACTACCGGGTGTACTCGGAGGACGCCTGCAAAAGTATTAGATGCATCAGAGTTCTGCGGAATATAGAAGAAATGAAATGAAATGAAACGACAATGCAAGATGCGAAATGCAATAATACATACCGGAGGCAAGTCGGGGACACCGACCAACTCGTGATCAGCTGGAGGAGGGGCAAAGGGGATCTGGTAGGTCGCCCCACCCTGCCCTCTGTATGTCAGCGAGGTGGGCAGTGCAGGCCAGCCAGCCCCCCGCCCTCTCTGAGCTCCACCCCTACCATGAACCCGGGCCCTCCTCGATGCCCCTGCTCCGGCTCCCGCTCCTGCTGTAGCTACGGGCGCCACGGGCCTCTCTCCCTCAGCTCGACGGCCACCGCTTAGAGGCCGCATGATGTACGTCTGCACGTACTCTCTGTAGTCGCCAATCCCTCTGAAGCGGATCGCCTCCCAGCGGATCGTATACTCGGCCATCTGCTCGGCAGTGAATCTCTCGGTCTCCCTCATGTCCTCCGGAGGGTGAACCGGGACTATCTGCTCTGGTAACCCTAGGGTCTGGCGTAGGAAACGCTCGCCCAGGTACCAAGCCCGACAGACCGGGCCCTCCAGCAGAATCCGGAAATGCGAGGTCTCCTCAGCACCGGCGAATCGGTCTCGAATCGTCGCTGGCGATGGAGCCCAAGGCTGCCAGGTGATCTGAAAATGAAATACAGTTTGTCATCTACTATTGTCGAAAACATACAGTGAAAAGCGAAGCTTAAATAAACTGTAAAGTTGAACGTACCTCTGCGGGAGTGATGGTGTCAAAGTAGCGGCGAAAGAAGCTAAACGTCTCCCGAGGCCTCCGCAAACACCTCCCGTCGAAGCGTCGCGAGAACGGGACGACGAGAGGGGTCTCCGTGTCTGGCACTGGGGCTAGTCTGGGGAAGTAAGCATAGACCCACAACTGCAGAGCGAATACCAGTACGCTTATCAGATAAAGCAAAATGCAGAATACAGCAGAAATAACAGGGCCATGTATCGTGCAGTGTATTGTGCAGATAATGTGTTGTGCAGAGTGTATAGTGTGAGCAGTGTACAGTCAGTGTAAAGCAGAGTATATGTGTGCCGTGTGTACAATATACAGCCAGTTTGAAGCAGACTACAGTGTGTGCAGACTACAGAGTACAGATAATAGAAAGCGGGAATGTAAAGCAGAAAAAGAAATGTACCTCCCAAGCACGCCAGTAGCCCCCGAGCAACTGTCCGTTGCCACGGGAAGCCGAGCTCATATATCCATTGAGCGTAGCTAGAGCAGCGCCCCTCCAGTCATAGTGCAGGATCTAAGTGACATCCACTAACACGCTAAGCAGACAGAGAGGCACGGTATTCGCCCGGTCGGCGAAGATAGTCGTCCCCAGTAGGAACATCAGAAAGTCGCGGGCGTACCGCTCCACCGCCACCTGAGTCATCGGAGCCCCCTCGATCAAAGCTGGCTGGACCCTGAACTGGACCTCGAACCAGGAATAACGGACGAAGCCTGGACGCGCGAGAGGTGGCGCCTCACCGAGTAGATAGATCTGAGCCGCAGTCCACTCGTCCATATCAGTGTCAAAGGGGATCGGATCACCCCTACCCCGATGCCTGTGAGCATCGAGAAATCGTAGGGAGTCATCGTCATGTCTCCCGTCGCAGAAAGATAGAACGAGTCGGTGGTGTCCCACCACCTCTCCACTAGAGCAGCGAGGAGAGGCCTGCTCGTAGTAAGTCTGGATAGTCCTCTGCAAAAAGCGCCGAAACCGGCCTGATCCACGATGTGGCGGACCGCATCGGGTAGCTTGGCATACCAATCATGAGCGGTGATATTCCCATACCCCCGGACGGTATGGGAATCTCCTTGTTTTCAAGCAAACAATGGCGAAGCAATGCTAAATATACTAGTTTTGAAAGGCATTCAAAATTGAGATAGATACAGCATGTGTGCATGTTTTCAGATTCAAACAGATACCGGGTGCCGGTGTGCTTACAGTGAACTACAATGTGTGATGTGTCAGCATGTTTGCATGGTTCAGTACAAATATAGCATGTGTGCAGGTTTTTCAGATTCAAACAGATATCGGGTACCGGTGTGATTGCAATAAACTACAGTGTGTGCAGTGTGTACTGTGTCGATGTATTTGAGTGATTCAGAGCCAGCGTAGTGTGTGTGCACGTGTCGGTCTCAAACATATATCAGTTGCAAGTGTGGTTGCGATCAACTACGGTGTACAGTGCATCAGTGTATCTGAGTTAATCAGTTAAAAGAGTATAATCAGTTATGGCAGTTTTATATTCTACATTGCGAAAAATAAAAACAGAGGAGGAAATGTTACCTCGGAAGTGCCGAAGGACAGGTGAGATGCAGGCTCACGCAAAAGAAGCTCTAGAGGCATCGCCCTATCGAAGCTCCGAAACTGGCGAAGTCCATCGGGAGGCAGCACATGAATCGCCGGCCGGTAAGTCGCCAGGTCAAATGGACGGACGCTCAGGGGGAGAAGCTCAACCATGGGATCCATCTCGTGATCCGGGGGAGTCCCGCCCTGTGGAATATCGTCGGCCATGTCAAATGTGTCGAGGAAAAGGGTCGGAAAAGGAAGACAAAGCTAGAATGCGAAGGGTCAACAAAAAGTCAACCCCCGGGAGGGTGGGAAATGGCCGAAAAAGCCGGAGTATGGAAAATGTGGGAAAATCAAGGGAAACTTGGGGGAAACAAACCCCAAGAAGTAGAAATCGAAAAGGAAGTGCCGAAACGAAGTTTCGATCGGATGAAAATGTTCGAAACGCGATAAACTTCGCGAATCAAACGATAGAACGGGCATAAAACGAGAGAAAACGGAGAAAGGAAGGGGGGAAAATCTTCTAGAGAGAGAGAGAAGGTAATTTCGGCTAAGGGAAGTGAAAGAAATAGGGTACGAAACCCTATTTTAAAAGACACAAGGCGAAAAGTCAAAACTGCCCCGAACCAGGCATTTTTTGTCGGTCGGCTACATTTTTGGCCAGCTGGCCAAATCTTTGGCCGGTGATGTATTTTGGTGGCCGGTGGGTGGTCGGTGGCCTCCCCATGTTGCCGGTGATCCTCCTACAACCTTGTTTGGGTCAGATCTGTGGTTTGGGACCTTCATTGATTAAGATAGTACAAGAACGTGGCATTTCCGAAGCTCAACCGGCCTCCGTTTTGACCTCGGACCGCGTCTTCATTGCGTGGCACTCGAATTTGTGCACGGTGTATCCTTTCCGTATCCTTTTGTCTTTTACAAAACTCAAAAGTTGCCCCTGGTGCATCTCAAATCAATCGCACTGTCTTGTGCATTGTATCTCATTCGCGCTATCTTGTGCACCTCAATTGCACTGTCTTGTGCATTGCATCTCAATCGCGCTATTTTGCGCATCTCATTGCATTTTGCATGCATTCAATCGCGCTATTTTGCGCGTCACACCATCCTGTGTACTTTACGGTTTAGCGAGACCTTAAACCCGCTTAGTCTGACGAGACTTTAAAACCGCTCGGTTGCATTGTCATGCATTTCAAACTCACATGCATTGTCATGCATTTCAAGCCGCGCGTCGTCGCGCATTAGAAAATTCATGCATTGTCATGCATTTCAAACTCACATGCATTGTCATGCATTTCAAGCCGCGCGTCGTCGCGCATTAGAAAATTCATTGCATTTCAAAGTCACACGTTGTCACGTATTCTACGTTCATTTGCATTGTTATGCATTCCCTAGTAGCCGGTCCAGGAGACCTTAAATCCTTGGAAGGTGCAAGACCTTCGGTGCATTGGTGTGCACGGTTCATTTGCATTGTCATGCATTTCAAAAACCACGCGATGCCACGCATTGTAAATAACGCATATGTCATGCATCATTGTAAATACTGCATATGTCATGCATCTCATTGTATAAACATGCATATGTCATGCATTACGTTGTAAATAATGCATATGTCATGCATCATTGTAAACACATGCATATGTCATGCATTACGTTGTAAATAATGCATATGTCATGCATCATTGTAAACACATGCATATGTCATGCATCATTTTAAATACCGCATATGTCATGCATTTCAAAACAAAAACAAAAAAACACATGCATATGTCATGCATCATTTTAAATACCGCATATATCATGCATTTCAAAAAAAAAAAACAAAAAATATTGCATATTGTAAATATTGCATTTTAGCTTGCATGCATTCAGTGCATCACCTCCATCTATAGCTCGCACCTTTCCTTGTTGAGCTTGGTTTGGTATGTGCTCATACTTTTCACGTTGAAGCACAGTTCTGCATGTGTACGCGCCTATTCCTTGATGAACTTGGTTTGAGGGTGGCGGCACCTTTTCTGTGTTAAACATGGCTTGTATGTGTACATGCCCTTCCTAGGCAAGATTTGGCTTGGCCTGCGTGCCTTACCCACCGTATCTATTCCATTCCTTTGCATATTGTAAATATTGCATTTTAGCTTGCATGCATTCATTGCATCACCTCCATCTATGGCTTGCATCTTTCCTTGTCGAGCTTGGTTTGGTATGTGCTCATACTTTTCACATCGAAGCACAGTTCTGCATGTGTACGCGCCTATTCCTTGATGAACTTGGTTTGAGGGTGGCGGCACCTTTTCTGTGTTAGACACGGCTTGTATGTGTACATGCCCTTCCTAGGCAAGATTTGGTTTGGCTGCATGCCATATCCACTGTATATATTGCATTGTAGTGTAATTTTTGGATCCAGCATTAGGATCATTGTTCTTTCCCCAGCGGGTTGTTTCCTCCACTTATGTCATTCCACCCAATACTTGTTCTTGCGTCCGTCTACATCACTCATAGTTCTGCATGTGTACGCGCTTTGAGGGTTGCGGCACCTTTTCTATGGTAGACGGACTTGTTACTTCCATCAATCTATTTGACATTTGTGTGGTTTCGAACCGCTCATGATTGGATCATGATTCAATTGCATTGCATATCATTTGCATTGTTTTAATTGCATTGCATATCATTTGCATTGTTTCAATTGCATTGCATTTTCATTTGCATTATTATACATAGTTTTGTATATATTGCATATCATTTTGCATTTCATTTTGCATTGTCATGCATGTTGCTAACAATATTATACCTGTTAAGTTTGCTTTCTTTTCAGGCACGATATTGTATGTACGGTTCATTTGAGGCCGGTGCAACCAGACGAACCGCACAGGTATTGTATCCTCCGCGTGAGACGTTTTGAGAATTGCATAATTCTCTTACATCCCTTCTACATTGTAGTGAAGTTGGATTGGTGCACACTTGCTTAAAACTGTTGCATTGTATGTGCTTCGTTACAGCTTTCTTTGCATGATCATAAGTTATGCCCGGCTCTGTGCATTGTCTTGCATTTTGCCCCTGCCTTCGGGCGCATACCTTGTTTGTCTTGCATGCTTTGTCTAAGTCTTCGGCCTTGTCAAAAATGGGTCGTCTCTGGGCTTTGACATTCACTCCCGTCAATGTTATGACTTTCGAGTTCTGTCAAAGAGGGGCAACTGTAGACACCCCATTTTTGACCATCCTCAAGACTTAGACGTCACCGCTGGAACACTCGGTGATCATCCATGTTTGTGTACGTCTTGAGTTCCCGGAGGTCTTGGCTACGCGCCTTGCCTCAGGATCTCTCGACTCGACTGTTTTGTGTCTGGTTTTGCACCAAACACTTGTGCTTTGCCTTGGAGGGGCAGGGAATGGCTTGTGGGCCATCCCCACACTCCACCGGCCATGGCTTGAGACCACCGGCTGTGTTTTGTTGCCACCGGCTAAATGTTTGGCCGGCCGGCACTATAGATGGCCGGCCGGCTATCTTTTTTTGGTCAATTGCATCTTTGGCCGACCGACTACTGTGCATCTGCTTTTGCAGATATTTTGGTGCAGCTGGCATGCACTTGGCTCCCCTCCATACACGTGTATAGAGGGATCTCTCTCTTTAGAAGCTAGTCTTGTAAGCTTACAAGACTAAAAGCTCTATAAAGAGGAGCCTTCTCTCCCTTGGTTAGGGTTAGACATTTTAGACAACTTTTTTTAGGGTTTGAGTTTTAGGGTTAGGGTTTGTTCATATCCTACCTCTATATCTCTCTCTTGTGTGTGTTTTGTCTTACTTTTGCTCACAAACACCCACCATCACACCATCCCTTGGTGCTGAGGCCCTTGAGGGTTATTTTTGGAGGTTTTAGACTGATTTCAACCTAAAGAAGTTGCTGGAGCTCCATTGGTGAAGAGGGTCTTCAAGGGGAAGAAGCTTGTCCCTTTATTCCCCATTTTTGCATTGTATTTTTGCCTACCTTACAACTGTTTTTGGGCTTAGTGTGTGACACAAAAAAATTCTGTTTTTTAGCCCTCTAAATAGTTGGTTAAGGGTGCTTTGGCATTTGGGGTTGTTTGACCCCTCTTAAGCCTTGAAAGGCCCCATTTTGTGCCATTTTGAGTGAGCTCCGGGACCATTGAGTTTGGGCCTCCTCACCACTGAAATCTTTAGGGATTTCAGAGGTGAGGATGGTGCCTTGAGGTCCTAGCAAGGAGAGGGCCACCCCCTTTCCTTGTTGTCCTTGAAAAGGACCATTTTCGCCTCTTGAGAGAGCACCATGTTTAAGTGTGTGTTGGCCATGCCTTAGCTGATTTTCATGCTTATTATGTCATGATATGCCTCTGTTTTTAGTTGGTTTTGGTACACCATGCTTGTTTAGCATACATACCTCGTAATGCCATGATTTGCCTCAATACATGCATAGCGTTTAGACTACCATGCTTTTGTGTTTTGGCCAAACTTTGAGAAGCTTACAAGCATGTTTTGATGTGCCAATGGACTGTTTTAAGTCATTTGAGTCATTCATGCCCCGCTTTGTATAGCTACCATGTAATCCCCCTTTGGCTTGCCTTAAGTTTTGGACCTTGGTTGCATGCCATGCTTGTCTTGTTCATTTGATTTGGCATCATATTTAACATGATTTCAGAGCTTAATGTGCATGCTAATTGTCCATGTTTAGTCTCTTTTAAGTGTGCTTAAAAGTTGCTCTTATGTGCTTAAGTGTTGGCCTATTAACATGTGCATGTGTGTGTGTGTGTTGGACCTCACTTCCATAGCATTGGCCACTGTTTTGGGCTTAGTATAGAGCTGTCCAATTAGTGTAAGTCCCTCCTTTGCATGTTGTTGCGTGCACTCCTTGTATGTTGTAGCATATTGGTGAGTTGTTGCATGGTTGGACTTGCATGTTTGAATGAAGTCACATGTTGGCTTGCATACTTGAACACCCGCATTGCATCTTGCCTACTTGTAGGTTGCATCGCTTCATGCCTTTCATGCTTCTTTACTTAGGTTGTGTGCCTAACATGCTTTGCTTGCTCGCATTGTCCATGTTGCATACTAGTTCGCATGCTTAGATCGCATTGCGTTGGCATGCATGCTTGGCCTCTTGAATCGCTTGTGATAGAGGTTAAGCCCCATTGTTTGATTATGTGCATTGCATTCCATATTAAAATGCACACTTGATTCTTTGGGCCATCATGCATGGAAATGCGTGATTGGTGGTCCAAGAATCGAGGCCCATGTCCCTTTGAGTCATAAACATGATAAGGGATATGATTGGTGCATACATTGCTTGAAATGCATTGCCACGCCAAGTCTTGCCCTCTGCTGCTATCAAACACAGATTCTGCAGCAAGATTTGGCCGGCCGGCTATCTTCATTGCCGACCGGCCATCATTGTTGGCCGATGGATCAAATTTGTGGCCGGTGACCATTCTATATGGCTGGTGGTGTTCTCCTTCAGCCGGTGGTGTTCCCTAGTATCCAGAAAGCAAACTCTGAGACTTTGGCAGTCATCAGGGGAGCAGAGCAAGGAAAACAGAGGCATCTTGAGCATGGCAATGGATTTCTGGGCGGAATCGA
The DNA here is from genome assembly GCA_030407325.1 of Camellia japonica. Taxonomy (NCBI): domain Eukaryota; kingdom Viridiplantae; phylum Streptophyta; class Magnoliopsida; order Ericales; family Theaceae; genus Camellia; species Camellia japonica. The sequence goes on along the minus strand of JAPPVO010000002.1, from coordinate 109,173,961 downwards.
GCGCGCATGCATTGAGCCCTCTGCTGAGGCTGCTGTTTACTGCTTTCTTAGGTTAATTAATTTGCTCAATTAATTTAATTGTCTGTAATATTTAATTAGCTAGTTGGTTAGTTAAATTGTAATATTTATTCGGACCCTCTGAGTGAGGGAAAATTTGTAATAAGTGTGGGTGCGTGTGTGCATGTCTTCCAAACCCCCACTTCTTTCTCCCTTTTACTTACCTGCTTTTGATGGTTAGTATTAGGGCATATTTACTTTAGCATACCTTATGCTATGCATGCGTACATCATTCATCAGTATTGCATGCACCGGGCTCGGCGCATCATACTAACTGCATAAGCATTTCAAATCTAACTTGAATATGCTACTTGTGCATTTTCACATGTCATTTATAGACTAGCCGAGCCTACTCTAGTGACATTCCGTATGTGTTGCATTAGGCCTTTAAACATGGACTTGGATCATGCATGATTGCTAACATGTTTCTGTTTTGGATTGGAGTACTAGGTAAGCTTTTTATGCTTTAGCATACCGCATGCGTGTGAGTGTTGCCATAATAGCATGATTACCATGAGGCTAGCTGCTTATGTGATATAACTGCTTGAATGCCTGTGGATGGAGGTTGAGTTGTTTAAATTGGAACAATGCATTAAAGCTATGAGTTTTAAGCCCACTCGACGGTGGCAAAACCTGCATTTTAGCCTACTTACGAGTAGCAAACCATCTTCAAAACAAACATGAAATGTTTTGTTCCAATTTGGGCGATTTGGTCTATACTTGTTTGCTGTGCGCATAACATAGTAATTCTAGGCTAATAACCAGAATAAGGGCATATAATGTTTTCAAAACAAGATATCACGGTTAGTAGAGGCTGATCTTCGGATCGGGCGAGAGGGGGTGCTCATAGCTGACCTTCCCCAATCGTACCCAAGTTCCCGAGCCGAGGCAACTTTGGTGATGACGGACACGTGGCCTTTGGCACCGAGTCAGGGTTTCCTAAATTCCCCCATAAAAAATATTTATGTGGCGACTCTGTATCTGGCAAAGCAGTCCATGTTTGGCACTTCTTTTCTAAAAATCTGTTTTTTCAAAACGATTTGCCGGATTTGGACTCTTTGGTTCAGATTAAGAACCGTGACAAAATCGAGTCCGAACTGTAACCCCGAGCGAGGTCCCCCCCCCCCCCCCCCCCCGCGGGCTTGTTACCGCTAACCCCTCCACTTTTGAAGCTTCAAAACATGGTTGTTAGCCTTTCTAAAACTCTAAAAATCAGTGTAAATACCAAAGGAAAAGAGTGAAAAAAAAAAAGGTTTGTGTTATAAGTAAAGGTATAGAAAGAGCAAGCTCTCTCTACCCTTTTGGTAACTCTTCAAACCCAACTCGAAACACTTCAAATAAGCTCAAAAGAATCCAAAATAGCAAGAAGTATGAAGTAAGTGATAGAAATGAAGACAAGAGAGAAGAATACAAGCTTATACCTTTCAAGGGGTAAGCTTGTTGTTGATGCTTCAAACTTGGTTTCAATACATTCTCAAGCTTGAATTATACCTCTCCAAGATCAACCAAGGCTCTAGGGTGGTAAGGCAAGGTTATGTATGGTGTATAGAGGTGGTACAAACAAGCTAGGTTAGCTCAAAGATGACTTGTAATCGAAGAAGGAGGAGATAAGAGCTCTCAAGGTGTATATATGACTTCTATATGATAGCTGGCAATCTCTTGCCCAGAACAGTGTTTGTCGCCATTGAAAGCCGACCGGCCATTCATAGCCAGGGCCGGCCATCACAGATGCACGGTTGGGCCTTGATGGCCTCCCCTATTTTTTTGGTTCAAACTCAACTCAGGGTGGGAAAAGGTCCAAAAATGAAACTCATGGGTTCAAACAAGGTAAATGTTGAAGATATGAGGTCATTTCGAGAGCCTGATTGATTCCAAATCGCTGCGAATTCATAATTCAACTTTCATCATTGAGTGCATTGAACCAAGTGTCTGAGTCTTGCGGCCGGTCAAAAATGGGGTGGCTATAGTTGCCCCTCTTTGAGAGAGCTCGAAGTCACGAAATGACATGAGTGAATGTCAAAGCCCGAAGACGACCCATTTTGACAAGGCCGCAAGACTTGGACAAGAACGCAAGACATAAATTAAAATGGTTGTGCCCACAGGCTACCTACTTATCCCTTTGCAAGGAATCAAATCAGCTTAGTTCTAAGACAAGATGCAAATGATATGCACGATGCAAGAACATAATTTATGATCATGCAATGAGGCTGCACAATGAAACATTTGAATGGAAATGCTATGCAAAGAAAATGCCACAGTTAAACAAACTGAAACAAGGCACAAATTCCAATAATAAAAAGAAATAAGTAAATAAACACGCTACGCGTGAGAACCACGTGCCAAACCGCATTTCATGCAGAAATGATGTAAAAAAATTATGCAAGCTTAACTACGCATTGCGTAGGAAAGGCGAAGAGCAACATAACCATCGGGTACACCCGAGGTCTCAACCGAGATCCTAATGGGTTGCACGCGAGAGGAGGAAGGATGGTGTGAAAACTGGGCACACCCAAATGTTTTTAACCAAAGCAAACAATCCTAATGCGTCTCACACGATAGGAGGAAAGGTGGTGTGAACACTAGGATGCACCTGAATGTTTTTAACCGAAGAGCGGTGTGAACACCGGGATGCACCCAAATGTTTTTAACCGATGCAAACAATCCTAACGCGTCTCACGCGATAGGAGAAGAGGTGGTGTGAACACTGGGATATGCCTGAATGTTTTTAACCAAAGGGTGGTGTGAACACCGGGACACACTCAAATGTTTCCAACTGAAGGGTTGGTGTGAACACCAGGACGCACCCGAGTGCTTTTAACCAAAGGGGGTGGTGTGAACACCAGGACGCACCCGAATGTTTTTAACTGATGCAAACAATCCTAACGTGTCTCACGCGAGAGGAGGAACAGTAAAAGGATGCGTCCCGAAGGGCACAAATGATTTTACGTGGAACTCCTCTGAATGAACCGTACATATAATATCGTGTACTTCCTTGAATGAACCCTACATACAATATCGTGTTGGTAAGAAATGATGAAATGAATTACGAACTGAACATGACAAGTCATCAATGACTAAAATAGTTTAAACAAGATAAATCACGAAGTTTAAACTAATGAAATAAAATCAACATAAATCAAATTATGCTCTCACGCAACGAAACAAAACGAAATGGATATCCTACTTCATCTCTTCACTTCTTTTGATCTCTTTGCAATTTTGCCTTCATTGCTTGTTTTCTCCTCTCTCTCTTTCTTTCTTTCTTTTCTTCTTCTCTTTTTTTCAACACTCATTTTTCTTGTTATCATACAACTCCTTACTACACTTAAATCAAAACCCGAGACTATAACTCAGAAATTAAAATAATGATGAAATAAAAAATTCAGCAACACACACAAAACAAAACAAAAAGAAAACAGAAAACAGAAAAAAAAAAAAAAGAATTGAAATCACCGAACTGGCCACGCCCGTGGTTGTTTTAAACACAAAATAGCTTTCATTTGGATCATAACCTAGGTTGAAAATCCTCTCCCCTCTCTCTCTAAACTTCCTTTCTCTATAGATTTCCTCTTTTTCTTGAGTTTACCCAACAACCCTCACAACAATTTCCTAAAACAACTTGTTTTCCTCTTCATTTTGAACAGATTAAAAAAAGCTTTGGTCGAAGTTTGGGTTTTCTCTTTGTTTTTCCTCACTTTCTCACATCTTTGCCCAAACTTTTCTTGTTCCCCTTTGATTTTCCATCCCCTCTTTACTTTCTCTCCCTTAGGGTTTGGAATTTAAGATTTCATCTATTTTCACTCATTCCCTTCACTTTTTCTTCATGGCTAGTGACGAGGTTCCCATTCTTGAGACTGCCATAGGTATTGGTGCTGCCCTTGGTGCAGACATGGAAGCGGAGGAAGCTGCTGCATTGCTTCCCCTTGTCAAGGGGCCTTTTGATGTGGCCATATACCAGCCATGTACACATGTGCCACCCCCTGGAGTCATCTTGAGAGCTCTCAAGGTGAATAAGAGCTCTCAAGGTGTAAGAAAATTAAAGCTCAACTACGCAACGCATAGGAAAGGCAAAGAGTGACATAACCATTGGGCACAGCTGAGATCTCAATTAAGATCCTAACGCATTGCACGCAGAAGGAGAAAGAGGACGGTGTAAACACCAGGCGCACCCAAATGTTTTTAACCGAAGCAAACAATCCTAACGCGTTCACGCGATAGGAGGAAAGGTGGTGTGAACACCATGACGCACCCGAATGTTTTTAACTGATTTGCAATCTTAACGTGTCTCACGCGAGAGGAGGAAGAGTGGTGTGAACACCGGGATGCACCCGAACGTTTTTAACCAATTTGCAATCCTAACGCGTCTCACGCGAGAGGAGGAAGAGTGGTGCGAACACTGGGACACACCCGAATGTTTTTAAACAATTTGCAATCCTAACGCGTCTCACGCGAGAGGAGGAAGAGTGGTGTGAACACCAGGATGCACCCGAATGTTTTTAACCGAAGCAAACAATCCTAACACATCTCACGTGAGAGAAGGAATAGTGGTGTGAACACCGGGACGCACCCGAATGTTTTTAACCAATTTGCAATCCTAACGCATCTCACGTGAGAGGAGGAAGAGTGGTGTGAACATTAGGACACACCCGAATGTTTTTAACTGAAGCAAACAATCCTAATGCATCTCACGCGATAGAAGGAAAGGTGAAAGGATGCGATTTGAAGGGCACGAGTGATTTTACATGGAACTCCTCTGAATGAACTGTACATACAATATCGTATGGTTACGAGAGAACATAATAATGAAATAAACTATGATTCAGTCCAAACACATTTGAACAAATATAGTTAAAAAAACAAATTTTAAACAAAACAAATGTGCTCACACAATAATAACAAAACAACTCTTCTTTTCTTTTCCACTCTTTTAAAATTTTCACTTTTTCTTTGTGTTTCTGTTGTTATTTTTCTTTTCTTTCTTTTTTTTTTAACATACAACTCCTTATTCCATTTAAATCAAAACCCACGATCAAAACTCAAAAAAAAAAAAAAAAAAAAACAAACAAACAAACAAAACAAAACCAAAATTTAAAACTCAAAATTAAAACCCGAGACTAAAACTCAGAAATTAAAATAATGATGAAACAAAACAAAACAAAATAAAATAAATCAACAACACACAAATCAACACAAAATAGAAAAGAAAATAAAAAAGAGAGAGATTAAAATCACCGAAGGCCGGCCGGGCCTCAGCGATGCACGATTGGGCTTCAATAGCGCCGGCTAGCCTTCGACAGTAACGAAGGACAGTTCGGTAAAAAGCAACACCCGTGGCTCTTTAAAACACAAAAGGCTCCCATTTTGATCACCATCTAGGTTGAAAATCCCCTCTCCTTCTCTCTAAACCTCCCATCTATCTAGATTTCCTCTTTTCTTGAGTTTACCCAACAACCCTCACAAAAATTTCCTAAAACAACTTGTTTTCCTCTTCATTTTGAACCGATTGAAAATTGTTTTTGGTTGAAGTTTGGGTTTTTTCTTTGTTTTTTCCTCACTTTCTCACATTTTGCCCAAACTTTTGTTATTTCCCTTTGATTTTCCATCCCCTATTCACTTTCTCTCTCTTAGGGTTTGAAACTTATGATTTCACCTACTTTCACTCATACCCTTCACTTTTTTCCATGGCTAGTAATGAGATTCCCATTCCAGAGCCTGCCATAGGTGTTGGTGCTGCCCTTGGCGCAGATATGGAGGCAGAGGAAGCCGCTGCATTGCTGCTCCTTGTTGAGAGGCCTTTCAATGTGGCCATATACCAGCCGCGTACACATGTGCCACCTCCTGGCGGCATCTTGAGATCTGAGGGCTTCATTCCCGGGTTGGATGAGGATACTCTACTGCGAGAGCCCATGGAGCATATCTCTGCTGACGGACTTTGCATTTTACTTTATACGCGTGTTGAAATGTTGAACTCAACGAACAAATCACATATCCCTACTGCACATATATTGATAAAACTTCCAATTGATAGGTGATCGCCAGGAGGATAGGCGGCTATGGCTCTATCTCCGGCCCTCGGCGTTGGTATGAGTGGCTTCCCGTAGAGGTTCGCACTTTGGTAGATGTTGTTGGCTTTGGGCCTTTTTGCTCTGAGCTCATACAGATGAGGGCCGAGTCTTGGCTTTACGGCGCCCTAATGGAGAGATAATGGGACACCACCAGCTCATTTCACTTCTCTTCCACTGGGGAGATGACACTAACCCCGTATGACTTCTTGATGTTGATCGGTTTGCGGGTTGGGGTCGGCGGCCCAATCCATTTCGATCCAGATATGACTCAGTGAAGAGATGCACAGCTCGAGCTTCTCAGGGCGATCCCGGACACTACCAGCCATGGGATGGTGCGCTACAGCTGGTTCTTGCAGCACTTCTCCGGTACACGGCCAGCTACTGTAGATGAGGTTGCCTAGTACACTCGTGGCTTCCTCATGTATCTCCTCGGTATTACCCTATTTGCAAATAGGGAAAATACCGTGGGATTATACATTCTAGGAGCATTGGTACACCTTCCTTAGGTGGTGGATTACGACTGGGGTGGCGCAGGTTTGGCCACCCTATACTGCTATATGAGCTCCGTCTCCCGCCGTAAGGCGGATTCACTTGGCGACTACTAGAGAGTCTAGGAGGTACATTCTACGCTCACCTTTCTGATATGCTTTATATTCTGTTCGCTGTTGCATTTCTTGTTCATTTGATCTATTTTGCCATATCATCTGTCTGCCTTTGGTTTATAGCTTTGAGTCTACACATATTTCACTTCGTTGGCCTCACTTCCAGTGAGGTCGATCGAGTTATTTGTACCACGCTTTCGGTACTACGGCTCGCGGTTTGAGCGGCGTCTCCTTGTAAATCGCACATTCCCGTATTTCTGTCGTTTCTTTGACACTATCACGGCAGATCAGGTATTGTATTGTTTCCCACATTATATGATCACCCTTATACTGTTATACTGTTGTATTGTACCATATTGCTATTCTGCATTGTGACTTTTGACACTGCACTAGTTTTGACACTGTACTGCCATTTTGCAATCGCACTGATACCTAACACTGCACTGATTTTGATGTCATACTGCCATTCTGACATTGCACTGATATCTAGCACTGAACTAATTTCCTCGTACTACATTGATATCTGACATTGCACTAATTTTTCTCAGGTTGACTGGCACCCTTGGGCAGGCATTCCCCAAGTGTCGAGGGTTACCTACACCGCTGCCTGGCATGCTTCCACGATGAGGATCCTGTTCGAGGGCCTTTTGGTTGGGCATACTACTTGGGAGAGAGATTCATCCACCATACTCAGGGCGTTGTTGATCCTGATATTCTACATCCTCCTCCTACCAGCATGAGGGTAGTAGATGATTTACAAGATGGTCTTGAGCTCGACCTCCTGATGATAGGTGAGGACGGCGATCGCCACCATGAGCCCGGCCACTTCATGACTTTCTTGTGCACTTGGGTGATGGCACCTCTTACTCCAGGCTTTGCTCGAGCTGTACCAGAGGTTGCTACTGCTCCCGCTGCTGGGGCTAGCGATGCACCCATTAGAGGTGCCCCTGCCGTTGCCTCTATTCCTGGATTGCCTGTGCTTCCCACCAAGATTATGTACATGCGTCCAGATGGAGTGATTGAGCAAATCTCACTTGAGCCCATCGAGGAGAGGGACTGCAGACTTGTGTTTGCCCTTAGCGTTGAGCAGGTACACTTTTTTTTTTATGCTAGTCCATGCTGCACTTTAACTTATTCTCAGCCATTACTGTTCACTGTTCAATTACTTCTATCTACTTTTCTCAGTTTCTGTTCTTTTGCAGATCCCTTGAGCATACGGCGATGAGCTCCTTTGGACGACCGATCGTCTACTCATCATGGTATGGAGGAGGCAGACTGCCTTAGTCACCAACGGGATTGAGGTGCATTCTGTGTGTAGCCTACTGTCATTGCCACACTGTACACTTTTGATCACTTTATTTGACATCTGATATCTTTTTTAGCTTGAGCTGGCGCTAGTAGTGCCTGCAGGACCTTCTGCAACCAGTAGGCGGAGACGAGGCCCAGTGAGAGGCCGATGAGGCGCTAATCGAGGGAGAGGTCAAGTGAGGCAGCGCTTGCATTCCGAGGAGTCTTTTGATGTGTCCACGACCCCTGAAGATGAGGGAGAAAAGATGTCCCTGTAGTCGAGTAGCCCTAGTGATGATAGCGATGCACCTCCTCCACAACCGAGGAGAAAGAGAGTGAGGATGGCTACTGATGGCGATGATGATTTTTCTTTACTTTGCATCCATTTTTGTTTTCTTATGTAGTTACAAAACTAGCTTCGGATAATCCTTTTATTTTTTGGTTTTTTTTCTTTGTTTTTGTTTTCAAAAACTTTCTTTTATTTGGTTGTATAAAATGATGATCGGGGTTTAGCCCACCAGTTATGAAAAACAAGTTTTGTTGAATGATCTTTTTGTTGAATAATCTCTTTGTGCAATATGATAAACTGCATTACCTTTGCTTTTGTAATCTTCAGAATAGTAAATGCCTTGCTCTTGAATTTATTCATGAACCAGATAATGACTTATAACTAATCAAAACATAAAATACAACTCGATAACAGAAAAATGAAATGAAAACAACTCGAAAAAGCTAACAAATAATTGGTACCAACAAAACAAAATTCAAAAGTACAATTGAAGTTCATTTAAACAAAGACCAGGTTTCGCTGCAACAGATTTGCACTGGGCCAGCATCAAGACCCGACCGGGCTTCACCGATGCACCGCCGGCTATCACTGATGCACGGCTGACCATCAGTGTGATGTCGGTTAGTGCTGTCCAAGTGTCATGCTCAGCTCCTTTCCAGACTTTATAAATAATGCTCCTATGCTGTTTTTCTGGCAAACTCACAAATCCTTGATATTTTGCTCTCAAAATGGAGATGTTACTTGTCAACAGGCTTCGGGACTGGATAGCTGTGTTGGATGGCTCGAAAAAGATGAATTTTCGTGGCTTCAGCCTAAATGCCCTTTTTCCTTTAAGCCGTTCTCCACTTCGTTTTCTGTTCCTTCATGCCGCGGCTAGATGTTGGAACCCGATCACACATGTCTTTAGCTTCGGGGGACAAGAAATATGCCTAACAATTGAAGAATTTCAGGTGCTAATGGAATCCCAGCGTGATGAGGAAATCATTTCTCAGCCCCGTTTTGGCCACATCCCAGCTTTGGGACGGATGTGTGGGCTTACTCTACACGAGGCTCGATCTTTGGTTCACAACGGAGAACTGGACATTCCCAGTCTGATTCATTGATTTTTTGAGGCTGGCGATGAGGCAATCTTCTTTGGCAGGGTTTTTGACAACACGCCCTTTGTTTGTGTATGCTAGCACATTTCCTTATTGCCCATAGTTTTGGTAGGTCTAACATTCAGCTAATTGAGGTGGCGCAAGGCCTGAAAGAGGGCAAGAGTTGCATTGGCTTGGTATTGGCCGAGACTTTGATGGGCTTAGATGCCTTCCATCGGCGAGAGACTACCAAATTCAAAGGGAGTCCACTATTTCTTCAGGTAATGTTTCCCACCCTTTCTTATATGTATGTCTCACATCACTTGGCATTCATGCTCTGTTTTTTTCTTAAAGCCATTTTCTCACTTTTCTCTTAACATACATCTCTCTATTCTTTAATCTCTCTTTTCTTTCATCCCTCCCCAGCTGTGGCTAATGGACAAGCTGAAGGTAGTAGACTCTTGCCCAACATACTCAGCTCAAGCATACTTTTTCTGTCAATAACTAGTTGATTTCCCGAATAAAGGATGGTGGTGCCATTGGATGTGCAACAGGTCTACTACTGACATTGCTTGGCATTGCCCCTGGTTTAACCTGACCGAAATGAGCTATACAGCATGACTCGGCAACCTGGCATTGAGCTGATTGGCCTTACACACTGTGTATTCTACTTCCCTTTTTGGTTCAGACTTCAATTTGGACATGATCAGGTTTTCCTAGAGGAGGGGGTAGAGTACCCGGTTTCATTCCCTATCCGAGGTTCACATTTGGCTAGGTATCTCACTGCTTGGAGGACGAGAGAACTTCTGGCTCTTGCCCCTAGTTTTAGCTACGCATTTTTTGGCGAGTGCCTAACTTGGCTCGAAGATGAGGCACAAACCGAGCCTACTTTGGCATCAGAAGCTTCCACAAGCACAAGCGGGGGACGCACGAGCACCTGACTCATCTATGCCCCTAATTTATTGCTTTGATCTTATTTTTCAAGTTTTACGAATGTAATAAAAGCAACTTTGATTTGTATCGAGAGTTGGAGAACTTTGTATTTGAAATCAATGAAATTAAAGTTGTGAGCATTGAAAGCTTTCCTTTTGGTCCAAAAATGGTCTAAGTTGTAAAAGGTAAAATTTGAGCAAAAATCAACTTTTATTAAAACTTCTCAAAATCGTTTTCGATAAGGATCACCACTTGACATGTACGGAATCTATCCTCGAGATGTACAACCCCGAATCCGAAGATCACAAATTGCCCCTTAACTGAATAACACTACTCAGCATTATAACTAGCTCTTCCGTCAGCTGTAGAGATCACAATCGAACTTTCAGGTAAAGAACAGACAAAGATAACTTGATCAATCACATGGACATGATAGGTGAGTTAGAGGTGTTTGCGGCCGAACTTTAGGATGAAGTTGCCTACGTATCCCAAAGATGGGAATCAGGCCTTACGTAGTTCGGTTCGGGTTCACTCGAGTATGAACACTCTCCTTTTGCGCTCTAACTTTTGCCAAGGCCGCCCTTTAGGGTTTTTAACCTTACGAGCTCAGTTTTTCTTTATTTCTAATTTTTTGTGCTCTAACTTTTGCCTAGGTTGCCCTTCCGGGTTTTCGGCCTAGCGAGCCTCTCAAGGATAGTATTTCTTCAACTTGTCCATGTTGATCGGTTGGGAAAATTCTAGGCCATCCAGGTCCATGAGAATAACAGCTCCACCTGACCAGATAGTTTTGATGATGTAAGGACCAGTCCAATTGGGTCTGAACTTGCCCCTGGGGTCAGGGATGGGAGCTCGGTTGTCTTTTAGCACCAAATCCCCCTCTTTGAGATTCTGGAACTCAACTTTTTTGTTAAAAGCCCTGGCAATCCTGCATTGATAACCTTAAATATGGTACAATGCTTTCAACCTTCTCTCATCAAACAACATCAGTTCTTCGAACCTACTCTGTTGCTAGTCCTCTTCTACTATTTGACACTCAACCATAACCTGTAGCGACAGAACTGCTATTTCGATTGGCAGAATAATTTCCATTCCATAGACAAGAGAATAAGAAGTTGCCCCTGTAGACGTTCGGATTGAGGTTCTATTGCCCCAGAGTACGAATGGCAATTTATCTGGCTAGTCCCTATAGGTCTCAGCCATATTTTGCAAAATATGCTTGATATTCTTGTTGGCAGCCTCAACAGCTCCATTGGTTTGCGGTCGGTATGTAGATGACTTATGAAAAGCCACATTGTATTTCTCCAACAAGTCGATTACTTCGTTTTTGAAGTGGGAGCCATTATCTGAAATGATCTCGTTTGGGACTCCATATCGGTAAATGATGTTGTTTCGGATGAACTTAGCCATATGCGCTGCTTTCAACACTACGTAGGACTGAGCTTCCACCCACTTCGTGAAGTAATCAATTGCCACCAGAATGTATTCATACCTATTTGACCCTTTCGGTGTGACTGTGCTGATGACGTCAGTTCCCCAGACTGAGAAAGGCCATGGTGAAGTCATGTTGTACAGGTTCAATGGTGGAATATTCATACGATTAGCATGAATTTGGCATTTGTGGCATCGCCGAACAAAACTGATACAATCTTTCTCTATGGTAGACTAGTAGTATCCTTGCTTGAGAACCTTCCGGGCTAACATTACTCCGTTCATGCGCGCTCCACACTCTTCCCCATGGATGGCCTCCATTAGGCGCTTTGATTCTTCTGCATTTACACACAACTTGTGTATTCCTAGATGACCCCTCTTGTACAGTTTACCTCCACAGATGATAAATTGAACGACCATTCGCTATATTGCCCTTTTGTCTTTGGCATTTGCCCCCTGGTGGATAAACCTCATTTTCCAAGAAGTTCCAGATATCATAGTACCAAGGGTTTTGATCTTGCGCTACGTCTATTGCGCTGATAGTCTCGTAGGCCGGCGTATACCTCTGTTCAATGATGATTGGATGCATCCGGACTCCAAGTGGGATGTCTATCATAGATAATAGAGTTGATAAGGCGTCAGCGAACCTATTATTCTCTCTTAGTAGATGTGTGAAGGTCAGCTTTTCAAACCTAGGAATCAGAACGTTTAGGGTTTGGTGATAGATCTTCATCTTTTCTTCTTTGACCTTCCAGTCTCCTTTTGCTTGAGACACAACTAGGTTTGAGTCCCCAATGACGTCCAACCTTTTTGCTCCTAGTTCCAGGGCAGCTTCCAGACCAGCAATACATGCCTCGTATTCTGCTTTGTTATTAGATACCTTGAACCGGTGTTTGAATGCTAGGGGTATATGGGAATTGTCGGGTGCTATCAGCAACACCCCTATTCCATAACTGTACTGGTTAGACGCTCCGTCAAAGTACATCGTCCAAATCTCTTCCTCGACTTGCAGAATAGCTTTATTTAGGAACATACCACTTCATCCCCTTCTACTGGGTGATCTGCTAGGAACTCCGCTACTGCTCTCCCCTTGACCGACTTGCGAGTAGCATACTTCAAATCAAATTTAGAAAGGAGAAGCAACCAACGGGTTAGCCTACCCGTAAGCGCTGGTTTCTCAAAGAGATATTTGATGGGATCTAATCTCGAAACTAGATTTACGAAGTGAGCTAACAAGTAGTGCCTCAACTTCCTGGTAGTCCATACCAAGGCTAAGCAAGCTTTCTCCAGCAGGGTGTAACGGGTCTCATAATCTAGTATTTTCTTGCTCAAATAGTAGATGGCTTTCTCTACCCTATCCTCAAATTCCTGAGCAAGCATGCATCCCATCGTTGTGTCTGTTACTGACAGATATAAAATCAAAGTCTTTCCTGGTTCTAGCGGCGACAACACAGGCGGATTCTGAAGATATAGCTTGATCTGCTCAAAATCGAATTGACACCGGTCATCCCATCGAAATTTTTTTCCTTCCTTCAGGAGACTAAAAAGTGGTTCACAAGTCAAGATTAATTTTGAAATAAACCGTCTTATGAATTGCACTTTACCCAGAAAGCCTTGCACCTCCTTTTCAATCCTTGGTGGTGGCATTTCTAGGATGGCCTTGATTTTGGAAGGATCTACCTCTATGCCCCTCTGTGTGATCAAAAAACCCAGCATTTTCCCTGCTGTTACGCCAAAAGTACACTTTTGTGGATTCAACCTTAGTCGGTATTCTCTGATCCACTGAAAGAATTTCTTTAAGGCAGTGTAGTGGCCATCTCTTTCCTTGGACTTGACAATCCTATCGTCTATATACACCTCGACTTCTTTGTAGATCATGTCATACAGAATTGTGGTTGCAGCCCTTTGATAGGTAGCCCTGGCATTCTTCAACCCAAATGGCATCACTTGATAGCAGTAGGTTCCCCACGGCATAGTGAAGACAGTTTTCTCTCTGTCCTCGGGCACCATCAGAATCTGGTTATATCCGAAAAATGCATCCATGAAGGAGAGAAATGCTTTACTTGCAGTGAAGTCCACCAATTCATCGATATGCGGTAAAGGAAAGTCGTCCTTCAGACTGGCTCTGTTCAGATCCCTGAAGTCCACACACACCCGAATTCTAACGTCTTTCTTCGGCACTGGGATAATGTTGGCCAACCAAGTCAGATACTCAGGTACTAGCAAGAACCCTGCGTCTATTTGCTTGGTGACCTCCTCATTAATCTTCAAGGCCCAATCCAGACGTATTCTTCGCAATTTCCATTTGATGGGTCGGGCCTCGGGGTCAAGAGGGATCTGATGCTGTACAATCTTAGGATCGATTCCAAGCATGTCTTCGTAGGGCCACGCGAAAATATCTTTCAAATCTTTTAATAAAGCGACTAAGCGCTCGCGCTCTTCCGAAGAAAAAGTGGACCCGATCTAGACCAAACGTGAATCCTTCTCAGTACCCACATTAATAGCAATGATTTCATTAGTAAGGGGTTTTGCAAACCTCTCATCCTCTCGATTAATCAAATTTTTGAAAACCAGAGGAATTCATTCCTCATCGTTTTCATCAAAATTTTGAAAATCATGTTCAATGCAATAAATAAGAGGCACAGAGAAATACTCGAAATCTGTAGTGGCATTCTCATTCACAAGGTCAAGCTCATCCAGTTCCTCGGTTATAATCGACTCAAAGGAAAAAGAAAAGGATGACCTGGACAAAACCTTGGCATCTGGGTTATCAACCTTAGGAATACTAGACTCAGACTTAGAAGAACCAGAATCTAATTCCGACTCCACAGACTCTGTGGAATCAGATTCTGGCTCACTACCTGACTCAGAACTACTAGATAGGTAGCCTTCCTCCAGCTGCCAAACGAGGGATGGTGCGTCAGATGCATCCAAGATGCTGCTAAAAAGGTTCGCACTCGGTTGGTCCCCCATTATGGAAACAGTCAGGTTATCCCCCAAGCTCTCTGAGTTGATCGGAGGATCCGAAAGGAGACATACCAGTGCTACTCCTACTTCAAGCTTGTTGCTGTTAGAATCACTTTATGTGCTCTTTGTAGCTTCAACAATTAGTTCAACCATTTCCTCTGTATCGCTGTCTTGCAACTACAAGTTGAAGAAAATTTCAAAGCCAGGAACCCATTGCCTCTCAGAGTTGAACTAGGGTTTGGGGAAACCACAGAATGGAAAGTATTCTCCCTCCTGAACAAAATGACCATTTAGGGTTCCCTAGATAGGTCCGTGCACAAGTTCATAGCGCTTCCCGGTCTGCTTAGCTCTGGCTCTTCCTGCCATCTCTTTTCCTTTCCTAACCCAGTCCTCTTTGGTGGGCGTATAACCAAGACCAAAGGCATGCGGGTTATGTGGCACATCGGCCAATGCAGTAACGCCTTTCCGGCCACTTCTTCCCAACCCCATTCCTGGCATGTGTTGGAGCTTGTTCGTGAAGTATATAGATTGGGCACTGACATACAAGCCCTCATCAACAGCCAAGATATTCTGCACTACCCGAGCCTCCGCCAAGGTAAACCCCGAAAGGAAAACATCCTCTTTGTCATGCACAATCTCTAGCACAAGTGTAGTTACTTGTGGCGGAGGATGTATAGATGAATTCCTGAACACAATAGCCACCCCCTTCCCATAGGGGTATTTCAGCATTTGGTGGAGGGTGGAAGAGACAGCTTTCACTTGGTGCGGCCAGGGTCGCCTAAGTAGTAAGTTGAAAGTGGCCGGAACATCCAAGACATGAAACTCAATATCCTATTGAGCTGGGCTGACCTGTACTTTGATCTGTACTGTTCCCATCACCTCTCTGCTTGTGTTGTCATATGCCCGAATCACCTGAGTTGTAGGCACAAAATCCACCGGTTTCAAACCGATGGCATAAGCTGTGCGTGACAGACAGACGTTGATTGCTGACCCGGTGTCGACCAATACTACTAGCACCCACTTTTCTCGGCACTATACTGATATGTATAGAGGTTTGTTGTGTGTAGAGCCTTCCAGCAACAGTTCCTTGTCTGAGAAGGTTAGAGTTGGCGTAGCGCCTCCCGGGAAGACTAATCCTACCAGTTGTTCCGGGGTAGTGTCGATGGACAACTTAGCTTTATCCATCGCCAATAGTACAGCCTGTCTGTGCACTCGTGAAGCCATAAGTAGACGCCAGATAGATATATCAGCTTGAATCTTCTTCAACTGTTTTAACACAGCCTCGTCTTCCAACTGTTTTTCCTTCCCGGATGCCTCGGGTTGGTCCAGAGCGGTGGTTTGAAATATCAGCCACTTCTCGTCAAATGGTTGACCTTTTCCACATACCAAGTGTTGTCGGGAAGATCTTCACCCCAATCCTTATTAGTATGAGCCAGGTGTAGGTCGTCGGCATCCTATCAGATTTCTTCGGCAACCGACAAGCATTTGTCTGGCTCCGTTCAGATTATCTTCCCATCACAAATCTTCACTGTAGGGTGTTGGGCTTTTCCAGCTTTCCGGTTGTTTTCACCCATTTCTTGCTCAAAATGCTTTAGTGCGGCTTCCTACTCTGTATGTGCAGTACTAACAATGCCTAGTTCTTGAGCCAATTGTTCTACACCGGTGTTTTTCAACAGTCTACTCTTCCCATCGGCCCCTTCGGCTATTGCAGCAGTTCCCGCTTTCTGTTCTTCCGGCTTCAATTCAGTTCCCTCATCTCTATCGGGTTCATCACTTAACCATCTCAAATTGTCTATCGACCTGTTTAGATCAAACCAATCAATATGTACGTCTCCTTAATCTTGTTCATCAAAGAACTACAAATTGTCTATGTCCTCCTCTAGGTCGGCCAGATCATCTAATCCCTGACTTGGGCCATCCTCTCGAACTACACTGACCTCTATCCCAGCTAGCAACACCACTTCCAGCCTAGCTTGATTGATTGGCACAATATAGCAGTATGGGTTGTACACCCTTTCAGATAAGTCCTCAGAGCCTTCGGGCAATGGACTGACATTTTCCATCAAGGCCATCCTCCTTTTATCTACCATAGTCACCACCACAAGTTTAGGTTGGAGTGTAGACGTGTTCATCATGCACAAGTTTGTGCTCTCAAGGATGAACAATGTCGGTTTGGGTAGGTGGAAAGGGGTGATATAAATACTGGGGTCATAAGGACGGCCAGTGTGTGGATGAGGTTTATATGTCGGGGTAGAGGGACTTGGTTATGTGGCGGGAGAGGATTTGTAGTGACGTTGGGTTTTTGAGAAGGTGCTATCACCTTATTGTCGATGAGATCTTGAATCTCATGATGTAGTCTATAGCATTGATCAATGTCATAGCCGTGCTACCGGTGAAAAGCACAGTATTTGGTCAGGTTGTGTTTCAGAGGGAGAGGATCGGGTAGAGAGTGAGACTCTAGTGGCTTAAGATGCCCCTTTTTGATCAGGACCCCTAGGGCTTTGGATAAAGGCATGTAGAGCGGGGTAAAGACCCTCTGGGATCGGGCTTGGCTGGTTGAGGTTTGTGGAGTTGTGTTGGATGTATTTGCAAAAGGTTTGGCAGTCTTGGATGTGGTGGTGACCATACTCACATCCGAAGGCTGTGCAGAGGTGCTACCACTCGTGGTTGCATTGGAACTGCGTGTAAAGGGCCTCTTGGGCTCTTCTTTCTCATCAACGATCAACCCCTGTTTCAGTGCATCTTCAATCTGCACCCCTATCTCATGGAGCTCAGCGAATGTAAACAATGGCAAGACTATCATCTTTTGTAATAATCTCCCTTGCAGATTGCGGACCACCATTCTGATTTGATCCTTCTTGGATGGCCTGATAGTCATCATTGGGGCCTTAGTCCTTCATCAGGTCACAAAGTCTGAGAAGCCCTCCTTTGGCTCCTGATGGGTCACTTCAAGATTACGGGTTGTGACCTCGATCTGGGTATTGTAGGAGTACTGCGTGACGAAGGCCTCAGCCATTTTCTCTCAGCTCCATTTTACAGAGTCTTCCAGCTTTGCATACCAGATGGCCGCTATACCCGACAGGGTCCGGCCAAAAAGCGACAGCTTTTGAAGTCTAGTAAGACCCATTGGTCACAGGATATCAGAGAATAACCGTAGATGGACCATAGGATCCCTAAAGCCATCGAACCGGTCTATGTGTGGCATCTTGAATCTGTTCGGCAGAGTTACTGCGGAGTCTGTGTATCTATCATCAATGTCAGGGATTGAATTCACACCCTATGCCCAATTGAAAAGCTTTTCTAGCTTGTTGACTTTTAGTGTAGTGGGGTCAACCTCGAATTCAAATGGCGCCTCAGCTTGGTACACTGGTGCCTTGGAGGTTTGTGGTGGGATCGGATCTACCGGAATGCCCAAATTCTCTTGGACATTAATAGTGACTCTGGGTGTTGGAATGCCCGCAGGAGGTGCATAAGAAGCAGAAGCCGCTCCTTGCAGTGGTTGCTGTTGGTGGAGCCTATTTATCACTTTCGCTTGATGGGTCGTAACCTCAGCTTGGCGGGCAGCATTTAGCTACATGGTTTTAATGGTCTGTTAGAGGAAGCGTGTCTTCCATGCTAACTGGGGGATGTTGAGCCATCAAGACTGGCAAATAATCTCTTACTGGAGTGGAAGCAGATTACTGAGCTTGACTGGGCGCCGGTGAAGTAAAAGGTGACTGCTGGACTGGTGAGTTATGCCTAACCCTCCTTCGTCTCGTAACTGATGGGAGTGAAGCAAACACTGGCTGTCCCCTGACAAGATCCTCGGATCTGTAAAGTCTTCTCACACGGGTCTAGAGTGCTTGGGGGGTAACAGGACTATCCAAAGCAATTGTGATTAACTACTTTGCAAAAAGAAATAAAGCAAAAAGAAAGCAAAAATCAGAAATTGCACACGACCTCAGCTTAGATACTAACAACACACAGTTGCAAACAAAAGCTGTAGAACTATACTTAACACTGATTTCTGCCCCCAAAAACTAATGCCCAAACTTGCAACTGATATATACTTCCTGTAGAGTTTCACTCTAAAAGCACATATCAGTTAAGTGAGAGCCAAAATACCCCTATGATAGAGTAGGGTTACCCTGTCCTAGTTTCGTCAGGAGCTAGGGTTTCACTACTCAAGCAAAGTGGTTTCACACAATCCTGAATTCGGGTAAGCAACCTGTTCTAGTTTGGAATAGTCTCTATGGCTTTCGTTATGTAACTAGGTCGATTGGTCAAAAAGGGTACCTCAGCAAGACTACATAATATACCTCTCACACCTAACACCGAAAAGTGAAAGGAGAATCAAACGGTACAGCGGTAGTCTAGATCCAAGGGTAGTGTTCCCATCGTGGCAGAGCCCGCAATCGGTAAACCTTTTGGCAAGCTTTTCCAAGCAAGCCTCCGGCAAACCATTCAGGAATAGCAGATGGCAAAACACAATGACTTAGGTGCACCAATGCAAATGCAAATATAAAGAAACACATAAGTGTAAATAAAATGTCATATCATGAGTTCGAGTTAAGTTTTCTAAATCCCCAGCAAAGTCGCCAGAAATTGTAGCTCGCCTTTTTCGCGCCCCCTTTCGGAAGTTCGAAAAGAAAGCCCTACAGTTCGGACTCTCGCAGTTCTGAATCTAATCTCACAAGTGCAATGTGAAATTGATAAACACCAAAGAGTCCAAATTCGGCAAATCTTTTGGAAAATCGATTTTGAATAAAAAATGCCAAAATTGGACTGCTTTTCCAGATACAGAGTCGCCACCTAAATATTTTGTTTTGGAAAAATTTAGAAAACCCATAACTTGTGCCAAAGGCTATGTGTCCGTCATCACCAAAGTTGCCTCGGCTCGGGAACTTAGGTACGAGAGGGGAAGGTCATGAATTGAGCACCCCCGCTCGCCCGATCAAAGATCGGCCTCTACTAATCATGATATGATTTTTATTAACATTATGTGTTCTTGTTCCGGTTATTAAACTAGCATTACTATGTGATGCGAGCAAGCAAGTATAGACTAGTTTGCTTGAATTGGAACAACTCAATTTCATGTTTGTTTTGCGAAAAGGGTTTGATTTTGCCATCTTAAGTGGGCTTAAAGTTTGCGAATTTGCCACTAAACAAAATGGGCTTAAAAACATACATTTATTGAATCAGTCCAATTTAAACAAGAAGCCTTCATACTAGACATGGCAATCATTCACACTCATGCAAGTATGCTAAAGCATTAAAAACTCACCTAATACTCCAAGTCAAAAAGATATGAGTTAGAAAAATATGCATGATTCCTAATTATGTCAAATGTCTAATGCAACACATGCAATATGCAATTGATAGGCTCGGCTACTAATATGGCATATGAATCGATTTGATAACATGCGGTTAACCACGTATTCAAAAAAGTATTGAAACGACAATACAGTTTGAATGATGCGCCGAGCCTCAATGCATGCAATACAAAATGAATGGATGCAAGCATAAGGTATGCTAATTGAAACATGTCCCTAATCTAACCATCAAAAACAGGTAAATAAAAGGGAGAAAGGCGTGGGGTTGGAAGACATACACATTATTACATTATGCCCTCATGAAGGAGAGTCTGAATGAATGAGCTAGCTAACCAAGCTAAGCTAAGCTAAGCTAATTAAGCTAATTATTACAACATTTGAATAAATAGCTAAAACTAATTAACTAATTATTACAACACTTGAAATGAGTAATCAACTAACTATCTAAGCTAATTAAATATTGCAACACTGAATAATTAGCTACAACTAATTAAAATAATTAAATATTACAACTCAATTCATTATGCTAATGAAACAATTAAATGATTAAACGCATTTGATTAGGACACCAAGGAAGATGGATGGAGGTTATATGCGCATCGCCTGAAAGCTACCCTGTTTGCCCAAGCCTTCTCTGTTTCACTTTCAACCACTGCCTCTGTTTCTGCAAAATTGCACTGTTGGCCACACACCAAGGGCTGGCCGTGCATTACAGATGGCTGGTCGGGCCTATAGAGGGCCGGCCGTGCATTGGTTTGGTGCAAAACTCTGTTTGTGTGCTCTGAGGTGAAATCAGTGCAGATAGAGCATTTTTAAGCTCTGTTTGTCCTTCTTTCCTTCTCTGTCATAGGAAAGCCTCAAGAGAAGGTTGGGATTGACTCCAAAACCATCAATGCGCAATATGATTGCTTGATGATCTCGGATTCAATTTGGACCAAAAATCAATGAATGTAATGCAAATGAACCACCCCACCCTTTTTGTCATGGAATGAACTCAAAAAAGGAAGTTGAGATGCTTCAAGGACGTCAAAAGCACCATGAATCAATGCTTAATGACCCTTGACACAAGAAACTTGGCATAACGTTCGGCCAAGTTCAAGCTATTAAGCCATTTTCTTTAAGTGTGTTGATCCAAGTTTTAAACTGATTGTTTTAGTCATTGCCATTCATTAGTCCATTTGTCCAAATGTGATGTTAAAGTCCTCTAAACAAGAAGTGATGTCAAACAAGAGGTCCTTCTAAGACATGAGAAGGAGACTACACCGTTGACGATGAATCTCCGAAGAGATTAAACCATTAAGTGTAGGTTTCCTTTACTTGCTTTGAACAACCTCAATTGGTTGAAACCATTCTCAGGAATGAAAGATATGGAATGATTGATTGATTAGTAAACTTAGGCTCCCAACATGGAAAATGAACAAAGAAAGCATATCAAACAAGAAGTATGCCAACTTAATTAAACAAGGCATAAACCAATTGAAAAGACCTAGATAACCTCAAAACAACCCTAAATACATGAAAATCAGAGGTAAAACATGCATGAAAAGGGGTTGAAAAGTAGACAATAAAGATGAGAATTAAGGCTAGTAAACAAGGATAAGGAGGGGTGGCTAACCCGTCCACTTTGAAGCTTCAAAACATTGGTTTTAGCCTTTTCAAACCTCTAAAACTCAGTGTAAATATCAAAGGAAATGAGTGAAAATGAGAAGGTTTGAGTTATGAATAAAGGTATAGAAAGAGCAAGCTAACTGTTCAAACTTAACTCCAATCACTTCAAACAAGCTCAAAACAATCCAAAACAGCAAGAATTATGAAGTAAATGATAGAAATGGAGGCAAGAGAAGAGTAAACAAACTTATACCTTTCAAGAAGTAAGCTTGTTATGGATGCTTCAAACTTGGTTTCAATGCATTCTCAAGCTTGAATTACACTTCTCCAAGATCAACCAAGGCTTTTGGGTGGTAAGACAAGGTTGTATATGGTGTATATGGTGTAAGCAAGCTAGGTTAGCTCAAAGATGACTTGCAATGGAATAAGGAGGAGTTAAGAGCTCTCAAGGTGTATATATAACTTCTAGAATTTTGTTCAACCCTCAAAATAATCCCAGAGCTTCGGTTTTATAGAATTTGAGCTCAAAAGGTGATACATATCTTCAAAAATGGACAGTTGGTGGCCTGCCACCTAGAACAGTGTTTGTCGCCATCGAAGGCTGGCTAGCCATTCATAGCCACGGCCGGCCATCACTGATGCACGGCTAGGCCTTGATGGCCTCCCCTGTTGTTTTGGTTCAAACTCAGCTCAGGTTAGGAAATGGTCCAAAAATGAAACTCATGGGTTCAAACAAGGTAAATGTTGAAGATGTGAGGTTATTTCGGAAGCCTGATTGATTCCGAATCGCTGCAAATTCATAATTCAACTTTCATCATTGAGTGCATTGAACCAAGCACTTGAGTCTTGCGGGCGGTCAAAAAAGGGGTGTCTACAGCTGGCACACTTCCTTTTTGCCCCTAGTTTTGGTGGATCCAGT
The DNA here is from genome assembly GCA_030407325.1 of Camellia japonica. Taxonomy (NCBI): domain Eukaryota; kingdom Viridiplantae; phylum Streptophyta; class Magnoliopsida; order Ericales; family Theaceae; genus Camellia; species Camellia japonica. The sequence continues at coordinate 109,151,418 of JAPPVO010000002.1, read as the reverse complement.
ATTCGATTGGTCGAAGTGGCCCACGGTTTGAAAGAAGGCAAGAGTTGCATTGGCTTGGTGCTGGCCGAGACTTTGACTGGCTTAGACGCCTTCCATCAGTGAGAGACTACCAAATTTGCAGGGGGTCCATTACTGCTTTAGGTAATGTTTCTTAACCTTTTAGAGTTCCCCGGATTGGTCTGTGCATAGGCTCATAGCGTTTCCCGATCTACTTAACTCTGGCTCTACTGGCCATCTCTTTTGTTTTCCTAACCCAATCCTCTTTGGTGGGCGTATAGCCAAGACCAAAGGTATGTGGGTTATGTGGCACATTGGCCAATGCAGTAACGCCCTTCCGGCCACTTCTTCCCAAACCTATTCCTGGCACATGTTAGAGCTTGTTCATGAAGTAGATTGATTGGGCATTGACATACAAGCCCTCATTAGCTGCCAAGATGGTTTGCACTGCCCAGGCCTTAGCTAGAGTAAAACCCCAAAGGAAGACATCCTCTTCGCTATGAACAATTTCTAGCACAAGTGTAGTTACCTCTAACGGAGGATGGGTAGATGAATTTTTGAACACAATAGCCACCCTCTTCCCATGGGGGTATGTCAGCATTTGGTGGAGGGTAGAGGATACGGCTTTTACTTGGTGTAGCCACGGCCTTCCTAGCAGTAGATTGAAAATGGCAGGCAGATCCAAGTCATGGAACTTAATATCCTGTTGAGCTAGGCCCACTTGAACTCTGATCTGTACTGTGCCCATCACCTCCCTACTTTTATTGTCATACGCCCGAATCACCTGGGCTGTAGGAACGAAATCTGTTGGTTTCAAACCGATGGTATATGCTGTATGAGATGGGTAGACGTTGATTGTTGACCCATTATCGATCAATACAACTAGCACCCACTTTTCCCTGCACTCTACTAATATGCACAAAGGTTTGTTATGTGCTGAGCCTTCTGGTGGCAGTTCTTTATCCGAGAAAGTTAAAATTGGGGCAGCACCTCCCAGGAATACCAATCCAACTAGTTGTTTAGGAGTTGTGTCAATGGACAATTTGGCTTTATCTATTGCTGATAACACAGCATGTCGGTGCACACGAGAAGCCATGAACAAACCTCAGATTGAAATATCAGCCTAGATCTTCTTCAGCTATTTTAGCACTGCTTCTTCTTCCAATTGCTTTTCCCTCTGCTTCTCTACCTCTTTATCTTTTCCAGAGGCTTCTGCTTGGTCCAAGTGTGGGGGTTTAAAGTACGGCCCACTTTTAGTCATATGGTCAATCTCTTCAGAGTACCAAGTGTTGTCTAGTAGGTCTTCACCCCAATCCTTATCAGTGTGGGCCAGATGTAGATCATCGTCTTCCCACCATGCACCTTTGACAGCCGACAAACAATTGTCCAACTCCGATCTAATCATTCCTTTATCAAAAACATCCCCTGCAGGGTGTTGAGCTGTTCTAGCTTTCTATTTGTTTTGATCCCTTTCTTGCACAAACCGCTTCAATGCAGCTTCCTGCTCAGTATCCGCGGTACTCACGGCGCCCAGTTCTTGAGCTAAATTCTTAATATCGGTGCTCTCTGGCAATTTCCCCTTATCCTCGACCATTTCGGCCACTACAGCTATTCTTACTTCATTTTCTTCAAGTTTTGGTTGAATTTCCTCCTCTTTGTTAGGCTCGTCACTAAGCCATCCGGAGTTGTCTGTCGACCCATTCAGATCAAACCAGTCAATCTACATGTCCCCCTGATCTTGTTCGTCGTAGAACTGCAGATTGTCTAAGTCTTCTTCCAACTCTGCTAGATCATCCAGACCTTGGCTTAGGCCATCCTCTTGAACCATATTGACCTCCGCTGTTGTTGGCAATACCACTTCGGGTTTGGCTTGATCAACTGGCACAATGTAACAGCACGGGTCATACTCCCCCTCAGATAAGTCTGCAAAGCTCTCAGGCAATAGACTGACATCCTCCTTCAAAGACAACCTCCCTCCTCCTGCCATTGTCACCACCACGGATTCAGGTTAAAGTATGGATGTGTCCATCATGCACAAGTCCGTGCTTTTAGGGATGAACACGGCCGGTTTGGGTAGGTGGGAAGGGGTAATATATACGCTTAGGTCATATGGGATGGCCAGTGTATGTATTACATTTAGGTTCCGAGTTGAGGAAACTTGGTTGTGGGCTGGAAGTGGGTTGGTAGTCACATTTGGCTTTTGGGGTGGTGCTATCACCTTGTTGTCAATGAGATCTTGAATCCCATGACATAGCCTATAGCATTGGTTAGTGTCATGACTGTGCTGCTGGTGAAAGGCGCAGTATTTGGCCAGGTTGTGTTTAGGTGGGAGAGGATTGGGTAGTGGGCGTTGTTCTAATGGCTTAAGATGCCCTTTTTTAAATGGCACCCTTAGGGCTTGGGATAAAGGCATATATAGTGGGGTAAAGACCCTTTGAGAACAGGCTTGGTTGTTTGAGGTTTGTGGATTTGTACTAGCGAATGGGTTGGCAGTCTTGGGTGTCGTAGTGACAACATTCACATTGGATAGCTGTGCAGTTGTGCTTCCACTCGTGGTTACATTAGAACTGCGTGTGAAAGGCCTCTTCTGCTGCTCCTTTTTATCAGTTATCAACCCCTGTTTCATTGCATCTTCAATCTGAAGTCCTATCTCGTGGAGCTCAGCGAATGTAAACAATGGCAAGACTATCATCTTCTGTAATAATTTTCCTTGCAGGTTGCGAACCACCATTTTGATTTGATCTTTCTGGGATGGCCTGATAGTCATCATCGAAGCCTTGGCCCTCCACCTAGTTACAAAGTTCGAAAAGCCCTCCTTTGGCTCTTGACGGGTTGCTTCAAGATCACAGGTTATGACCTCGATCTGGGTATTATAGGAGTACTACGCGATGAAGGCCTCAGCCATTTTCTCCCAACTCCGCTTCACAGAGTCCTTGAGTTTTGCATACCGAATTGCCGCTATTCCTGACAAGGTCTGGCTAAAAAGTGACAGCTTTTGAAGTCTGGTAAGGCCCATTGGTTGTAGGATGTCTGAGAATAACCGCAGATGGACCATGGGATCCCCAAAGCCATCAAAGCGGTCTATGTGAGGCATCTTAAATCTGCCTGGCAGAGTTACTGCAGAGTCGGTGTATCCATCTTTGATGTCAGGGATTGAGTTCACACCCTATGCCCCCTTGAAAAGCTTTTCTAGCTTGTTGACCTTCGGTGCAGTGGGGTCAACCTCGAATTCAAATGGCGCCTCAGTTTGGTACACTGGTGCCTTGGAGGCCTGCGGTTGGATTGGGTCTACTGGATTACCCAAATTCTCTTGGACATTGACAGTGATTCCAGGCATTGGGATACCCACTAGGGTTGCATGAGAAGAAGAAGCCACTGCTTGCGGTGGTTACTGTTACTGCAGCCTATTTATCACTTCTGCTTGATGGGCTATAACTTCAGCTTGGCGGGCAGCATCTAGCTGCATGGTTTCAATAGTTTGCTGGAGATGACAGAGCATGTCTTCTATGCTAACCGGGGGATGTTGAGCCATCAGGACTGGCGAATAATCTCTTACTGGAGTGGATGTAGAAGATTGAGCCTGATTGGGCCCAGGTGAAGTAAAAGGTGACTGCTGGACTGGTGAGTTATGTCTAACCCTCCTCCGTCCCATAATCGGTGGGAGTGAAGCAAACACTGGTGTCTCCTAACAAGATCTCCAGATTTGTAAAGTCTTCTCACATGAGTCCAAAGTGCTTGGAGGGTAACAGGACTATCTGAAGCAATTGTGATTAACTACCTTGCAAAAAGAAATAAAGCAAAAAGAAAGCAAAAATTGAAAATTGCACAGCACCTCAGCTCAGATATGAACAAGACACGGTTGTAATCAAAAGCTGTAGCACTGTACTCAGCACAGAACTCTGCCCACAAATCTGATACTCAAACTTGCAACTGATACATACATTCCTGTAGAGTTTCACTCTAAAAGCATATACCAGTTAAGTGAGAGCCAAAACACCCCTATGATACGGTAGGGTTACCCTGTCCTAGTTTCATCAGGAACTAGGGTTTGCTACTCAAGCAATGCGGTTTTACACAATCCTGCATTTGGGTAAGCAACCTGTCCTAATTTGGAACAGTCTCTATGGCTTTCGATATGCAACTAGGCCGATTGGTCAAAAAGGGTACCTCAACAAGACTACATAATATACCTCTCACACCTAACACCGATAAGTGAAAGGAGGATCAAACGGTGCAACGGTAGTCCAAATCCAAGGGTTGTGTTCCCATTGTGGCAGAGCCCGCAACCGGTCAGCTTTTTGGCAAGCTTTTCCAAGCAAGCCTCTAGCAAACCGTTCAGGAATACCATATGGCAAACACAGTGACTTAAGCGCACCAATGCACAGAAACACATAAGTGTAGATAAAATGTCATATCATGAGTTCGAGTGAAGTTCTCTAAATTCCTAACAGAGTCGCCAGAAATTGTAGCTCGGCTTTTTCGCACCCCCTTTCGGAAGCTCGAAAGAAGCCCTACAGTTCGGACTCCTACGGCTTTGAATCTAATCTCACAAGTGCAATGTGAAATTGATAAACACCAAAGAGTCCAAATCTGGAAAATTATTTTGGAAAATCGATTTTGAATCAAAAATGCCAAAACTGGATTACTTTGCCAGATACAGAGTTGCCACCTAAATATTTTTGTTTTTGAAAAATTTAGGAAACTCTTGACTCGTGCCAAAGGCCATGTGTCTCTCATCACCAAAGTTGCCTCGGCTTGAGAATTTAGGTACGAGAGGGGAATGTCATGAATTGAGCACCCTCGCTCACCCGATCAAAGATCAGTCTCTACTAATCATGATATGATTTGTTATCAACATTATGTGCTCTTGTTCTAGTTATTAGACTAGTTTTACTATGTGATGCGCACAAGCAAGTATCGACAAGTTTGCTCGAATTGGAACAACTCAATTTCATGTTTGTTTGTGAAAAGGGTTTGAATTTGCCACCTCATGTGGCTTAAAGTTTGCGAATTTGCCACTCAACAAAGTGGGCTTAAAAGCAGTAAATTTTCCACTAGACATAGTGGGCTTAAACATACATTCGTTGAATCTTTCCAATTCAAGCAACAAGCCTTCATCCACAGGCATTCAAACAGTTCATCACTTAAGCATTTAGCCTCATGGCAAGCATACTAGTCATGGCAATCACTTACACTCATGCAAGTATGCTAAAGCACTAAAAAGTCATCTAGTACTCCAAGCTAAGAAGATATGAGTTAGAAAAATATGCATGATTCCTAACTATGTTAAATGTCTAATGCAACACATGCAATATGCAATTAATAGGCTCGGCTACTAATATGTCATATGAATCAATTTTAGACATGCGATCTAAGCACGCATTCGAAGAAGTATTGAAATGACAATGCAATTTGAATGATGCGCCGAACCTCGGTGCATGCAATACGAATGAATGGATGCAAGCATAAAGCATAAGGTATGCTAATTGAAACATGTCCCTAATCTAACCATCAAAAGCGGATAAATAAAAGGGAGAAAGACGTGGGGTTAGAAGACATACACATTATTACATTACGCTCTCACGAAGGAGAGTCCGAATGAATTAAGCTAACTAACTAGTTAAGCTAGGCTAAGCTAGTTAAGCTAATTATTACAAAACTTGAAATGAATAATTAACTAACTATCTAAGCTAATTAAGAATTTAACTAGGTTAAGCTAATTAAATAATACAATAACAACTAATTAGCTACAACGAATTATACTAATTAAGTATTACAACACAATTTGTTATGTTAATGAAACAATATAATAATTAAACGCATTTGATAAGAGCATAATGGAAGATGGATGGAGATTACATGCGTATCGTTTGAAAGCTACTCTATCTGCCCAAGCCATCTTTTTTTCACCTTCAGCCACTACCTCTGTTTCTACAAAATTGCACTGTTAGCCACACACTGCTGGCCACACACCAAGGGCCGGCCATGCATCACTAATGGCTGGCCAGGTATACAGATGGCCAGTCGTGCATCAATTTGGTGCAAAGCTCTATTTCTGTGCTCTGAGGTGAAATCAGTGCAGATAGAGCATTTTCAAGCTCTGTTTGTCCTTCATTCTTTCTCTGTCATGGGAAAGCCTTAAGAAAAGGTTGGGATTGATTCCAAAACCATCAATGAGCAATATGATTGCTTGATGATCTTGGATATCATTTTGGACAAAAATCAATGAATGTAATGCAAATGATCATCCCTCCCTTTTGTCATGGAATGAACTCAAAAAAGGAAGTTGAGACGCTTCAATGACATTAAAAACACCATGAATTGATGCTTGATGACCCTTGACACAAGAAACTTGGCATAACGTCCGGCCAAGTTCAAGCTATTAAGCCATTTTCTTTAAGTGTGTTAATCCAAGTTTTAAGCCAATTGTTTTAGTCATTGCCATTCATTAGTCCATTTGTTCAAATGTGATGTTGAAGTCCTCTAAATAAGAAATAATGTCAAACAAGAGGTTCTTCTACGACATGAGACAGAGACTACACAGTTGACAATGAATCTCCGAAGAGATTAAGACATTAAGTGTAGGTCTCCTTTACATGTATTGAACAACCTCAATTGGTTGAAACCGTTCTCAAGAATGAAAGATATGGATGGTTGATTGATTAGTAAACTTGGACTCCAAACATGGGAAATGAACAAAGAAAGCATAACAAGTAACAAGTATGCCAACTTATGAGACCACAAGTGTATTAAACATGGCATGAACCAATTGAAAAGGTCTAGACAACCTGAAAATAGCCCTTAATACATGAAAATCAGAGGTAGAACATGCATGAAAAGAGCTTGAAAAGCTAGACAATAGAGAAGAAAATTAAGGCTAGTAAGCAAGGATAAGGAGGGGTGGCTAACCCCTCCACTTTTGAAGCTTCAAAACATGGTTTTTAGCCTTTCTAAACCTCTAAAAATTAGTGTAAATACCAAAGGAAAAGAGTGAAAAAGAGAAGGTTTGAGTTATAAGTAAAGAAATAGAATGAGCAAGCTCTCTTTACCCTTTTGGTAACTCTTCAAACCCAACTCCAAACACTTCAAATAAGCTCAAAACAGTCTAAAACGACAAGAACTATGAAGTAAGTGATAGAAATGAAGACAAGAGAGAAGAATACAAGCTTATACCTTTCAAGGGGTAAGCTTGTTGTTGATGCTTCAAACTTGGTTTCAATGCACTCTCAAGCTTGAATTATACCTCTCCAAGATCAACCAAGGCTCTAGGGTGGTAAGGCAAGGTTGTGTATGGTGTATAGAGGTGGTACAAACAAGCTAGGTTAGCTCAAAGATGACTTACAATGGAAGAAGAAGGAGACAAGAGCTCTCAAGGTGTATATATGACTTCTAGATTTTTGCTCAACCCTCAAAACAATCCCAGAGCTACATTTTTATAGAATTTGAGCTCAAACGGTGATAAATATCTTCAAGAATGGACAGCTAGCGGCCTCCCACCTAGAACAATGTTTACCACCATTGAGGGCCGGTTGGCCATTCATAGCCACGGCCGGCCATCATTGATGCATGGTCGGGCCTTGATGGCCTCCCTTATTTTTTTAGTTCAAACTCAGCTCAGGGTGGGAAAAGGTCCAAAAATGATACTCATGGGTTCAAAAAAGGTAAATGTTGAAGATTTGAGGTCATTTTGAGAGCCTGATTGAATTCGAATTGCTGCGAATTCATAATTCAACTTTCATCATTGAGTGCATTGAACCAAGTGCTTAAGTCTTGCGGGCGGTCAAAATAGGGTGTCTACAAGATGTAGCGGCTGTTCCTGCTATGGGCCCCCCAAATTTGGCCCAACTCGCGAAGGTAGTTGTTAATCTGGCCGCTCATGGTACCACTACTATTGCTAATGCTTCTGACCCAATTGCCTCAGCAACTTCTGAGCAGCTCACTGATTTGTACCCTACTCACTTCCCTGAGGTGCCAGCTAATCTTAGGGGATCATGAGACTTTTATGTGGGCATGGACACCACTGTTGTGCCAGATCTGAATGTTAAGGACTACCCTATGGACGACCTTTTTTCGGAGCGACATGATGGTGTAGACAGCTTTGCCCTTTCTCGTGAAGTCAGTTCGCCCGGTCACCACCCAGCATCTACCCATTCCAATGCTGTTGGGCAATCATCTTCAGGGGAGGTGCGTCGCCATCTGATCTTTAGTCGCTCGTCCAGTCTCCCTCCAGTAATTGAAGCTAGCGGCAGTGTGAGAGGGTCCCCTCAATCCTCAGGGAAAGTTTATTTTCTAAGTTATTAGGTCTCCTCCAAAGCTGCTCCCACTCTTGCCACATCCAGGCACTGCACCCTGGCACCTTTACTGCTTTTAAGTTCCTGGATGTGTGGTGCAGACAGCGCTACTAGAGTCACTTGCCAGTTTCACTCGCGACCTTGCTACTAAGAAGATTCTAACAACCCCCAGCAAGTTCGTGGAAAGTATTGAGGCTAACCTGAGCGGCTTTGAGAGGAATGGTTTGGGCCTATCGTGGATGAGGGATAGGCTTCAGGCAGTCGATGGCTTTCTTAAGCATGCAGACAATGTGGTGGTGATTGCATCCTTAGAGGAGAATATCAAAGAGTGTGAGGGTGCCTTGGAGTAGCACCGGCAGAACCTAGCTCAGTTCAAAGAAAAGGACTCTGCGCTGGTTGTTCAGTTGGCTCGGGATGTGACTTTGATGGACTCCCTCATGAAGGACTTAATTTGATGTATTGTGGATTTGTTATGGCTCTTTTTCTTTGTACTTTTGCTATCTTTTTTCTTTTTTCTTTTCCTTTTGAGCAATTTAATCATGCTATGGAGAACTTTGATGTTTATGAGAAGCAAAGATATTGAACCTTACTTTACTGCCTTCCTTTCACTATCTTTTACATAACTTCTAAAGACATGCAAAACTCGCGCCATAAACAGAACTTCGTCATGACTACACTTTTTACATGGACAAAATTTCACTAAGTATGGAAAATTTTCTTCACACTAAGTGTTTACAAGAGTAACAGGTTTACTGAGTGTATGACGTCTTCTTACACTTTGTTTTTTGGAAGTATTAACAAAGAAACTTACAACTCTTTTTCTGAACAAAAAAGAAGTTAAGGAAAATACTCATTTACATACTTAGCATTGATAGGGCCAGTTCTAAGCCCATCATCTACTCTTGTCAACTTATAATTCTCGCTGCTGCTTGCCTCAGCAACTTTGTAAGGGCCTTCCCATCTTGACGAGAACTTGGGGATTGGTTTCCCCCGCATGATTGCACTCACTGTTTTCCATACCAAGTCCCCCTTGTTGAACTCCCAGTGTTGAACATATTGATTATAAGCGCGAGCTATGGACTGATGATACTTTTCCATTGCCCACGAAGCCCGATCTCTTCTTTCTTCGGCAGCCTCTATGTCATTCTTCCTGCTGTCTGGAACTAAGTGTGTTGGCATAGCCATTCTTGTTCATGGTACTACCAACTCAATTGGTAACACAGCTTCGGACCCATATACTAGCGAAAATGGGGTTGCCTGAGTTGGCTTTCTTTTGACGTTCTATATGCCCAGAGTGCTACAGGGAGTTGTTCGGACCATGTGCCCCCTGTTTCATCCATCATTTTACTCAGTATTCAGATGAGGGTTTTGTTGGTTACCTTAGCTTGTCTGTTCCCTTGAGGATAGTACGGAGTAGACTTGTAGTGCTTGATCTGGTCGGTGTCCAACAATCTTCTAACATGGTGGTTCACAAAGGAGGTCCCATTATCAGGCAACATCACCTTGGGTATGCCAAACCTACAGATTATGTTTTCCTTGATGAAGTTGGCCACTCCTGTCCAATCTGCCTTTCTCATTGGTATAGCCTCTACCCACTTGGTACTAACTTCAATTGCTGCAAGTATCCATTTGAGGCCCTTGGATTGCTGCACTATAGGACCTACTAGGTCAAATGCCCAAGTATAAAATGGGTAAGAAGTCTTGATGTTGTGTAGTTCGACTGCCGTTGCATGTATCAGGTTCCCAAACTTCTGGCAGGATTGGCATCTCCTTACAAAGTTTTTAGTATCTTCTTCCATTGTTGATCAGTAGTAACCGAGGTGAATAAGGTGCCCATATGATCACCACGCGCCTTGATGCTCTGCCTTGTGGGCTTCCCTTAGCACTTCGTTTGCCTCATCCTTTGATAAACACGCCAAAGGATCCCCTTCAAAGCTTCTGCAGTATAGTTTGCCTTGGTCAAGGAAGAAGCGGAGGGCCGCCTCTTAACTCTAATTGCATCAGCTTTGTTCTCAGGCAGTGTGTCGTTTCCAAGATAGTCAATACACAGCTACCTCCATTCCTCACTACTTAAGAAATGGGCTTCTTTCTCTTTAGGATGGGACTGACATTTTGCACATTGCCTCTGCAACTCAGTCTCTGGCCATTAATACCCTTGCCTCTGCATCCGTTAGTATAGACTGATATCTCAATCTCCACAAGACTTAGCATGAATCTGCTTAAGTCTGTAAGTTGCTTCTTGTCTACCGACGCACCTTGCTGATAGGTTGTTAGGACCACGAAAATACAACTCTCCTTTGAGGAGCAGGAATGATGCAAGTTTTGCTAGTCTGATTGTTCCCTGACCTATTTTTAGCTGCTGGATTATATCTGTTTTCCATCCTTCAGCATCTTGCTTTGTATGTTCTTCGGCTAACACTGCTGGTGTTGTTTTTTTCTCGATGACGATGGCTATACAATTATCTGGTATATCCGCCTTTGCCCCCAGTGTAGACAAGGCATTGGGCAAACGGTTGTGTGTTCGAAGGGCATGTTGGATTTGGACATCATCAAACTGAGTGAGCAACTTTTAAACTATGGTGCAATATCGGGCCAACATAGGCTTATTCAAGGTGAAATCACACATTGTTTGCTTGGCAGCTAGTTTGGAGTCACCCCTAATTTTCAACTTGCGGAGTCCTTTCTTTTGAGCAGCAATCAGAGCCAGTATCAACACCTCACATTCAACCTTGTTGTTTAAACATTCAACTCAAGCTTATATGACAAATGGAACTTCTCCTCCTCTTGACTAGTGAGTGTTATGCCAGCTCCACCTTTCCTAGCTCCAGAGGCTCCATCAAATTTTAAATCCCAATAAGTCTCAACCGCTGTTGCTGAGACGTGGACTTCATCAGGTAGGGGTACCTCTGCAGGTTCATGTTCACCAAATGGGAATTATGCTAGCAAGTTTACAAGCGCTTAGCTCTTGATAGCCTTAGGAGTAACACATGTTATGTCATATTCTGCTAGAGCCAAAAGCCATCTTGCCATTCTTTCGGTCAGAGCAGGCTTGCTCAGTAAGTAGCGGACTAGATCACTCCTGGTCACAACCTGGATTGGGTATGCCAAAAAATAATGGCGCAACTTCTGTGCGGTGAAGATTAATGCTAAACAATGCCTCTCAATTGGGGTATATCATGATTCGGCACCGTTGACTTTGCGTCTAATATAATAGACCGGCTTCTTAATGCCGTCTATGTCATGGACAAGTAGAGCTCCAATAGACCAAGGTGTAGAGGTAATGTACAGTAGCAGAGGCTTTTCAGGTTGTCGGGTAATCATTGTAAGTGGAGAGGTAAGTGTTTGCTTCACCATATCAAATGCTTGTTGGTGTTCTTGCAACCATTCAAACTTGTGATTCCCTTTCAGCAGTATCCCAAAGGAAAAGGTCATCTCAGTAAGGGCTGCAATGAACCTCCTAAGGTATGGCCTAGGAATTTCTTCAAGGCCTTTTAAGAGTGTGGCGGTGGCATCTCCATAATTGACTTGATCTTATCCCCATCTACTTCAATCTCGCGTTGGTGTACCAGAAAGCCAAGGAACTTGCCTACGGTAACTCTGAAGGCACACTTGAGAGGGTCTATCTTTAAGCAAAATTTTCCACAACGCTAAAAAAAAATTTCCCAGTCGCAGAGGTGCCGATTTGCTTCGGTAGACTTTACCATCAAATCATTTGCATACACTTCCACTTCATGATGTAACATGTTATGGAACAGTGCAATCATAGCTCGTTGATAAGTTGCCCCTGCGTTTTTCAAACCAAAGGGCATTACTGTATAGAAAAAAATTTCCCCAGGGCATTCTAAAAGATGTCTTTTCTGCATCTTCTGGTGCCATTTTGATCTGGTTATAACCACTGAACCTGTCCATGAAGGAGAACATCTGATACCCCGTAAGAGAATCGACAAGTGTGTCAACATGGGGCAATGGACACTCATCTTTCAGGCAGGCCTTGTTCAGGTCACAAAAGTTTACACAGACCCTGATCTGGCCGTTCTTCTTCTTCACAGGCACAATATTTGCTAGCCAAGTTGGGTTCTGTATAGGCTCAATGAACTTGGCCCTCTAGAACTTCTCTACCTCTTCCTTAATCTTCGCCTCAAGGTCAGGGTGATACTTTCGAGCATGCTGCTTTATTGGCTTAGAGTTGGGGAAAGTGTCAACGTGATGGGTGACAAGGGATGGGTCAAGACCAGGCATCTCGTCGTATGTCCAAGCAAAGACGTCACTATACTGCTTCAGTAGTGTTATCAATTCTGCCTTGGCTGTTAGGGCCATTGTATCATTGATAAACACAGGCTTGTTCTGCCCTGGTAAGTCGCTGAGGTTTACCTCAGCAAGTATTTCTTGTTGTGGTTTGGGTCTGTCTTGCATACACTCAGGAGTGGGCTCAAGGGTCTCCACTAACCCTTCTTGGAATTCGTCACTATCACACTTGTTGGTCTCGGGGCCATTCTCCCAGGGTATGAAGTCTGGCCCCCAAGACCGTTATAGGTAGTAAAGTGTCTTGCCACCCTCGCGCACCTTAACAATCTTGGGCGGAGGGCTTGTGGACTTGCTGCTCCTCTTCTGCTCACTACTTTCTAGAGCAGCCTCTACATCTCGACTGTCTTTCCACTTCGATAATTTTACCTCTGGAACTTTACTAGTCCTCGGAGTTTTATCCGTTGACAGCTCAGTGAAGAAAACTGCATCAGAATAGTGTGCCTCATCTACTCCAAATGGCTTTTCAGATGCATTTATGGTCACTGTGCGCTTCCCTAACTTTGCCTTCATGCATTGGTGATAACTCGACGGGATAGTCCCATATTGATGCATCCAAGCTCTGCCAAGTATCACGTGGTAATTTGTATCCACTTCAATCACATGGAACTTAGTTGCGGAGCGGATCTCGCCAACTGCTAAGTCCACTACAACATGGCCCTTAGTAACTTTTTTCTCACCACCCAAACCCGTCACAATAATGGGTTGGCGGACCATCCTGGAATCTGGGATATCGGCCTTTGCAAAGGTGTTGGTAGTGATGATGTTTATGGATGCAAAGCCATCAAGGAAAGCATGCTTGAACTCCACGTCATTGATGTAAGCTGCGACAAAAAGAGGATGGTTATGAAGAAATGGGTATGCTCTGTCTGCCTCTGAAAAGGTAATGGCCCCATAATCTTCCTGGATGCACCGAGGCACATACTCCTTAGCCTCAACAACTTCAGTTTAGTACATTTTAGAGATGTTGATGAGGGCCATTGTTGCTTTCAACCTGGCGGCTTGGCTCAGCCCTAGCTGGTCAAAGAAGGTACGAAACTTGACAGAGTTTTGCAAGGCTTGAGGATGAGTATCCTTTGTGAGTTTTGCCTCTACAGGTACTGTTTCAGGGAGCTGGCCAATTACGATTTCTTGTAACTTATCATAGTAGGACACCATGTCCACTTGATTGCGCATATACCCAAGATAGACAATCATGTGTACATTCTTCTCCTTTTCTTTGTGATTAGGATAAGGGTCCTTCCTTACATCACGGTTATCGTTGTCTTTGAACTTCAGCTCATTTGTGGCAACTTTCTTCTTGAAAATACTTTTCAAAGTCCAACAGTCCCTAGTAGGGTGTCTGGTGGCTCTGTGATAGATACAATAATCTGGGCTTTCTTTGTCCTTCTTGGTTGAGGGAACATAAACCGAAGGCAAAGTAAGTTCACCATCGACCACCCATTCTTTAATCAAGGCTTTGACGTTCTCAAGGCTGCAAGGATATGGATTTCTATCCTCATAACTCTTCCTCTTCCGAGAGGATAATGCCTCCCCTTGCGAGCCGCTCCCTCCTGCGGAGGTTACTGCAGCAACTCTGCTACTATGAGAGTAGCAGTGATTGTCATGAGATCTATGCAAAGGACCAGTGGTACCGAGGTTCCACGCTGCCTCAATCAAGGCTGAGAAGGTAGGCAGATTATGGTTCACCAAGAAAATTTTGTAGTCACGTATGGCACCCTCCATACATACGCTGACTAAGTGGGCCTCATCCACTGGTTCATGACAGTCAATAGCCTTATCATGGAACCGCTTTACATAGTCTAGTATATCTTTACCTTCTTTTTGGACATGTCACCCAAGTGTGAGGGTTGTAACTTTCTCTTGGACTTGGAAGCACTTCGTATAGAACTTGTTCACCATCTCCTCCTAACTCTTGATCGAGTTGGGGGCCAAGTTCACATACCAACTGTAAGCCCTTTCAGTGAGTAATTTGGAGAACTCCCGAAGGCGCAGAGAGTGGTCACTACCATGGACACCAAGAGTTTCAATGAACCTTACCACATGTTCTCTGGCATTGCCTTGTTTCCCATAAAACGTGATAAACTTGGGTACTGTATACCCAGTTGGATATGGTATGACTAGTATCTCCTGAGAGTATGAGGGCTTCACATCCAGGTCAGGGAGAGATAGTAGTTGCTTCTTGCTACGCTCTTGCTCGAGCATAGCTTGTATATCGGCTAGAGTAACAAAGTGAGTGGGCTAGAATGGTCCAATCTGCTCCTAGGTCGTTGAACCAGCAGCTGTACTGTTTGCCTAGGGTACCACCGGAGGCACCTGGATCGGAGCCTGATTCCTGGAGAATAGGTTAGGCACTAGGTTTGGGACTACTACAGGTGGAGGTGCTTGCGCTGGAGCTAGTCTAGAAGCCATGGCCATAATAGCTTCGGTGAGAGTTTGCAGGCTCTAAGGATCTCCCTATGCGTATCTTAAAGTGATTGGACGGCCTCAACCACAACACTGTTGTCATGGTCCTCAGCATGTGCTGCTCTGCCATTGGAAGAGCCTTGCTGCTGTAGGGGTTGCTAAACTTCATCCTTTGTCATTTTTCCCAGTGAAGTGTGTAAACCACTACGGATATGAACCATCAACAAAGTAGCCTCCCCAGTGGAGTCGCCAGAAATGTAGGGGAGTTCAAGGTTAGAAAGATGATTAGAGAAGCAAAACTATGTTAATGGTCCAACAATGTTGGCAAGACTAGAGAGTGAGTAGCTAGGTGAGGGTGAAACAGGTAGCTCAAGTAGAAATAAATGGCAGTGCACAAATGGGCAGCATCTCCCCCAAGCCCCCAAAATTCCTCCTCTTGGACCTTGGGAAATGGGTCCTATTTATAGCCTTTTCCTTGGTGCCAAGAGGACACCAAGTGGCCAAATAGAGGGAAGACAGGTGTCCCTAAGGATCACACAGAATATTCTGCCTTGAGCCACCAGGCTAAAGGTGTCATGTATCCCTCTGTATGTACTGTGTACTATCTATTTGCCTCCATAACTAACTTTTTGGGCCTCAGTAAGTATAGTTGCGGCGGGTGTGTTTAGCGTTGCAACTCTCTTTTGAGCCTCAGCAAGTGCAGTTGCGGTGGGAGTGTTTGCCGCTGCACTTACCTTCTCAGCTCGAACCTTAGCAAGTGCACTTGCAGCGGTAAACCTTGTTGCTGCATTTGCTTTCTCGGTTCTACTTGGCTGGCACATGCATTGTCAGGACTCCATTTGCCAGGACCCAAACCTGCCCCTTTAGGTTTAGTGTCATGACCGGCCAATAATCTTAGATTACTTACGGCCTTCAAGCAAAAGACATTTTTAAATATGGAGTACGGGGCTTAACGGAAGTCTAAAACAACATAAGAATTATCCTTTGAGTTGCGCATATATGAAAAGGGCTTCATATCATGTGTAGAGTTTCACTCTTTATGTACATACACCACATCTTATAGTTATACAAAACTCACAAAACTCCAAAATATACACATACAAAAGCATTTATCAAGCAAAAAGGGGTTTAACTAGCATGGCTCCAACTGACCCCAGTTACTTCACTTGGAAGCTCCTCAAAAGGCTGACCCGGGTAGACTCAAGGCTTTCTTAATTCTGATGCTCAGCTTGCCCACCTACATATATATATATAAATAATGAGCTAGGGCCCAGTGACTAATAATAGAATAAAGAGGTTATATGAATGAAGCTCAATAACATTGCCAAATCAAATTTCATTACAGTTCTCAATAATTCATTAACTTTATCATCAAGATCTTTTAATATCAATTTATGTGGTACATCCACGAAGTAATAACATTCTCATAATAATGGATCATAACAATTTAACACTAGAGATCTATGTGTGTCAATCAATCCAAAAGCCATGGTATTGCTTCCCCTAGGCAAGGGCCTAGCCATGGTATTGTCTCCCCTAAGCAAGGGCCTAGCCAGGGTATTGTCTCCCCTAGCCAAGGGCCTACATTTAATGGATGCCACGAAACCATTTCAAAACAGAACTTCATTCATTATAAGAAAATGATGTGTCAATAAGCCGTTCAATCAATTATCATATATCAATTTTGATAGCAATAACATTTTCGAAAGTAATCATAACTTGAACATATCTTTATAAAGTCATTGCTCATGGTGGGTTATGTTGTCACTAAGCCTCGAACGTCCACCTATACAAAACACATAACAAAAGCACAATTGAAGCACCATTTCATTTTAATTCAATTCTCTTATGTGTTTCTAGCTTATACCATGACTATGTGAGTCCAATTGGTGCCCAACAACACTTGGAATGTTATGAGGATGCAAAAATGCACTTGGAAGAGTTAGTCAAATTTTGCTGGAAACAGGGTCTCCGCTCGATCGTAACTTTCTTCGCTCGAGCAGGGGTTCAGAAATAATGGTGGTCGCTCGAGAGCAGATTCTGTGGCTTGAGTGGTCTGCAAACTTGGGAAAAGTATTGGTTGCATGAAATTTCTGCTCGACGGTCACTTGAGTTGAAGGCTGAGTAAAAGTGGTCCTCGCTCGAGCGCCACTTTGGTCACTCGAGCAGCTGTAAAATTTTGCAAAACTTCTGGGAGCTTGATTTTCACACTTGAGCTACACTTTCTTCACTTGAGCAGGCAATGCAAATTCTAGGATTTCCAGAACTGTGTTTGAACTTCAAGGTTGATATTCAAAGGTTCCAAACTTGTGTTTTAGGCACAAAAACATGGGAAAACTTAATAAAACATAGTGAAATTGGAACCAATTGCTCAAAATCATAGTATTTCTTCAACTGAAAATTTCAACTTCAAGTTATAAAACAAGTTTAACTCAAATTGAGTGTGTATTTCTTCAAAACATAATCAATTGATGTGAAAGGGATAAAAACATGAAGGACTCTTCAAGTTGAGGTGTAAAAGTGCCATGCATGGGAGAATTTCATGAATTCTAACTCATTTTATACATGCATGTACATGATTAACTCTTATCTTCCAAATTCAAGGTGATTCAAGCTTCTACTTCACAATTTCATGCAAATAAACTCAAAACTTAGATGAATTAAATTCCTACATGTTCCTTCTTCAAAGATTAAGGTTGAAGATCATACCTAGGGCTTGATTCAAGTATACACTAGCTTAAATTCCCAAGTCCTCCACAATTTCCTTCAAATTTTCCTCTCTCTCTCTCTCTCTTTCTCTCTCTCTCTCTAAATGTTGAGTTACTCTCTCCCTCTCTCAAAATTTCAGCCAAGAGTGTATATATGAGTTCAAAAATTAATTAACCTATTTATATGGTATGATTAGCTTAGCCTAATCAAGGTTGATCAAGGTTAATTAATTAGGCTTACTTCTAACTAAGTTCAATCAGTTTATTCTAATTACTTGATCCAAATCAATTTTCAATTAAAGTTGCCATAAAATTCTAAATATTCTAATTAGTCTATTACGCTAATCAATTTCAGTTACTGAAGCCTTCTATACTCTCAATTTCTGTCTCTAAGTTGTGTAGATGTGCCCCGCGAGAACTCTCCGATATCCGCGCGCGATGGGCGCGAATCTCGTTTTGTTCTCCAGGCTACTACAATTTGGACTCAATGTCACGGTTCTGAATCTAAATCTCACAAAGTGCAATGTGAGACCGATAAATCACCAAAGAGTCCAAATCTGGCAAATCGTTTTGGAAAACTGATTTTTATAAAGAAGTGCCAAACATGGACTGCTTTGTCAGATACAGAGCCGCCACCTAAATATTTTATTTTGGGGGAAATTTAGGAAACCCTGACTCGTGCCTAAGGCCATGTGTCCGTCACCACCAAAGTTGCGTCGGCTCGAGAACTTGGGTACGAGAGGGGAAGGTCATGCAATGAGCACCCCCGCTCGCCCGATCAAAGATCGGCCTGTACTAAGCATGATATTTTGTTTTTGAAAACACATGTGCTCTTATTTCGGTTAATGAGCTAATCTTACTATGTGATGCGCACAGTATACAAGTATAGACTAGATCGCCTAATTTGGAACAAAACATTGCATGTTTGTTTGTGAAAATGATTTGGAGTTTGCTACTCGCAAGTAGGCTAAATCGGGGATTTAATGATTTGTTCCAATTCAAGTAATCCAACCTTCACCCACAGGCATTCAGGCAGTTATATCAAATAATCAGTTAGCCTCATGGCAAGCATGCTGAACATGGCAGTCAATAACACACATGCAGTATGCTAAAGCGTAGACACTCACAGTGTACTCCGAGCCAAAACAAAGAACTAGTTAGAAATCATGCATGATCCTAGTTCATGTTAATATGGCTAATGCAACACATACAAAATGCAACTAAGATAGGCTCAGCTATCTAGAATGTCATGTGAAATGCAACTTGATAACATGCTGTTGAACACATATTTAAGTAAATTTATTTGAAATTACAATGCAGTTAGTATGATGCGCCGAGCCCGATGCATGCAATACAAATGAATGGATGCACGCATGCAAAGCATAAGGTATGCTAATCGAAATATGCCCTAAAACTAACCATCATAAGCGGTTAAGTAAAAGGGAGAAAGAAATGGGGGTTGGAAGACATGCATCACACACACGCACGCTTATTACAACAATTGGCCCTCTTGACGGAGGATTCGAAAAGAAGCTAACTAGCTAATCTAAGCTAATTAAACTACTTATTACATCAAAAAACTAATCAACTAATCCTAGTTAACTAGTTAAGATATTACAACACAAATCGAATAGCTAAGCGCATTAACTAATTAAGTACAAACCAAAGCATAAACTAGCTAAGCAAATTAGCTAAGTAAAGCAGTAAAGCAAAGTCCTCGGAGGGAAAGGAATGCATACATGCCTGGTCGCCTCGTTCGGAGATCCGTCGCGATGCCCCAATTTGCCTCTATTTGCAACTGCTCTTAGAAACTTGCACCAAGCTCCAGATAGCTTCCAACTCACCTTGGGGACCTGTGAGAGGGTGGTCGACCAGTTGTTGATATGGGAGACGACTTGCCAACCACTTTTTGTTGTTGCAAACCAGAAAAAGTGGTCGGCCAGCTAGTTTTTCTGGCTGGCCGACCAGTTGTTGCTGCACTTCTTCAATTTGCTGCAACAGAGAGCAAGAAAGGGCATGGCAATGTATTTGCAAGATATGTGTGCACAACTGCCCTCCCTATCATTTCATAAGCTCAAGGGAGTGTGGTTCTCGACCCTCAGGCCACCAATCGCGCATTTCAATGCGTGATGGCCGAGAGGTGAAGTTGCACAATTCAATATGAAATGAATGCACAAATAAACACATAAATGCCTAGAGCTCTATCATGTATGATCAAGAGCGTCGACGACCGAGAATTGAGGCACGTTTCATCACTTCAAGTATGAAACGTCCCTCGTTTCTCGTGTTTGGACTAACACCTATTCCAAACACAATGCAACACGTAACATGGCATGCACAATGCTATGTAACATGGAGCATGCCAAAATGCAATGCAACACAAGCATGCAAATATACAATATGACTTAAGCATGCAAACATGCAATGCAACATGAACAACCTAACAAGGCTAATGGCATGCATACACAATGCAATGTAATATAAGCATACGCAATGCAAAGAACATGGCATATACAATGCGATGAATCAACATACGAACAACATGGCATACTCAATGCGATGAACTACATGGCATACATAATGCTAAATGGATTTAAACAAAAGTGGACAGACCTTAGCCATGCTCAAATCAGTGGCCATAACACCAAAACAAAGGCACAAAAGGGCAAGGCAAACATGCACATGCCTTGGCTTATCAAGTAGGCCTAAGAGCACAACCCTCAAGGGTGCTCAAGGAGTGATAAACATGAAAGTGTGACAACACTAAATGCACTGAAATAAGGTATGAAATGATGCCAAATCATTCAAACAAAGCAAGCATAGCATGCAAAGGTCCTTAAAGCATGCAGCTAGTACAGAGGACTACAAAGGGGGCATGCAATACAAGGCACAAGTGCATGAACCAACCATGGACAGAGCTTAATTAGGTCTACACAAAGACCAAAATATGCTAAGATAGAGGCTCAAGGACCTAGGCAAGATGGCATACATGCTAGACCACAATAAGGCAACAATGCACAATACTCAAAGGCATTCAAAGCATGAAAGAAGTGGGAACATAGTCATGCTATAAGCTGTGAAATGAAGTATTAAATGATGCCAAATCATCTAAATAGCTCAAAGCTAGCAAGGCTAATTGCACTACAGCTATACAAAGCATGAAGCATATGGCAAAGGCAACCTAAAACAATCATAGAACATGTCAAAATGATACTAAAACATGTATGGAAGGAAGCCAAAACAAGCTAGCATGAAGGGGATAAGGCATGATGAATGCAAGGCAAATAAGGTGGATTACACTACACCTATTAAGACCAAGCATGAGATGACTTAACCAATAAAAATCAGAGTTATATCATGGCAAAATAACCCCCAAAACACATTGAAATGATGGCTCACAAGCTTAGGCATAAAGGCATACGCAATGACCCATGTTAAGGCATAAAGGGGGAAACCCTCCAACGCATTGAAAGAGTAAAAAATGCAAGTGCATGACCATGAAACATGGACTGAAATCACATTATAAATGATGCCAAATCATTCAAATAGTCCAAGTAATGCATGCTAGTGGACTCGATGCACAAAGCTAACAAGCTAGAATGCATTATAGCTATACAAAGCATGGCATGCATGACCAAAACAACACAAATCAGAGCTAGAGCATGCTAAAACATGGACAAAAGCTTCTTAGAGTTAAGCCAAAAACATGCTAGAATGACATGTTAAAGCATGATACATATTAGGCTAGTTCATGGAAATGCACTACAAATGCATGGAGCATGCAAGGGCCAACCAAACCAAACCTTAACAGAGGTATGACATGGCAAAACATCACCAAAAACATGCTGAAATGGAAACAAAACAAGCTAGAATGACATGCTACTTCATGAAGCATACAAAGCTAGTTTATAAGATTTACACTACAAGTGTATTAGGCATGCATGGAGTGACAAAACCAAGTAAAAACAGTGGTATGCCTCAGTAAAATAAGCCCAAATACATGCTAAGATATGGCCAACATAAGCTTAACAAACATGCTCACACATGAGGCTAATAAAACAATTATTGAAGACACAAGGAGAGGGAATGACCCTCTCCTTATTGGGACCTCAAAACACGACTTCCACCACTGAAATTCCTCTAAGTTTCAGTGGTGAGAAGGCCAAAACAAGGTGGTCCCAAAAGCTTAAAAAGAAGGCACAAAAGCAAGGCCAAACAAGGCCTAAGAGGGGGTAGACAACCCCCAACACAAAAGTGACTTTAAACAAACATCACAAGGACTGAAAAATAGAACTTTTTGTAGTAGGAAGTTAAGCTTAAATCAGCATGCAAATAGGTCTAAAAGCTTAAGCAAGAATGAGGGTTTAAGGAGTTAAAGGCTCACCCTTGAAGACCACCTTCAAAACTGCAACTCCAGCAAGTTTTTCAAGCTCAAACCAAACCAAAAACTCTAAAACCAGGCCCTAAGCACCTCAGCAACAAAAGGATGGTGTTTGAGTGTGTGTTTGTGTGTTAAAGTATGATAAAACTACACTTTAAGGCACAAAAATGAAACAAAGAGAGATATAGAGATAAAGGTGTATCTATAACTCCGTAAAACCAAAAGTTGACCCTGGAGGAGGGAGGGGGAGCCTCCCTCTTATAGAAAACAAAAGCTCAAGCTTCTTAAAGAAGCTAAGGGTCCAAGGCCATCCCTCCATACACGTGTATGGAGGATGGTTCTGGTGCCTTCTAGCTGTGCCAACTGTAAAGAAAATATCTTCAAGAAGCTGGTGAAAAGCAGCCGACCACTTGAAGTGGTCGGCCGACCAGTGGAAGTGGTCGGCCAAGGCAAAAAGTGGTCAGCCAGGTGGGAGTGTGGTGGCCGACCAGAAAAGGTGGCCCAAAGACCAAGAAAACCAGTTTCCCGACCAAAAAACTGGCTGGAGGGAAGAAAAGTGGTCTCTAAGGGGAAGAACGGGTCTCCCACCTTTGTACCATCTTCCAAACAAGGAAAACAAGGTTTGTACCAAAAACAAACCAAAACGGATGCAAGACGAAAGTCCGGGAGGCAAGGTGCGCAGCCGGGAGACCCGAAAACTAGTCTACGAGCACCAAAAGTGGTTTACGACCACAAAAGTGGTCTCCCAGACCACAGTGGCCCTCTAGGCCAAGGCAACAAGGTGTGGTTCAAAAACCACACCAAACAGAGAACGTTAAGCGGTCCCGAGACAAGGCGCGCGGCCGAAGGCTCCAAAAATCAGAAACTAGTCTCCAAGCGGGAAAAGTGGTCTACGACCACAAAAAGTGGTCTACAAGACCTCTCCTTTCCTCAGGCAAGGAAAACAAGGCTTGGTCCGCAAACCGAGCCGAAACACAAAGAGTTCAAAGGCCCGGAGGCAAGGCACTCAGCCAAAAACTCCGAAACCTCGAAACGAGCACAGCATGCGCAATCACCGAGCGCTCAATCGATGACGTCTGAGTCTTAAGGTCAGTCAAAAATGGGGTGTCTACAAGTTGTCAATTTGAACAGATACTCCATGTGACAACAGATAACTACAAAATTAAGCATGTAATCACACAATTAAACACACAATCATGCAATTAAACTTATTAGAATAATATAATATAATAGTCTGGAGGTCAAGGTCATCACAGTCTCTACCCCTTAAAAAGTTTGGTCCTCCAAACTTAAGTTACCTTCAGATGGAAACAAATGCGAATACTATTGCCGCATCTCTTCCTCTTTCTCCCAAATGGCCTCCTTCCCATAATATTTTTTCCACTCAACTTTCACCACAGGGATAGTTTTGTTTCTCAATTGCTTCACTGGCCAATCAACGATTTGCACGGGCCATTCTTCATACACCATATTCTTGTCTAATGCAATTTGGTGGTGATCAATCACATGGAATGGGTCTCTAAGATACCCCCGAAGCATGGACACGTGAAAACATTATGCACGTGTTCTATTCCCGATGGTAAAGCAATATGGTAAGCAACAGGACCCAACCTCTTGAGAATCTGAAACGGCCCGATATAGCGAGGAGCCAATTTTCCTTTTTTACTAAATCTCATCTGCCACTTCATTGGGGTCAATTTGATGAATACATGATCTCTCGCTTCGTACTCTAAGTCCTTTCTTTGCTGATCCGCATAGCTTTTTTGCCGACTTTGTGAAGTTTTGAGTCTTTGTTGAATGATTTTGATCTTCTTAGTTGTCTGTTACACAAGTTCGGTTCCATAAATAGCCCTATCACCAACCTCTGTCCAACAAACTGGCAATTTACATTTTCTGCCATATAGTGCCTCATATGGTGCCATACTGATACTAGTGTGGAAACTATTTTTATAAGCAAACTTAGCCAGTGGCAAATAAGTTTCCCAGCTACCCTAAAAATCCAAAACACATATACGAAGCATGTCTTCTAAGGTCTGACTAGTCCTCTCGGTTTGCCCATCGGTCTGTAGATGAAATATTGTACTAAATCTCAATTCTATTCCCATTGCATCCTACAGACTATGCCAAAATCTAGAAACAAATTTAGGATCCCTATCTGATACAATAGACACTAGAACCTCATGCAGTCAAATAATTTCGTCAATGTAGATAGTAGCAAGTCTATATGCAGTAAAAGAAGTCTTTGTGGCAAGAAAATGAGCACACTTAGTCAGTTTATCAACTACAACCCAAATAGAATCCATACCTCTAGGCGTTCAAGGTAGGCCAACAACAAAGTCCATGATGATATACTCTCATTTCCATTCCGAAATAGGAAGAGACTAAAGCAAACCCGTTGGTTTCTGATGCTTCGCTTTTACCTATTGGCATTGTAAGCATTTAGAGTTGAAGTCGGCAAATCTCTCTTTTCATGTTAGGCCACCAATACACTAACTTCAAATCTTGGTACATTTTTGTGTTTCCTGAGTGCATAGCAAACACTGACTTGTGGGCTTCCTCTAATTTTTTTTTTTTTTTTTTTTCAAATCCGCATCATTTGGAATACAATCTCCCTTGAAATTTCAGCACGAATTTTCAATTGTGAATCCCGGTTTAGGCTTGGTGTCAAGTTTATCACAAATCTTCTTCAAAAACTCATCATTCATTTGATTTTGTTTGATTTCTTCAATAATTGCAGGTTGTGCAGATATTATAGCTATCAAGCTATCTTGTTCAAAAGGTATCACTTAGATTTCAAGCCGTTCAAACTCTAGCAGTAATTCTTTCTGATCCATGAGCAAACAAGCTAGATTCCCCACATTCTTTCTACTGAGTGCATCTGCTACAGTGTTGGCTTTGCTCGGATGGTAGTGAATCTATAAATCATAGTCTTTGATCAATTCAAGCCAGCGTCTTTGTCGCATGTTCAATTCTTTCTGAGTGAAAAGTATTTCAAACTCTTATGATCTGTGTACACTTCACATTTGGCCCCATACAAATAGTGATGCCATATCTTTAATGCAAACACAACTGCAGTAAGTTATAGGTTGTGTGTAGGGTAGTTCTTCTCATGTGGCCTCAACTGTCGAAAGGCATATGCAATCACCTTGCCATTCTGCATTAAGACACAACCCAAACCTTTATAAGATGCATCACTATAAATCATAAATCCTTCCGTACCTGAGGGTATAGTGAGGATTGGAGTTGTGGTCAATCTTGTCTTTAGTTCTTGAAATGCAGATTCTCTTTGGTCGGTCCATTCAAAAGGTTCTCCTTTTCAAGTCAATTGAGTCAACGGCATTGCAATCCTTGAGAAGTCTCTAACAAACCTTCAATAATAACCAGCCAACCCTATAAAACTATGAACTTCTGTTACATTGGTTGGAGTAGGCTACTCCACAATCGCTTCGATTTTGTGAGGGTCAATTGAGATACCATTTCTATTAATAAAAAATGTTACTTCATCAAGCCAAAATTCACACTTCTTCAATTTCCCATACAGTTGCTTTTCTCTAAGTGTTTGAAGAGTCATTCTCAAATGTTGTTCATGCTCATCCTTACTTTTAGAATAAATCAAAATGTCATCAATGAAAACAACGACAAAATCATCTAAGAAAGGTTTGAAGACCCTGTTCATCAAATCCATGAATGTTGCAGGTGCATTAGTGACTCCGAAAGGCATGACTAAAAATTCATAATGTCCATACCTGGTTCGGAAAGCAGTCTTTTCAATATCTTCAGTCCTAACTTTCAACTGATGATAGCCTGATTTCAAGTCAATTTTTGAAAATACTTGGGCCCCCTGCAACTGGTCAAATAAATCATCGATATGTGGCAATGGATATTCATTTTTTACTGTTACCTTATTGAGGTCTCAATAATCAATGCATAGTCGGAGAGTGCCATCTTTCTTCTTTACAAACAATACTGGTGCTCCCCACGATGATGTGCTCGGTCTGACAAACGCCTTATCAAGTAGTTCCTGTAGCTAGACTTTTAATTCTTTCATTTCAGTGGTAGACATACGGTAGGGAGTTTTAGAAATTGGTTGTGTACCCGGTATTACATCAATTATAAATTCAATCTCTCTATCAACAAGTTGGCCGGGTAATTCATCCGGAAACATATCAGGAAAATCTCTTACCACTGGTATATTGTGTAGACTAATGTCTATAGTTGGTTCAGTTATCACACTACACAAATACCCTTGACAACCCTTATTTATTAGTTCTCGGTCTTTCATGGCAGATATGAGGTATGGTGGAGGAACTACCCCTTTTTCCCTCAAAATAAAATTCATCTTGTCCAAGAGGTCGGAATATCACTCGTTTCAAAGCACAATTAATAGTTGCATGGTATTTAGCTAGCTAATCCATACCCAAAACAACATCAAAATGTCTCATGTCTAAAGTTATTAAATCAGCATACAAATTAGCATTCCTAAGAAATAATTCACATGCAACAAATACAGTTGAGCATAACATGGATCCCCTCGTAGGTGATGCAACACATAATATGTAATTCAATGTTTCCATGGGTCTGTTCAAAGTTTCAGCAAAAACTGTAGAAATAAACGAATGTGTAGATCCTGAATCAATTAAACTATAAGCAAGTTTACCACATATGAAGATTGTACCTGACACTACTACCTCAGTATTCCAAGTATCCCCTGGAATCAGTGCAAAAACCCTTCCTTGCCTTTGTTCATTTCTTGTTGCAGAGGGTGTCACATTTGTTTCTGTTGTTGGAGTGGATCTTGTCGAACTTGCAGTACTATGGTTTCCACTTTGACGTGATTGTGTATAATCCTTTGTGATGTGCCCCATCTTTCTACAGTGATAACAAGCTCCTGATGCGCGGTAGCAAACACTCCAATGTTTCTTTCCACATGCGGTACAAGTTGGTGTTGAACTACCACCTTGATTTAAACTAATATTACTAGAACTCCCAGATTTGGACTTCTTGTTCATTAGCGTTGCCCCCTTATTAAAATTCTATTTTCTATCCCTCCATTCAAACTTCTGTTTACGATTAGCCACATTGCTTTCTGGTATCAGTGCTCTATCAAGCACATCCACATATGTTGGCAACTTGAGCCCATTGATTTTGTCCAAAATTGGGTCACGCAAACCTCCCTCAAATTGTCTAGACTTCTTATAGTCTATATCTACCATATGGGGTGCAAAGCGAGCCAACTTCGTAAAATGAGCCTCATACTCGGCAACTGATCTGTTTCTTTACTTGAGTTCCATAAATTCAGATACCTTTCTTTCCCGCACACACTGTGGGAAGTACTTCTCATAAAAGATCTCTAAAAAGCGAGCCCAAGTAATATCCTTATTTTCATCACACACCAACATCCATTAAAGCTTGGCATCATCTTCTAAGGTGAATCCGACTAATTATACTTTCTGAGCTTCAGTACATGGGAACACTTCAAACAACTTTTCAATCCCTAAGACCCAAGCTTCAGCTTTCAATGGTTCAATTCTGCCATGAAACACTAGTGGCTTTATCTTTTTGAATTCTCTAGTTAAAGCAATAGTACAGTCCACCGTCTAACACCCTGGAACTGGAGGGGGTACAAGCATTAGAGGTGAGGGTGGTGGTTGTTGTTGTTGTTGTTGTTGTTGTTGCCACTGTTGTTGTTGTCTTATCGCTTTAGCCATGTCTTGCATCATTCGTTCCATTCTATCCAATCTTGAGGAGGTAGTCTCCTCTATCTCCTCACCTCTTGTTCTCACCATTTTCTGCTAAAACTTGTATTATGACAAACGCAATATACATATTCATGCACACTATTGCATATATAATCGCAAAGTTATCTCACTCAATATTTCAAATGCGCATGAATGTAATCCTAAAGGCTTTTCTAGACCTTCTATAGCTCAATGGAAAAGTGAGTGAGATATAACTCATGCTCTGATACAACTCTGTCAGGACCCAAACCCATCCCATTAGGTTTAGTGTCATGACCGGCCAGTAATCTTAGATTACCTACGGCCTCCACACAAAAGACCTTTTTAAATATAGAGTACGGGGCTTAGCAGAAGTCAAAAACAACATAAGAATTATACATTGAGCCATGCATAAATGAAAAGGGCTTCATATCATGTGTAGAGTTTCACTCTTTATGTACATACACCACATCTTATAGTTATACGAAACTCACAAAACTCCAAAATATACACATACAAAAGCATTTATCAAGTAAAAAGGGGTTCAACTAGCATGGCTCTAACTGAGCCCAGTTACTTCACTTGGAAGCATCTCAAAATGCTGACTCGGGTAGACTCGAGGCTTTCTTAATTCTGATGCTCAACTTGCCCACCTACATATATATATAAATAAATAATGAGCTAGGACCCAGTAAGTAATAACAAAATAAAGAGGTTATATGAAAGAAGCTCAATAACATTGCCAAATGAAATTTCATTATAGTTCTCAATAATTCATTAACTTCATTATCAAGATCTTTTAATATCAATTTATGTGGTACATCCACGAAGTAATAACATTCCCATAGTAATGGATCATAACAATTTAACACTACACATCTTTGTGTGTCAATCAATCCAAAAGCCATGGTATTGTTTCCCCTAGGCAAGGGCCTAGCCATGGTATTGTCTCCCCCAAGCAAAGGCCTAGCCAGGGTATTGTCTCCCCCAGCCAAGGGCCTACATTCAATGGATGCCATGAAACCATTTCAAAATAGAACTTCATTCATTATAAGAAAATGATGTGTCAATAGGTCGTTCAATCAATTATCATATATCAATTTTGATAGCAATAACATTTTCAAAAGTAATCATAACTTGAACATATCTTTATAAAGTCATTACTCACAGTGGGTTATGTTGTCACTAAGCCTCGAACGTCCACCTATACAAAACTCATAGCAAAAGCACAATTGAAGCACCATTTCATTTTAATTCAATTCTCTTATGTGTTTCTAGCTTATTCCATGACTATGTGAGTCCAATTGGTGCCCAATAACACTTGGAATGTTATGAGGATGCAAAAATGCACTTGGAAGAGTTAGTCAAATTTTGCTGGAAATAGGGTCTTCGCTCGAGCGTAACTTTCTTCGCTCGAGCGGGGGTTCAAAAATAATGGTGGTCAATCAAGAGCAGATTTTGTCGCTCGAGTGGTCTGCAAATTTGGGAAAAGTATTGGTTGCATGAAATTTCTGCTCGACAGTCGCTCGAGTTGAAGGCTGAGTAAAAGTGGTCCTCGCTCGAGCGCCACTTTGGTCACTCGAGCAGCCTATAAAATTTTGCAAAACTTCTGGGAGCTTGATTTTCACGCTTGAGCTACACTTTCTTCACTCGAGCGAGCAATGCAAATTCTAGGATTTCCAGAATTGTGTTTGAACTTCAAGGTTGATATTCAAAGGTTCCAAACTCATGTTTTAGGCACAAAAACATGGGAAAACTTAATAAAAACATGGAAACATAGTGAAATTGGAACCAATTGCTCAAAATCATAGTATTTCTTCAACTGAAAATTTCAACTTCAAGTTATAAAACAAGTTTAACTCAAATTGAGTGTGTATTTCTTCAAAACATAATCAATTGATGTGAAAGGGATGAAAACATGAAGGACTCTTCAAGTTGAGGTGTAAAAGTGCCATGCATGGGAGAATTTCATAAATTCTAACTCATTTTATACATGCATGTACATGATTAACTATTATCTTCCAAATTCAAGGTGATTCAAGCTTCTACTTCACAATTTCATGCAAATGAACTCAAAACTTAGATGAATTAAATTCCTACATGTTCCTTCTTCAAAGATTAAGGTTGAAGACCATACCTAGGGCTTGATTCAAGTATATACTAGCTTAAATTCCCAAGTCCTCCGCAATTTCCTTCAAATTTTCCTCTCTCTCTCTCTCTCTCTCTCTCTAAATGTTGAGTTACTCTCTCCCTCTCTCAAAATTTCAGCCAAGAGTGTATATATGAGTTCAAAAATTAATTAACCTATTTATATGGTATGATTAGCTTAGCCTAATCATGGTTGATTAAGGTTAATTAATTAGGCTTACTTCTAACTAAGTACAATCAGTTTATTCTAATTACTTGATCTAAATCAATTTTCAATTAAAATTGCCATAAAATTCTAAATATTCTAATTAGTCTATTACGCTAATCAATTTCAGTCTCTGAAGCCATCTAGACTTTCAATTTCTATCTCTAAGTTGTCAATTTGAACAGATATTCCATGTGACAACAGATAACTACAAAATTAAGCATGTAATCACACAATTAAACACACAATCATGCAATTAAACTTATTAGAATAATATAATATAATAGTCCGGATGTCGGGGTCGTCACACCATTAGCCTGCTATCGGCTATGTTTGTGGTCACCTCAATGAAACCTCCACCCTTAGCCACCTAACCATAAACTCCCCAGCTTTCCAGGGCAAGGGCCACAACCAAGTCTGCTACCAGCCATGTTGTGCCTTAGTACCAAGCCCAAGTGGGCATCCTTAGTCTTACATGTGCGACTAAGGCAGGTTCGTGACCTGAGTAATGGAAAGGGAGTCCCTTACACTCGGGCTACCCTGCTTCTATCTTCGCAAGATCACCGTGGTAAACTGGTATCTTTGGGTCTACTATCAACTCCAACTAGTAAGTCTTGGGGCCTGCTATCAGCGCCAAGTTAATGAACTTTGGGGCCTACTATCAGCCCTAGGCTAGTAATGCCTTAGGGCCTACTATCAGTGCCAAGCATTAGCCTCTACTTGCAGAGGAAAAGCTTCTCCCAAAGGCTGCTATCACCTTGGCAGGATGTTCCCTCCGCATGCTAGTTGCGACCGTTGTAGTTGCTGCGACAGTCATTTCCTACGGCAAGTTCAAATGGTAGAACCAACAATGTTAGGAATGGCAGCACTGACAAAATGCCTCCGCAACTTGGGCGCTGTAAGTATTGCCTCTGCAACTTAGTTTCTTCGGCCTTCTCTTTCCCTCAGCAACTTTAGATGGCTGCAGTACCAATAATACTTGGAATGGCGGCAGTATCGACAGTACTTGAAATGATGGCGCTGAGATAAAGTGCCTCTACAACTTGGCTGTTGCAAGTGCTACCTCTATAACTTAATGGCTTCGGCTTTCTCTTTCCCTCAACAACTTCAGAGGGCGGCGGAACCGACAATATTGTGAATGGTGGCGCTGAGGCAAAATGCCTCTGCAACTTGGCTGCTAGAGGTGTTGCCTCTGCAACTTAACCACTGCAAGTACTGCCTCGGCAACTTCACTTTGGCATTTTCCTTCGTGTAGTCTGTTTGGACCCTTGGCGGGTCGGACCTACTTCAGCCCATGGTTGGCCCACTTCCTTTGGGCTTTAGCCCATGCTCCTTTTTTCATTCCTAGTCGCCTCAGAAGAGCGACCTCAGCACTTAGGCCCATACTTAATTTGGGGTTTAATTCCTGACCCTCTACACTATTAAACACAATCACTGACAAAAATCACAGAGAATATCTATTATCAAATTATAATCTTCTATGTGATTTTCACTGGACTATAAACTTATAATTTTCTCTATGATTTCCGTTGGATTATAATAACAAACATACAATTTTCTCTGGAATACAAAGAAAAGTGCAGAAAAATAAAAAGTGCAGAATGAATGAAAAGTGCACCAAAAAAAAAAAAAAACTTAGGAAAGTGCAGAAAACTCGATTGTCAGTAACAAAGAATGAAAAATCAACTTCAAAAATCAAAAACAACTATACTCAGCAGGCTTTTCTCTCACATTGATCAAAACTGAAAACAAAAACCTAATTCAAAATACACTAGAACAACTTCTCTGAAATCGGAGTCCTTACGTACAAATCAAATGAAAAATCAAAAAAATGTACCTGACTCAACTCCACTGGAAATCAAATCAACACGACTTCAACTCTTACACGATCAACGAAAATCAACTTCTATATGACTACAAGTTGGGTTGGGATCTTAGACCAATTTTTCCATTTTTAAATACTATTTCTTAACTTAGAATCGGGCAGAACCAATGTTTGTCCACTCCTCCAATTAGATATTCATTTGTTTTCTTCCAATCTACCAAAAAATAAATTACGTAAAATAATATTTTATGTATTTTCATCTCATAACTCCAATCACTTTGCTTGGTTTTCATTTTCAGAATATTTTATTTTTTTATTTTTCATATTTTTTATTTTCACTGAATTTTTAAAATATTTTAAGCAATTATTTTAATTTTTAGACACACTTAACATAAATACACTTAAAATGTATAATATTTGTGAATTTGTTTTTTAAAAAAAGTCACTAAATACCAAAAATACAAAAATTCAGTATATTTTTCATATTTTTGTGTATTTATTAATTTTTTATAATATTTTTTCACAAATATTTTACTATTTAGATACCTCTAAGTAAGGTGCATCTAAAAAAAGTATAAAAAAAATGCTTAAAATTTTAAAAATATTCACTAAAAAAATTTTAAAAAAAACACCAAAAACAAAAATTTTAATTTTTAGAAAACTAAACTCAAAAAATTGAAACCAAATACACTGAATATAATTTTATGTAATCTTATCCCTCACATTAAAAGTGCAATCTTTATAAAAAAGTGAAGTTAAACTGTTCATAAGTATTTTGATGTCATTACTCCAATCTAGTTTTATTTAGAGATAATTGTTGAAAAGTTCAAGTTAAGGAAAGTATAAGATATTATGTTTAGTGGATATATTTGTTGGTAAGAGATCCACCCTTCATGAAATGGTTTGGTGAGAAATCCTTTTGTTTATTTTGAAGGACATTTTGTTTTCAATTTAACCTCTTAATTTATCTGTTCACTTTTTTTATCTGTTAACTTTTTGTTGACAACCCAAGGGTGGGTGGCATTGTGGTTAAAGCTTGGGGTTTAAGCCCCAAGGTCATGAGTTCACTTCTTTCTTTCTTGGGCCAATCTCCTGAGCGAAGCACAGTTGGTTAGGAGGTTGGACCTCAAGTTGTCTAATCAGCACTTTGTGTGGGTTCAATGCTCCTCTGCCATGCGAGTCCTGACTTAAGCGAAGCTTGTCTTGGGAGGTCGGGGCAAGTTCTCAGGTTATAGTCTCCTCGCTCAGAACGGCTAACAGGACACCCTGGTGATCTCTGCAAGGGGCGCTGCCTTGGACCTGCGGTAGGGTAGGGAGGATTTTCCTGCAACTATAAAAAAAAAAAAAAAAAAAAAAAAAAAAAAAAAAAAAAAAAAAAAAAAACTTTTTGTTGACTATTTGTTCAAATTTATATCTATCTGTTAAATTGTTTTGTCTATCTGTTCAATTTTTTTGACCATCTATTTTAAGTTTATATCTATCTATTGAATTTTTTCCCTATCTGTTTAATTTTTTCCATATCTATTCCAAATCTATAGATTTCTCTCTCTATTTATTTAAAATCTATAGATTTTTCTCTTTATTTGCTTAAAACCTATCCAAATTTTATTATCTGTTCAATTTTGTTCCCTAAATTCTATTTATTGATTTTTTTTATCTGTTCAAATCTTTGTTATTGAAATAATCCAAGCAAATTTTGGTTAGAGTTTTTTTTATATATATATATAATCTATCCATTGAAATATATGTGTCATTTTGAACATATATATGCCATTTTTGACAGATCTGCTCAATTTTTGAATAGATCTGCATCATAGGACATGCATACATAGATAGGAGATTTTCAACAATATTTTCATATATATATAACCAAGCAATGTTCTCTGGTCTAATCAGAAAAAAATGATCTGATGTAACAAATCCAATAATCCCAACAATCTAGGTACTTCAACCTCTCTCTTTTTTCTCAATCTCAGCCTTCAAACAATCAAACAAATAATAACCATATCAGTAATCAAACAAAAAATGAAAATTTGAAAGAAACCACGTGAAAATGAAAATGTTTCAAGTATGAATACAATAACTACGTCACTGAGTTAATTACCCATTAAAAACATCCAAGCTCTATCATTGAGTTAATTACTTCTATGAACCAAATAACTATGTATATGTTAAATTTGATGAACATTACTAGATTATTTCAATAAACAAAAATTTGATATATATTGCTTATTGCTTAGTACTTAACCACTCGAATCAACAATTTCTCTAAAGATTTTCATCTTCTTGGTAGTGCCTTTATAGAGCTGTTCAAGGGTGCAAAGCAGAGTCTTTTTAATTGGAGGTACTTTTCGAGGTGCAAAATGACCTCTATTTTTCAATCTGATGTGATGACGGAGTCTAGATGATGATGGAGAAAAGATTTGAGGTGGCAAAAACCCTAGGTAAGATTTGTTTCAGATCTTAGATTAAAGATTGACCTAGCTCCGGAAAAGAAATTTGAATGGTTGGAGGTCGGCCAGCCGGCTAAGCCAGCAATTTTCATAGAGAAACCATTTACTAGGCACTACAGAGGCTGTGGGGAAAGTTTGTGGCAGAAATCAAAGATCTGAAGCGGTTATGTACCAACCTTAAGATTGTGTTTTGAACTTGAAGATGAAATCTGGAAATTCCAGAATTTGGTCGCACTGCTCGAGCAACCAAAGCTTTCAGAAGTTTTACAAAGTTTGGAGGTTGGCTTGAGCTGCAAAAGCTACGCTCGAGCGACCACCCTTTGTTTTGAACCTCGGCTTGAGCGACCAAAAGTTGACTCGAGCGTGAAATGAGAGCTCTTAGCAATTTTGCAGACAATTGCACGGTGGCTCGAGTGACTGATTGTGCGCTCAAGCGACCACCCTTTATTCTCAATACTTGGCTCGAGCGATTGTCAAGCAACCGTCGAGCGTAAAAATCGAGCATCTAGTACTTTTGCAGACTTTGCAGACCACTTGAGCAACCAAAGCTTTGCTCGAGCAAACTGCCTTATTTTTCAAAATTTGGCTAAGTGTTTTAAAGTACAGTTTTGTATCCGCATTCTATCCTAGGCATTCCTAGGCCATGTTTAGGCTATAATAATGAGGATAAGAGTTAGAAACACACGCTAAGGAAGAATAATAATAAGTTAAGCACATTTGGGATGTGTGTTCAATATGTGTCTATCACGTGTTTGTGTACGTCATGTGTTAACACCCGCCTGATCAATATGTTTTGTTCAAGTGATCTGTTTAGCCTCTGGAGCAATCTGTGAGTAACAATTCTGTAAAGCTATGTTTGATTATAAGTATTTTCTAACTGAAATGATATGATCTATTTTCTAAAATGCTATTTTATGAATCATAAATGAATGTTCATTTTTCTGAAATGTATTTGTGGCATCCTTAGTTCACGTGGCGCTAGCTTGGGGGAAACAGTACCATGACTTATGTTCATGTGGCCCTCTCCCGGGGGTAAAAATACCATGGCCAATATGCATGTGGCCCTTGCCTGGGGGTAACAATACCATGGTCTATGTTCACGTGGCCTCGCCTAAGGGTAATAATACCATGGCCTATGTTTACATGGCCCTCGCTTGGGGGTAACAATACCATGGTTACATGTGCATAAAGATGTTGACCTTTATGGTCGATACCGACTATGCACATGGGTCTTGATGACCAATCTGAATTGTTAGCTAATGGATCTATCACATAACTGTTTATGAAATCTGTATAATTATGTGAATCTGAATATGTTTCTGATATGAACTCTGATTTTTTAATCTATTTTGGGCATCATTCATAAACCTTCTACTCTGTTTTTATTCACTAGACTCCAGCTTATTGTATTATGTATGTATGTAGGTGATCAAGCACGTGACCAGGCCTAAGCTGCTACCTGGCGTTCTATTTTGGTCAGCTAACCACCGTGGCTCCCAAGGAGGTTCTCGAATTAAGAAGTGGTCAAGTTTGGTGAACTATGTTTAAGACTTCAATTTTCTTTTGTTTTGTCTGAACAAGTTTCTGTACTATTTGTGTATTGGGCTAAGACCCATTTTGGTTTATCTGCATATAAGTTGACATCATATATGTAAATATAAGTTTGAAATTTTTTGTCCCATGTACGTCTACACAGCTCTATAGACATTGAATTTAAATAATTGCTTCCGCTAGCCCCTTTAATTTTTTTAATTTGTTCCAAAGGCCTTCGGTAATCCCAGGATTACTGGCCGGTTACGATGCTAAACCTATAGGGACGGGTTTGGGCAGTGACAAAGTGGTATTAGAGCATGTGCTATACCATACACATGAGTCCATATGAGCTATAGAATGTCCTAAGAAAGAATTAGGGACATTGCATCAGCATGTGTGAAGGTGTGTTAATCATGTGAATATATATGGACAAAATGACTATACTAACATGTGTAACATGCAATGAATGAATTTGAACACTATGAACACTATGAAAAGATTTATTTGCCTATGTTTATTATCGTTTTATTTACCTATGGAAATAGATAGAACAAGAAGTGATGATGTATTTGAATCATCTGATGCTCGGATGGACCGAATGGAAAGAATGCTTGAGGCTTTAACAAAATCAATGAGATAATAGCAAAGACAGTAACCTTTGCCTCCTCCGCTTTCTCCAGTACAGTTCGAGCTGATGAATAACGATATTATCTCATTGACTCAAAAGTTCATTTTGAGTTCAACAAAATGAAGCCACCGACTTTTCTGGGTGGTATTGAGCCACTAAATGCCGAGACATAGATGTTAGAGACTGAAAAATTATTTGAAGTCTTTCCATGCACTAAAACTCATAAAGTGCTACTAGCCACCTACACTTTAAAGGAGGAAGTCCGACATTGGTGGATGTTGATCCGAGATAATAATGGGGCCATGACATGGAATCAATTTAAGGAGATCTTTTATGAAAAATACTTCCCTCAATGCTTCCGAGACCAAAAAGTGTCAGAATTTGAGCAATTGAAGCAAGGCAATCTGTCTATAATTGAATATGAAGCCAAATTTACTGAGTTAGCTCGGTTTGCTCCATATATGGTAGACAGAGATTATAAGAAAGCTCAAAATTTTGTTGGAGGGCTGAATCTAGATGTGTTTGACCAAGTGGGTGTTCTAAAATTACCTAAGTATGTGGATGTACTGGATAGAGCTCTGATAACATAAGCCAATTTAGCAGCCATAAAACAAACCAAAGCCCCAACAACTGAATGGAGTGGAAAACGGTCCGGATTTAATTTCAAAAAGGGCCGGTCATTTTCAAAGAAGCAAAATACGGGATCTACGAGTAGCTCAAGTGAAAGTAGTGGATCTGCACCTATCTATTTTGATTGTGGAAGAAAACACAAGGGTGTATGTTACTATGTTACAGGTGCCTGCTTCAAGTGTGGCAAGATTGGCCACATAGTAAAAGAATTCCCACTCATAGCTGAAAGTGCCAACCGTCCTGCAACAAGTTTAGTCGGATCTACTTCTCTATCGAGATTAAATGTGGGAACCAATACTGGGAAAGAAACTTTGAGGCAAGGTCGAGTTTTTGCACTTGTGCTCAGAGACATCCAGAACACTGACTATGTGGTGTCAGGTATACTCTCTATTTGTGCTCAGAATGCATATGTGTTAATAGATTCTGGTTCCATGCATTCATTTGTGCCGCATGCTTTTTCTTGGCTAATGACTAGACCTTTAGAACCTATGAATTACTTGTTATCTATATCTACACCATCTGGGGGTTCTATGTTGTGTGCATCTGTATATTCTGCGTATGACATTATGACTAGTGATTTGTTATTGTACGTTGACTTGATGCTTGTGGCTAATGAATATTTTGATTGCATATTGGGTATGGATTGGCTGGCAAAATACTGTGCAACTATTGACTGTGTAAATAAATTAGTTGTGTTTTAACCACCGGGGTTGCCTAAATTTGTATTTGTTGGAAATGGTGTAGTTCCTCCCCCTTATTTGATCTCCGCTATGAAAGCAGACAAACTGCTTAAGAAGGGATGTAAGGGTTATTTGTGTTGTGTTTTCAATGTGTCTATGGATAGTGTTAATATAGAGAACATCATTATAGTCAAAGAATTTCCTGATGTGTTTCCAAATCAACTACCCAGTGACTTAGTTGATAGAGAGATTGAATTCACTATTGAAATAGTACCTGGAACCCAGCCAATCTCCAAAACTCCATACCTAATGTCAACCACCGAACTGAAAGAATTGAAATTCCAACTTCAGGAGTTATTAGACAAGAAATTTATTAGGCCGAGAACTTCACCCTGGGGTGCTCCAGTGTTGTTTGTTAAGAAGAAAGACGGAACCATATGACTTTGTATAGATTATCGTGAATTGAACAAAGTAACTGTGAAGAACAAATATCCATTGCCCTGAATAGATGATTTGTTTAACCAACTTCAGGGAGCCCAAGTCTTTTCTAAGATTGGCCTTAGATCCGGGTATCATTAATTAAAAGTCAAAGCTGAAGATATAGAGAAAACTGTATTCCGAACTAGATATGGGCACTATGAATTTTCGATAATGCCGTTTGGGGTAACCAATGCACCTGCCGCCTTCATGGACCTAATGAATAGGGTTTTCAAACTATATCTGGATGAATTTGTTGTTGTGTTTATTGATGATATTCTAAAATATTCTAAAAGCAGAGAAGAACATGAAAATTATTTGAGAACTGTGCTACAGATTTTGAGAGAAAAGAAATTGTATGCAAAACTCTCCAAATATGAATTCTGGCTAGATAGTGTGACATTTTTAGGGCATGTAATCAACATGGATGGCATATCTGTCAACCCGCAGGAAATTGAAGCTATTGTAAACTGGCCTAGACCAACTACTGTGACTGAAGTTAGAAGTTTTATGGGGCTTGTTGGTTGCTACTACAGATTTGTGAAAGACTTCTCAAAACTTGACTCAGTTAGCACAGAAAAGTGCACCGTTTGACTGGAATTGTCAAAGGGAATTAGCCTTCCAAGAGTTGAAGACCAGATTAGTGACTGCACTAATTTTGACTCTGCCCAATTGTAGGAAATTGGCTTGCTAGCTCAAAAACTATCAACTTAGAGTTTAATTGAAGAGAGTAGGTAAGAAATTCAACTATCACTTATGAATTTGACTCACTAAATGTAAGAATTCAAGAGAATTTAGAAATTAAGTATAGGAATTGAGCTTAGAATGTAATGTTGGGAGCATTCCATGCATGCATGTCCATTTCATAACAATTTGAGTTTGATTTCAAAGAATTCTCACATGCATGTGTTCATCTTGAATTTGTTTTGAGAATTCATGAAGTATTACACCAAATTATCTCAATAGTTCATGTTTTGAAAACAAGGAATTCATATCATTACATGCATGTCATGTATTCAAAGTTTCAAGCTTTGCTTTTGAATAATTGAATTGCTTTTGAGCCTTGATTTTGTGAAATGACTTTCAATTCATGAAGTTCTATGAGTTTTCAAATGTTTTCTTAAGTTTTGGCCCAAAAGAATGTGTTTTGATGCCTTAAGATTGTGTTTTGAATTTGAAGATGAAATTTGAAAATTCCAGAATTTGGTCGTACAGCTCGAGCGTAAAAGTCGAGCTCTCAGAAGTTTCACAGAGTTTGGGGGTTGCCTCAAGCGGCAAAAAATGCGCTCGAGCGACCACCCTTTGTTTTCAATCTCGACTCGAGTGACCAAAAGTTGGCTCGAGCTTGAAATGAGAGCTTCCAGTTTTGCAGACAATTGCGCGGTGGGTCCAGCGACCGATTGTGCGCTCGAGCGACCACCCTTTATTCTCAGTTCTTCGCTCGAGCGATCATCGAGAGTAAAAATCGAGCATCCAATACTTTTGCAAACTTTGCAGACAGCTCAAGCGACCAAAACTTCACTCAAGCACTGCCCTGTTTTTCAAAATTTGGCTAAGTGTTTTGAAGCACAGTTTTGTGTCTTCATTGCATCCTAGGCATTCCTAGGCCATGTTTAAGTTATAATAATGAGGATAAGAGTTAGAAATACATGCTAAGGAAGAAGAATGATAAATTAAGCACCTTTGGGACGTGTGTTCAATATGTATCTGTTACGTATTTGTGTAGGTCATGTGTTAACACCCGCCTGATCGATCTGTTTTGTTCAAGTGATTTGTTTATCCCCTGGAGCAATCAGTGTGTAATAATTCTGTAAACCTATGTTTGATTATAAGTGTTTTCTGACTGAAATGCTATGATCTGTTTTCTGAAATGCTATTTTGTGAATCATGAATGAATGTCCATTTTTTTGAAATGTATTAATGGCATTCTTAGTTCACGTGGCCCTCGCCTAAGGAAAAAATATCGTGGCTTATGTTTATGTGGCCCTTGTTCGAGGGTAACAATACTGTGGCCAATATGCACGTGGCCCTTGCCCGGGGGTAATAATACCATGGTCTATGTTCACATGGCCTCGCCCGGGGGTAACAATACCGCTGCCTATGTTCACGTGGCTCTCGCCTAGGGGTAACTATACCATGCCTATATGTGCACAAAGATGCTGACCTTTATGGTCGTCGGTACTGACTATGCACGTGGGTCTTTATGACCAATCTGATTTGTTAGCTAATGGATGTACCACATATAACTGTTTATGAAATATGTATAAGTACGTGAATCTGAATCTGTTTTTGATATGAACTCTGATTTCTGAATCTGTTTTGGACATCATTCATAAACCCTTTACTCTGTTGTTATTCACTGGGCTCTAACTCACTGTATTATGTATGTATATAGGTGATCAGGTGTGTGACCAGGCCTAAGCTGCTGCTTGGAGTTCTATTTTGGTCAGCCAACCACTGTGCCTCCTGAGGAGGTTCCCGAATTAAGAAGTGGTCAAGTTTGGTGAACCATGTTTAAGACTTTTGTTTTCTTTTGTTTTGTCGGCACAAGTTTCTGTACTGTCTGTGTATTGGGCTAAGACCCATTTTGGTTTATCTGTATATAAGCTAACGTCATATATGTAAATATGAGTTTGAAATTTTCTATCCCATGTACGTCTACACAGCTCTATGGATAGTGAATTTAAATAATTGCTTCCGCTAGCTCCTTTAATTTTGTTAGTTTGTTCCAGAGGTTTTCGGTAATCCAAAGATTACTGGCCGGTTACGATGCTAAACCTATAGGGGCAGGTTTGGGTTTAGGTTATGACGACATACAAGCCTCAGCCAGACTAAGCACGAAAGCTATAGCCATACATCGATCGTTCGGCCAGGCTAAGTCCAAAATTGGCTGGTTACGATCGACCAACCAGCCTTTTAGTCCAGAACAACTTGGCCGACCGTCCTTTAATAAGGACTTCATACACGATTTACTTAACAGCTGGCGATCCTTAGCTTACACATACATTTTCTTTAGAAAAAAAAAGATGTAAGTCCAAGTGCTCTTCCTTGCGGGTTACTTTTGCATAAATCCAAATGTTTTGTTTAATCCATTTTTTCATAGTCTTTGTCACATTTTTTCGCAAGTGTTGTCTAGTCCTTTAATTTTATTTTCAAATGTTGCTCAGACAATAAGTGCTCAAAATTACCAAGTTACCATTAATAACAGCAATTATAGTTCTCATTTAAGATCATTTCAATCAAAAAATTCCCAAATATCCCAAGCCATAGCAAAACAAACTTCTGTATACCAAAATTTTTACAAAGTACACTTTTTGCATTACTTCATTACAGCTCTGCCAATTACAAAACTAATTACAAAAAATAAAAAAATAAAAAATAAAATAAAAAAAAATAAAAAAACATAACACTACATAATCAACTTCAACTCGCTCCCCCTCTATCTTCTTCTCTCTCACTAGACATCAGATATTCTTCTTCAATGCCCTTATCCAGTGGAGTGCAAGCGATGTCTCCATCTCTTGGCTCTAAACAGTTGAAGTCAATATTTGTGAAGGTCACCTGTGCTATCTTCTTGAACCTCACCCAACTGTTATCCCAGTATACGCTTAGCAAGTGCTTGAAATAATCGAATTGTTGAAAGTTCTGGATTATTTCTGACTTAGTTTGCCCCTCCATCAATTTGACAGTAGCTAAGTTTGATGGTCCGGCCTCGCCCCTCTCTTTGGTCAATCTCATGGCCATAGTTGCATCGACTGCTATTTGAAATTCAGTCGATTGCTTAAACTGTTCAACAATTGCGCCATAAAGATCTGGGTAGGTAGCCCTCTCAGAGGCCACCGTCGTGGCCAGTTTTGCTATTTTGGCTTTCTTTTCTTCCAATGCCTTTCTCTCTACTGCCAGGGCCCTCACTAACACTACCACTCATGCATTTGTTTCTTCTTTCTCCTTTAGAGAGGATTCACGTAGCTCTTCATTGTTGACGAGTGCTTCTTCCAGCCTCTCCTTCGTAGTATCACAGGTCGACTGGGCTTCATGGGCCTTGTTTTGTTTCATCGCTACTTCAAACTCTAGCGACATCACCCTATGATGATTGACCGTTAACTCATCTGCCTTCTCATCCAGCTGAGCGTTAGTTTCTACAAACTGGGCTATGGTCTTAGCCTCCCCAACTTTGGCATGCTCTGCAATGTAGCTCTACTCCACCGCTAACA
This sequence comes from Camellia japonica, assembly GCA_030407325.1. Taxonomy (NCBI): domain Eukaryota; kingdom Viridiplantae; phylum Streptophyta; class Magnoliopsida; order Ericales; family Theaceae; genus Camellia; species Camellia japonica. Next base: position 109,108,823 of record JAPPVO010000002.1, on the reverse strand, counting down.
CTTCCATCTTTTTGGCATTTAGAGAATATTTCAAGCCTTTAGTGCGGGCGCTTCGTACCACCTTCTGCTAGCGTGCACTCTCTACTCTAGCCTTCTCCAACTGTGCCTTTAATGGCCCCATCTCCATATTCTCGTTTACCCGCTTGCCCTCATAAGGTCAACCTCTTCGTATCTGGAGACGTCCCTGACAACTGCGTCTTCTATGGCTCTCAATAGGCATTCCGCAGAAGCTCGCGCATCATTCAAAACGTTGGCAGGCTAGCCCACTTCAATTAGCGAGAGACTGACCACTATACCTAGATGGCGAGCAGGGGTACTCCTTGTTCCAAAGGTTGGACTCACTGTGGCTGGACTTTCTTGCTCCACTCTCGGTTCTGCCACTTCCTTTGTCTCTTTCGTTTCCCCTGAGAGAGAGGGGGAGGGGGAGGTCAACAGTTTGCTCCCCTCTCTATTCTTTCTCCATCCCCGCCAAGTCCACTATCTCAGCAATCGGGGGATCAACCTCGTCTTCTTCAATGCCCATTCCAGGCCTGGCCTCTTCCACCTCAACTTCTCTTCCTAATGCTACCACCACCTCCTTCACCTTCTTTAGTATGTGCCTTTCTTCCCCACCCTCGGTAGTAACCTTTCTTTTATTCTTCAATACCTGCTCCACCTCTACTCTACTCCTCTTCTTCAATGGGTCAACTAGAGCCTTCAAAGGCACAAAAGTTCTCAAGTCCCTCTCTGCCAGGGCTTTGGGCTGTGGGAGAGCAGCCCTCTTCGCGACTGGCTTAGGAGTTGCACCAACTCTTTCTCCTAATATTTTTCTACTGTAGTTAAGATTCGCCTATTCTCTACCTCTTGGGCCTTCCTTATCGTCTCCGCCTCCTCAAGAGCAGGGTCTCTCTCTGTGGGCTCAGGCCCTAGTCTCAGAGCGAACAAGGTAGAGGCTTAACAAGATCATCTCATTTAAGTCCCTCATTTTACCTCCATTGTCTTCGGATCTAGTGATTTGGTAGGGACCTTTCATATCATCCACACTCCCCTCCCATTGTTCACCGATACATAGAACAATTTTGCCCACCACCCCTTGACAAATGAGGGCAGTCCTGCAACCAATCCTCTACCAGCCACTACTTGTAGGGTTACCCACGTCTCCTGTTGGCCTGAGGCCTTGTAGCAGGCAAAAAATTCATCTACAGACATTTCCTCCTCATTGGTCGCCTGAGGCTATGAGATTGCGCAAGCAAACAAAATCTTCCAAGCACTCGGCATTAATTGGCTAGGAGCCACCTCCAAACGGTTTAGCACGTTGATGACGAGTTGTGGGAGTGGCAGTCTTAAACCTCCACTCAGCGCCTTTTCATATAAAGCAAACTCCATCGGCCTCGAATCTGACGCTCTCTCCACTACCGTTGGAAGTTTTAACTCCACATCCTTTGGGATTTGGAATTTGGTGCGAATTTCCTCCAGATCCTCAAGCGTCAACGTAGATTTTTCCGCCTTAGTATGCCAACAGTCTAGGGCCACTTGGCTAATCGACTAGGAAGCCGGAATCATTGTCAAAGGAATGGGTCAAGGTGGTCAGTCCACCCTCCTTTCAACCAACCTCTCCACCCTATACTTTTTTGCTAGAGCAACTACGTCGTCATCTCCCAGCGCATTAGGCATCATAGCAGGGGGTTTCTATTGCACCATCTCTCTTATGTTCTTGTAAATGGCTTCGGTTGTGGAGGTGAGGAAGTTCGCGATATAAAAGAGAGGGGAGTCAGAAGAGATAAATGAGGTGAAGTTTGGAATGAGTTGATTTTTCACAATAAGGTATAAAAATCGCATAATACCAAATGCCCAAGGCTTGCCTGTATTCTAAGGATCGTGGTTAAAACCTGCTAGTTTGAAAACATGTTTGAAAATAAATCTGCTAAGTGTGGAGAGAATGCACAAACTAAAACTGTCAATATCCCAATCCCCTCGAATTCTCTCCCATCACAACCCTTCATCTCCAGCAAACGGTACAAAATCTCTTTCAACGGCCTAAGTTATCCCACTTGGATGGACACGATTAATCCTCCCTACCACTAACTCTTTTTCTTCTCACACGTCTATTCCACTTCACATCATCACGTGCACTTCTGTACCTTAAGCCCCGTGTACTCCAGCATCTCCAATCACCTTTCATCCTATCTAAACTCGCTCGGTGAGATCCATCAGTCGGCCCCCTCGACGATCAGCCACCTTGGCAGTTGGTCGCCTTGACATTCGGCTACCTCGATAGTTGGCTCCCTTGACGGTCAGCCACCTTAGTGGTCAGTCATATTCGGTCGGCCACTTAGACGATTGTCCACTCTCTGCCATCCTTCTAGCCCACCCAGTTATTCGATCGGTCCCATCTTCCATGACTTAGGGGACTACCTTCACCTTTCTTCTTCCCTTTGCTGGACTAAAGTTGCAATCGGGAATGGGGAACTACTGATGGGCATAGCCTTGGAAGGCCCAACCTATAGCCCAAGAAGGCCCAACCCATGGTTGTCTTAAGCTCCCCAAACAGTCACGTAGTTAAAGCCTAGCAGGTGAAGCCCAACATTAGGTCTAGCGAGGAGTTGGTACTAGTCCAGGCCTAGCAGCATTTGGATATGTGTCAGGTAGGGGGTTAGCGACGTTGCAGACAAAGATCCTGTAGAGTTATTGACACCATACATCAGGTATTAAATGCAACAAGACCTCTCACTACGAAGGAGGGCAAGATGGCCATGGCCAACGGCAAGTAGGTGGAAGGCTTTTGGCCAATGGGACAACATGAATAGACAAGAAAATTATTAGCAAGAGATATAAAGAAGCTTCTGTAGAATGCTTGGGCCAAGTAACTCTCTTTCTCTCTTTACCCCCAACTTTCTCTATGTTACTATTCGGACCACGTTCAATCTAACTTGACCGTTAGAGGGTCCATGGGAAGGAACCACCCCTATTTTGGCACCTTCCCACTGGACTTGTTGCAGGTTTGGCAAAGGGGGATTAAGGTTAGTTGGCCCCTGAAGCACTTGGATCAGTTCGACCCATCCCTTGCTGACCACGTTGCATTATCATAGTTATGTGTACATTTGGTAATGTACTCGATAGACAATTAACCTAAACCAATATAACCTTTAGTAGGGCTAATCAAAAAATTCACAATTTTAAAATGTCTACAATTCAAAAAAAGTCAAACTTAAACAATATAACCTACAGACTAATTCAAAAAATCATAATTTTAAAATATTGATATTAATATTTTAATATTTTGAATTGAAATTTAAGGTTTCCTACTAAATTTTAATTTTAATTTTTTTTGAGGCTTTTCTTTATTAATAAACTTTTTGTAGTTAATCCAAAATTAATATATGATTTTTGTTTAATAGAAATGTCTACGTAGAGTTTAAAATAATAAACTCAACTCATTTCATTTTGTAAAACCATTTGTACTTAAAATAAAATAAAAAAATTCTATTGTTACGGGTTGATTGCTAGTATTTAATGATTGAGAAGTAATTTTCTTAGACTCAAATTTCAGAAAAAGAAAAAAAAAGGTACATAGCAAATAAACCTTTATAGGGGTGTGTATGAACCTTAGTCATACATAAAATTTTTCATTACACTCATTTATTCAAGCATTGTTTCATAAAGTACAAGTATTACAATATGGTAAGTAATTCTTGAAAGATGCATTTTAAAGCTTCTAAAATATTTTTTAGTTGGCTTTTTTAAATTGAAACTTTTTTGGCATGGGACTAAAAAGTTTGTTTGCCAAAATTTTTGTTTGTTTGTTTGTTTTTTTTTTTTTTTTACTTTTGTGAGAGAAAAAGTAAAATGATTATAATTTGAATATCACATTTTGTCTTATCAATTTATTTAGTCTATTTTATCTTTTATGCTTTTTTAGTCCCAACTAAGATAGCCAAACGAAACTTAATAAAAATGTGATCAAAATTGTCTCTATTACCAAAATGAGGGAGATATCCATTACACAATTAATGGTTGTGAAAAAGACATCAACAAATTTCTATTTCAATTTTAAAATCTTATTGTTTAATTTCTAAAAATTTTTCGGGGTGATTTTAAATTGTTCAACCAAAATGGGGCCGTAACAGAAGAGGGAGGTATGGATGGCAATTTCATCATTTGGTAGAAGGAAGAGGAAGGAGAAAATGAGTTTTTAAATACATATTTTAAATTTCTCTCCACACTTTTTAAAATCCTGTACACTTAAGAAAAACAGTAGTACTAGTAACACAAAATGGATTGCAGAATAGTTTACAAAAAATTGTAATTGATGGTTGGAATTAAACACAATTATGATGAGATTTACACAATCAAAAAAATAAATAAATGTGCGTATCGGATTTCGCACTAGATGAAAGTGGATCGAGGCTCCGCACTCGGTTGGACTATCCAGGGACTAAGGTTCCTGCCACAAGAAGCACCGTTAGAGCTGCCCGGCCGGGGTTGGCCGGATAACCCCTCCGGTGTGAGAATTAGCGATCGAAGAAGGAGTGTATAGAGGGTTGAATTTGTATGTAAGTGTGGTTTAGCTTGGAATCGTTCAGTTACCTTCAATGTGAAGTTCATGTTGTATATATAGTGTTCCTTGCTTGCTTCTCAAGGTGGGTTCATGGAGCTTGGATACTGCCAGGTGTCCTTTTGGCATTGCTAATGGTGGGGGACCACCTGGTAGTTTGCCAATAAATGCATATACTCATTGTAGTCATGCTGATAACAAACCACATTCCTTTGGTTCAACAACCTCCGTGATTCTAGGTGTAGGGGACCAGCTGAGGTGGCAACTTGCACATGCACACATTCACAGCTTCCGCGTTTCCTTGCGAGGTTTCCTCAGCTCGGTACCGATGTTCCTCAGCTCGGCATCATCATGCCTTGTCTCGGCCTTTTATAGGATCATTCATGGAGATGGGCTGATCCATCCGGATATCTTTGTATTGGCTCTGCCTATTTTCTGTTTGGCTCATAGGTTCAGTCTCGCAGCTCGACCCAACCCAGCACCACGGCTAGACTAGCCTTTCCACTGCGGGTTGGGCCCAAGTGCTTGAGGACTTGGGTGGACTGTTGATCGTGAAGTTGGGCTCAATTGGTTTGCCCATATACTCATCCAACTCACTTGGATTTGGACTTCAGCGGATTGGGCCGGCCCAAGGCTTGGACCCGACCCATTTCACATTTAGCCCCTTCATTTGCCCCCTAGCTCGCGCTAAGGTTCCCCTTGGGGGGAGCTATTGTTCTGCTTCCCAAGCGTCGCGTCATTTCAGTTTTCCCCAGTTCGGCCTTGGTGACGGTTCAATCCTGACACACAATTCCTGCATGCATCCTTTCATAGTGACACGTGGCGATATGAGATTGGTGTGCAGAGAGAGTGCGTCGATTCCATACTGAAGGTCGTGCTCCGTGTACCTGCGCGCCGGCTAGTGCAATTAATGCTCTGGTTGTCAATACAAATCCTTCATCTGCTTTTTCGTTCCTCTAAAGAGTTGCAAAGAGAGAGAAAGATCTCTTCCCGTTCCTCTGAACCAGTCTCGTTGGTGCCTGCTCAGATTTTTTTTCGCCGCTGATCTTGCTCTGCTACCACTGTTCTAATCTCTGTAAGTCCTCTTGTGACTTTTCTTCTCTTGTCTCTTTTTGTTTTAATCATCTCGTTTGGCCCACTCGCAGTCTGTGTTTCATACTCTGTTATTTGAGTCCCACCTTTGTCCTGTTAGGTTTGTTAAATGGGGAAGTTCCGCTCACTGGTTGATACCCCCGAGGCCATGGCTATGTTTCGCCTGGACTATAATATTCCCAACGACATTACCCTTTCATTGGCGAAAGTAGATGCCAAGCGTATGGGCACAAGGAATACCGTTGCTTTTCCTATCGCGGCCATAGTCGAGAAAGGGGTTCGGTTCCCTCTTGACCCGCTGATACGCCGGTTTCTGCATCAAGTCCAGTTAACCCCAATGCAAGTATCTGTGAACCTTTTCCGTGTCGTTTGCGGTGTCTCTACCCTTAATAGACGATTGGGTTTGAACCTTGACATATGGGATATCTTAGGCTGTTATACTCTTTCTCATAACAAAGACCACAGCACATATTACTTACGTGTTCGCTCATTTGATTGCCATTTGGTTACTCGGCTGCCTGATTCGGATAAACAAAACGATGATTTCTTACAAGTTGGTGGAAACTAGGAGTTTCCCGCCGGAACTGAGTTTCATTCTGAGAGGATGCCCCAGAAAGACGGCTATCTAGGTTCGGGCCTCTCCTTCTAATGCCTTTTGTATTTCTTGCTTTATTTTGGATGTTGCTCTAATGGATCACTATTCCAAAGAAGGCGAGGCTCGCTGCTGCCCTTCTGGACTCTGATACCGAGACCGACACGTCTCTCACTCCTTTGGTCACGAACCATCGCAGGAGTCAAGGTGCACTTTCTGAAAAAGCGCCCTCCCCTGCCCCCAGTTTCGCAGGGAGCGGGTCTGTGGCGAAGAGAAGGGTGTTGGTGGATTTAGAGGCCGAGGCCTTCGGAGCCTCCGATGCTTTGCAAACCCCTCTGGAAAAGACCGAGGTGAAGAGTCTCATGGAGGTGAAGATGGAGGTTAGAGCTTCTGGGACCCCTGCGACTGCTGCCGAGCCCTCAGCTTCAGTAGCTGCTCGAGCAAAAAAGAGGAGGGAGGCTGGCAAAGGAGTAGTGGGGGAAGCTTCTGAGGATCCTGCCGAGGATGATGCTTTTGAGAAATGGGAGCCGCCAATATCGCATGAGGGCAGGCCCATTTCCACTTCTGATTCAGTTGTTGCTTCACAAGATTTTGCCTTTGATTTGACTAAGTTTTTGTTGATGCTGGTTGATATGGCCGACCATAATGGGCCCCGGGATATTCCTATCCTGAAGGGGACCCTTCAGATGATGACCGCTGTAAGTGTTTCCTGTTTTACTTATCTTTACTTTTGTGTTGCTGTCTCCTTTTCTCTTAATTCTTCGTTGTCCTTTGCAGTGTATCCAGAGAATGCATTTGTCCATTACTCGTGTTGAAGAGCTAGAAAGGGCCGTGCTGGAGGCCGCAATGAACGCGGAGAGACTGACGGTAAACTTGGAGTTAGAGAAGGAGGGACGCCGAACCGCTGAGAGGGAAGCATTTCGTTTGAACAAGATTGTCGCTTCGGCTGAAAAATCGAAGGAGGCTGCTATTGGGACACAGGCTCAACTTGAGGGAAAGGTGGCCGAATTTGAGGCTGTTATTGCCGTAATGGCTGCCGAGCGTTCTGCACTGGAAGCCAAACACTGGCAACAAGGTTGGGATGAAGCCGGGGCTGCCTATAAGGAATAGGTGTTAGTGCTGCGAGATAAGCTCTTCGTGAAGGGTTGGACGAGTGCCTTGACTGCTGCGCTGGTTCCTGAAGGCTCTTCCCTGTTTCAGGATATCCCCGTTCCTTCGAGATCCTTGGGTTCGAAGACTGTTTCCACCCCTGCTGTTCTTCCAACCGTAGTTTCTCCAGGAGATGATTCTGCAAGCAAGACCCAGGACAGGAATGCTGTCGCTGAAACGGTGGATGTTGAAAGGATTGAAACCCCAGAGACTGAAGCCACGGGAGATGTGGTTAAGGAGGCTTCTACTTCTCAGGAAGTTGGAGCTTCCTCTACTTTTCCTCCTGCAGACGGCCTGGACAAAATTGTTGATGCTGCTCTTGAGTTGCCCACTGTTGATGAAAATTGATGTTGAAAGGATTTGAACTTTTTTTTGCTTTGATGTACTGTGGCTCGGTCTCCATGACGAGCTTTCTTTCTGCACTTGCCAAGACAATTTTTCTTTTCTCTTTTCTTTTCTTTGCTGCTGCTTATGAGGCCATCTGTGCCTTTTGTTGGATGATAGAATTTTCTTTTTGAACTTGCAATCTGATGCTGTTTGGCTTTTATGTTTGAATGTTTTCTGTACTGCCTGCCCCCAGCCGAGCACTGTTGGGACCTCAGGGCTGAATAGATGCTCGGTCTGGTTCTGTATTACTTGCCCCCGGCCAAGCGTTGTTGGGACCTCGGGGCCAAACTGATGCTCGGTGTGGCACTGTATTGTTTGCTCCCGGCCGAGCACTGTTGGGACCTCGGGGCTGAACTGGTGCTCGGTGTAGCTAACTGATATGTGGTATGGCTGTGCTTGAGTTCGTAAGTGGGTCTTACTTAGGTCTAGGTTGGTTTTGAAAGAAAACAATTGTTTGCCCCCACCTGGAGCTAAGTAAGACCGGAGCTGAAGATTGTGCCCTTGTGTGGAACTGCTTGAGTCTGCTTTAACTTAGATAGCATAGGTGTATTTGAATGCGATGAAGGCATGAAAAGGTGTCTTACTCAAGTCCAACTTGGTTAAAAAAAAAAAAAAAAAACAATTGTTTGCCCCCAGCTGGAATTGAGTAAGACTAATGCTGGGAGCTTACTCCTGGTAGTACCTGGTCATGCTTGTTCCAACTCTGTTTGTTTGAGTCAGTACTGAAGTGTTGACGTGTTGATACTTAAAAGGTTCTGTAGATGCAAAGATGTTTACTTAAGATATGTTAGTATGGTTTCCACCAAGCAATTCCACTTGGCTAAAGTCCAATTCAGTTGCCAAACATTATTCCACCAAGCAATACCACTTAGCATGTTTGAGTGCTAACCAAATTTATATTCCGTCCAGTCGTTCTAAAACTGAGTCCATTTGGGCAAAGACCAAAGTTAATTCTGTTTGATAAACATCAAAGCTAATTCCGCTTGGTGAGGACCAAAGCTAATTCTGTTTGATAAACATCAAAGCTGATTCCATTTGGTAAGGACCAAAGCTAATTTCGTTTGGTAAGAACCAAAGCTAATTCCGTTTGATAAAGATCAAAGTTAATTCCGTTTGGTATGAACCAAAGCTAATTCCGTTTGATAAACATCAAAGCTAATTACAAGAATTTGATAAATTTGAGAAAAGTGGGGAAGTATTTGCATTGGTCAACAGATAAATGCCTTTACATTCTGATACAGGAGTTGGGGGATAATTCTACTGATAGTAGTTCTTGAGATTTGCTACGTTCTAGGGCCGAGGTATAGCTTTGCCATTCAAATCCTCTAGGTAGTAAGCTCTGTTTCCAACAACGACTGTGACTTTGTAGGGACCTTCTCAGTTAGGCCCAAGTTTGCCCTCTCCAGGCACCCATTTGTGATCCATAACCTTCCTCAAAACCAGTTCTCCAGGCACAAATTGCCTTGGGAAAACTTTTTGATTGAAACCTCTTATGAGCTGCTGCTGATACGCTTCAAGTCTGATCAGCGCTACTTCTCTTCGGCCCTCTGCCATATCCAGTGCTTGTGCAATAGCTTCCTCGTTACTGGAGCTTTCAAATAATTCAGACCGAAGGGTTAGGAGACCTACTTCAAGTGGGATGATGGCCTCCATTCCATAAGTTAGGGAGTAAGGTGTTTCCCCCGTTGAACGCCGTGCTGTGGTTCGGTAGGCCCATAATACGTGAGGTAACTCTTCAACCCATTTGCCTTTTGCATGTTCAAGCCGCTTCTTTACTCCGTTGATGATGGTTTTGTTTGACGCTTCTGCCTGTCCATTACTCTGCGGGTACCCTAGAGAAGAGTTCCTATACTCGATTCTGAGGTCGGCACAAAACTTTCTGAAAACCTTACCATCGAACTGTGTTCCATTATCCGCAATCAGTACCCGCGGAATGCCGAAACGCACCACCACATTCCTCAACACAAACCGCTTCGTGTCCGCCTCTTTGATGCTTGCCAGCGCCTCAACTTTAACCCACTTAGTGAAATAGTCCGTTGCAGCAATGAAGAATCGCCTGTTCCCAGTGCCTCGCGCCAATGGTCCAACAATATCCAGACCCCATTGCGCAAAGGGCCATGGGCTGGTGAATGGAGTGAGAGTTTTGGCTGGCTGATGAATGAGTGGAGCAAACCTCTGACATTTGTCACACTTCTGTACGTACTGCTTTGCATCTTGTTGCATCCGTGGCCACCAGTACCCGTGAGTAAGGGCTCGGTGTGCCAGTGACCTTCCGCCGACATGGCATCCACAAATCCCATCGTGAATTTCGTAGAGAACATTCTCGACAAGATTTGGATGTACACAAAGGAGGTAGGGGCCAAGATAGGAGCACTTGTAAAGCTTCCCAGATTGTGAGATCCAGAACCGAGCTGACTTATGTCTGACCTTGTTGGCTTCCCTTTTGTCTTCGGGGAGTGTACCAGATTTCAGAAAAGCAAATATCGGATCCATCCAGCTCGGCTCTAAGTTGTTGCAGAGGACCAGAGATACAATACTTGGTTTTAGTACAAACTCAACCCAAACTTTTCTGGCATCCTTCGTATCCACTGATGAGCCAAGGCATGCCAGAGCATCAGCGTCATTGTTTTTGTCCCGACTGATTCGTTCCACTCGTATGGATTGAAATTTTTTGAGTAGGCCCTTGGCCTTGCCTGCGTACATAGCCATTCTTTCATCTCGTGTTTCATAGACCCCAGAAAGCTGGTTTACCACTAGTTGTGAATCGCTGAAAACAAGAAGTTGTTATGCACTGAAGTGTTCGGCGCTACGTAAGCCAGCCAATAACGCTTCGTACTCGGCCTCGTTGTTTGAAGCCTTCCAACCGAGCCTGAGAGCCTGTTCCCAGATGAACCCTTCTGGTGAAATAAGTACTACTCCTGCCCCCGAGCCTCGGTTATTGGACGATCCATCAACATAGAGCTGCCAGATGTTTCCAATAAACAGTTTCCAAGCTTCCGAAGCGCAGGGTTTTCCTTGTTCGGTAGTGCATGTCACCTGTGCTGAACTCGGATCCCCCGGTTCGGTACTCTGGATGGGAGCAAATTCTGCGACAAAATCCGCCAAGACTTGGGCCTTGATCGCTGTCCTGGGTTGATACCGAATGTCAAACTCACCAAGTTCTATCGCCTATTTTGCTGTTCGGCCAGAGAAATCGGCTCTACTGAACACAGATCTGAGGGGGAATTCAGTGAGGACGTTAGTGGTATGCCCCTGGAAGTAATGCTGCAACTTTCTTAAAGCGATAAACAGCGTGTATGCTAACTTTTCCAACGGTAGATACCGTGTCTCGGCATCTAGTAAAGTCTTGCTGACATAATAGACAGGCCTCTGTTCCTTGTCAACTTCTCGAATTAATACTGTGCTCACGGCATGATCTGAGACTGCTAGATAGAGGTACAGCTCCTCTCCTTGTTCTGGAGTGGACAGCAGAGGAGGTGTACTGAGGTATCTTTTGAGGCTTTGCAGTGCTTCGGTACATTCGTTATTCCATTCAAACGCTGCCTTTTTTCTTAAAAGCTGGAAGAAGGGCTTCATCTGATCTGAGGATTTGCTAATAAACTGATTCAGTGCGGCCGCCATTCTGGCCAGCTTCTGTAGCTCTTTAGCCTTTGTTGGTACTTCAAGATCTCGTATTGCTCTGATCTGATCCGGATTCGCTTCAATTCCTCTGTAAGTGACCATGTAACCCAAGAACTTCCCTGTTCTTACCCCGAAAGCGCATTTCGAGGCATTGAGGCGAAGCTGGTGGTTTTTCAGGATGCCAAAAACTTCTCTCAAGTCCGTGAGATGGTTTGCAGCGAGCTTGCTTTTTACTACCATATCGTCTATATATGCTTCCATGGTTTTTCCCAGTTGGTCCTTGAACATCCGTGTAATCATTCGCTAGTAGGTTGCCCCGACGTTCTTGAGACCGAATGGCATTACTTTGTAGCAGTAAGTTCCCTTTGGAGTGATAAACGCTGTCTTTTCTTGATCCGGACCGAACAGTAGTATCTGATGATAGCCGCTATAAGCGTCCAGAAAGCTCATGCACTCATGCCTTGCTGTTGAGTCTACTAGTTGATCAATACGAGGCAGCGGAAAGCTATCTTTAGGGTAGGCTTTGTTCAAGCAAGTGAAATCAACGCAAACTCTCCATTTTCCGTTCTTTTTCTTGACTACAACTGTGTTAGACAGCCATTGCGGGTACTGAACTTCCCTGATTGCTCCTGAAGCCAAGAGTTTTTTGACTTCGGCAATTACTGCTTCGGTGTGCTCGACTAACGATCTCTGACTTTTCTGCACAATGGGCCGAGCTGAAGGGTTGATGTTGAGCTTGTGGCAAGCAAATTCTGGGTCCAATCCTGGAGTATCATATGCCGACCACGCGAATACCTCCATATTCTCCCTCAGCAGTTCCAGCAGCTGAAGTTTCTCATCAGCGCCTAGTGAGGTGCCGATAAGGAAGTACTTTTCTGGGTCATCCCCTTTTACCAAGACTTTCTCCAAATCCTTTACCATCTTTTCCCCTGGGGTTCCCCCTACATCTTCCAAGACTGGCTGTTCGGCCACTTCTACCGTCTATACCCGATTGCAGAGCTGCTTTACCTTTAATGCTGCCATGAAGCAATGTTTGGACGCAACTTGATCCCCTGAGATCTGCTCTACTCCGTGTTCCATTGGGAAACGGATGAGCTGGTGGTAGGTTGAAGGGACTGCCTCCATTTGATGAATCCATGGACGGCCAAGTATGGCGTTGTAAGGGGATGGTGTATTAATTACCAAGAACTCTATTTGGAGGGTTTTTGTTCCCGCTACGACTGGCAACACTATCTTACCAAGCGGCCATTCTGGCTGTGAATTGAAACCGACCAACGGGGCTGCCGCTGGGGTGAGGTGCTACTCGGAGAGACCAAGCTTTCTGAATAAATCATAATACAATATATCTGCTGCACTACCTTGATCTACCAAGACTCGTTTTATATAAAATTGTTTCCCAATTCCCACAGTTATAATTAATGCATCAGTATGTGGGTGTTGTATACCTTCTAAATCTTTGCTAGTAAATGAAATAGCGCACAAGGGGGATTTAGGTACTGTACGTACCTTTTTCGACGCAGGCTCCAATGACATGATCGGCTGAATTTGCGCAGCCTTAGCGATCTCTTCCTTCAGTGCCTCCTCAGACTCCTGAGTCGTTGTCCCGTGGATCACATTTATTATCAGCCGAGGTGGATGCTCAATGTTTGGTTCTGGCGGTGGTTTTCCCAGTTCGGTCACTTCCTTATCCTGATCAATGTAATCCCTTAGGTGTCCAGCTGCCACTAGGTCTTCCAAGTGTTGCTTCAATGCCTTGCAGTTCTGAGTCATGTGCCCCCTGTCTTGATGGTAGGTGCATCTGAGCTTCTGATTGTGTCGAGCTGGATCTCCCAGCATTTTCGGTGGCCAAACGAAGTAAGGCTTTCTCTTGATCTTTTCCAGAATTTGATAGATTGGCTCTTTGAATACAGTTACAACGGCTTCGTGGGATTTGGACTTATCCACTTCATTCACTGCCATCCCTCGGTGTTCTCCTCGGTCTGATCTCTTCTTGTTCCGAGCTATTTGTTCTGCTGACGCTACCTCGATGGGGATCTGATCGTCTTCGAGGCATGCGTACTGCTCAATCCTGGCACGCAAATCTTTCAAAGGTGTGGCCAGGCGCTTGGTAAGTGATTGTCTCAGCTTACTTTCCGGGCGCAGACCATGTTTGAAGGACATAACGGCCATCTGCTCGCTACACACATTTTCCTCTAGGTCATTGTATTCTTCCCAGTACCTCCTAGCATAATTGCGCAGCGTTTCCTCCTGCTCCTTTCGGAGGCCGAACAGTGTATCCGGCTCCTTCGGGATCTTAGTGTTGGAGACGAACCTGGCTAGGAACTCTTCGGAGAGTTACTTCCAGCCATGGATCGATCTAGTGGGGAGACGATCGAACCATCGAAGTCCGGTTTCTCCCAAGCTAGATGGGAAGACTTTACACATCAGTGCCTCGTCTTAGTTCCATAGGGACATCATCTGTCTATAATGGCTAATATGTGTTAGCGGGTCCGACTTCCCGTCGTATGAAGTGAACTTTGGTGGGGTGAATTTCTTTGGAGGTCTCATGGTCTCGATCTCCGGGAGAATGGCGAAGAGACGAGCCTGTCCAGCGCTCGGTGTTCCCTCTGGTGAACAGTACGGTCCAGATGATCCCGATATTGTTCATTCTGCCTATTGCCAATCAACCAAGTGCGAAGGTCGTGAGGAGGGTATTCGGTCTGTTGACTAATGGTCTTCTGCCTCTTGGCCCTTTTCTGGCGTGACCCACGGGTGTGACTGCTTGCCGCCTCACTCTGTACTGGGATAGGCTGGCTTTGTTGTCCAAAATCATTCCTGGGGAACTTCTTCGCCGGTGGCTCTCTGGATGAGCTCCTCCGTCGCAAACGAGAGGGCTCTGCTTCCGTCTTCTTTTCTGTTGGATCGCCCAGCACCCTCTTAAGTTGGGCTTTCAATTCCTGTATCTCCATCCCCATGGAGTCTATGATGCGATCTCTATAATCCTTTTCCAAAAGAAAGTGATGAGAAGAACCTCCAGCGAAGGGTAATCGGTGTTCGACAGATTCAGGGGTTCGATTATTGTTTCTAGTTTGTTCCTCCGGGACTGTTGGGAGTGCCAAACTTTTGTCCTTTGTTTTCTCCGTCTGTGGAGTATGTGTTGACGGCGGAATGTCCTCAATCCCCATCGTCGGAACTGAGTGCAAAGCTAAGAGATAAAGTGATCCACGTTCACCGCACCAATTGTGCGTACCGGATTTCGCACTAAATGAAAGTGGATCAGGGCTCCGCACTCGGTTGGACTATCCAGGGACTGAGGTTTCTGCCACAAGAAGCACCGTTAGAGCTGCCGGCCGAGGTTGGCCAGGTAAACCTCCGGTGTGGGAATTAGCGATCGGAGAAGGAGTGTATAGAGGGTTGAATTTGTATGTAAGTGTGGTTTAGCTTGGAATCGTTCAGTTACCTTCAATGTGAAGTTCATGTTGTATATATAGTGTTCCTTGCTTGCTTCTCAAGGTGGGTTCATGGAGCTTGGATGTTGCCAGGTGTCCTTTTGGCATTGCTCATGGTGGGGGACCACCTGGTAGTTGCCAATAAATACATATACTCATTGTAGTCATGCTGATAACAAACCACATTCGTTTGGTTCAACAACCTCCGTGATTCTAGGTGTAGGGGACCAGCTGAGGTGGCAACTTGCACATACACACATTCACAGCTTCCGCGTTTCCTTGCGAGGTTTCCTCAGTTCGGTAACGATGTTCCTCAGCTCGGCATCATTATGCCTTGTCTCGGCCTTTTATAGGATCATTCATGGAGATGGGCTGATCCATCCGGATATCTTTGTATTGGCTCGGCCTATTTTCTGTTCGGTTCATAGGTTCAGTCTTGCAGCTCGGCCCAGCCTAGCACCACGGCTGGACTAGCCTTTCCACTACTGGTTGGGCCCAAGTGCTTGAGGACTTGGGTGGACTGTTGATCGTGAAGTTGGGCTCAATTGGTATGCCCATATACTCATCCAACTCACTTGGATTTGGACTTCAGCGGATTGGGCCGGCCCAAGACTTGGACCCGACCCATTTCACATTTAGCCCCTTCAATAAATAAATAAAAAATGATGACATTTATGTTTAAAATAAATTTTAATTATTCAATACACTTTTTATGATACATTATATATTTTAATTATTCAATATATATATAAAGAGAAATTAAATGTGTATTTGGAAGCACCCAGAGAAAAACAAAGAGGGAGAGGAATTGATTGCCAATCTCATCCTATGGTACCTGCAAAAGAAGCAGAGCATTTAAACAAATATTTTATTTTGCTTTATTCTTTTAACGTTTTGTTTCTCTTCAATTTTGTTTTATTATATTCTTTGAACCCAAAGATCAATTCAAGACTCTTCTTGACGAGCCAAAAGGGACAGAACATGAAATATCCCAACCATCTAGAGGACATGTACAGATTATTAGATACAAGTTTTGAGTAATATTGTTGTACAAACAAGCATTATTACATAAAAATTCATATAAAATGATGTGATATTTTTGTAATTTACACATTTTAAAAATATTACTAATAATGTGGTTCCATCTATGTAGTTTGATATGATATTTGTATTTGGGTTTATTTTGATCGAGTTTACATCTCATATGATCTTTGTATATATTGAATTATTTTTAGATTCTGAGATTTATAATGAAGGAATATAGTGTCGATAGAGCTAAGTCATTGTAATTTCATTATTTATATTTAAAATTATTTGTTGTTAATCCTTTGCATGCTAATTTGTTATTTGGTTTTATTTTTTCTTTTGTCATAAAAGCACTGAGCTTGTGAGCAGTCCAATTCAGGTTCATCAGCCTACCATAGGCCTTATTTTGATAATTTAAATTGGAACTCGTTTAAGTTTCAATATAAACAGATTATTCACAAAAAATCAAATTGATTAAATAATTACAAGAATGTGATTTATTCACATTTATTTGCAACAAAATAGATGATAACTATAATTTTCTAAACAAATTATTTTTTTTAAAGATAAATGTGATTACAATGATTTTTTTAAAACACTTTTCAGAAAATTTTACTTTTCAAAAAACACTTTTCAAAAAATTCTACTTTCTTATTTTCCGTATTTTTTTTGTTTTTACTGAATTTTTTTAATATTTTAAGTAATTTTTTTACTTTTTAGACACACCTAACATAAATACACCTAAAAAGTAAAAAAATTGTAAAAAATCTTTTAAAAATTCACTAAATACCAAAAATACAAAAAAAAATATAAGAATTCAGTACATTTTTTTTGCATTTTTATGTATTTATTAATTTTTTAAAATATTTTTTCACAATTTTTTTACTTTTTATATGCATCTAAGTAAGGTGCATCTAAAAAAGTAAAAAAAATGTTTAAAATTTAAAAAATATTCACTAAAAACAAAAAAAATACGAGAACCAAAAAAGTCAGTTTTCAAAAAACTTAATCCAGAAAATTCAAACCAAACACACTGTATAATTTTATAAACAAATTATTTTTTTTAAAGATAAATGTGATTACAATGATCAGATTAGATCAATCTTTTTTCACTTATCAATAAATAATATAATAAATTGAATTATTAAAATAAAATCCATTTAATAGACTCCCACATGTCCGAACTGAACTGTCCAATTCTCTTAAGAGGATTGGATAGAAGCTGTAGGCATAAAAAGGACCATTGAACATGAATTTTCATTTTCATGGAGTACATGAATGTTGTCACAAGAAGCCAGGGCAACAACTTTAATGGGTGGCTTTCAATTGACTTTATTGGCTCCCATCACTCCCTGGATTTCCATCTACCTCCTCCTCCGCAAAAAATCATCTAATAGATCACGAAAATTACGTGTTTATGTACCCAACTAACGTTACGTTGTCCTTTGTCTGTCATTTCTTTATTATTAAGCTATATATTCAATTAAACTCTTGCTATTGATTGGACACAACCACCATAAAATTCTTGAGAGAGACGACATAATGGTCCACACGGCATCCCACGTTTATACTCCAAAAATTTATCCCAACCCAGCTCCTTCAATATTTAAAACTCTCCAAATCTTGTGAATCTTCAAAGATTTAGCATTTCTTGAAGAAGCTATGGAGCTTTCTGATCAACAACCCGATCACAACGAGAAGAGGAAGACGAAGAAGAAGAAGAATTTGGAGAAGTGGAGTACAAGAATTAGCTTCTCAGCTGTGTTGCCTGACGAGATTTCTGGTTCTTTTGCTGATAGTATTTGCTTAGTTAAGTACTCTACAGACCCTTTTTCGGACATAAGAGAGTCGATTCTAGAGATAATTCGGAGTGCGGGAGTTCAAGATTGGAAAGAGATGGAGGACTTGGTTTACTGTTACATTGCTGTCAATCCAGCTGAAGTTCATGAGTTCATTGAAGATGCTTTTCTCAGTTTGTGTGTTGGTGATACTTTGTTTGTCGAACAGATCGAGTAAATTTTATGGCATTTTCTTGAACTCAAAATGGAGTGATTTGTAATCAGCTTTTCTTGTTGTATGTATGTGTTTTCTTTAACTTCTTGTCTGTTGGAGTTCATTTTAAATTTCTTTCTTTTTGCTTATTTGCTGATATACTTGCAAAACAGGAGCACATGGCTCTCTCTCTCTCTCTGAGACACCATAGCAATTTATTTATTTCTTTATATTTTTGAATTTGTTATTCAACCAAGGTTTCAGAGAATCGCCTAGAGGATCAAAATCGAATCACCTAGAGGATCCAGACTCTTCAAAAAGACATTGTCCTGACTACTCTCGAGAATATGGAGAACATAGCAAAAAATTTTGTGAAATAATTTTCTTGCAACTTTTTTGGGAGGTGACTCTTTTTTTCTTTTTTTTTTTTTTTTTTTCACTAAATTATTATTTTTTAAATTTGGGTAAATTATATAAATGGTCCTTATAGTTTACATAATTTGTTAATTTGGTCCATGTTATTTGAATTTACTCGATTTTGCCTCTTAATTTAACATATTCTGTCATTTTAGTCAAATAAATAACGGTTGTTAAGTTTGGTGGGCGGAAAGTCTACGCAATGTATCAATTTGGTCCCTATTGTTTTAATTTGCTCGATTTTGACAAAGACCAAATTGATACATTGTGTAAACTACGTGGACCAAATTGACACATAGTTTGATTTTCCATCCACCGAACTTGACAACCGTTATTTATTGGACTAAAATGGCACAATCCGTTAAATTAAGGGGCAAAATCAAACAAATTGAAAAAACATTGACCAATTTGACACATCGTATAAACTACAGGGACTATTTGTATAATTTACCCTTTAAATTATGTCAAATTTATTTACTTGTTAAATTTTTTTGAGACTTACGTATAGGTCTTAATAGATGAACTTATTATCCAATAGGTCATGTGATAATTAATGGCATTTTTCATCAAATACTATTAAAAAATATCATTAATTGTTAATTTTTAGTGATAGTTTAAAAAATCTGTCACAAAAAACGTCACTAATTTTCAACTATCTGCGACAATTTGAAAAAATCATCATATAAGAAGTCACTAATTATAAGTTTTAGTGACAATTTATAATAATCGTGACAAAAAAATGTCACTAATTGTCAATTTTTAGCAACATATCTAAAAAAAAAGTCACAAAAAATTATTTTTAGCAACGATTTTGCTATGACTAACTTTTAATAGCACTTAATGAGAATTAAATTTAACTATTAGGATCTAGGAAAATGTTTGGTAGTTCCAATTTTTGTGACTCGAATGGTTCGAATGTGTCAAAACGATGTCGTTTTATACTCAAAACGATGTCATTTTGGATGTTTTGAGCCACTCGAGTCATGATTTTTCAGACCACCTATCATTGTTGTAGGATCTATTAGTAATTCAGCCTAAATTTTTGTCGACCAGGTGATAGTAAACATTTTTAACAATAGATAAATAATAATAAAAAGTCTAGAAAAGATAAAAATAAACCAACTTTATAAGTTTTTTTTTTTTGATAAAAAAAAGTTTGTCTTGTTTTCGTATTTAGTAATTTTTTTCTTCAAAATTAAACCCCCCATTTTTAGACCGACCAAAAATGTTTTAAAAATATATATAACTCAAAAGATAAAAAAAATTGCAAAAATATAACAATAAAGTCCAAAAAATAGGTTGGCCTTTTAGTTTTAGCCAAATGATTTGTATCAGCATCGATCACAATATGTTGACATCGAAAGAATCAACGAGTACATATCGACCTGCTAAGACACCTCTTCGAATATAGATTATTTTTGAATTTTTTTCTCATTATGAGATTGAAAAATCTCAAGCACTATGAAAAGAAAGTTTAAATCAGCAGTATTGGATACGCAATCACAAACCAACTATTTACAAAAAAAAGGAATTGGCAATCATAAACCGACTATTTACAAAAAGAGGAATTGATTGAAAAATCCTATTAGAAAGACAAGTGCACCAATCAATTTCTTAACTTTTTGATGCATCAAGAAGTCCAATTCACTATTAATTGTTACTAAAAAAATTATTTTTTATTTGTTAGAGGCATTTTTATAAAAAAAAAAGTGTCACTAATTATTAGTTTTTAGTAAGAGTTAAAAAATTCGTCAACAAAAAAAAGTTACTAATTTTTATTTTTTTAGCGACAAATTTAAAAAATCATCATAGCAAAATCACTAATACTTGTAAGACTTTGATCAATGCAAATACTTGTGAGACTTAATGGTGCACATATCCTTATAAAAAGACCTATGAATAATTACCCCTTGCAAAAATCCCTACAAATTTAAAATCTAAACTTAGCCCAACAATCTATGGAATTACAATTTAAAATGATCACTCAAATCCTAAAGAAATTAAACATCTCATAACTTGGAACGAATAGGTCGACTCCATCACACGACTAACTATACTCCATGTACTTCCCCGTGGTTTGGGTCAGCACCATCTTCGGCATCAATGGTGCTGATACTGGTAGAAGCACTTGGCATTACTACAGCCGTCGATCGCTTCACTACGGATTGATCAGGAACAACAACTACTAGTGATGTTTCATCTAATATTGCTTTTGGTAAAACCATGATTTTTGATTCCTTGTTCTTTCCCCACAAGAACGAGTACAGACCTGATACGATCAACAACATTCCTAACAAGCTGCAATCATGTCATAAATTACGGAGAATGAGTTTACACAATTATTGAAAAATGGCTTTGATTTCATAAAGATTTTGATTGTTGAATTAGTCACTTTATTCGAGTTGGTATGATATCAGGTAAAAATTGTAGACTTTAGTAGTTACCTTCCGACAGTGATGGGTTCATCAAGAAAGAGAGTTTCGGCTATAGCTATAAAAATGAGGGCCAAGGGGTTGAACATGGAGGGATAGGTTGGTCCTCGGTGCCTAATTGTCCATGAAATTAAGCAAAATGATGCAGCCGTAGCTAATGCCCCCTGTAAAAAAAAAAGCACTCCAAAATCATACAGGCTTCTCTCCGGTTCGAAATCAAATTGGAGGAGGTTGTTGGGCTTCTATGGACTCACCAAAGAGCTTATATCAATGATCTGAATCGTTCAATGTGTACGGCTAGTCAAATATTTTATTTCTGCAAAAAAATATTTTAATCGGATATCAATAGTTACTTGATTCGAACACATTTTGTGTCAACAATAAGTATGATCTTAAAAATAAATTATTAACACAAATATACTCTAATTAAGTAGCTATTGATATCTGATTAAAATAGTTTTTTGCAAGATAAAATATTCAACAATTCCTACACATTTAACGATTTGAATTATCAATGTGGGCTCTGTAGTGGGCCACGTAGGCCTAACATCATAATTAATTTCATGATTCATATGTGTGTATATATATATGTTAGAAGTTGAACTCAAGCAATGTGTGTGCAAAAATTATCTTAAAAAAAAAAAAAAAAAAAAAAAAAAAAAAAAAACATATATATGGTGGTGAAAAAAAAATGAAAAAATCAAAATTAAAATCGAATAGTTGAACAATTACACAAGGTCAAGGACAATTTAAAATCGAACATCTGAACAATTACACGAGGTCAAGAATTTGATAATTGTATTTGGAGAGTTTAGTTTTTAATTAAAAAGTCAAAAAATTATTATAAGAGTATTTTTATTAAATTAGTTAAAATTTTGTTATATTTTGACTTGAAAAGTTATTTTTTTCTATTTTGGCTATACATCATTTTAAATATATTGTCCAACAAATTCTATATTCTTTTTCCATATTATTTATATATTATTCTTATTCATTTTAATTTAGAATTATTTTTTATAAACTCAATACAATTATTTTCAAAATATGAAAAGTAAATTTTTTTTGAGTATTTGATTATGTGAAATGACTAGTTATATTTGTTGAGTCAAAATCACAAAAACTAAAAGGACTAACATGATAGCTAGTTTGATAGAGGTGAAATTTTAAGTGATTCACAAATTTAGCTAAAGAGCATTGCTATTCTGGACAAAAAATTAGACTCAATTTTTAAGCTCAGTAATATGATAATTAATTAGGATATTAAAGGTGAAATCACTAGTTATATTTGTTGAGTCAAAATCACAAAAACTAAAAGGACTAACTTGATAGCTAGTTTGATAGAGGTGAAATTTTAAGTGATTCACTATTTTAGCTAAAGAGCATTGCTATTCTAGACAAAAAATTAGACTCAATTTTTAAGCTCAGTAATATGATAATCAATTAAGATATTAAAGGTAACATTTTCTCTCATATATTTTCTAATCATCAACTAATTATATTGCTTACACATAACTGGGTTTATAAAACGAGACTAAAAAGTGAACTTGTATATCTAGTTTAATGAAGATGCTCTAAGTTACCATATCACTTTTCTATTTTTTAAATTTTTTAAAAATTTTTTCATATCTTTCTATAAAAAATAAAAAGACCAATTAAAATAACCAATTTTCAAACAGGACCTTATTTCTTCCTGGTTTGGCTAGCAATGATTGTTGACTTTTTAATTATTACTATTTTTATTATTTATTAATTTCTTTATGTATAACCGATAAACTTCATAGAACTTGAAATTATCAAACAAAATCACAAACGTGATTGGATAATTTAAAAAGAATTATTTTTGTAACTGAACAAACAGTAATTAAACAAACTTAAAAAGAAAAAAAAAAATTTGAATATGAGAACTATGAGTAAAAATAAAAACATAAACTTACGGAATAAATGATGGTAATGAGTTGGATATTCCATCCCAAGCTCCAGGAAGCCTTACTTTTATCCAACCATAAGCCAATCACCGTTGATTGCATGGATCCTATTATGCACGTTAACATTGTTGCCCAATATTTATATGGAAATTCTTTAAATAGCTTCGCCTGTAAATGTACTAATGATGGTTACAAAAGCCAAAACCATATTCCTTATAAATAAATATATATATAAAATACACGGTTATTCACTTTCAATGGAAAATTATATATTTGTCTACTCAAAAGTATATCAATTTATTTTTATTTTTTTTCCCACACAATAAACATCAACGTATACACATGATGATTATTGTTTGTACGTCTAGATAGAAAAATTAAGGCTATGTTTGGTTTGATCTTAGAAATTTGTTTCAGAATGTTTAAAAAAATAATAATTTAATTTAGTGCAAGAAAAAAAAGAATCAAAGAGCACTTCTTATTTTTATATAATTTTATCTTTTTTGATATGCCAGATATAATTTTAAAATTAAAAAAAAAATCTTTTAATAATTATTTTTTCAAATTAATTTTTATTTTTAAAAAAAAATTTAAAACTTTTTAAAAAAAAAAAAAAAAAAACCAAACATAACCTCGCTGTTTAGCTTCTGTCCGTTGGGGTGGGAGAGAAGATTGGACTGTGTTATTGTATTCATGAGAGCCCACCACTAGGAATCAGTTTATTTTTAAGACTTTTATATGTAAATTATCAATAAAAAATAAAAAAACTAAAAAAGATTTTGATTTAATAATTGTAATCATATGATTTTATCACATTTAAAATTAATGTTCTATTTTTAAAATTATGTGATTATTATTATTATTATTATTATTATTATGTGTGCGTGAATACGAGAGATAAATTGTATGTTCACAATTATTAAATTAATTATTTTTTATTTTTTATTTTTAATAAACAACCTACGTGCAGGAAGCCCACAAGTGCTCGACGACACGGTCGAGTATTTTATGTCAAATGGAAGAAAAAAATTAGTGAAATTCATGTGATGATATATATTGCAACTTTTAAGTTGAGAGCCTCTCTCTATATATATATATATATATATTTTTTTTTCTCATCCTAAGTTTTCTAGTTAAAGTGGATACTGGGGTGGGGGTGGGGGTGGGGGTGGGGGTGGGGTCTTCGGTGACCTCCGGCCTCCTGTCCCCTCCTCCTAACCCCTTCATTCCCTTCCTTTTTTGGTTTTGTAGTCCAATAACTTGGAAGGTATGGCTTTCCACCTTAGTGAGGTGTTTCTTCTCCTCTTCGCTTCAACACCGGCTATGGCCCTCACTAGATCCGCCACTTCTCCTCTTCTCTATCCGGCATCGCCTCCATCTTCTTCCTTGCTCACCGTCTTGCTTCGCTAGTTTCTCCGTCTCCCTCCCTAGATTTGTCGCTTGCACCATCTCTTGCTATGCTGAATTTGCTGCCTTCACTACCATCGGATCTATTGCCGCCGCTGCTAAATGTTGTTTGGTTAGTGGGTTTGTGTCTTTATTCTCTGTTTTTTGATTTTTTTGTTCTCAATTGTGTCTTGTTTTGCTATTGTGTGTGTGAGAGTTCATCAAGGGTGTTATTGTTATGTTTACCCTCTCTATGGTTGGAATTTATGATTTATCTCAGACATGCGTTATTGTCAAATTCTTATGATCGACTCTACTTCATAGTACGAGCACGAACACATAATGTGTGTCTAAATATTTTCATAGTTTCTTTCCTGTGTGATTCTTGCTATATTTCTACTTTGTTTAGTGTAAGTTTTAGTTTGGATGGACTCTTATTTGTGCCGTTTGGCTTTAATTAAAGAAATTTCCTTCGAATTAAAAAAAAAAAATTCAAATTACATTTGTTAGCCGTTGGATGAATGGAATTGGATTGGGTATATGTATGAATATACCTGGACAACGAACCACGCAGCATAGGATAGAACACTAAACCCCAGGAACAGAGAGCCACGTGTCCAATGATGATTAGCTTTATGGGAGATGATCTGATGATGGGTTGTATGATGTCCAATGTAAAATGATTTACCCTTATAGAGACTAATAGTTAGTGCTCCCGTGAGGCACAGGATTGCACCCCCAGTCTTGACCTTTCCAGCCTTTGTACGGAGTCGCAGCTTCTCCGTTCTACAATACAACCATCCAACACAAAACAATGTTTTTAAATAGAGAAAATTGGTGAAAAGTCTAATTTAAAGAGGATATAAACTATTAGATTTAATGTAAAATTTTATTTGGCAATAAGGATATGCTAAAAAAATTTGTGGGCACCAAAAAAAGTTGTTGGTTGTGACGACCGGCGGTAGTAAATGGTGGTGGTGAAGTAGATAAATATATGATATTCAACATATATGGTATTGAATTAGTGACATATGTCATATTTCAAGAGATAGGTATTTTGGTAAATTTCAACAAATAAAAAAATAGGTTTGGTAAATTTTAACAAATAAATGAATTGGGTGATTTCAATAGATAGGGTGATTGCAACAGATAGTTATTTTTTTGGACAAATTGTATCTTTTTGACCCAAAGAGATTAGAATTTGGAACTAATGGCACAAAAGATTCAGAAATAGACTTATGGCTTGAGTGCTCTTTTAAACATATATTACTAGTAGTCCACCTGTGCTATGCATGGAATTGCAAAAAAGAAATCATATCCACCCTACAATAGCTCTCATATCATTGTTATCATTGACTTAAATTACATGCTCAATTTGTATATAATTTATAAATTATGAATGTTGAGAGGGAGATTTGTGCTGAGATGATTGTGTCGGGCCAAATCAGGCTCGTTTTGGGTTAGTCTATGGGTTGCAAGGTTTCAGTTGAGCTATCAACATTTAGGCGAGCAAACAGCAGACATCGCCAAATTGGGTAATCATCTCTGCATGTTTGGCCAAGCAAAATTAGTCTAGATAGCTTGTTAGAGTGCCGAGGTAAGTCCGCGTGAGGTGAAGAGGCACGCCAAGCTAGGTTAGCTTGGTGTGATGCTTGTTCTTAGAAGCAGCCAGACTCAGTTGACTGCACATTGGGTAAGTGACCGGGCTAATGATTTGCCCAGTTACTAACCAAGGAGTTGTGACTTTCTTTAGTGATGAGGGCGTTAAATGATGGGCATTATCCTTTGTGAAGATGATTCCTAGTAGGATTCTACGATGGGGAATTAGAATCCTAATAGGATTTTGCCAAGCGAAAATTATAAGAACTCAGAGATAACTTAAAAGAAGGTAACACAATTCTATTCACAAGATTCAATAGAGCTTCTATCCATATTGATCTTGAGTACTAACTTAAGCATGAAAGAGGTTTTCCGGCACACACCTGCCGATAACGTATCCTTCTGATTTTAGGCCATATGACATTGTTTTGAGGAGCGCGATCTTGATTACCAGGATTAAATAAGCGACAATTATTTCGTACTCGTACAATTGGCGTCATCTTTGGGAAATACAGAGAACAAGCCTTTTGATCAAGCTCCTTTAAAAGATTTTAATGGCAAACAATAAAGATCCTCCGTTCTCCACCGTCGATGGCCAGACTCCTAAGGCTAACAGGAGGTGCGGAGATTTGCCGTCTGTTGATCCAATGCAAGATCTAGGCACTCAGCCTAGAAGAGGGCCTCATAGTGACGTGTGCGACAAGCGCCTTCATTCTTCTCAATGTTCTCCAACCCTATAAGAACATCAACGATGAAGAATGTCCAATGCCTAAGGCTTGGAGAACAGAGTTATGGAGTGTAATGAGATAATAAGGAAGATAGTGGCGGATATGGAGCTTCTGAAGTGCTAGGTGAGGGGAAAAGGTGTCATTAGGGTTAAAATCCGTGATGACTGCACTCAATATCATCTTTTTAGGGACCAGATTATACATCCTACGCTACCGCTTTTTGGTAGTACAAGAAACCATAAGATAGATGACTCTCAATCATGATCTCTAAGGTCATGTTCGTATCACGCAAGGTCTGAGAGATCTAGGATAGAGATCCTATTCACAAGAGAGCAGCCATCGCCCCTCACATTCTCATTAGATATCATCTTATTATTCGGAGTTGCCTAGATCAGAAGACTTGAGGACTGTTCTCGATAAAAGGGTTCGAATAAGGGAAATAGACCAAGTGAACCATCCTTAAAGGATGTCATCTTTGTAGAGGTTGACTCCCAAGACGCATAGCATCAAGGTGGCAATGCCAATGCCACGTGTTGTTTATGTGCTAGTGGACAGAGAGCTGGCAAGATTATAGAGCACACCATTCTCACTAGAGATCAAGAGCGCACCTCTTCTAGTAGGCTTCTACCAACTGAAGTTTTCAATCTATGATGGGAAGTCAAATCCTTAGATGTACCTTAGTCATTTTGACAAGTCATGGTTATTTATAAAAGGAACGATGCGTTGATGTGGATCTTGTTTTCATCAAGCCTAGGAGATTTAGGTTTTGCTTGGTTGAAAAAATTGCCTGAGGGCAGCATTGCCACTTGGGTGTAGCTTGTAGAGGCATTCGTTACCAAATTCAAAACAAACACCAAGACGCCCAAGAAGGTTGATCATTTGCTGGCTATTGATATAGGGCCTCAGGAGACTTTGAAGCCATACAACGACAGATATTGGGAGACATTCAATGAAATTGACAAATGTCCTTCTAACCTAGCTATTGCCCAATAAGTGAGGTTTGTCAATCGAACATGGATTGCGAGACTCACTAACAATGACATCTTCCCTGACCATGGAGGCTATAATGGAAAGGGTTTACTAGCACATAAAGGTTAAAGAAGATTTTGCTCATGCAAAGGTAAAGATCGACATAGCACTGGCAGACAAAAATTCAGCTAAAGTTAACATGGTTGGGAAAAATGAAAAGCAAGGCAGAAACTATAACAATAAGAATTGCAACAATAACAACCGGGCTAATCCACTTTTGAACAATGAAGAGGAGAAAGCAAGGAAGTTGAAAGCTAGCACTGTCATCACTATGGTATTCAAGAAGCCCATCTACCTTATCATTAGCGAAATTCGAGACAAGTCGTACGTTCGATGGCCAACCTAGTTGGGTGAGACATAAAAGGGCTATGATGAAAAGTACCGTTGCACATATCATGATGAAAAAGGGCATCGAATTGAAGATTGTCTACCACTTAAACAACACTTAGAAAAGCTGGTTGCAGTAGGACACTTAAACCGCTTCATCAAAAGTGGAGCTAGGGCAACCTCCCAAAATCAAGACATGTCGAATGAAATGCCCTTTGACGCCCCTTCTCAAGGAGTTATCAATATGATCCATGGTATGATTGACCTTGAGCAAGTTTGTAAAAGGTATGATTAAGAAGGCTGAACACATGAGGGAAGTACTCAATGTCCAGTTGACCTTCAAGAAAGGAAAGATAGAGATCTTTCTTTGATAGAGATTTGGCGAGACTACAAAATCCTTACAACGATGAACTAGTGGTAAATTTGTGAGTCGGAAATTATGACATCAAGAGGATCTTAATTGACCAGGGTAGCTTGTTTGAGATCATGTACTATGATGCATTTAAATAACTCAAGTTGGACGAAAGAGGCTTGGCACCTGCCATGTCTCCCTTGGTCGACTTCAATTCAATGCTCGAATGGCCAGTTGGTAAGATCATACTATCGGTCAAAGTGGGTTCGGTGGTCAAACAAGTGGAGTTTTAGATGTTGAAGGTCCTATCCACTTATAATATTATTCTGGGAAGAGCATGGTTGCATACCATGCAAGCCATATCATCAACATACCACCTGGTTCCCAATGCACAAGAGAGGATTGAAGAGGTCCTAGGAGATCAGATTATGTTAAAGCAATGTTTTGCCATTGTAAAAAGGTAGCCAAGTTGCCAAAGGATTTGTTCAGATGATAGAAGAGCCAGAAGACAGGGAGGTTCTTGAAGATGCTAGTAATGAAGCCAAAGAGAAAGTCGTTGAAGAGCTTGTGGAAGTAAGGATTGATGAGAATGATCCGAAAAATTTCTTTTTGTTAGGCTCATCCTTGTTTAGTAATGAAATGAAGGAAATCATGGACTTTCTGATTTCTAACATTGAAGTGTTTGCTTGGACGCCTTACAATATGCCTAGCATTGATCCAAGCTTGATCTGCCACTAACTCAATGTCAACCTAAATACTAGACCAGCCATTCAGAAAACTCACATGTCGGCAATGAACTATGCAAAGGTAGTGGCCGAAGAAGTAGAAAACTTATTGGAGGCAATGGTAATTAGAGAAGTCCATTACCCTAAGTGGATTTTAAGCACTGTTGTTGCGCTGAAGAAAAATGATTAGTGTTGCGTTTGCGTTAATTACAAAACGGTCAACAAAGTGTGCCGAAAAGATAATTTCCTATTGTTAAGGATTGATCAGTTGATAGATTCTACAGCAGGTCATAACTGCCTAAGTTTTCTAGATACATATCGTGGATATCATCAGATCACTATGTACAAGCCAAACCAAGAGATCACTTTTTCACAACTCGAAGAATGTAGGGGCAACCTTTCAGAGGATGATCACCAAGATATTCACCTCTCTGCTTAGCAAGTCAATGGAGGCATACATTGATGACATGGTGATCAAAAGCAAGAACAAGTTCGACCATCTTGACAACCTTTTTGAAATGTTTCATATTTTAAAGACTCATAAACTACGTTCAAATGCATCCAAGTGTGCGTTTGGTGTGAGATTAGGTAAATTCTTAGGCTTCTTAGTGACCAACCATGGAATAGAAGTAGACCCCTCACAAATCAAAGCGATTAAAGAGTTGGAAAGACCAAACACTTCAAAGGAAGTATAATATCTAGCAGGATTGGTAGCCGTGCTGAACAGATTTATTGACCGGTCTTCAGACCATTGTAGATCATTTTTCTAGGCGATAAAATCAAAGTTCAACTAGGATGAAAAATGTGACCGCGCTCTGGAGGATTTAAAGTGGTATTTGTCCTTATTTCCACTTCTAGTGACCCCAAAGCCTGGGGAAGAACTTTATTTGTACCTTGCAGTTTTTTCAACATGTTGTCAGCGTGGTGCTTGTTCGTACAGAGGGAATACAACACTTGTGAATTTTCTATGTGAGTAAAACTCTGCTCGGTGCTCAGACAAGGTATCTACCATTAGAAAACCTCACCTTAGTTTTGATGATGGCGTCCAGAAAGTTAGTACATTACTTTTATGCGTATACGATCATGGTGTTAATTGAATTACCATTGAAATCCTTATTCGGAAGGGCATATTTTTTTGGAAGGATTTTGAAGTGAGTGATGGAATTAGGACAATTCGACATCAAATTCTAAACTAGAACTGTGATAAAGGATTAAGCTTTGGCAGAGTTTGTTATTGAGTTCTCCCCATGAACTCATTCAGTTTGCCCAGTCAACTTGACTAAAGAAACTGTGCAAGGGGGGGTAAGTATCACAAGAATTGCGCATCTAACAACCGCTTTGCAACAAGTTGAAGCCTTGCCACCAACAGAGTAACCAAACAGTGCACCATTGAGTTTGGAACTAGTGGAGCAACCTTCTAGACCCAACAACACACTGCTAGGGGAGGAAGAGGTAATCTAAGTAGTAGAAGACCTGATTTGCGATGAAGTGCCTAAAAGGAATATTGTAGGGTCACTGAGCAAAGAAATCGTTGAACAACCTATCATAATCCAAGAACCACCGGGTGATAATGTCGAAGAAATAATAGATATCCCAGACTTAAAGAAATCTTTAAATCCTTCTGAATGCTGGAAGTTGTTCGTTGGGGAGATACGGAAACTATTATTTGATGGAGCTTCTAATAGACATGAAGTCGAGTTAGGAGTTGTCCTTATTTCACCAGACAGCCTAATTGCAGAGTAAGCAATCAGACTTGGATTCCTAACTTTCAATAATGAAGCCAAGTACGAAGCACTTTTAGTCAGTCTGAAATTAGTCCTCCGCATAAACGAAACCAAGCTAATGGTGTACAGTGACTCCAAACTAATGGTCAACTAAATTTCCAATGAATATGAAGCAAAATATGACAAAATGGCCAAATATCAAATGCTGGTTAGAGAAGAAATCAAAAAGCTTAATGCAATAAGGGTAGAATAGAACGGCAAAGATGAAAATAACAATGCCGATGAGTTAGCCCACTTTGTCGCCATGCCTAACACAACAATTCCTAACCATCTATTAATTGAATTCGTGTTAAGACCTAGCATTGAAGAGCCTAAAGCAGCAGAAGTGTTATGTATTGAGTTAGGACTATTATGGATGGATCTCATCATTACCTTTTTATAAGACAAGATTTTGCCCTCCAACAAGAAGAAAGCAAATAAAATCTTAGCAAAACTAGAATAGTTCTGGTTATCTCCATCTAGAGCGTTGTACAAGAAGTCTTTCACTGGTCCATATTTGAAATGTGTTCATCCTAGCACGGTTGAAGCCTTCTTGTTTGAAATACATGAAGAAATGTGTGGAAGTCATATTGCTGGAGATCGCTGGGTTACCGAGCTATTTCTCAGGGCTATTGGTGCCTGCATATGCAAGCCGACGCGTAGAAATACATTAGAAAATGTAAGAAGTGCTAGAAGTTTGTGTATAAAATCCACCAACTGGCTAGAGAATTTCTACCTCTGACAAGTCCTTGCCTTTTTGCTTTATGAGGTTTGGATATTATGGGACCTCTTCCAGTAGCACTAGGTAACAGGAAATTCTTTATTGCAGTGACAAACTACTTCACCAAATGGGTTAAAGTAAAAGCACATGCATCTATCAAAGAAAAAGATGTGAAGAAATTTGTGTAGCAGAATATTATTACCAAATTTGGAGTTTCCAAAGATTTGATCTCTGATAATGGTACTCAATTCAACGGAAAGATTTTCAGAGGATTTTGTGAAGAATTGAAGATTGAGTTCTATAACTCCATATCGGCCTATCCTCAGTCAAATGGGCAGGCATAAGTTTCAAACAAGGTCATTCTTGATGGACTGAAGAAACTTAAGAAAACTAAGGGAAAGTGGCTTAAAGAATTACCTCACGTCTTGTAGGCATACCGAACAACTCACAGAAGAAACTCCTTTTGCTTTGGCCCATGGCATAGAGGCTATCATCCTCCTAGAGATTGGTTTGTCAACCATCAGAAGTGAAAACTTCGATCCTGACTTGAATGGAGAAGCAATTTCTTTGGAGTTGGACCTTGCAGAAAAGAGAAGAAAGAAGGCACTAGTTTACATAGTTACCTACCAACAAGAGTTCTCTAGAAAATATAACAAAACCTTGCATTCAAGACAATTCAAGGTAGGAGACAGGGTTTTGCGTAAAGTCACAAGCAACACTCTGGTGTCTGATGAAGGCAAATTGGGTGCTAATCGAGAAATACCTTATAAGATTGTGGGTTTGATTGGAAAAGGGGCATACAATTTGGAGGATTTGGATGGTCGTGCTATTCCTAGGCCGTGGAACATTGCCAATTTAAAGTTATTTTGTTTCTAACTTTAATTCTTGCACTTTTCAATGTTTATCATTAATAAATCAGGTAGACAATATTTCGTTTTAGCACTTTGCAATGTTTATTACTATCTTCGGTTGTAATTGATTTAGTACGATTAAGGGGCAACAAATTTGGCCGCCCTTTGCTTAATTGAGAATTTTTGTCGAGCTAGTTTTTTCTAGATGAAGTAGGTTGCAAGATGTTTTAAACTTAAAAACTCTTTGCCAAGCTGGTTTTGCTCGATGAAGTAGGTTGGAGGATGTTTCCAACTTTAAAAATCTTTATTGAACTAGTTTTTGCTCGGCGTAGTAGGTTGGAAGATGTTTTCAACTTCAAAACTCTTTGCCGAGCAAATTTTTTCTCATTGAAATAGGTTGGAGGATGTTTTCAACTGTGAAAATCTTTACTGAGTTGGTTTTTGCTCGACAAAGTAGGTTGGAGGATGTTTCCAACTTCGAAAGTCTTTGCCGAGTTGATTTTTGCTTGACGAAATAGGTTGGAGGATTTTCCCAACTTTGAAAATTTTTGCTGAGTTGGTTTTTGCTTTTGGTTGGAAGATGTTTTCAACTTTGAAAATATTTGCTAAGCTGGTTTCTACTCACCAAAGTAGGTTGGAGGATGTTTTACCCTTTGAAAATCTTTACTGAGGTGGTTTCTACTAGCCAGAGTAGGTTGGAGGATGTTTCCAACTTTGAAAATCTTTGTCGAGCTGAAGTTTGCTCGGCGAAGTAAGTCGGAAGATGTTTCCAACTTAAAAACTCTTTGCTGAGCTGGTTTCAAAGATGCTCATTGTCCTCAGCAATGGAGTCTGCAGTTGTGATAATTTTGCCCTGGTGGGTCAAGGATGGTTTCCAAGCTGGGGCAGGAGTGGCCTGCTCGACCGGTTGCTTGGTGCTTAGCTCGGTAGTTAATTCCATAGATAGATCGAAAGCGCGCGCCCTCTTTGAAGCACGGTGGGATTTCATGCTAACCTTTTGTACCCCAGTCGAAGCCAAGACTTGCACAATTCTAGTAGTTTGCTATGTGATTTGAGCTGGTGGAGTGGTGGAAGTGATTGCTTTATCTTTGGAGGAAGTGATTATCAAGTTTTTTATACCTCTACGTTTGGCCATGTCTTTTTTCTCAATCAAGCGGATCAAGGGGATTTTTGGTAGAGTTGGGTCTGGAGAAGGAAAGGGTTCAGAAAAAAAAAAAAAAAAAATTCAAAACTTTACTCTTAAGCGGTGTAGTGTACCGGTAGTTCGGTTCATAGTTAAGGAGTATGTGGCAGTCGCATTGTTTGTATTTTAGCACGAACCTGATTGCATCTTCATTGGGGTGCGAATAATTCAACTTGAGGTGGTTGAGGTCTACAAAATATCACATATGTTAGCTCAATGGAATGATGAGAGAAAAGTAGAAGTGATCGAGCCATTCATATTACTTATTGAACCTTTCTTACAATTTATGTATCAACTGGGCACATTGGCCATTTCATAATTGTCAGATACCCAGAGAAAGTCATCGCCATGCAAGTCCTTGTCCAGACTACTTGTTACCAGGCATTCGCGGTTCTTTTAAGTACCAACGCCACTCATTGTCAGTTCAACGAAGGGTGTATTGGTGGAATATCTCGACAAGACCAAGGTTTAGATTTAATCAACAATTGAGCTCCGCTAATACATTTATTATTTTGCATTTGTTAGTGGAGACTTGTGTGGGGCAAAGTCTAGTTTGCCTTAGCAATTTACATATCAAGGGTTACACATGGAAGTGGAGCCCCCTTTACAATAGATATCACGGTGAAGGGACAAACACCTTCTTGGTCCTAGGGAAGGGTTCCCTCTTTAGCCAACTCGATATGAACATCAACTTGTATGTTGTAGTCTTCACGAAACTCATTTATTGCTCTAGGAGAAACCACTTTGAAAAGGTACTGGCCTACTAAGCTCCATCCAATTTAATAACTTAAAATAAAGCTGATTACGTGCTTTTTGCTCAGCTGCATAATGCCGCCTAGCTGTGTGTGGTGTCTGCTCGATCTTTGAGAGTCACACAGTGTGTTGGTGTTCCTAGTCAAGCCTAGTATTTTGTACGGTGAAAAGTAATGATTTATCACTTTTTCAGGTTGATTAATGGTGTGAGTTGGGTTTTTAGCTCAGTCAAACAAGTGAGTTGGTTTTTAGCTCGGTTCAGTTCGTGATATTACTTCCACTCAATTATAAGTGAAAAGCCTAGTAGTTTACCCTGGTCTGTAGTCCTAAAATTGAAATTTATCTTGGTTGGTTTATGGGGCACATGGGTCCTTATGGTTAGTCAAAAACATAGAGTTTGCTTGATCGGTTTACGTTTTGATATCAAAATCAAGGTTTTTGCCCAGTTTTTCCCAAATTTTTTAGTGTACATATATCTTAATCTGGGCTGTGTGGATTAGAAAGGATAGATTAAGGGTTCTTTTGCCCTCATAATGGTTTAAACTTTCATTTTATCCAGTTTATATTTGTTATTTGGGTTCCAAGCAGAGTTTAGTATGAGATTTGGAAGTTAAAGCTCAAAATATTAAGAACTTTAGAAATATGGAACTATAATGTGAAGAAATTACGAAAACTCACCGTTTAACATAGGGATCTGGTTTCTAATCGGTAGAAATGCTCCAACAATGGTGACGATATGAATACTGTGTGAAAAATACCCAATTCTTGGTTTGAAAAACAAGAAAACGGTGAAGAACTCTGGTTTTAGGGTTTGTCGTTGGGAAGAAGATGAATAGTAAGGGATTTGGGTTATATGT
The DNA here is from genome assembly GCA_030407325.1 of Camellia japonica. Taxonomy (NCBI): domain Eukaryota; kingdom Viridiplantae; phylum Streptophyta; class Magnoliopsida; order Ericales; family Theaceae; genus Camellia; species Camellia japonica. Next base: position 109,073,954 of record JAPPVO010000002.1, on the reverse strand, counting down.
ATTGCTTGTATAAATAGAGGAGTCAAAAAGGCGCAATGATTCAAATTTTTGGGAAAAGTACATAATGACTGTAACAGGTGCATGGAACCAGTATCGGTGTGCCACATGTTTTAAACAGGACTTGGTGTCAGAGCTGCATATGAAGCACCAATTGGTTTCACCAGATGGTTGTTTAGACTAAGCTGGATTTTTGCCTAGTTGAACAGTGTTAGACTTATTTATTTTGATGATTTAATTGATTCTATTTCTAATTTATTTGGAAGAGAAAAATAGATTGAAATCTTATGTTATATACCATTATATTTTCTTTCCTAATCATATTTTTGGAGTGTAAAAATATGCTTAATCAGGTGTTAATTTGAGCCCAAAACAGCACCTAAAAAGCCCAGCACAGCAGCAGCCGAAGTAGTCTAGCCCAAAGGGGGGTTGGACGTCCGGGTGGACATTCAGCCGGACGACCAGCCAACGGTTCTTGGCCCAGCTTTCCTCCAGTTCAGTTTTGCTGCTCATCGGCTATCAACCCAACAGTATCCTCGACAATTGTGGAAGTCATCCTTGACGATCGAAACCCCATAGGACATCCGGGAGGACATTCAGGCAGACCTCCCTCAAGAACAAAATTTCATTTTGGACATCTGGGTAGATGACCACTATGTACTTCAATGACTATTTTTCTAATATGGTTGTCATCAATCAGACCCATCCTTCAACTTCTTTAAGATCTAATCATTTATGGGGAATGCAAATTAGAGTAGAGTAGATTTAACCAAAATCTTATTCAATCTTTTCAACACACGCAACAGACAATGTTCGATGATCTTCTTTTTGATAAAAAGCAGAGCTTCTACCGAACAAAAAAAAAAAAAAATACAAGCAACAACACAAGCAAGAAAACATTCTCTAATCAATTATCACTCTCATCTTTCTCTATTATCTAAAGTGTTCTTCATATGATTTTTGTTTTCCCTTCATAAATTTCAGTGAGTTTTGGCTTTAAGCATATATACCTGTGAGAGTTTTAGTTTCCCTGATATGAACTTAGAGCTTCAATCTTTGTAATATTTCTTCAGAGAGTTTCATTTCAAGCTTTTTGTGAAAGAAAAACCTATCATTCAAAGATTGTAAGAATGTGGTACACTCAGGTTTCTTGACTCTTTAAGTGTGATTGAGAATCAGCTAAAGAGGACAAGGTTTTAGACTTGGTATAGTCTTTGTAAAATCTGTGGAGGATTGCTCTATTTGTGAATTGTTGCTAGCACCTAGTGAAGCTAAAAGATAGTGGAAAAATCTCAAGTGAAGCTTGAGGAGTGGATGTAGGCTTTGTTAAAGTTGAACCACTATAAGTCTGTTTGTCTCTTCTTCCTTAATCTCTTTACTTAACTATTATAACTATTTACTGTGTTTTCATACCTCATTGTTAAATTTCTTCATTAAGCATTGTCATCAACAGATATTGATCTACTACTTGGAATTACTTATCTGTTGTCCAAGTTGTAATTTTGATTGGGGTATTATTATTTTTATTTATAAAAACCTAATCCACCCCTCTTCTAAGGTTGTCTTTTGGATAACAAACAGAGTAATTGCAATTATCCCGAAGCAGACGGAATTAAAGGGGCAAATTGAGAAGTAGACATCGCCAAACTGGACAATCATCTTCACATGTTTGGCTAAGCAAAATTAGTCTAGATGGCTTGTTAGAGCGCCGAGCTAAGTCAATGCGAGGTGAAGAGGCACGCCGAGCTAGGTTAGCTCAGCATAGTGCTTGTTCTTAGAAGCAACTAGGGATGTGCATGGGTCAATTCGGTTTGGGTTTACCCTTAATCCATCAGTCAAATCGACTCAATCGGGTCACCAAAAAATTCAACCATTATTGATCGATTTATGGTTTGAAATCGATCGAGTCAAATCACTTGGTTTCACAGTTTGATTGGTCGATTTCGAATCTCTATTAGAGAAGGAAGATAGAGGAAAAAAATTGACAAAAAAAATGAGATTTGAAGTTTAAATATCAAAATCTTAAAACTTATACAAAGATAAAGATTTGTGAGAGAGACTGTGAGAAGAAAAAATGATGAAAAAGGGGGAGACAGAAGATTCACCATACAGCTGCCGTTGCACATTGTTGTCTCCAACTCCCACCGTCATCGTCATCTCCAACTTCTTGTCATTAGAGAACCAATATCAAAAGGATTTTTGAGGAATCAAGCAAATAAAACTTATGCTTTTAGCCGATGAAGGACAGGGAAAAAGAGAAGATTGAAGAATTGAATTGAAGGAAAGAGAATTGAATTGAAGGAAAGAGATTGAGGAGAGGTTTAGGGTTTCACTGGTCATGATTTCGGGTTTCAATCATTTAGAGAAAAAAAAAATGAAGAAAAGGCAATAAGAGAAAACAAGAGAGAGAATAGATGATTGAGTTGATTCTTGGAAATAAAAATTAAAGAAATAAGAAATTTATGAGAGGTTTCAATAAAGGAGTTGAGGCATTTCTGAGGGAAATAGATAAGGGAGAAGAGGGGTTTCTAGGAAGAAGATGAGGAAAAGAGGGGTGGGTTTCTAGGGAGAAGAGAGGTTTCTATCTAGGGGAGAGGTGAAAAGTAACATTGATTAGAGAGAGAGAGAGAGAGAGTGAAAGAGACAGAGTTGAGAGAGAACTCTCTGGAAATGAGGAGTCTTTCTTGGAATATTGTTATATTTTGTAACTTTATGTTTTTTTTATTTGTATATACTTAGTTGGGTCGTTTTCGACGGGTGGTTGAAATAAAAAATCAGTGCCGACTGTGAATCTGAAATATTGTTGTGCATGGAACCACTACCGACCATTCCTTAATTCGAAATCAACCGCTGACTATCGAGTCTGGACAGGTCGGGTTGGTGGGTCAGATTCTATTGTTTGATTCACATCCCTTGAAGCAGTAAGGTTCAGTTGATTGCACGTTAGGTAAGTGACCGGGATGATGATTTGCTCGATTGTCGGCCTAGGAGTTATGCTATTTCACCTTCTTTAGTGATGAGGGTGTTAAAGGATGGAATTATCCTTTAGGAAGATGATTCCTAATAGGATTCTACGATGGGGAATTAGAATCCTACTAGGATTCTGCCATGCAAAAATTATAAAAACTCATAGATAACCTAAAATGAGGTAACACAATTCTATTCACAAGATTCAATAGAGCTTTTTCCAATATTGATCTTAAGTACTGACTTAAGCATCAGAGGGGTTTTCTGGCACACATCCATTGGTAAGCTCATGTGTTCTTGTAATTTCAGGCCATACGACATCGTTTGGAGGAGAGCCAGCTTGATTACCAGGATTATACAAGCAACGATTATTTCGTACTCATACAAATATAATGAATTACTTAAAAGATTTTTGCACTAGAGGTAGTTTGATAATCTAATTGATAATCAAAATTTATATTACTTAAGGGTAAATTGCAAATATACTCTCTGAGATTTATTTAAAATACAAATTGCTTCCCTTGTTAGAATTTCAATTTTTTTGTCAACTCTATTAAATGAGATTTTTAACTCCTAAATAATGGGTTTTGTTTTATAGATTTGTCTTTTTATTATTGTCAAACGTTAGTAAGAGTGATTCAAACAATTTGATTATATTGATTAGAACAGTATAAGTTTCTATAAATAACTTATAACATTGCAAATATAATAACATAACTTATAACATTGCAAATATAATAACATAATTTAAGGGACAAATTGGAAATTTAAACTAAAGAGAAAAACAAATTCAACCAATCATTGCTAGACATATTGACATGTGGAATTCATAATAATTTAAATACTTTAAAATTTGAGAAAAAAATGATTGATAGTTTCAATCTCAAAGGCGTAATAATGTTTTGCTCATATAATAGTATAGATTAATATTAATATATTAGTTTATTGAGTTTATATCAATTATCAATGATATGTATCATATGATTTCCAAAAAATTAGTACTCAAATTAAGTCACCATAACATTTTTGATGGTGGAAATAATTTGCAATTTTCTTAAATTCAATAAAATTTAGTTATGAGAAACAAAATATTGCAACGAAAAAAGAATCAAAATAATTATTTGGTTTACTAATCAATGAGGTAGAGGTCATGTATATATAATATGTTCATGATACAATTTAGGAAACAATACACACAAAGTAAGATTCCTATAATCAAAATAATTCCTATTCTCATTTCCATATTCAAACATAATATCTTGATTTCTATGTTCAACACTCATCCTCAAGCTAGTGTGAAGATATTCAACAAATGTAGCTTGTCAATGGAAGACTAGGGCAAAGTTGGTCTCATAGATTTTTTGAACATATCTGCCAACTGTTGAGAAAAAGAGACAAACGATGGACGCACATTGGTAGTTCGAACCTTTTCTCGAATGAAATGTATGTCAACCTCGATATGCTTGGTATGCTCATAAAGTACATAATTAGAGGATAACATTGTTATCACAAAATAAAGAGGAATGAACAGTCTCCTCAAAACCCAACTCTGCCAGAATAGAGCGGATCCAAAGAATCTCACGTGTCCCATGTGCCATAGCCCGATACTCAGCCTCTGCAGAAGACCTAGAAACCATTGCTTGTTTTTTTTAATTTTCCATGAGATAAAATGATCACCATAAAAAGTACAGAAGCTAGAAGTGGAACTCCGATCAGTCCTAGATCCTGCATAGTCTACATCGGTGAAACATGAGAGCCCAGATTGGAGACCAGCGGTAAAGAACAATCCCAAGCCAGGAGAAGTTTTTAAATACCTCAAAATATGATGAACCCTGTCAAGGTGCTCTTTATGAGGTGCATGCATGAACTGACTCATAACACTAATTGCAAATAGGTCTAATGTTGGTCAAATAAATGAGGCGACCAACAAGACGCTGATACATGCCTGGGTCATCCAGCAACTCAACAAACTCTGATGTGAGTTTGACATTAGGATCCAGTATCCTGAAGCAAGTCAAGGTTTCTTTCTTTGAAATAAGGAGATGCCCTCTCTTGAGCAAGCCACCTCAATTCCCAAAAAATATTTGAGACAACATCCCAAATCCTTAATATCAAAATTTTGGCCCAAGTCCTTCTTTACTTGACCAATGCCGATAGAGTCATCACCTGTGAGAATAATATAATCCACATAAACTAACAGGACTATACACTAACCTGCAGAATTCCAGTGAATGAAACAAGTGTGATCGGAGTGGCATTGAGCAAAACACATAGATATAATAACAGAACTAAAACGACCAAACCATGCTCGTGGAGATTGTTTCAGACCATATAAGGATTTGCATAACCGGCACACTTTTTCCAAATACTCCCCCTCAACCCGAAAATCGGGTGGAGGAGCCATGTAAATCATCTCAAGAAGATCTTCATGGAGAAATGCATTCTTGACATCAAGCTAATGAAGATGCTAGGAATGAGATGCCGCAAGGGAGATAAGGAGACATACAAAAGTAAGCTTGGTGATAGGGGCAAAAGTGGCACCCAAATCCTTGCTAGGAATCTGTGTGAAACTTTTGGCCACCAAGCAGCCTTTGTAATGGTCAACTGAGCCATCAACAAGGTACTTTATAGTGAACACCCATTTGCAACCAACTGTGCTTTGCCCAGGAGGTAAAGGTACAAGATCCTAAGTGTGATTATGCTCTAAGGTTGCCATCTCAGTCTGCATAGCCACTAACCATTTGGGATTCTGAAAGGCCTCAGATACAAAACGATGAATGGACTCTAACTCAAGCTTGCCAAGAAAAGAATGGTAAGATGGGGAAACTTTGTCATAGGAAAGATACTGGGAAATAGGATGATAAGTACCACTCAAAATAACTCAAACGATTTGGAGGATGTCTATCTCGATGTGGGTTATAATGAGGAGGTGGATGAGAAGCTAAAGCAGAAGAGTTACTTGACTCAGAGATCAGAAAAGGGAAAGGGGAACTAAATACATAGGTGACGGGAGTATACTTGCAATGGAGGAGGAGACAAAAGGTTGAGAAGGAGGAAGGGGGATAGCTTCATTCTCAACTTCGTCCAAAATGGCCACCAAGGTAACAGTGGAAGTAATAAGAGGAGAAGCCTGCAAAGAAGGGTTAGTACCAAAGAAAGAAAGATCCTCACAAAATGTAACATCCATAGTATGGTGAAAGTGACGAGACACAGGGTCATAACACCTATACCCTTTGGGCATGGAAGAATACCCTAAGAAGATACAACAAATAAATTTGTCATCTAACTTTATGCGAGTAGGACTCCAATTTTGAAAAAAAACAAGTACACCCAAAGATACGAGGTAAGAGTGGAAACATAGTGGTGGTGGGCATAAGGGTATGAAACGGAGTGAGTCCATGCAACACACGACTAGGGGTCCTATAAATGAGGTAAACAGCAATAAGGACAACCATATGCCAATAAGACTTGGAACACCCATATCTCGAAGAAGACACCATACAACAGACATAATATGACGATTTTTGCGTTCATCAACACCATTTTGTTCAGGGGTTTGAGGACATGTAAGTTGTTGAATACTGGTTTGTTTAAAATGGGAACGAAATGCATTAGAAATATATTCCCCACCATTATCAAAACAGATAGTCCTAACAACTGCATGAAAATGAGTTTTAACCATCTGTAAAAATTAGACAAAAATGGGAAAGACGTCAGACTTACGACGAATTAGATAAACCCAAGTGCACCTAGTGTGATCATCAATAAAAGTCACATAATATCTATGACCAGGAAAAAGCAGTGACAAGGAAAAGGTCCTAGACATCAGAAGGTATAAGATTAAAAGCACTCGGAGCACAAGTCATATGAGGGATATAGCTAGCACGAGTATACTTAGACAACTCACAAACCACACAATGAGTGCCTGTACCACGAGGGTGAGAGGAACATTGCCTCAACTCAAGATGAAGTTTGAAGCAACGAGCCTTAAAATGACCAAAAAAAAAAAAAAAAACCTAGTTGGAACAGGCCTAATGGATATATTAGCAAAGGATGGATCAATCATGGTGGAAGAAGAGGGGCTAAAAAACACACAAAGATAGTAACACAGTCCAAGAAAAAATAAGAAGCCAGAAAAAAAACTCAATGGCTTATCTAAATAGATGCTACCGAATAAACCCCGTGGCCCAAAAGAATAAAAGGACAGACAAAAGGGCTTAATATATCAATCCAATCACCCCAAGAAAGGGAGAAAAGAAAAAAAAAAAAAAAAAGCCACAGACCACCTAAAGAGGCAGTCGAAGCACGTAAGACTAGAACAAAGTCTGGTTGGTAGCAACTAGAGCCTCGGTAAGGATATAGAAGGCCTACTGAGGTGAAGATAAGGAAGGAGAGGGGCTGCAAATGCTAGGTTGAGGCTGGGCTGAGGCTGTTGGAGGGAGAAAAGGAGTTGGACAGGGTTGTCAGAGGCTAGAAAGGAGAAAAAAGGTAGTCGGTGGTGATGGGTGGTTAAGAGAGATGACTAGGGAGGCTTTGATCCCAAAAAGAACTAAATGGATTATTTGCCTAACCAATCAATGAGGTAGAGGCCATGTATATATAATATATTCATGATACAATTTAAGAAATAATATACACAAGGTAAGATTTCTTTAATTAAAATAATTCCTATTCTAATTTCCATATTTAAACATAATATTTTGATTTTTATATTCAACAACGAATGTTGATGTTAAGAAAAACCTAACAATATTCAAATAATAATAATATTCTGTGTGCATAAAAAAATTGACAAATAAATTTCAAGAAATTAATTAATGTAGTTAGATCAGACTATGAAAATGTTATCATACCCGGCTATGATGGAGAAGACAAAAGTGGCGACGGGAATGAGGTTGAGAAAGTTTGTAGCATATGTCGCTGTAGTGTCTCTTAAGCCATAGTAAAATAACCCCATAGCCATTTGTATCCTGCATCATGTACATTAGCACATACAAAAAATGAAGAGCTAATGTTTTGTTTATTTCAGCAAAAAATATTTATTTAGAGGAAACACGTTTTCATATTTTTAGCAATAACCTTAAAACCAAGATACTGATATTAGTATTAGTGGTGATATTTGATGAAAGGGTTAATCAAGAACTAGAGAGAGAGGAGAGAGATATTAGAGAGAAATTCTCAATTCAATTCAATATATCCAAGTTAGTTACAAATGATGTGATACTCATCTATTTATAGGATACACTATCTAACACATGCTATGCACACGACACTACATCATACTCCCCCTCTTAAGAAAAGACTTGTCCTCAAGTGAAGACAACAAAATACAACCACTACTAGAAATGAAAGACACAAAAACCAAAGTACAAGATGGCAACTTTTCAAGGAACTAGTCTACGAAGGTAGAGGTATCATCAATGGAAGAGGCATCCGGAAAGTAGGGTACAAGGTGTTGGACGTTAAAGGTATTGGAGATGCCTAAATGTTGCTCAACACCTCACAAGGTCCCACCTTCTTGTCACTCAACTTAGTGTAGGTGCCATGGGGATATCTCTCTTTGCTCAATACCACCCACACAAGATTCCCTACTTCAAACACCACTCTTCATCTATGCACATCACCGGCCACCTTATACCTCACATTAGACCTTTCAATTTGGGCCCTCACTTGAGAATGAATGCTTTTCATAAATGTGGCCATTTCCTCCGCCTTAACGCTTCCTCTCCTTGAGAGTGGCAAAGGCACCAAATCCACCACACTTGAAGGCCTTGTCCTATAAACTACTTCAAATGGAGAAGTATTTATGGTGTGGTTGATAGATGAATTGTAAGCAAATTCAGCCAAAGGAAGGATGTCATCCCAACTCTTAGGGTGATCCTCTACAAGGCACTGTAACAAGTTGCCAAGGCTACGGTTCACGACCTCCATTTGACCATCGGTTTGCGGATGGAATGTAGTACTAAAACTCAAGTCCGTGCCAATTTTCCTTCACAAAGTTCTCCAAAAATGAGCAAGGAACTTAGCATCTCTATTAGACACAATAAAAGTAGGCACTCCATACAACTTGTAGACTTCCTTGAAGAAAATATTAGCAATGTTAGCATCCATGGTCTTCTTGCAAGGTATGAAATGTACCATCTTCGAGAAACGATCCACCACTACCGTGATAGAATCACTCCGCCTTTGAGTGGGAGGGAGGCCCAACACAAAGTTCATACTAATGCACTGCTAAGGAGCATCCAGCATCAGTAAAGGTAGATATAGCCCCGCATTAATGGCAGTCCCCTTGTTCCTTTGACAAATTTGACAACGCTTGACATGACTTTGCACATCCTTGGTCATGCCCGGCCAATAATAAACATCTTGAAGCAACCCAAGGGTCTTGTCCTTATCAAAATGCTCCATCTTATGGTGCTCAACCAACAAATGTGCCCTCAAGGAACAACTAGGAACACACAACTTAAGGCCATGGAAGAGAAATCCATCCCTTATCATGTAACTTGGATAAGCCATCCTATCCCCTTTTTGCAAAGCATCAAAGATCTTGGAAAAGTAAGGATCACTTGCATAGAATGTGCGAAATTCGTCAAAACCCACAACTTCATTTTTCATTTCAATCAAGAGAGTCGTTCGCCTACTCAACCCATTAGCCACCTTATTAAGAACTGCCGATTTGTGGCGCAAAGAGAATGTGACTTGTTGCAAGTAGGCCACCCATTTGGCATGGCGCTTGTTAAGATGGGATTGACTATTGATGTACTTGAGAGCTTCATGATCAGTGTTGAGCACAAACTCTTTGTATGCAAGATAGTAGCTCCAATGCTTGATGGCTTGGATAATGGCATAAAATTCCAAGTCATAAGTGGAATACTTGAGCTCAACCCCATTTAACTTTTCACTAAAGAATGCAATGGGCCGCCCTTCTTGGCTAAGAACGCCTCCAATACCCAATTCTGATGCATCACAATCAAGTTTAAAGGTCATGTCAAAATCCGGTAGTGCCAAAATTGGAGCCTCGGTAAGCAACTTCTTCAAAAGATGGAAGCTATCGGTGGTTTCCTTGCTCCACTCAAAAGCTTGAAGCTTGAGAATGTTGGTCAAAGGGGCAGCGATGGTACTAAAGTAGTGGATAAATCGCTTATAGAAAGTGGCCAAACCATGAAAACTCCGTACTTCTTGGATACTAGAAGGAATGGGCCATTCCACAATTTCTTTGACCTTCTCCACATCCATAACCACCCCACGAGAAGACACAACATATCCCAAGAAGATGACTTGGTCCACGGCAAAGGTGCACTTCTTAGTGTTGCCATAGAACTTGTCTTGCCTCAAAAACTCAAAGACTTGCCGAAGGTGGCACAAATGCTCTTCCAAACTTCGACTATAGATCAAGATATCATCAAAGTAGACCACGACACACACTCCCAAAAGTGGTTGCAACATTTGTGTCATCACTCTCATAAAAGTACTCGGAGCATTGGTAAGCCCAAATGGCATCACAAGCCACTCAAATAGGCCATGAGGCATTTTAAAGGCCGTTTTCCACTCATCATCGGGCTTGATGCGGATTTGATGATACCCACTTCTAAGATCAATCTTAGAAAACACCTTTGATCCGGCAAGGCAATCCAACATATCATCCAATCTTAGAATTGGAAAGTGGTACTTGATTATTGATTGAACGGCTATCCACACACATACGCCAAGAGCCATCCTTCTTAGGTGTCAAAAGTGCCAGAACACCACAAGGGCTAAGGCTAGGCCAGATATACCCTTTAGCAAAAAGCTCTTTTACTTGCCGTTGCAACTCCTCTTTTTCCTTTGGAGACATGTGATAGGCCGGTTTGTTTGGAAGCGCAGACCCGGGTACCAAATCAATACGATGTTGAATGTCCTGCATAGGAGGTAAATCGGGAGGAAGTTCTTAGGGAAAGACATCGGAATACTCTTCCAAAAGAGTAGCCACCTCAACCTTTTGTGTAGAAGGTAAACCGGATAGTAGATGATTTGGAAACATCCTTGGAAGTAACCTTTTCCTTCATGGAAAACAAGGTAAACCGGATATCATTCTTGACAACGGTGTAGGTGTTCCGTTTGCTATCATGCAAAGATTGCCGATCATATTGCCAAGGTCGCCCAAGTAGAATGTGACAAGCATTCATAGGCACTATATCACACCATGCCTCATCAAAGTATTTTTCCAGATAAAAAATTAAACCAAGCACCGTTTGGTAACCTTGATCTCATTGCCTTTCTTGAACCAAGATAGAATAAGGATGGGGATGTTCCTCCACCGGAAGATTAAGTTTGTCCACTATTTCTTGAGAAACTACGTTCTCACAACTTCCACTATCAATGATCATGTTACAAACACGGCCACCAATGTTGCAAGTGGAATAAAAGATATTGGTACGCAACCAATCGTCTTGGCTCTCTGGTTTTGGTGAGAGAAGAGTATTCTTCAACATAAGAGCAAGACCCTCTTCTTCATCACTATCTCCACCAATTGCCACATTAGCCGAAAGATCAAAGATTTGAGCATCTTTAAAGTCACCATGCTCCTCAACTTCTTCAATGAGAAGTGCCTTGTTCCGGTTATTACCTATGTTCTTGCGGCAACCAGAAGATCTATGCCCCGGTTCACCACACCGAAAGCATTTGAATGTCCCACCTTGTGGTGTATGTTGGTTTCAGAAGCACCATTAGAACGAGGATCTTGAAAGGAGGAAGCACCCTTATCCATAAACTTGGAATGAGGATTAACTTTGGAAAAGCTAGGAATGGAAGGACCAGGTCTAAAACCACCTCGGAACCCTCCTTAGGAATATTGTCCTATTTGGGAAGCACGACGGCTTTGTTGCTTCTCCACGGCGAAGGTCCGATTAGAAGCTTTGGAAACACTATATAATGTGTGCAAGGCAAGAACATCTTGGATGGAAGATTTCAAGCCGCTCACATAGCGGGCGACCCGTTGCTCCTCACTTTCACTTTCACTTAAGTCAACCTGTGCAATGAGTTGATACAAGGCTTTCATGTAGTCATTCACACTAGCATCTTGCTTGAGAACGTAAAGGCGTTGATAAACACTTTAGAGGTAGTTGAATGGTAGAAAATGGCCCTTTAACTTCTTTTTCATTTTCTCCCAATCATGGATTTTCTTATTTCCACATCGGCGACGGTTGGGTTGAAGTTGTTCCCACCAAGCGGAAGCTCTCCCCTTCAACCGAATAGCCACAACTTTAAATTTCTTTTCAACAGAGACCTCTCCATAGTCAAAGATCCGCTCAATGGTGTTGAGCCAATCGATGAACTCATTGGGATTGAGGCTTCCATGAAATTCGGGAAGTTCAATCTTGATATTGTTCTCCCATTTGTGTTCCATCCTACCCACATCCCGTTTGACACCATCGTAGGGCCCAAAAGATATTACCAAAAGAATGATGAGTACCACCTTCGGTTTCATCAGAACTATCACTACCCTTGGTAGGAGGTAGGAGACGTTGCATCGTCTCGGTTAACGTGGCAATTCGCCGTCTCATCTCGGCCATCTCATCTCTTGGATACGGAATCCCATTACCCCCAACATGATCACCCAAATCCGGGACATAAGCCCTACCACAACCACCCCAACGACCTCAACCCCGATTAGCCATAACAACAACCCAATATGTTCCCAAAATAGTCCAGATATACAAATTTTGGATAGCTCAATGCCAAACCCAATTCACAGATTAGGATAACTCAGTGTGACTATCAACTCACAGCAATGTGAAGTCTCAAATATTCAAGAATCAACAAGACTATAATATCAAGAATTGATTCAAACAGTAACCCAATCTGTATACGGAATTTGAACAGCCCAAGAATTAAAACAAAGATTGAAAATACCTGTGTAGAACCAGAGTACAGAACTACAGATTAAGAATCGAAAAGCATCCCAGTCGCAAGCCACAATGAGCCTTGAATCCAAGAAGTCGCACTGTGGCACTAGATCGAATCACGAAATCGACTGTATCGATGTCAAATCGAAATCGATCTGCCCACCAAGGTTCTTGAGACGACTCCCAGCGAAGAACCCAGGCGAAAATTCAATTAGTGAACTTGAATCGAAAGTTCCAGCGCTTGATCGACAATGAATCAGTGAAGCCAAATTTAGAGTCGAACCCACAACTCGAATCACAATGGTGAATCGTGATGATGGATTGAAATCTGGACTAGATATCGATTTTAGCTTCTGAATGAATTCAGGTTCTGCGACCGAGAGCCAACTCCAATTGCAATTCCATTTGAAGCAAAAATGAACCAGTTTCAAAATCGCCAATCAAATTAGGGCTTCAATTTGATCTATAATGACGATCCCACCAGATTGAGGTTTCGAAGATCAGGCTAATTTTGAGGTAATGGTCTGTGATAATCTGTAGGTTAGGATCTAAATCTTGATGCTCTGATACCAAAATGATGAAAGGGTTAATCAAGAACTAGAGAGAGAGGAACTTAGAGAGAGATCTAAGAGAGAAATTCTCAATTCAATTCAATATATCCAAGTTAGTTACAAATGATGTGATACTCATCTATTTATAGGATACACTATTTAACACCTGCTATGCACATGACACTACATCAATATTAACTTGCGAGATAAACTTAAAGCTTGCCAAGGTATAATTGCCCACATACTATACTACCAATCATAGAGGCGGAGATTTCGGCTATCCACTGTGGCCTTACTATAATTCTTGAGAAAAATTGGATGGACATGGAAATTGAACTAGACTGCACCAAGGCAATCTAGCTAATTCAAAATGAAGTTCAACAGAACTGCTCTTTCAAAGCACTCAATGAAGATGCCAAATTTCTACTTGGACAAACAAATTGTGTTCTTAAGCATATCCATCGCGAGACTAACAGATGAGAGGATGCTTTAGCAAAAACCCACCCGAAGCACTTAGGCCCCTCCTTGTAGCAGATATGGTGGGAACTGTGTATGAGAGGATATAGTCTCTCTTGCTTGTTTATTTCTTTGTTGTAAAACTCTGTTTATTTCAATTCCAAAGCAACAATATATATATGCGGACAAATATATATATACATGACTAGATACTGTGTTACATGGACTCGCCACTTTGGGGCGAAGTACTCGTGTCGACACGACATGACACGGGTGCGAGTGTGGGATCTGTGTCGGATTCGCCTGTTCTCTCTCGAACACGGCTCTTCATAGACAGATAGCAAAAGAAATGAAAGAGGAGAGAGCAAGAGAGAACCTGGTCGAAGCTCATCCGGTCGAAGATCGAAGACCTCCAGTCGAAGCTCCATCCGGTCGATCCAGTCGAAGATCGAAGCTCCATCAGTCGGCCGAAGCTCCATCCAGTCTCTCTCTCCCTCGCGATCGCGATCACGATCGCTTCGCTTTTCTCCCTCTCTCCCTCTCTATCGTTTTATCTTCCTGATTCATATCTGTGTCTTCTCTATCTATTCGTATCCATCTATTATTACAATAACTATAATAATATATAATAATAATAATAGTTAATAACTAATAATAGTTAATAACTACAATAATAATAATTATTATTATATATTATATAAATAGAATATATTTATAAGATAATATATTTTTTTATAATAACTATAATAATAACTATAATTATTATTATATAACATATAATATATTTATAAGATAACATATACTTATATATATTAATAAAAAAAATAAACACATGTATGTAAAATAAAATAAAAAAATTAATTAGAACATATTGTTTAAAAAATATTATAAATAAATTAAATAATTAATGTATATTAAAATAAAAATATTTATAAAAAAATATATAATATAACTCATCTTCATAGGATTTTTATTTGTTATTTATATAATATAACTCATCTTCATATAATAAATATATATTTAAAAAAAAAAAACTATTTAACGTATCCCTGTATCCATATCCAAATTTAGATACATATCCACGTATTCTTAATTTTTAATTTTGAAGTGTCCGACCCCTAGATATGCACCCGCACCCGATACCCGTACCCGAGTCCATGTAACTTAGACTAGATATATAATTTTTATGCATAAATTACAAAATGAGAGGTTCAATCCATGTTAACTTGTGAGATAAACAAATTAAGTTTGATTTGCTTTGAAACTTTTATTTATTGAGTATATCTTGTACTCAATTCGATAAGTTAGCCTTCAATGGGTTGAAATGTAAACTTTAGTCAAAATAAGGAAGACAGATGTTATGTATTAGCTTCAAAAAGGCATAATTGTAGCAATAAGGATTGTGGATTAAATTTGATTATATTTTGAAAACTCATTATAGTTCTGGAAGTGTGTGGCTTGTATCATTGGATGTATAATTAGTCAACTAGTTCATGGAAAGAAGTTTAATTGTACATAAAATAAACATTATCAAGGGGAAAGCATATTCACTATAGATAGATTGGTGTGCTGCAATGTCATATACAATCATAAATAATTGCTCGATGAAGGGAGTTCGCCATACAATATACTCGACTATTTGAGGAAAAGGCCAAATCCGTCTCCATCCCCTATTTCAAACCACCTCACTGTCTCCCTTGCCTCCCAGAAAATGATACTGGGCGGAATAGTTCAACTTGTGACCCACTGTGATGGAACCTTTCCAAGAATATGGACCTTCCAAACTATTGGTTTGTAAAGAGATGTAATTGTATCAAATGACAAAGAATTTAAACACACCCACATCCAAAATGTACTAGGTCACACCAAATTGTTCTGGCTCTTTCAGTAGCCAATCATGTTATGGAATAGATACGTATAATGTCACTGGACCACAAGAGTTTCGATTGTTACTGCTCTCAAAAATTAGTTGAATTTTACAGATACGTGTGCATGAATGGAGCCACAAACATTCGAGTGAAGTCTCTTCGATTCGAAATTTCAGACATTTTACTCTTAGCTGAAATGAATGTCCACCAAATTTTCTAAGTTCATTTTTAAAAAATAAAACATTAACCAACCAAATCTTTATTGAAACTAAAGAAATTGTTCAAACTTCTTGTACAAATTTAAATGTAATACAATAGTTTAATGAAACACAAATCATATTTAGAAGAAAATTTAGAACAATTTTTATTTTTTTAGTAATTTGTTAAAACTTTAAGTGTATAGTATAATTTTTTCAATTTGTTATAGTGACATATGGTCATCATCTGCTGAATTCTATATAAGCCAAAAAAAAAAGTTGTGGATAATAGCTTATATTTTGGCCCACTAAAGTGACAGTGTAATTTTTTCAATTTGTTATGAATATGTCTTATAGTGACATATGGTCATCAAGCCCAAAAAAAAAAAGTCGTCGATAATAGCTTATATTTTGGCCCACTAAAGTGACAGTGGAAACAAAGACGAATTGGACAACAAAAAGAATATTTGTGCAAAAGAAAAGAAAAGATGAATTGGACAACAAAAAGTATATTTGTGCAAAAGAAAAGAAAAGATGAGAGAAATGAAAAAACATATTTAGGTCAAGTTTGGTAAGTTGAAAAAAAGTTAAAGAGTCAAAAAGTTACTCAAAAAGTTAAAAAGTTATCACTAATCACCAAAAGTCAAAAATTACGGCTGGACAACTCCCAATCCTAATTTTTTCCTACACACTAATTTATACAATTTTTTAATACACATTTTCCCATAAAAAGTCAAAAAATTAACCCAAACATTCATATTTTTTTCCTCAATTTTTTAGTCTCAAAAGACAAAAAGTACACTTATTTAGGATACCCCAAACAACCCCTTATAAACTATTTCTTCATATTTTCCTTTCTTTCAATTTCTTTTCTCTCTGCTAGTGTAGGCCTCAAAATACCAGATTCAAACATAGCCTCCATTTTATAAAATTTTATTTGGTTTTTGTTTTCAAATTAAAAACTTATTTAATAATTTAAAAGAAAAAATTAAAAGAACTCATTATTTTCATATCATTGTATTTTTTCCATAACAAAGGTTTTGGAGTGGAGGGCATTGTTCGGACTCGTGAGTTTCACCACGGGTCTTATTTTGGTAATTTGAACCGTTCATTTTTGTCGAGTACTTTGCATATTTCATCCATGCAAAAAATTAGGTCTATCCATAACTATAACTTGTTCAATTTATTGCGTTTGTCATCAAAAAAATATATGATTATTTTTAAAAACATAATTGTCGTTTATTTTTCTTTTTCTTTTTTGTGTGAAAAACAAGGTAAATTAAATATGTTATGATTGTCAGATGACCTAATTTTTTGTATGAATGAAATACAAAGAGTTCTTAACAATATGAATAGTTTGGATCATCAAAACAAGGCTCGTGGTGGGCTCCACGAGCCCAAACAATATCCTCAAGTCTAGATTTTGGACTAGAGTGGATCTACCTCCATTTTTTAAAATTCAAAAATATTTTGATGTTTATTTTTAATAAACTAGATTATATTTTTTCACAAAAAAAGAAAAAGAAAAAGAAAAAGAAAACAAACACATCAACATTTATTAAAATACATTTTTGGGGAAATTAAAAAAAATATCCAAAATTTGACCCTGGTAATAAAATAAATCATGAATTTTTAATTTTTTTAATTTAAACCTTAATCATTTGATTTATTTTCAATTTAAACCATTCGCTTATTTTTATTAATGGTATTTTAATTATTAAGCTTAATAAAATGTACATAAAATATCTAAAATATCATTTTTTGTTAATTTTAAAAATAAATCAAAATATTAAAGTTTAAATTAACAAAATTCAAAATTCAAAATTTTTTTTGACGCACTTTTTCATAAATCCCTTTTTATTTACTTATATTGCATTTAGTCCATATTATTTTCTTAAATTCCAATAGGTCTAAATACCCCTGACAATATTTACATTTGCAGTGTGAATGTTTCGTAATGTCAATGTTCACACTATTAATGTGAACATTCACACATCAATGCAAATATTCACATTGTAAAATATGAATGTTCACGTCACTAAATTGCTAATCGTTCAAAAAATATTTGTAAATGTAAAAAGGTCCATAAAATACTTTAAATATGAGAATTACGATTTGATAGATGAAATGTTCAAATAATAAGACTTATTGGAATACAAGAATATCTTATGGATTAATTGAAATACAAACACTTGAAAAATAATTTTCTAATAAATTTCTCATTTTTTTTTAAAATTTTTTTAAATTACAAAAACACTTTTAAGATGTGTGAGAGAAAACAAGATGACATGAAAGTCGAAAGATTCAAATGCTTAACTTTAATACAAAAGAGCAGGAATGTTGGACATGGGGTAACCAACGTTGATTCTTAAAAAAATTGACACCAAATTATTAGTTAGTACCTCTTCATCGTGTATGATAATTAGTCTTATAGCATGAACACCCAGTGCCCCAAAATCATTAAATTTTTCTGTATCTTGAGAATATTTAGCTAGGTCTGTGGGAACATGTTGATTCATTAGTACAAGTGGATCTCCACAAAATTTTATCACGTTTCTATTTTGAAAAAAAGAAAAAAATCCTTGCATATTTTCCAAACTGCCATAAACATTCATCTAAACTTAAAATAAATAGATAAATAACAAAAAAATAAAAAATAAAAAATCCCACCATGCAGTAATCAAAGTCCATTAATTATTTTATACGAGATTTAAGCGTTGTTCCAGTGATTATATTTCGAAGTTTGCAGAACAAAATTTAATATTTGAAAACATGTTGAAGGCTGGAGTGTATTACTTACTGACTTGTAACATCTTAGTGCACGCACACGAAAAAACAAAACAAAAAAACAATTTTATTTAGAGATAAATAGTAATAAATAAACAAACAAACAAACAAATATGGCTTACCCGGTTAATGCATTCATGAAGAGCCAGAAGGCAATTTTCCAAGTCAATTTCTTTTCATTGCCTCTGCAATCAGGGCACCATTCTTAATTAATTTAATTATCAACATCTACAAACTTTCATGAAAACCATCATGAAAATTCATCTGCACCGTTGGATCATGAGATCATATCTGATCTAACGGTGCAGACAGTTTTCATGATAGTTTTCTTTAAAAGTTTTCATGAAACCTAGCATTTCTCTTACTATATTACTAACAAAACAAAATGAAAAAGAATTAAGCAAACCTTTCACAGAAGAAAGCGAAAGGGACAACACAGATAGCACCCACGACATGGCGGTAGGACATGAGAGCAAAAATGAAGGTGCCCTCGATGAGAATAACCCTAGATAACAGTTGGAGTACCGTGGCGAACACTTGCACCATTAGCATGCTCAACACTTCTCTTGAATCCCATACCCATTTCTTCACTTCACCACTACCAAACATCTTCCTGTTTCTGTGTCTCAAGAAGAGAAGAAGACGCCGATCAAAAAAGAAGATAAGACTCAGAAACTCTCAAGTCTGTAAAATAGACAATTTTTTATTGTGAGAAAGAGAAGACTGTTTTGATTAATTGACAGCCCTGTTTGGCAAATGGTTTTGGGATATTTTTTTGGTTAAAATTTACCAAAGATAAAGTAAGTTAAAATAATTAATAAAATAAAATATCACATTAAATTCATAATCATTTCACTTTTTTTAATACAAACATTATATCCAATTATAAAAAAAAAACCAAATCATCTTTCAAAACACAAAAATTTTAATCTACTAAAATAACTAAAAACTAAAATAACATTCTAAACTAACAACTTTTCAAACACTCACACTGTAAAGAATAATGCTTGGGACCCCCTTTTGGGGGTCACCCCCTCACCCCTTTTGCCACGTGACGGGTGGTGATTGGAGGAGCAGGAAAAAAAAGAAAAAGAAAAAGAAAAGGGGACCAATGAGAGAGAGAGAGGGGGTCAAAGGGGGTGGGGAAAAGGGGGGATGAATCATTGTTGCACTGTAAAATGCAAGTGAGCGTGTGCGTGTAATGAGATGTGGGAATTTGTACATCTCATGAGACACGGAGACGGTTACAGCTACTATACAACTGTATCCAGTACTAATCAACACTACGCCAAAATTCGGCTTTAGCGGCGGTTTTTTACCGCCGTTAAAGGTTGTAAAACCGCCGTTAAAGCCGTTAACGGCGGTATTAACGGCGGTTTCATTACCGCCGTTTATGCGCGTGTCAGAAAAAGTAAAACCGTCGTAAAAAGGCAAATTACCGTCGTTAAAAGTCGACCAAAAACGGCGGTAATATAGGACCAAAAACGGCGGTTTTTTACTGCCGTAAATAGGTTCAAATTTTTCAAAAAATAATTCTTTTTTCTTACACTCCCCAAGTTTTGAACCCAAGACCTCTCATCCACCCACACCAACCACTCTGCCACAGCCACTCTTCATGAAATGTATTCCCTAAATAAATATTTAAACACTACTTTTACTTTATTGTACATGGTTTCGCCGGAGTTTCGCCGGAGCACGCCGGAGTTTTGCCGGAGCACCGCCGTCATTAACGGCGGTAATGGTTGGGCATTAGCGGTGGTTTTGTTACCGCCGTTAAAAGTGGGCATTAACGGCGGTTTCGTTACCGCCGTTAAAAGTGGGTTTCGTTACCGTCGTTAAAGACACTTTTAGTGGCAGTTTTCGTTACCGCCGTTAATAGTACCTTTAACGGCGGTTTTCGTTACCGTCGTTAAAAAAACCGCCGTTAATGTCCTGTTTTGGCGTAGTGCAAGTACGGATGAAACACAAAATTAACTATTCAAAAATTATTAGTTCAACATATATTCTCCATTGAAAAATTATCTTGTCATCTATAAATTTGTGTCTTTTCAATTTTATTAGTTTCTTTATGTAATATATGATAGAAAAAAATAAAAAATAATAGGTATATAATCAATAGAATTATAAAGACATATTACCTAACATATGTGACGAATCTATATAATAATTTTTCGTATTCCACACTATACAAATTTAATCTACAAAACACAACTACTCACCTAAAAGAAATCTGAGTGGATAAGTCTGTATTCTGAGACTAATAAGTACGAATACTCATTCCTCTCATTTGTTTATTTATTTACTAGAGTAATTCACGTGCTATGCACGGTTTCAAATAAATAATTAATAAATAATTTCAAAATTATACAGTAAGAAAAATAGAATTAATTAAATTTTAACTATTTTTATCACAATTTCACTTATGTATTTTTTTTTAACACCATTAATACTTTGTTTTAAGTTCTAAATAACAAATACATAATTATAATGTAATTAGTAAAAATTAAATAAAAAATATGGTAAATTATAAAATTGCACTTTTTTATTTTTATTTTTAGAAACAAAAACTACATTATTATTTTCTAAGAGTTTCATAATTTTAATTTGTCATATATTAAATTCGTATGATGATATCGCAAACTATATATAATAATTACCCTCTTTTTTTTTTTTTTCTTTTTTTTTTCTTTTTTTTTTTTTTTTGTGAAATACAATCTAGCAAAATTTGTTTAAATCAAAATATTGAATAACCAAATGAAAATAACAAACAATAAATTACCAGTGACTCTTATCCTTTTGTCCTTCATAAAATCAACATTTATTGACCAAGTGCAACTTCTAGATTTTCTCACACCTACTAACTTTGACAAGTCCCATTGGGCCCTTTTCTTGTTTTTCCCCTCTCACCCATATCGTGACTTTCACGACCCCTCTCATCTAACATTTTTTCTGCTAGACATTTTAACTTCTCTTTGTCAGTGGTCCTTGCCTTGTCACCACCATTTTATGAAAACCCTATGTAACAATCTGTTCTGGGTAACCGCTCGAGTGGTCAATGTGCCCAATTGCCCTATCTTGAGCATATCGCTGGACGAATATGGGAATGGTTTTTTGGGTGTCCACGAGCCTGTCATTTTTCGAGTTGGCAAATGTGGAAAAACATGGTTTTGGGTCCACAAGTTTGTTGTTTTAGGAGTCAGCAAATGTGCAAGGGGAAGGTTTTCGGTGTCAATCGCCCCTCCGTTTTTTTTAGAGTCGGCTAATGTTGGAATATTTTCTGTATATTAATCTATATATGTATATGTATGGTTTGCGGCTCTTACTTAGGACGTCATAGCATATTTACCACCCCATTGTTCAATTGAGACTGGTTGTTGGTATTGAGCATCTTATATCATATTTTAAAAAACTTGGATTTATTTCATTTGTGGCAAGGCGTGATCATTTGTGTTTCGATTAATTATATAACTCGTTAATGGTATCTCCTACTGGGCAAGCGCTCATCCCAAAAACTAACAAATTTTCCAGAGATAATGCTACGGCGCTACCAAAGTGAATTGACTAAGGATGAACTTTTGGATGGAAGCATGGAGGTTTTGTGAATGTTATATGTTGAAGCCTTAGGCTACTTTTGTTTGGAGTTAGACCTCCATTTTTTTTTTTTTTTTGGTGTGTGTGTGTATTCAAGGACACTCCTTGAAAAGATATTGCCTTAGTGTATAAATATATTTTTTTTTATTTATCTTCTCTTAGCTTTTGAACAGTTATACTTATTTGAAAAATGTAATTAAAGAATGATGTAATCACATGACTTGTTCAAAAGGAAAGAGATAACATATGAGACATGTAACAGATTTAATTAATGGTTAACTTGTATATATTAACCGAAATATTCCTGGAATACTATTATGGATTGACGACAGAAATTGCGGGGTGTTACAAATTGGTATAAGAGCTAACCGAGTTGTATACTAGGAGCTCGAGAGATTTGGCTTATACCATAATAGGTTTATCATGTTGAGGTAGGACGTTAGTACCCTATATGTTATGTGTTTATGTGTTTTCGTGATTATGTGGGTATGGGGTCAAGTTTCTAGGATACGACTTGTGTCCATTGCACTTATCAAAATCCCTTTGGAAAGGCACATGATCAATGCTTTTTCCACTTGAAAGTCCTTGAACGTCATGGGACGAGTGGATATCTTACGAGCATAATCCATATGTACTCAGTGTGTTTATGTGCTCATGTGGTTTGCCTTATGTGTAATGAATATGAATAGAGTTGTGATTATTCAAGTGTGACATATGGGTTAACGTGTGAGTACATGAATTGCGCGTTAATCCTACTCTACCTTTACTCTTATATAAGATGTCTGAATGTGGCAGAGGCCGTGGTAAACCTCGACAGGCGGTCGGGGTATTCTGGCCCAACAAGATCTCCCTCTCCAAGAAGAAGAGGTAGGACAAAATAATGGTGTCGCACCTCCATCCCAAGATATAATGGGGGCACTAGCCTGAGAAATGGCTAGGCCTCTTCGAGAGTCCATGGACATACTTCAAGCTGAGCAAGTGGTTAGAACAGTGAAGGGGGAAACTAGAACCTCCTTTTTGAAGAAATAGTTCTTCCGTTCTAATCCCACTGAGTTTACTAACGGACCCGATCCTTTAAAAACCAATAAGTGGCTAGAAGAAATAGTCAAATCTTTCGAAATCCTAGATATCTGTGAGGGAGAACTCTCTGAGTAGTGCTAGCGGCTTATCAACTGAAAGCTAGTCAATGGTGGAAGATAGTGAAGCATAGGGTGGAGCACACTTGCACTCATGCCTTTTAGGAGAAGTTTTTACCTCCTATTGCTGGGAAGAGGTTGAGAAAACAATTTTAGGAACAAAGGCAACTAGATACACCTGTGACAGAATTTGAGACCACCTTCATGAGTTTGGTACGTTTTGCACCCTAGCTTGTGGCGATAGAGGAGCGTTGGAGTTTGAAAAGAGGTTGAGACCTAAGATTTTGATAAAGGTTATTGGCAACATGTTTAGGGAGTATGATAGGCTTGTTGAAGCCACATCTCATGTGGAGATCATGTTGGAGGCCGAAGAGTCTAGACAGAAGCATAAGAGGTCGGGTTGTGCGGAGTCTTGGGGTGACACGAGATCTTTTAAGAAATTAAGGGATTCTACTTCTTCTTCTTTCCAATCATTACCATAACATGCCAAGTCTTTAGGGTTTGTTTCTTTGAGGAGTTTGGGCAGTACAGATCTGAGCCGTATTACTTGTTTTAGTTATGACATGTAGGGTCACAAGGCTTCCAAGTGCAGACAGAGTCTAGGTCAGCAACAATTAGCTCGTTTTTAGAGCCAATCTCAGAGAAGGGATCAGTCACCCACATGCTATCATTACAGACAGTCGGGGCATATAAAGAGGTCTTGCCCACAGTTAGCCTAAACGACTAGTGCTTTAGGGTCTAGACAGGTGGGAGGTTATCAGGCAAGTCAGAGTCAGAGGCCAACGCACCAGACATCTCAGTTTGGGCAGACAATGAGAGCAGTGCATGAGGCCACTTTTGCATAGTCGATGTAATCGGCCTACGTTCACGGAGAGAGCAGGGACCACAGGGGCAATTTTATGCCATTACTCCATCCGAACAGTCATTTGAACCATCGGTAATGAGATATACTAATCTTATCTTCAATATTTGGGCCAGTGTGCTAATAGATACCGGAGCATCCCACTCATTCATAGCATATGCATTTGCATCCATTTTAGGGTTAGAAAGTGAGCAACTAGAGTCTCCACTTATGGTAGAGTCACCTATTGGGGGTAAAATTGTTTGAATTGAGGATGTCACGGGTTTGTGATTGAGATTGCTGATCATTGACTCCCTTTCAACTTTATGTTATTAGACATGTTAGGTTTTGATGTCATCCTCGACATGGATTGGTTGTCCTCCTATCATGCCATCATGGACTGCTACTGTAGAAAAGTTACTTCAAGCACATCGGGTGGTGATTGTTTCTGTTTTCTGGGAGACAAGATTGTTGTCGCCATTGTATGATCCATGTGGTCGAGGCGAACTTAGTTTCCTTCTTGCAACTTTCATAGATAATGAGAGTGATATGACTCGAAGTGTATTCCCTAGAATGGTTTACGAGTATTCATATGTCTTTCCAAAGGATCTCATTGAATTACCACATCACCGTGAGGTCGAGTTCTCTATAGACTTGGTGTCTGGCACGACACCCATTTCCATGTCACCTTATAGATTTGCACCGGCAGAGTTTTTCGTCTTGAAGGAGCAGTTACAAGAGTTATTAGACAAGGGCTTTATAGGCGCTAGTACCTCTCCATAGGGAGCACCAGCTTTCTTCTCCAAGAAGAAGAATGGTTCGTTATGGTTGTGTATCGACTACCGCAAGTTGAATAGGGTCATAGTTAAGAACAAATACCCGTTACCTAGAATAGATGCCCTTTTCGATCAACTCAATGGTTCTCGTTGTTTCTCTAATATAGATCTAAAGTTGGGCTAGCATCAGTTACGAGTGAAGGAGGAGGATATACCAAAAATAACATTTCGCACTCGATATGGCCACTATGAGTTCCTTGTGATGTCGTTTGGTTTGACCAATGCCTCTGCCACTTTCATGGAATTGATGAATCAAGTCTTCCGAGAATATGTCGACAAATTTGTAGTGGTTTTTGTAGACGACATCCTTATTTATTCACCCTCCAAGGAGGAGCACGAGGGACACCTCCATATTGTCTTGCAGTTGCTTAGGGGACACCAATTGTATGCTAAGTATGAGAAATGTGATTTCTAGCTTTCCGAGGTGAAGTTTTTGGGTCACGTCATTTTTGGCGATGGGGTAACTGTAGGCTCTTCAAAGATTAAGGTCGTGCAGAATTGGAAACAACCTCAGAATGCCTTTGAGATTCATAGTTTTTTGAGTCTTGCTAGGTATTATAGACAGTTTGTGAAAGACTTCTCCACCCCAGCATCTTCATTGACTAAGTTAACCGAAAAGGGGTAAAGATTGTTTGGAGTGAATCCTATGAGAAATCTTTCTTAGAGCTAAAAACTAGATTAATTATGGCTTCAATTCTAATCATTTTGGAGAGAAAGTTGGGTTACACTGTGTATTGTGATGCTTCTAGGAAAAGTTTGGGGTTTGTATTGATGTAAGAGGGTAAGGTTGTAGCGTACTGTTCACGTCTGTTGAAGATTCATGAGAAGAATTATCCAACTCACGACTTAGAATTAGTGATGGTAATCTTCGCCCTAAAACTTTGGAGGCACTATCTATACGAGGAGAAATTTGACGTGTTCCCAGATCATAAAAGCCTTAATTACCTATTTTCTCAAAAAGATTTGAATCTACCTCAGAGAAGGTAGATGAAGTTCATGGAAGATTACTATTCTGAATTACATTATCATTTGGGAAAGGCCAATGTGGTGGTTGATGCATTAAGTAAATCTGTGAGCTTTGTCGCTAGTCTGGCCATTAGAGAATGGGAAATGTTGGGTGACCTGGGTGAATTTGATTAAGTTTTAGGCGAGTCTCCTGAGCATGCCACTTTATTTTCTTTCCTTGCACAATCAACGCTTGTCACATGGGTTATGAAAGCATAATGGAGTGATTCGAAAGTGAAGGTGATCCGAGGGAAAATATCCTAAGGAAATGAGGAGAAAGAGTTAAGTGTGCATTTTGATTTGAGTGTCAAGTATCTAGACCGACTCTTTGTACCAAATACTCGTAGAGATGAAATACTTCGGGAATTCCATCACTCACGCTTTGCAGTGCATCTGGGAGGCACATAAATGTATCGTGACCTTAGCTATCAATTTCGTTGGAGAGGTATGAAGCGAGATGTAGCACTATTTGTGTCCAAGTGTCTAATTTGCCAACAAGTCAAAGCAAAACACCAAAAGCTAGCCAAGTTATTGCAACCCTTACCTATAGTTGAGTGGAAGTGGGAGTACATCACTATGGACTTTGTTTTAGGCCTTCCTAGAATACAGAGGGGTAACGACGTAGTTTGGGTAGTTATGGATCGACTAAGTAAGTCGGCCCAATTTTTTGCTATGTGTATAGGTGATTCGGTTGATTATTTGGCTGAGCTTTATGTTAGAGAGATTGTCCAGCTTCACGGGGTTCTGGTGAGCATTGTCTCAAATAGAGACCCTCGTTTGCTGCATGGTTATGACAGAGTTTACAAATGTTATGGGTACCCAATTGACTTTTAGTACCGTTTATCACCCTCAAACCAACGGCCAGTCTGAGCACACCATCAAAATCTTAGAAAATATGCTAAGAGCTTGTGTGTTAGACTTCAAGGGTTCTTGGGAGAGCCACTTGCCACTAGCAAAGTTTGACTACAATAATAGCTTCCACGTTAGCATTAGGATGTCACCTTTTGAAACCTTGTATAGGCATCCTTGTAGATCACCGGTGTATTAGACCGAGGTGGGAGATTCACCTATGCTTGGACCCGAGTTAGTTAGCGAGACCACCAAGAAAGTGGATTTTATTTGGAAGAGGTTGATCACGGCTCAAAGCCGACATAAGAGTTATGCCAACCGAAGGAGAAAGCCCCTATCTTTTGAAGTTGGTGATCATGTGTTTTTGAACATATCACCTGGGAAGGGTTTGATGAGATTAGGGTGAAGTGGGAAATTATCACCTAGGTTCACTGGTCCTTTTGACATTATAGAATGGGTGGGAGAAGTAGCTTATCGTCGTGCCTTACCACCATAATTATCTGAAGTACACAATGTGTTTTACGTTTCTATGCTTCATAAGTGTAAACCTAATCCTTCTCATGTCTTGGATTGGACAAATTTAGAGGTGGATGAAAACATTCCATATGAAGAGAGACATGTGAAGATCTTGGACTCCCAAGAGCAAGTTTTAAGAGGTAAAACCATTCTTTTAGTGAAAGTGTTGTGGCACGACCACAAGGTAGAAGAGGCTACTTGGGAAAGATAAGTCAAGATCCGCGAGAAGTACCCAAATTTGTTTGTTGATAAGTAATTTTGTTGATTTTTCATTTTCCTTGACAATATGTATTTTGACTTGTAAAGTGAAGCAATGAAGAAGTGTTACCTTCTTAGAAACTTAGACTTCAATAATTAGTTGAATTGTAACTTGATTTCATTCTCTATTAATGGTATTGTGATTATTGAGATTGTTATTACTGTAGTATCCGTTTTCCTTTGGGTTTGTGGGAGTAGTTGTTGATAGAAATCACAAAATTTCAGTGATGAAATTCTTTAAGGAGAGTAGATTGTAACAATCTATTCTAGGTAACCGCTAGAGCAGAGATGTGAGACTTCTAGTATCTTGTTTGTTTGCAAGCAGGACCGCTTAAGCGGTATTGTCGTCGTTCGAGCGTAAAAACGAGACTCGGAGTATTTTCACTGTAACTCTGCAAAACTTCTGAGACCTTGTATTTACCGCTCGAGTCGTGGAAAGTTCGCTTGAGTGGTTTCTTTGATTGGTGCACTTTGTTCGAGCGGTGGAAAGTTCGCTCAAGCAGTCTGTTCAAGACGGCACACTTAAAAGTTGATCTAAACGTTTTTTCTCACTTTTTCCACACCACTTATTTCTCTATCATCCATTTCCGAACCCTAACCCTAAAAACACTTGATTCCTCATAGTTTTACCCAAGATCCACCTTAGATCTTCAAATAGGGTTGAAGAACAAGCTAAATCCTAAAGTTCTACCGACTGTTTTTCATTTTCTCAAAGTTTAGAGTTGGGTCTTCACTTTTTTGTCTTCAATCTCAAGGTATGGGTAGCTTTAACTTGGTATATCTTTGATTTGGAGTACATATGTGGTATTTTCTTAATTATAGATATGTATAAGATGATTTTGTGTCATGAATTGGATTTGATCTATAAGGGGGTTACACCTCATGATTTTTGAAAAACGTTTCTAAATATTCTTGTTGATTATGGTTATAAATGGCAAATATTAACTCTTGATATGTAAATGAGGGAAAAGCCCCAAATTTGCTTTAGCCCCTAAATTTGAAATTTTGATTATATAAAGGGTTTGACCCAATTAACTCTTGAAACATGAAATTGGATGAGTAATCTTAATAATAAGGAGGGATATGAGGTTTTCAAACTTCTTGGTTATTTGTATTGAGATTGTTAAATGTTGAGGTTGTGGAAATTGAGAAGTTAGAGAAATCCTTTCGTTGTAGATATTGTTAAATCCTACTTTTGAATTGAATAAACCTTAAGTAAATTGAATTTGAAAACTCACGCATCATGTGCATTATGATTTTCTCATGTGATTTTACAATCTTGTGAATATTTGAAAGTGCCGGAATGGGGTAAATAGCATATCAATCTGGGTAGTTGAGTCAGGGCTTTGGTAATGGTTGTGTGTTGTATTTGGTACTCGTGAAGGGAGTCAATATGCCCAATTGCCCTGTCTTGAGTATATCTCCGAACGAATGTGGGAAGGATTTTTTGAGTGTCCAGGAGTCCGTCATTTTTAGAGTCCGTAAATGTGGAAGGGAAAGGTATTGGGTGACTATCGTCCTGCCATTTTTTTAAGATCGGCTAATGTTCGAATATTTTCTGTATATTAATCTATATATGTATGTTTGGTTTTCGGCTCTTGCTTGGGACGTCATAGCATATTTACTACCCCATTGTTCAATTGAGATTGGTTGTTGGTATTGAACATCTTATATCATGTTTTAAAATGACTTGGATTTATCTCATTGGTAGCAAGGCATGATCATTTGTATTTCGATTAATTATATAACTCATTAATGGTATCTTCTGTTGGGCAATCGCTCATTCCAAAAGCTAACAATTTTTCAGGAGATGATGCTATGACTCTGCAAAAGTGAATTGACTAGGGATGAACTTTTGAATGGGAGCACGGAGGCTCTGTGAATCTTATATGTTGAAGCCTTAGGCTACTTTTGTGTGGAGTTAGACATCCATATTTTTTGGAATACTGTTGTTGATCGATGATAGAAATTGCAAGGCGTTACACCTTAAATGACTTAATACCTATTATGATTTTATAATATGCATAAAATTAATTAATTTTCTCTTACTCTACCCAAAACAAATTTAGTTATATTATGTTTAAAATGATTGATTTTACTTTTGCCAACCTCTATCTTTTTAACAAAGACACACGGGTGAAAAGATCGACGGATCTAGATGTATGTGAGGGAAATAGGTGAGTTTTAGAGAGAAAGTGAGAGAAAATTTTGAAATGTTTAGAGAGAGTGAGATATGAAAACGTGATGTAAAAAGTGATTTTTACGGACTGATATACGGATAGTTTGTTCAAGCACAAGAAGTGACGCTCGAGTGTCCACACACAAAAATGATTACCGCCCGAGTGCAAGAAGTGATGCTCGAGAGCCAAGTTATAATGAAAAGTGTCACCGCTCGAACACAGGAAGTGACGCTCGAGCATAGAATACACACTCCAAGTAGTTTTGCAAATAGAAGACCAACGCTCGAGCACAAGAATGGGCGCTTGAGTGCACGACTGCTCGAGTGTAGGAAACAGCACTCGAGCATAGAATACATTCTTCTAGTAGTTTTGCAAGCCTGTAAAAGTAC
This sequence comes from Camellia japonica, assembly GCA_030407325.1. Classification (NCBI taxonomy): domain Eukaryota; kingdom Viridiplantae; phylum Streptophyta; class Magnoliopsida; order Ericales; family Theaceae; genus Camellia; species Camellia japonica. The sequence continues at coordinate 109,043,646 of JAPPVO010000002.1, read as the reverse complement.
TGAAAGTTCACAAAACCCGCTCAAACACAAGAAGTGACACTCGAGCAGAGGAGTAAAATTCCGGACAACAAAAGTTTAAAAACCAAGCTACCAACTTGTTCCAAACGCAACCAATACAACCCAATAGCCAAACTCAAGGAGGAAAAAGAGGAATAAGACAAGGACAACAATACAGAACCATGAAACCTAAGTCCAGAATATCAAATGGGTCAAGTCTAAAACCAGAATCGTTATAATCTCCCCCCTTAAGGAATTTCGTCCCTGAAATTACAATTTAAACTTTAAAACCATGTTTACACCAATTACAACAATGATAATCAATTGATTCCAATACCATGACCCATCCACCGGTCATTCATTCTCATTAATATGATAAACTAGTTTGCAATACTGACTATACGATTCACAGTTCCCAAACATACGCAACATTTATAGTAAACCAACATATCAAAATTTTCAATACATGCTCAAACATTAACAAATAGGTCCGGATACTTCTCACGGACTTCCAACTCATGTTCCCAAGTTGCTTTCTTAACTCCGTGATGTCACCACAATACCTTAACTAAGGGAATTGTCTTACCTCGCAAGACTTGGTCTTGAGTAGACACCCCATTTTTTACGGCCCTTAAGACTTGGGCGCCACTGATTGATCACTCAATGATGAATGTGTACGCTTGTCAAATGCTTGATTTCCTCAATAGAAAACCTCAGTTTTGAAATTATAACCTTTGCGCCTTGTTTTTTGAGCAAAACAATAGTTTTTTAAGCCTGGCTATCCGTGTGCCTGCAACCCACTTGTGGCTCCTGCCACCCACTATAGTGGCTGGCCGACCACTTGTGTTTTTTTTCCAGATCTTTTTGCCGGCTGTGCTAGCTGTCTCCACAGGTGCATGCACGATACCAGTTGTGTCTGTATAGATATTTCTGAGGTGGTCTCATATATTTCTATATATAGATGACCCCCTCTCATGTTTTTGAGGTTAGAAAATTTTAGAGGGCAAAAAGTTTTGGAAAATATTTCTCTATCTCTCTCTTACAACCTACACAACCTTTGCCTAGACACTCTAAACAAAACTTTGAGGGATCTTGGTTGAGGTGTTTAAGCTTGCATTTTTGCACTTGAGAGTGCGGAGTTAGTCGTTTGGGAATTCAAGGGACCATTCCTCTTCAAGAGGTATACATTCTAGTTCTTTTGTACCATCTCTTTGTTTTTTTTTCTTGCTGTTTTTGAGTTGTTTCTTAGCTGTATTTTTGGGCTGAAACTTGTGGTTTAAAGCCATTAAAGGTAGAGGGGTGGATCACCCTTCTTTGAACTTTGTTTCATAGGCTTTTACCCTTGTGTTTCCCACATTTTTATCAACTTTTGTTGAGCTTTTTATCACTAATTTTCAGAGCTTTTCCGAGGCTAAAAATCATGTTTTGAAGTCCCGAAAATGAAGGGGGTAGCCTCCCATCCTTATGCTTGTTTCCTAGCTTAATTGCTCCATATTTTTAACTTACTCTTTTAGCTGTTTTTCCTTTAATTCCAGCACTATTTTAGTGTAAATTAGGACTGTTTTTAAGAGTTAGTTTCATTTATGCTTTGTATTGCATGCTTGTAGTGTAATGGTCCTCATAGGCTTAGTGGTTTAGGCCTTAGCCACCAACCTATTTGAGTTGATGGCATTTATTTCTTGCTTTCCATACTTGTGTTCACCTCTAGCATCTCTACAATCTCCCTCGTTTCTTGGTTTTTTCTCTTTGTTTTGAGAGTTTCTCCAAAAAGAGTGTTGTTTAAGCTTGAAGGGTGATATTGTGCTTAATGGTTTAATCCCTTTGGGGGTTCATTACCAACAGCATGATCTCCCTCTCATGCCTAAAACAACATTTGGTTTGGTACTTCCCTCCTTTAGTGGACTTAAAGCTCATTATTGGACTTAATTGACTAATGAATGGAAGGTAATTAACATGGAGTAATAAAATTGGGGTTAAAATGAAGCAAGATAATAAAATGGTTTGGGTTCAATCGGATGTTAATTGAACCCATTGAGTCTTGAGTCGTTTCATACTTGTTAGTGATCAAAACGGTTCAAGAATCAATTTCAACCCTTTTCCTTGATCAATCCATAATAGGGAGGAGGTTTTGAGAGTCTTTTATTGTGCATTTATCAAAATTGTATCCCTTGGTTCAAAAGTCATCAAGCAATGATATTGCGCCGATTGATGGCTTGCGAATCGAGCCTACCTCTTATTTTAGTTATTTGAGGATAAGGAGAGGCAGAGTGAACAAACAGCCATTGAGAATGCTCTGTTTGTTCTCTATTGCAGCAGGAAAGAACCAACATTAATGGCCGGCAGGCCACTATTTGTGGCCAGTTGGCCACTACTTCTAGGTTGCCGATCACTTTTTCCAACAAGGCAGTGTCCCTTTTCCAGCAAAGCAGAGCAGAGGCTAAGGTGGAAAAACAGTACAATTTTCTAACTGTGCAACAACGGCATTCTGGTAGCAAAACAGAGAGCATTATCGGGTGGAAATCCATATCCATACATGAGCCATCCCTCGATTCTCGGGATCCATTAAAATGATGTTGTAATATTAGTATGTTGTACTTAGAGTAGCGGACTTGTAACCAATTAGTTAAATTAGTTAGATTGGTTAGTTGTGTTGTACTTAATTAATTAGCTAAGGTAGTTAGTTAATTTGTGGTGTTGTAATAATTAGCTAGTATAGTTAATTTATTTCATTTGGGTTTGTAATAGATTAGTTAATTCGTAGTAATTAGCTAGGGCATTTATTCGGACCCTCTTATGAGAGGGCAAAACCTGTAATAATATGTATGTCTTCCAACCCTACATCTTTCTCCCTTTTATTTACTTACTTATAATGGGTAATTTAGAACATCATGTTTCTTTTAGCATTTCCCATGTTTGCATCGACTTGTCTTGCATGCATCGAGGCTCGATTCATCATTCTAACAAAGCATTGTTGTTTATTACTTCGTTGAATACGTGTTTAAAACACATGCTATCAAATTGATTCATCTAGTATATTAGTAGCTGAGCCTATTAATTGCATCTTGCATGTGTTGCATTAGTCATATTGCATTAATTAGGGGGCATGCATGTTTTGTAATTATTTTGCTTGTTTTGGCTCGCCTCGGAGTACTAGGTGAGCATTATATTGCTTTAGCATATTGCATGTGTGTGATTGTTGCCATGTCAAACATGATTACCATGAGGCTAAGTACTTAAGTGCTATAACTCTTGAATGCCTGTGGATGAAGGCTAATTGCTTGAATTGGGATAATTTGAGTAATGTGCATATGAAATCACTTTTCCAAGTGGTATATACTCAAAATAATTTTCAAAAGAAACATGAATCAAAGTGTTCCAATTTTTGAAAATTAGTCCATACTTATGTACGCATCACATAGTAACAATAGCCTAATAACCGGAACAAGAGCATATAATGTAAATAAGAATCACATCATGATTAGTAGAGGTCGATCTTTGATCGGGCAAGTGGAGTGCTCAATTCATGACCTTCTCGTCTCGTACCTAAGTTCTCGAGCCGAGACACTTTGGTGATGATAGATAAGTGGCCTTTGGCACAAGTCTCGGGTTTTCTAAATTTTCTAAAAATATTTAGGTGGCGACTCTATATCTGGCATAGTAGTCCATTTTTGACATTTTGATTCAAAATCAATTTTCCAAAAGAATTGTTGAATTTAGACTCATTTGTGTTTATTTATTTCACATTGCACTTGTGGAATCAGATTTAGAATCACGGGAGTCCGAACTGTAGGGCTATCGTATCCGAAAGGAGCACAAAAAGTCGAGCTACACATATCACGAACCCTGGAAAGCTATGGCGGCATGGCCAAGCGATAAGCTACCTCTCCAATTCGCTCAAGGATCTCAAAAGGGCCAATAAATCTAGGAGATAACTTCTCACTTTTCCCAAATCTCATCAAACCCCGCCTAAGTGATATCCTCAAGAAGACATGATCTCCTACCTCAAAAGACAAAGGTCTCCTCCTACGGTTGGCATAACTTTTTTGACGACCTTGGGCCATAACTAACCTCTTATGGATAAAGGAAACTTTCTCTATCGTTTCCCAGACTAAATCTAGACCCAACATTGGTGCATCACCCACCTCGGCCCAATACACAGTGGATCTACACCGTCGGCCATACAAGGCCTCAAACGATGCCATACTAATACTCGATTGGAAGCTATTGTTATAGGCAAACTCCACTAAGGGCAAGTGACTCTCCCACGACCCCTTAAAGTCAAGAACATAACCCCAAGGCATATCCTCAAGGATGTAAATAGTACACTTCGACTGCTCGTCAATCTGAGGATGGTACGCAGTGCTAAAAGTCAATCTCGTACCCAAGGCATTCTGTAGGCTCTGCCACAATTGAGTCGTGAAACATGGATCTCTATCCGAAACAATCATTACAAGGACCTCGTGCAACCTCACTATGTCCCTAATATAAAGGTCAGTGAGATAATCTATCGAGCCATTCAAGCGCATAGGTATAAAGTGCGCCAACTTGGTCAACCAGTCAACTACCACCCAAATTGTATCACTACCCCGTTGAGTCCTTAGAAGGCCTACAACAAAATCCATCGTAACATGCTCCCATTTCCACTCGGCTATAGGCAAAGGTTGCAACAAACCCGCTGGCCTGTAATGTTCGGCCTTCGTTTGTTGACAAGTAAGGAATCTTCATACAAACACGGCCACATCCTTTTTCATTCCCCTTTACCAAAACTGGTGACTATGGTCGTGATACATCTTTGTGCCTCCCGGATGCACTGCAAGGTGTAGCTCAACTTTGCGTGCCCCCTTTCGGAAGATGAATAAGCCCTACAGTCGCGTTTCTGAATCTGATCTCACAAGTGCAATGTGAAATAGATAAACACCAAAGAGTCCAAATCCGGCAAATCTTTTGGAAAATTGATTTTGAATCAAACTGCCAAAAATGGACTGGTTTGCCAAATACAGAGTCGCTACCTAAATATTTTTTGGGAAATTTAGAAAACCCATGACTCATGCCAAAGGCCACGTGTCCATCATCACCAAGATTGTCTCAGCTCGGGAACTTAAGTATGAGAGGAGAAGATCATGAATTGAGCACCCACACTTGCCCGATCAAAGATCAGCCTCTATTAATCATGATATGAATCTTATTTACATTATATGCTCTTTTTTCGATTTATTAGGCTAGCATTACTATGTGACGCGCACACACACAAGTATAGAATAATTTGCAAGAATTGGAACGCTTGATTCATGTTCGTTTGCAAAATTGTTTCGAATATGTATCACTTGAAAAAGTGGTCGCATATAAACATTACTCAAATTATTCCAATTCAAGCAACTAGACTTCATCCACAGGCATTCAAAACAGTTTATCATTTAAGCATTTAGCTTCATAGCAAGCATGCTAGACATGGAAACAATCACACGCATGCGATATGCTAAAGCGAGTAAAGGCTCACCTAGTACTCCAAGCCAAAAAGATGAAAGAGTTAGAAAAATGCATGATCCTAACTATGCAACATGATTAATGCAACACATGCGATATGCAATTACTAAGCTCGGCTACTAATATAGCATATGAATCAATTAAATAGCATGCGGCCTAAGCACTTATTCAAAGAATGTTTAACTAACAATACAAGTTAGAATGATGAACCAAGCCTCGGTGCATGCAATACAAGTGGATGCAAACATGGAGAATGTTAAACAAAACATGATGCCTTCATCTAACCATCATAAGCAGGTAAATAAAAGGGAGAAAGACGTGGGGTTGGAAGACATACACATTATTACAACATTGTGCCCTCGCACAGGAGGGTCTGAATAAATAAACTAGCTAACTAATTAAAGTTAAGCTAATTAATTAACTATTGCGAAGCCAAATGAATAATTTAGCTAAACTGCCTAACTAATTATTACAAACCAAACAAAATAATTAGTTAACTACTCTAGCTAATTAATAATTATAATACGAAACGAATTAGCTATTACAAAGCCACTACTTCAAGCACAACATTAATATTAACATCACTTCACGGATCCCGAGGATAGAGGGAGGGTTCATGCATGAGTGCGTTTCCACCAGAAGAAGGCCACTGTTCTGCTACCAGATACCTCTATTGCACAATAGAGCCCTTACACTATTTTCCACCTCAAGACCAATTATGTTCTGCTTCAAAAGTACACTGCCAGATTTTGCATAGGTGGCCGACAGGCTAGAAGTGATGGCCTGTCGTCCACAAAAGGTGGCCTGCTAGCCACTGTTACCTGGTTCTTCCTGCTACAACAGAGAGCAAACAGAGCAAGAGCAGGGTATTCTCAAGGGTTGTTTGCACAACTCACCCCTCCTTATCATTAAACAGCTCAGAGGCGTGGCAAAATTTGATTTACAAACCATCAACGGATGCAATTTCATTGCATGATGGCTTATGAACCAAAAATGTGCAAGTTCAATAAATGCAACAAAACAAAACTCTCAAAACCACCTCTCTATCATGAATGATCAAGGGAAGCAGTTGACAATGATTCTTGAACTGTTTACATCACTCATAAGTATGAAACGATTCAAGAGTCAAGGGGTTCAATTAACGTCCAATTGAACCCAAACCAAGTTATTATCTTGCCCTTTTTTAGTCATCAATTTTATTACTCCATTATAGTTACCTTTCAATTCTTTAATCAATTAAGTCCAAAAGTGAGTTTAAGTTCTCTAAAGAAGAGAAGTGTCAAACTAAGAGTTGGCTTAAGGCATGAGAGAGATGTCATGCCGTTGATAATGAACCCCTAAAAGGGATTAAACCATTAAGCATGACAACCTCAATCTCAAGCTTAAAAGAACAATAGGTTTGAAATAACTCTCAAAACAAAGCAAAAGCTAGGAAAGGAGGGAGGTTGCAGAGGTGATTAAAGGTGATCACAAGTAAGGAAAGCATGAAATAAACACTATCAACTCCAATAGGATGGTGGCTAAGGCCTAAACCACCAAACCTATAAGGACAATTGCACTACAAGCATGCAATACAAAGCTCAAATGCAATGAACACTTAGAAACAATCCTAAAACAGTGCTAAATAAGTCCTAAAACATGCTGGAATTAAGACAAAAATAGCTAGAACAATAAGCTAAAACATGAAGCATGCTAGGCTAGTAAACAAACACAAGGAGGGGAGGCTAACCCCTCCAATTTTGGGACTTCAAAACAACATTTTAGCCACTGAAAAAGCTCTAAAAAATAGTGTTTAAAAGCTCAAAAAGAGATGGTGTAAAGATGTGAAACACAAGGGTAAAGACTAGAAGAGCAAAGTGGAAAGAAGAGTGAACCACCCTTCCACCTTTTGAGGCCTTAAACCACAAGTTTCAGCAAAAAATAAAGAGTTTATACAACCCAAAACAAAGGAAAACAGTAGGAAAAAGAGTAAATAAAGCAAGAAGAGAAGCAAAGCTTTATACCTCTTGAAGAGGAGAACCAATTCTAGGCAACAAATTAAGGAAAACACACCCTCAAGAGCTCAAACTAGGCTCAAAGGTACCTCAGCTCAAAGATGGTGAGGTTTGGTTTAGAGTGTATAGGCAAAAGCTTGCAAAAAGCTAAGAAATTGCAAGAGAGAGAGAATTATCGAGAGAGAAAGAGAGAGAGAGAGAGAGAGAGAGAGAATTTTTTTTCTAAAAATTCCAACCTTGAAAATGGAAGGGGAGACCTCCTATATATAGAAAACCATGCAACTACCTCAGAAATATCAATGCATACACGTGTAAGAAGGTGCATGCATCTGTGCCAACAGCTGGCACAACTGGCAGAAAAATATCTGCAAAATACACTTGTGGCCAGTAACCAGAAGCAGTGGCCGGTAGCCAATAGAAGGGGCCGGTAGGCTACAAGAGGTTGCAGGCTTGAAAAACTCTAGTTTTGGTCAAAAAATAAGGCAACGGGTGTGGCGGGTTTAAAAGGCTCAAAGATGTGACGTTCCGCTAAGGACTTCCGAGCACTCGACAAGCATATACACATTCATCATTGGGTGTGCAAGTGGTGACGTCCAAGTCGTAAGGGCAGTCAAAAATGGGGTGTCTACACAAGGCGTGAATGGTGAAACTCTTGGAGTACTTCCTCTCGACAAGACTTCGGCATGTAAAGACGATCACGGTATCTAACACTCAAATCAGGAGACACATTCAAGCCTTTCTCTACCTTTCCACTAGAGATTTTTTCCTAGAGGATTTCTACCTGAAGATCACTTTTATGCGCTTCTATCACTCGGTTCACAAGTGTAGGTTGTGCGACCACCAAAAACAAAGTCGCAGAATCCATGGACTTGCCAAGATGTAAGTCAAACTCACAAATAGCATCCAACATCTCTCATTCCTAGATGGCAACACTAGCCACACTACCAATGGATTTTCTATTCAAAGCATCGGCCACAACATTAGCTTTCCCCGGGTGATAGTGTAACTCAAAGTCATAATCTTCTATAAACTTCATCCACCTCCTCTGCCTCAGAGTCAAGTCTTTCTATGTAAACAGATATTTCTGACTCTTGTAATTAGAAAACACCTCAAACTTTTCACCATACAAGTAATGCCTCCAAATATTCAAAGCAAAGATTACAACTGCTAGCTCTAGGTCATGAGTAAAGTAGTTCCTCTTATGTGTTTTCAACTGCCGTGAGCCATAAGCCACTACCTTCCCTTCCTATATCAAAACACAACCCAAACCGTCCCGTGAAGCTTCACAATACACCGAATAGCCCAAAACCCTTTCCGAAATAATCAATACTGGAGCGGTGGTAAGTCTAACCTTAAGTTTTTGAAACGACTTCTCACAAGTCTCACTCTATACAAATTCGATTCCCTTCCTTATCAATCTAGTCAATGGTGAGGCTAATCTAGAGAAATCTTTCACAAATTGAAAGTAATACTTGGCCAATCCCAATAAACTACGAATCTCAAAAACATTCTTAGGTTACTCCAAATCTTGTACTGTTTCTATCTTGGATAAATTTACAGTCACCCCTTCTCCAGATACCACCTGGCCTAAGAACTTTATCACACTTCCTAAACTTAGCATACAGCTTGTGGGCTCTAAGCAACTCAAGCACAACCCACAAGTGTTTCTCATGCTCCTCCTCCTCGGGTGAGTAAATCAAGATGTCATCTACAAAGAGGGCTACAAAGCGGTCTAAGAACTCACAAAAAATATGATTCATCAAATCTATCAACACAGCTGGTGCATTGGTTAGCCCAAAAGGCATCACTAGGAACTCGTAATGGCCATACTGCGTGTGGAATGCCATTTTCTGGATATCTTCCTCTCTTACCCTCAACTGGTGACAACCCGATCTTAAATCTATCTTAGGAAAACAACAAGACCCCTTCAACTGGTCAAACAAATTATCTATGTGAGGCATTGGGTACTTGTTCTTAATAGTTACTTTGTTCAACTTCCGGTAATCAATACAAAGTCGCAACACACCATCTTTCGTTTTGGCAAAGAGAATTGGTGCTCCCCAAGGCGAAGTACTAAGGCGAATAAAATCCTTATCTAGCAATTCTTGGAGTTGAATCTTCAACTCACTCAACTCGGCAGGTGCAAATCTATAAGGTGCCATTGAGACCGGTGTTGTGCCAAGCACTAAATCAATAGAGAACTTAATCTCATGGTGAGGTGGCAAACTAGTGAGATCCTTAGGAAAAACATCTGGGTATTCACAGACTACTCTCGGCAGCTCAACTCGAACCACATCACATTCGTTACATAAGAAGTTTGCAAGAAGACAACTAATCTCACTTCGATCACTCAGATCATATACCGGTGATAAAACTCTATTGGCCTTGTCCCCCATGAAATAAAGCAATCACCACTCAAGGTACATACGGTAACCTTCTGATGGTAACAATCTATGACAACGTGATACGATGGCAACCAGTCCATACCCAATATAGCATCAAAACTAGACATGTCAATCAACACAAATGCAAAAGGAAGTCGAAGACCAGCAACCTCTATGTCATCCCGACACCCATGTTCCAAAACAATCTCACCACCAACAGGTGACTTTACACTGAGAAGGGATGCTAACCGAGCCAGCTTTAACCCCAAAGCCGATGAAAATGCAAACGAGATAAATGAATGGGATGCACCCATATCAATCAACACATTAGCAATAGAATTACATAACGAGAAAGTACTTCTCATTACCGAAGGTGCTAGTACTAGGTCTAGTGCGGTAACAACATACACACGCCCTATAAGTCTCAGCTCAACTTGCTCACCCCTCGGAGCATAAGTCTGATGTCCTGACTGAGCTAAGGAGACTCCCTGATTGGCCCTCAAGGCCTGTGCTGACTGTGCAGGCTGGTGGCTCTATGTCTAGCTGGAACTAGACGTTGTAGGTGTGTTACCCAATTGAGGGCAAAACCTCTTCATATGTCCTAACTGCCCACACTGGTAACAAGTGGGAGGCTGCCCTTTCTTTTGACTCTGGCTCTGAGAATGAATCACAGGCGGCATAGACTGTTGCCCTCCTCCTCTGTATTGGCAAGCTGGCGACTTGTGACCCAATTGGCCACACTTGTATCAAGAGAAACCTCCCTGATTACCTCTCCCTGAGCCCGAACTCGGATTGGGAAGGTGGCTCTAGACTGTGTTTCCTAGGACGGTTGCGGGGTGGAACCCATCTGCCTCTTACTGCCCCGACTCTCCTCTTGAACCTCCTGATTCCTCCTGGAGCTCCTCATCCGCTCCTCATCTGCTTGAACTACGGTCTCAAGATGAGTCACCACCTCTACAAGGCATCTGTAGTCCCTAATCATCGACCCAGTTACTTTGAAAAGAAGCCCAGTCCTCGGTCCCTTCTAGAACTCGATACAACAGCATTCCTCTGTCGCCACGAGTTCCGGTGCAAATCTAGAGAGTCTTGTAAAAGCTGCCTCAAACTCTACTACTGGTAAACTGAGCTGCTTGAGCTTCAGAAACTGATCTCTCAACTTCTCCCTAGTAGTGGGAGGTAAATGCATATGCCATGTTCTTGCTAAAACATATTTATGTCCATTTTCAAAACTGTTCAATGCCAAGTTAATATCTTGATTCACAATTCGTTTCCATTTCAATAGAAAATAAGGTGGTGATTCACACTTTGAGAATTTCAAAACAAAACAACCTTTTCCAAAAATTTCATCCGGAGGAAACCGTAAACCAAGACCCATGTAAACGTAGGCTATACAAGCACTACTATTGCCATTTCACAGGAATTTCGTCCGTGGGATCGGCACCCATGTATACGCGTGATTTTCGGGACTTTTACTTAGGACACTCAGGCCAACTTAGTTCAACAACATAATTCATGTTTTCCAAATTTATCCTTTTTCACAAAACGATAACATTTTCAATGTATAAGTGTGAAATAATGTTCAATGCAAATGAATGAGAAAATAGTTTCAATTTTCCTAATTCACATGCAAATTCTACAACAATCATAACTATTCTCCACCGATAGCCCAAGACAGATATTTCTAAACAGATAGTTTATATTCCATAAAGGTAAACTTTCCAAATCTTAAGAGGTGAGTGATAATATATATCCAACTCTACCATCCTCATCAATGCCAATCCAATTTCATTGTTCCAACATCAATTTCATTTATTTATACAAAATAAATATTTGAGACACTTAGGGCAAAATTCTTACTCTTTTCAAAATCAAACCCAAGTATTCAAAATCAACCATTTCCACCCAACTTCACATTATTTTCAACATCAAAACCATTTCCAAGAGACTATTCAAAAAACCCCTCTTTTGATTTTTCTATTCAAAACCCTAGATTTGTTCCAAACCTTCCAAATTCGCAATATAGTTTAAAACAATAAATAACTAAGTTAAAACTCATAAAACATGTGGAAAGTATCCATACCTCAAGCTAGAGCACGAGAGAGAGAGAGAGAGTGAAGGAAACACGAAGGCGCCAAAAACTAACTTTGCTATGGTTAGAACGAAACCCTCGCCAAGCTCTATCTTTTTAACAAAGACACACGGGTGAAAAGATCGATGGATCTAGGTGTATTTAAGGGAAATAGGTGAGTTTTAGAGAAAGAGTGAGAGAAAATAGGGTTTTGAAATGTTTAAAAAGAGAGTGATATGAAAAAATGATGTAAAAGTGATTTTTACGGACTAATATACGCACAGTTTGCTCAAGCACAAGAAGTGACGCTCGAGCGCCAAGATATAATGAAAAGGAGTCACCGCTCAAGCGCAGGAAGTGACACTCGAGTGTAGAATACATACTTCCAGTAGTTTTGCAAACAGAAGACCAACGCTCGAGCGCAAGAATGGGCGCTTGAGCCCACGACTGCTCAAACGTAGAAAACACCGCTCGAGCGTAGAATACACTCTCCTAGTAGTTTTGCAAGCCTAGAAAAGTATTAAGAGTTTACAAAGCCCGCTCAAGTGCAAGAAGTGACGCTTGAGCGGAGGAGTAAAATTCCGGGCAACAAAAGTTTAAAAACCAAGCTACCAGCCTATTCCAAACGCAATCAATACAACCCAATATCCAAACTCAAGGAAGAAAAAGAGGAATAAGACAAGGATAACAATACAAAACCATAAAACCCGAGTCCAAAATATCAAATGGGTCGGGTCTAAAACCAAAATCGCTATAAATAAATTGAAAATGCAAGAACTTCAAGTAAATCAAACCCACAATTTTCTCAATAAATGCATAAATGTGTCTTTTGTGCAAGTGTATTCAAGATATTTTAATAATCAAAGTGCAACATAAATGAGAAGAAACATAATAAACAAATAATAAAAATCATTCAAAAATTATTCTATAAAATGTAAATCATACTAAACATTCAATAAGTAAATAAAAATGCTCAGGCCACACCGTAACGAGAAGAAAATTATTGATTGTTTCTGCATTTCATTCCTATGCATTGTGCTATTGAAGGATGCCTCTTCTACTACGATTCGAGATAAGCTTCCCGGGCTTCTTGTCTTTAATTTGCTATAGTCTTTTTCTTTAAGTCCAATACAAGGAGAAAAAAATGAAGAACATTACATTTTTTAATGTAGCTTACACATAAATAAACACGCATGCAAATCAATTGAATAAGAAATGATATGTTTATAGCATAAATGAAAAACATAAAAATCACAATCATAAAAGTAGTAACACCAAGATTGTAAAATATATAAACTTTCAATCAGATAGACTTAATTATTTAAATTTGAAGATAAACTCTAAGAACTATGGAAAGACAAATCAAACAAAATCTTCCAAGAGAGGAAGACGCAGAGAGAAGTTATGATAAATGAAAAAAAAAAAAAAAATTCAAGTTCAAATATTTAAAGATTTATAAAAATAAGATAAATGTGGGGAAAAAAAGCAAATCATATAAAACTTTAATAATGAGCGTAAAATATATATTTTGATTTTAATAATTAGATTTGAATGATTAAAAAAAAATTCAAGTTCAAATTTAAAGATATATAAAAATAAGATAATTGTGGGAGGAAAAAAAAAGAAAATTATATAAACTCTAATAATAGAATAATTGAGAGTAAAATATTTCGTTTATTTTTTTTAATAATTAGTTTTGAAATATCTTAAATTAGAGTTTAGCATATCTTTTTGAGTTCTATATGTATATCCATATCTTTTTATTTCAAATTGTACTCTTTTTTTTCATAAAAAATGAATTTTTATTAGAAATTACGAAAAATGGAAAGGAAAATTTCTAAGACTGCTAAGTAGCAGAGATAATCTCAAATTTAAATGAGACACCAAGTTTGAGATTTTGGAAGCATTAGAAACTACACTACATTTGTATATAGATATAGTATAGACAGATAGAAGGGTTTTGTTTATAACTTAGGTCTAGGGGTAGACAAACATCCACTCAATTCATCAAAATTGAATAACTCAAATCAATCTATCACGAAATGGATTGTCATAATGGTTCGAGCAGATGGATGCAGATACATTTTTTTAATCAGCCTAAATTTGGATGGATGGCGAATGAGAGGTCACCAAATCCAATCTGATTCGCCAACACACCTAAGAAAATAAAATTACACTTTTATGTTTTGTGTTTTAAAAAAAGAAGTTTTTATTTAGTAACTATATTTGCTATTTATGAAATATTAAATGTAGTGGCCCGGGTCAGAAAACCCGACCCATTTTATTTTTTGGTTGGGATACGGGGTTGTCCTGGGTAACTTTAACTATTCTGGGAGGTTTGGACTCTTGTAGTGCCATGGGTTGGCTGCTTAGCAGTAACCTAGAGTTTTTTGTGTTGAGTTGGTCGCGCCCGCGAGTGTAGAGGTCGCGCTCACGAGAGGCCCCAACTAGGCCACAATCAAAAATGGCTTTCAGGTTTTTGGCCCAGAGTGAGTGCATAGTCTGCGATGGGCTGCAGTGAGGGGCCGTGACAAGCATGGGCGCACCTACGACCTATATCAGTGGAAGACCGCACCCGCAAACTTTAGATTGCTCCCGCGATGGTGCATGTATATAAACCTGTTGTACATCAAAAATATCACTTTTTTAGCTATCTTCTCTCTCTATTTTCTCTCTTCTGTCATTTTTTAGAGTTTTGAAGCTTTATGCTTGGTTTTCATCTATTTCCATTCACTTTCTACCCATAGTTCCTTATATCAAAATGTAGAGGGTGACGAGAGATTCATTTTAATCTGAGCGGATCGTGTTTTCATCACCGTGGATTTTTCGACTTTCTCCTCGTTGCTTCAAGAGGTAGGGATTTTGTAACAACCCCATCACGTATTATGCTCTTAATCATTGATTTTGAATATTATTTAAGTGCTTATAGTGAGAATTTGAATGCTAATTATGTGCTCAATATGATTTTTGGATTCATATATGTTAGTCATAGAAATATCTGTTGTGTTTCCTGTTATAAACAGAAATTGAAGGCCTTAATGACGTCAGAAACCGAAATTGATTAGCTTATTTGGAATGGCATGATTTTTAGAGCCTTATGGAAAGTTTGATTAAAATTTGATTCAGATTAAATTAATTAGATTAAATTAATTAAATCTAAGCTTTTGATTAAGTAACTTAAGCTTTAATTTAATCCTTGATTAATGAATTAAGCTAACCTAGCCTATATATATATATGTTAAGTTGGGAGTTTAACTCATAATTTTGAACTCAAAAATCTGAGAAAGAGAGCTTTAGAGAGAGAGAGAGAGAGAGAGAGAGAGAGAGAGACTTAATTCCTAGAGAGAAAGGAGCTTGAAGACTAGAAATTTTGCTTGAGGGGATTGAAGAATTGAGGAAAACAATTTAAGTTTTTGCTAGAATTAGTGTTGTTAAAGACACCAGGAATGTGATTACACCTTAATTTATGAATTTAAGTCATCAATTATGTGAATTCAAGAGATTATGTGATTAATTACAAGAATTGAGCTTGGAATGAAGAATTGGAGGCTAATTCATACATACAAGCATAATTTAGTAGAGTTTCATGATTTTGAGCATGATTCATGTCATCTATGTTGAAGTTAGAAATTACATCATACATGCACACATGATTCATAAGAGTTTGAAATTGAATTCTATGTTTTGAGAGTTTTGAAAAAGAATTTGAAGTCAATTGGTATATGCATAGAGAATTCATTAAGTTTTTAGCTTTGAATTTGCAAATTGGTTTTGTATCCATGTTTTTGGAAGAGTTTCTAAGTGTTTTTAAGGCTTTGACCAAGCCATGCAAGTTTATGATTTGAAGTTTGAACTGTGTTCTAGAAAACCCAAAATTCGACCTCATCGCTCGAGCGATAAAGTCACCACTCGAGCGCACTTTGAGAGCTTTTAGTATTTCTGCAAAGGCATTCCTCACAGCTCGAGTGAACAAGTTATCGCTCGAGCGCACATCTCATTTATCCAGTATTTTTACAGCTATTTGCAATTGGCTTGAGTGACCAAGTTAGCGCTTGAGCGACCGCCTTTTTATTTTGGACATTGGCTCGATTGACCATCGAGCCTAGATTCGAACCATCCAGTATTGTCGCAGACCAAGTGGTTCACTTGAACGACCAATGCGAAGTGTCCTGTTTCAATTTATTTTGAAAAGCCATATTTTGATCATGTTTACATTCTCATTCATTTCTAAACGTTCTTAGACATGTATTGAATCTCCTAAATGAATTAATGAGTGGAATGAGACTTAGAAGAATTGAATAAGTTAAGAATGAATCAATTGAGCAACAAAAAAATATGTGTGTGTTCATGTTTAGGTGATAGGTTCATCCGCAAAGCCGTATCAACAACCAAATCATTGTGAGTAATATCTTAGTAAATATATTTTCATGTACTTTATTTTTTTTAAGTGTTACCAATGTGGTAAGTTTTCCAAACTTATGATTTTGTGCTATGAATGAGTATTCTATCTGTCTGATTCGTAAAAGATCTATAAATGTGATTAACAAGACTTAAAAGCATATGATAGACCTATGGTCATTCTGTATATTGGATAAAATGGACCCAAGGTCATTCTGAATATCTGATAAGTCTGAATATCTATTATGAGTTATCCAAATGGTCATTATACAGTGTAAATGATTGAACCTAAGGTTGCTATATTAAGATATGATCATTTATGTTTTGTACATATGTTATACATTGGACCCGAGGTCGTTCCGCTATCTATTGGACCCAAGGTCGTTCCATTATGAACTGTATATGATATGGAAATGCTTATGTTATTTAATAGAACTCATTCATATAACCCCTTTACTCTGATATTATTCATTAGGCTTTAGTTCACTCTGTTATATATATGTATGTAGGTGAACAGCGGGATGCCTAACCTTATAGAAGTTCAGTGTTTACCCAAGTTTTGTGATGTCAACCATGGAGAGCCTCACGGAAGAGGCTTTGACGTTTGTTTTGTTTTTGCTGATCATGTGTGACCATCTCTTGTTTTTAAAGAGTTTAAGTTATGTAAGATCATGAATGATACTTTTATGTTTAAGTCTTTGTACTTGAAGTTGGGAATGAATGTATAAACAAGATGTGTTGTATGATTGTAAGTTATTAACGTATAAATATTTTGTTTATTCCATATATTCACATCTCATTGGACGAAATTTTACTATTCTGCTTTCACTTCTGGCCCCATATAGTTAAATATGATTTGAATTATGTCCGAGGCCATACTTAATCCCATGATTACTGGTCGGTTATGATCCACACCTCTAGGGGCGGATTCGAGTCATGGCAAAGTGGTATCAGAGCACAAGTTAACAACTCACACACTTGTCCACATGAGCAATAAAGCGTCCAGAAAAGACTTAAGGTGCATTCATTTGTTAAGAATATGCATGTTTGCATTGAGAATATGTGAATATGCAGATTATGAATGTATATATGTCCAATTCCTGTGTTTATTACAATGCAAGTTTATATAGATAATGGTAAGAACAAGGGCTAATGAGATAGAAAAGTCTTCTACTGTCCGTCTGGATAGAATGGAAAGAATGATCCAAGATATGTTTAAAGTGTTAGGGCAATAATAGCTGTAACCACACCCACTTCCGCTAATGCTTGTGCCACCTCCGGTACAAGAGCATCAGGCGGACGACCGTACAATCTCTTTGACTAAAGAATTTATGAAGATGAAGCCACCATTGTTCTAGGATGGAGTAGATTCTTTAAAAGCCAAGGTGTGGGTCCTTTATATAAAGAAGTTGTTTGAAGTATTCCCGTGATGCACAAAAGGTTCAGTTGGTGGCATTTACTCTGGAGGGCAAGGCCCGTAGATGGTGGATGTTGATAAGAGATAAAAATGTGGGAGTTAGTTAGGTGAAATTTCTCGAAATCTTTTACGAGAAGTACTTTTTCCTATGCATTAGAGACCGAAAAATATCTGAATTTGAAGAGTTGAAGCAAGGTAACCAAACGGTAACTGAATATGAGGCACGGTTCACTGAATTAGCAAGGTTTGCACCACACATGGTCGATACTGATTACAAAAAGGCGAGGAAGTTTGAGGGTAGACTTCATAATGCAATCTTAGAAAAGGTAAATGTTCTAAAATTACCAAAGTACGTGGATGTCCTTGATAGGGGTTTAATGTCTGAAGCAAATTTGGCATCCCATAACTGACCATTTATATGGAGAGGAAAAATGCATGGTTCTTATTCGAAAAAGGGATCATTGTCTTCGAAGAAGCAAAATCTGGGAACATCTAGTGCTTCTAAATCGACAAAAGATTATGCACCAACCTGCAATGAGTGTGGCAAGAAACACTAGAGAATTTGCTACCATACTTCTGGGGCGTGCTTCCAATGTGGTAAGACAGGGCACATGGTCAGAGATTGTCTCCAAAATGAACAAAGAAGTGGAAGGCTAGCTGCTAGTTCAACTGGGTCCGTTCCAATGCCAAGAAATGATGTTAGACCCACTGCTACAAGAAATACACTCAAAGAAGGGAGAGTTTTTACACTTGTCCCAGGTGATACACAAAATATCGAGGTCATAGTCTTAGGTATTTTCTCTATTTGCAACCAAGATACTTATGTGCTAATTGATTCAGGTTCAACACATTCCTTTGTATCGACTACATTTGCATCTAAATTGAATAGACCCATAGAATCATTGTCTTATCTATTGTGTGTTCATCTATATATCGTGCTTGTGAAATGCGTATTGGAAATGCTACGTTATTTTTAGATTTATTGTCTTTTGACATTAGACATTTTGATGTGATTTTGGAGATGGACTGATTGTCTAAATATTGTGCTACCATTGACTGTGTAACGAAATGGGTTTTATTTAGATCCCTGAGACATGATGAATTTATATTTGTGGGTAATGGTGTAGTACCTTCGCCATACTTAATTTTGGCAATGAAAGCATGCAAATTACTTAAGAAAGGGAGTTAGGGTTATCCATGTAGTATTTTGACTGATCAATCCATGAATGCTATGTTAGATGATATTCTTGTCATTATAGTTCTCAGTCAAAATACAGTTCTCAATCCATGAATGCTATGTTTTTGGAACATTTCTTTGTGGTGGAGCATGCCATATCAACACTTTCCCAACTTTTTGTTGAGTTTTTGTTGGGTGTTACAATGGAAAAAAGTGTGTGTCACAAAGGAAAAAAAAAATACACTATAGCCTTTTTAGAACCCTTTCTTGTGGTGGAACATGCCACATTAACTGGGTTTGTTGAGTGTTATAGTAGGAAAAAATGGGTGTCACAGTGAAAAAAAGTATACTACAACCTTTTTAGAACCCTTTTTTTTTTTTTTTTTGTGGTGGAACATGCCACATCACCTGGGTTTTGTTGGGTATTACAATGGAAAAAAGTAGGTGTTATAGTGGAAAAATTGGGTGTCACAGTGGAAAAAAGTACACTACAGTCTTTTAGAACTCTTCCTTCTGGTGGAACATGACACATGTCACATCAGCTAGGTTTTTGTTAGATGTAACAGTGGGAAAAAGTGGGAGTCAAAGTAGAAAAGGGTACAACCGTCTAACAAAAATTACCAAATATACAAAACAAGATCTCACAATTATAATGTCAATACCAACAAGACTTATCAGAGCAATAGAAAAAATATGAGACTTATTGGAGTAATTGTTTCTGAAATGGGACTTTCTGATAATGTTTTCCAAAAAAAAAAAAAAAAACAAAAAAACAAAACAAAACAAAACGAAAAAAAAAAAAAAAAAATCAAAACTAAGGGCCTTCTTTAGCTCCACCCCAAACTCCACTTACTAACCACTAGTGTTTTTTTATTGCCCTTGTACATTCAAACACATATAAAGACACTATAAAATTTAGGAGGACCTACGTATAAGTCCTAATAGATGGACTTATTATACAATATGTCCTATGATAATTAATGGCATTTTTCATCAGACACTATTAAAAAACGTCACTAATTGTTAATTTTCAGTGACAGTTTGAAAATTGTCACAAAAAATGTCACTAACTATAAATTTTAGCGATAGTTTAAAAAATCATCATAAAAAAAAAAAAGTCACTAACTTTCAACTTTCAACTTTCAACGACAGTTTGAAAAATTCATCACAAAAAAAAGTCACTAATTGTAAGTTTTAGCAGCAATTTATAAAATCTGTGACAAAAAAAAGTTGCTAATTGTCAATTTTTAGCGATATATACAAAAAATCTTCACAAAAAATTATTTTAGCGACGATTTTACTAGTACTTATTTTCAATAAGATTTGATTGGAATTAAGTCTAACTATTAAGACCTATTGATAATTTACCCTAAAATTTAGAGGCTTTCTCATCTGGTGGAGCAATGCAATGGCTTTAATAGTCTTCCAATGTAACAAACATATGAAAGGCACAAATAATTATTCTCTAATACCAAAATAAATAAAATCTTACTTTCTCTATTGTTTTTTGTTGTGAACTTTTAAGCCTTCTTTATTTCCAAATCAAAATGCTAAAAACAATTCTCCAATTTAAAAGTATAGATCAACTTTATGTTCCAGTTTTTCTTATGGTTGGTTCTATGGCTCTTTTAGTGTACCCCTTTTAACTTTTTTTTTTTCTTTAGTTTACCTCAAAAATAATTATTTCTTTTCATAGTTAGGTTTAGGGTTTAGGACTTAGACTATCTTGTACAACTAGTTGGCCATCATAACTTTCCTAAGGGTTTAGTTTCTAGGGAGAGGTTACAATTTCAACTTTTCTTAGTGGAAGTTAAATTAAGGAGGCAAGCACTACGTAATTTGTAAAGGGTGAAGAGGTTAATTCCCATAGGTGTTAATCTAACAACTAACAAATGACTTTTTCCAATAAAATAAAAATAAAAAATAAAAATGAAGCCATATACGTAAACCAAGAAGAATTAGTTGTTTAGGAAAGAAGTAAAATGTTGTTTGCACATTTTTGACATCATATAAGTAAAAAATAGGAAATATTTATCGGATATTTTCATATAATGGAGCATTCGACTTATGTCATATAATGGAGCATTCAACTTATGTCACTTGTTGCCCATGAGCACATAATGACTTCTTAGAATATGGCACATGAAGGTCTTAGGATGCACAGTTAAAAAGAAGCATATAGTCCTTACCAATAATAGTGGCCCAAATTTTTATAAGATCTTATGTTAACACATTAAAGTGAGATTGTAGACATCCCATTTTGACTGGCCCTAAGACTTGGGCGCTGTCTTTTGATTACCCAATGATGAAAATCATAATGTGTTTCTTGCACAATCCTTAGTAAAAAAAAGAAAGAAAGATGGAATTTGAGCTTTACTCACCACCCTAAGCCTATTTTGGCCAAGTGCTTAAGTCCCATCAGGAACTAGAACGAAGTTGGACTGAACCGGAACAAATCAGACAAATTTCTTTCTGGTCGATCGACCGCCTAGTCGTCCGCCTGGTTGACCACTCCCCAGATAGTCTGCCCAGAATTTTTGTGTGGTTCGGGTGGGCACTTCCCAAACCCATTTTTTCTGAACCATTCATGCATTGAATGCATGTATACTCATCCTCCATTGCCTAGTGATTGATCCATTGAAGCTAATGCTCCACTTTTGTTTTCCATTAGCTTAATTAATGCTCTCTTTGCTCCATTATCTTCATTAATGCTCCATTCTTGTCTTCCACCATTTCTCCACTTATATTGCCTTTATGTATACATCAGATTGTTGAGAGGGGAAGGATGATAGATTGATGAGAGAAGGCTAGAGATAGAGAAGAAGAGAGTTTAAGATTTGAATTCAAGAGTTAACCGAAATTGATTGTTAATTGTGACCTTCCATTTCTCAAGCAATACACTATATCTTGTCTTCTATTACAAAAGATATCCAAGTCATGTCATTGTGGTCAAATTCTAGAGCTTTTATCAAAGAGAAAATAGTCTTTGTGAAGTTTCAAGTGATCATTTCCTACACTTGTCCAATGCTACCTTTGAAGCTCAAATTCCAAGCTCTTGAATTGAGGATTAAGAACAAAATTCACAACCTTGAGGGTGATCAAGAAGAAGTTTGGAAATCAAGAAGTTCAATCTTTCTTTGGAAGGTGAATTTCAAGTCTTTCATTTTCTTATATTTTCTATCTCATAATTATTTTTTTGCTTTCTATTTCATAGTGTTTTGTTGTAATCCAAGTGGTTAGTTTGGCTCATATTTATTTTCTTGCTTATTTTCTTATTTTTGTTTCATATTGTTTTGTTGTAATCTAACTGGAAGCGATTAGTTTTCAAATCTTTCATTTTCTTGCACTTTCAATCTTATAGTCATTTTCTTGTTTCAAGTTGCATATTAGTTTTGTTGTAAGCTAATTGAAAGTGGTTAGTTGAGCCACCTATATATTTCTTGTTTGTTCTTTTCTCGGTGTTGTAACAAGGCAGGTCTTGCTAGGCCTAGTTGGTTGGCCAGCCAAATAGGCCGGCCGGTTAGCTTCTTTAGGACAAAACGGCATAGTCTTCCGATGTTGACCAATTTCCAATGGTTTCCAAGGCGCATGAAGCTTCTATTTTTTTTTTTTTATTTGAGTGTTTTGTGAGGTTTTTATTTTGTTGTAATATTCTCCTCCTTATAATTATTCTTTCAAGTGTTGTAATAATTCCCTGTCCCGCTTATTTCTATCCCCTTTTTTTACTTGCTTTCCTTATTTGTGCATGAGCATCATATTTTGTTTTTCGTTATATCCATGCTTTGCATCCATGTTTCATGCATCTTGATTCAGCTAAGTTTGCATTTGTGGGTTTAATCAATTCTTATGTGATTTTGTGCTCTATCTCATGTTTTTGAGATGATTCACATGTCATATCTTAGAAGCCAAATCTTTAGTTGCATTTCATGAGTGAATTGTATTAGAATTTTGTACATAAGATCATGCATATTTTTCTAACTTTGTTTTGTAGATGTTCGTGGGATGTTGGTAAACATGTAAGTTTTTATGCTTTAGCATTCCGCTTGTGTATGTTTTGTTTACTATGTTTAAACATTTTACTATGTGGCTACTTGCTTACTTGATATAACTATATGAATGCCGGTAGATGGAGGTTGTGTCACTTAATTTGGGATGATATTGATTTTCATGTTTGTAAACTCAATTTCTTTGGGTTGTACATCTTCAAAACTCTTTCAAAACATATGCAATCACGTTGTTCTAAAATAAATGGCATAGTCTATACTTGTATGCTTCACATAGTAAATTGTAGGATTTATTTAACAACTGGAATATGAAAATATAAAGAAAATAACACTCATATCATGGTTTAGTAGAGGCCGATCTTTGATTGGGTGAAAGTGGATGCTCAATTAATGACCTTCCCCTCTCATACCTAAGGTTCTGAGCTAAGCATCCTTGGTTACAACAAACAATGGCCTTGGTACAAGTCACGGGTTTCCTAATTTTCAAATATTAGGTGGCGACTCTAAAATCTAGTGATGTAGTCCATTTTTGGCAAAACTTTTGTATTAAAACAGATTTTTCATAAAACGTTTTCAAATGTAGACTCTCATCTATGTTTCACATTGCACTCATGAGACTATATCAAAGAAGTAAAGAGTCCGAACTGTTTAACGCGCACGGGTACTCCCTTGGCATGTTACAATTTTTGGCGACTCTACTGGGGACATTATGAAACCTTGACTCAAACTCCATGATATAACTTTTATTTTCAAATATATGTTTATTGCATTGCATGTATTGGTGCACTTAAAGTCCTTGTGTTGCCCAGATACTGGTGGGAGCATAGGCAAATGTTTTGTGACACTATACCTATCTCTACGTTACTTTTGAGGCCTTATGTTATAACCTTTTGAGATTTGACAAAAAGGAAGCTCTATTATCTAAGGTTCTCAGACTTCGAAGAGTGGCTATATTGACTCTTTTTATTTCCAGGGATCTTCATTGGTTATGACCTAAAGGACTCTATAGTAATGTCACCTTGACTTCAACCCCTAGAGTAGAGCCAACCTTGTACATATAGTGAGCTATAATACCTTCCAAAATTAGGACAAGATGCTCTCCCAATTCTAGGATGTATGATGCCGCTTATTTGAATAGTGAAGCCCTAGATCATTTCAAACTAGGACAGGGTAACCCTAGCCCCTATAAGGGTGTTTGTTCTCTTTCCTACTATGTATTATGTGCAATATATAGGGATTCTCATATTCAACTGAATGGTTCAGGCATTTTAGTTCATGGGGGATGCTGAAATTTGATTGGGGGTTCCGTTTTATTTTTGCAAGATAGTTGGGCACCATAGCTTCAAAACAATCAAATATCCCCCAAGTTCTGTGAACTCATACTGATAGACTCTGTAAGACTATAGATTTGGTTTAAGGACAGCCAGTGTTAGTTTCTTTGCCACCAATTACACCAAGAAGAAAAGCAAAAGCCTCATCAACTGTTTAGAGTACCCCTTCTTCACCAGCTAGATCATCCCCACTCAATTCATCAGCATCAGTGATGGCTTAGGTTCCAAAAAATATAGTGGACATGTTGTTGGCCCTTCAACAAAGTTTGGATGCTATGGTCCATATAGTGGCCACCCATGGTGATGCTCTTGCTGAATTGTGACACCCATTTATGGCATCCATTACTCAACTACCTCTAGTGGCTCATCTAATCCCACCTCACCAGCTGAGGAATTTCCTGAACCCAACCTACCAGAATACTTTAGGGTTCTTTCGCAATTATCGGGAGGACCTTTCTCTTTCCACAACCAACGAGAGGGCTCTTTCCCCTGGAAACAAATGAGTTTGATCCAACTATGTTGAAGCTAGCCAAGTTGGAGAAAATGTTTAAGAAATCGCAAGGAACCAACTTTATCCCAGATATTGAAGATTGGTATACGAAAACAGCTATCAAATTGTCAGAATAGTTTAAAATGCCACACATTGACAGGTTTGATGAAGCCGGTGACCCTATGGTCCACATTTGCCTCTTCTCAGATGTTCTAATACCCATGGGCTTGACTTGGCCTCAAAAACTTCCCTTGTTTGGAAGAACTTTATCTGGTGTAGCTGTCATCTAGTATGCTAAATTAGAAGATTTGGTGAAACAAAGTTAGAACGAATTGGTTGAGGCTTTTGTTACCCAATATGCTTATAAAACCCAGATTGAAGTACACTTGGGAGTTAAAAGTAGCCCAATAGGAACCTAATAAAGGTTTTGTAGCCTTCATTACTAGATGAAAGGCCAAGGAGGCGATGATGACCAACAGACAATCGGAGAAAGATCAAATCTGCATGGTAGTGAGAAATCTACATGGAAAAATGTTGCATAAAATGAGAGTTCAGATAGAGGACGCCATCAAGTAGGGAATTTGTGGATAACAAAGAGCCGGTATGGAAGACCTTTGGCCATAATCCAGACACTGCTACCAACAGTAACATGGCACAGAAACCTTTTAAGGTCAACGCAGTCACTACCACCGCCACCAAAATAGTCGATCCCTTCGCCAATGCTGGTCCACAGGCAACAAACTTAGCCTGAGCCTCAAACAGAACATTCACCCCATTTCATAAGTCCCTTACCAAAGCCATGAAGATCTTGATAGAAAGAGGGTATCTCAAACCGCTTAACCCACAACCTCTTCCAGATCCTCTCCCAGCCAAACATGACTCTGCCAAATACTGTGCCTTTCACCAACAGCCTGGATATGATACCAATGTTGCTTCCGTCTCTGTCATGAGATTCAAGATCTCATTGACAACAAAATCATAGCTCCCCCACAGCCGCCAAAACCCAATGTCACTACCAATCCATTGCCACCCCACGACAAAGCCCCACTACCACATCGCCTCAATTTTATCCGTACACTTTTTCCCACCTTTAACCCCAGTATCTACATCACACCCTCTCATCTACCAAAACCCGAGGTACACATTCCTGAGTGCACTGATCTGTGCATGATTGATGCACCTCCAACCCAGCCAAAACCTAAAAACCCTATGGTGGTTGTGGTAAAAGCCAAAGAGGAAACAACTGAAGTACTTGTGATTGAGGCTGACAAACTATTGGAGGAAAAGTATATCCTAGCCAGTACATTGTATCCATTGGTCAACTGAAGCCTAAGGTTGTTCTCTTTGACTCATTTTCTATCAATGTTGTCAGAGAGGATGTACTGGAACAGGGGTTAGATGACTTGGCTGGCCTAAAGGAAGACTTAGCCAATTTCCAATTCTTTGAAGAATTAGACCTTGGGAATGTGTAGATAGGATGGTGGGGTCTGAGAAATTCTAATGCCAGTCATGGTTGGTCAAGCAGTTGCGAAGTTTCTAAGGAAAAAACTAAGAGAAAAATGGATGAACTGAGACTTGACACCGGAAAATTTGATGGTTGTAGTAAAGGAAAAGGTTCCAGAGAGAAAGAAGAAGAACTAGAAAGCCAATCAGGGTATATTGTGGTAATGATTCGAGCAAAGCCTGATAATTGCCTTTTGGTCAACGAAGGTGAATGGTGGGATGATAATGACCTGCAGCTCACCCACACTAATGATGAATGGGTAAGCAATATGCCTGACGAGACTTGGTGCTCAGAAGAAATTGATCATTCGACTAGGAGTGGGTGCTACTTTAAGCCTCCACACTTAGACCAAGGAGAGTCTTCAGGAAAAGACAAAGAAGTTGAGAAAGACAAAAAGAAAGAGAAAGAAGTGGAAGAAAACCTGGTTCAAAAATAGCTAAAAAAAGATCGAAGCAAACATCTCCATTTGGGGGCTTCTCATGGCTTCCCGAGAGCATCGACATGCAATGTTGTCAACTTTAAGCAAGGCTAAGCTGTCAATTAATACAAATCCAAAACAACTAGTGTTGCTAATCACCCCAAGAAAAATAGTTCCCCTGATAGCATTCTCTGACAAAGAGCTACCACCAAAAAGATCAAGACACAATAAACCTCTATATATGTCACTTGAGTGTAGAAAGAAATGGACCCCAATTGTTCTGATTGACACTAGATCAGCCATCAATGTCTGTCCTTCGTGCACTGCTTATGCAATAGTGCTAAAGCCGGCAGATTTCACACCCACTATTTAGTTGATCCGAGCTTAAGATAATACTAGTCAGGAAAGTTATGGAGATAGTCGAAGTGCAAATAACAGTGGGTCCATCTGAGCAAGAAGTTGAATTTCATGTTATGGATGTCCCCACAACATTCAATTTGTTATTGGGAAGGCCCTGGCTTCATCAGATGAAGGTTGTATCATCCACGCTACATCAACTGGTAAAATACCCATATGACAGGGGGGTTACCGCTGTCTTCAGAAATTCATCCATTCATCCTCCCCAAAAGTTACAACGCCATTGTTAGAAATACAACATATGGAGGAGGATGTGTTCCTCTCAAGTTTTACATTGACAGAGGCCCAGCTAGTTCAAACACTCACGACAAAAGACAAAGGTATATACATCAGTGCGCAATCAATTTACTTCATGAGTAAACTGGGTCACATTCCGGGGATGGGGTTAGGACAAAGTGGCAGAAAGGGTATTGTTATAGCTGGTGAAGTACCTTATAACCCACATGTATTCAGACTTGGGTATGCACCTACAGCAGATGACTGGAAAATGAAAAGCAAAGAGATCAAGGAGAGGATCAAGGCAAAAAGAACTGGGTGACAGTTTGAGTTGGGCCATAAGCCAATTCATAGAACCTTGGACGGGCACTTTGTCCAGAAATGAGAGGATTTCCCTTTCTGTGGGTTTTCGGAGCCATGGATTGACCAGGAGGACAAGAAGAGATATCTTGAGTTTGAAATCTGCTTCAACCAACAATTTTCTGATAGTGATGAGGAGTAAGAAGATCCAAGCATCAACATCGGTTAGGACAGTGGTGTTAATTATGAAAGTGGTACAGAGGACTTCCTGGGTCTGACACTAGATAATTTGCTAAAAGAGTCTAATACTAGTGCTGAACCAATGAACTTGAGAGATATAGCTATTTTTGTGATCAGGGGAAGGGCCACCTGTCGATTGCTCAAGCTCCATTGTAGATGTAGTGAATTGCACGCAAGCAAATCGGCATGTTGAGAAACGTCTTATTGAGAATTCTGAATTGGTTATTGAGTCTGAGTCTGTTGGGCTTATGGGGTTAGAGTCATATTTGAGTTTGTCTGAGATGCCAAAGTCTTTTTTTTCTTTTTCTTTTTCTTTTGAGTCTGTTGCAACAATTGAGCCTGAGATTCTGAATGAAGATGTTGTAATTTCTGCTTACTTCTTTGTGCTTGTAGTTCATAGCATTGACTGGAATTTTTAGATTTTTGATGAAAACAAAGAGAAAGAAATTCCTCGGGCTTTAAAAAAATTAATCAACTAGGAGGAAAAAAGGCGTGCTAAGCCGTTGGTCGATGAAATTGTTTCTGCAAATATGGGCACTAAGAAAGATCCTCGCTTAGTCCAGATTGATTCCACTTTATCTTTGGAGAAACGCGAGCAATTAGTTGCTTTATTAAAGGAATTCCAAGATTTTTTTTTTTGTGTGGTCCTACGAAGATATGCCTGGAATTAATCCTGAGATTGTACAACATCGGATCCCTCTTAATCCGAATACCTGACTTGTCAAACAGAAGCTTTGCAGAATTCATCTGAATAGGGTATTGAAAATCAAAGAAGAGGTTACTAAACAAATCAATGTCAGGTTCTTGCTTGTATCCTAGTATCCGACTTGGTTAGCCAACATTGTGCCAATCCCGTAGAAAGATGGCAAAATCAGGGTTTGTGTTGACTTCTGGAATTTGAACAAGGCTAGTCTGAAAGATGGCTATACATTGCCACATATTGATGAATTGGTAGACTTCACTGCAGGGCATGCCTTATTATCATTCATGGATGGTTTTTCGAGGTATAACCAGATCTTTATGGCTCTAGAGGACAGAGAAAAGACCACATTTACAACACCATGGGAGACGTATTGTTACAAGGTCATGTTATTCAGTTTGAAAAATATCAAGGCCACTTATCAGAGAGCCGCTACCACACTGTTGCATGATATGATCCACTAGGAAGTTGAGGTGTATGTGGATGACATAATTGTCAAGTCCAAAGATTGGGAATTTCATTATACTGTATTAAAGAAATTCTTTAAGAGAATCAGGGAATACAAGCTAAGGCTAAATCCATAGAAATGCACCTTTGGGGTAACTGCGGGAAAGATATTGGGATTTCTAATCACACAACGGGGAATTGAAGTTGATCCATCCAAAATTAAGGCCATCTTAGAAATGTCGCCACCAACGATTGAAAAGGAGGTGCAAGGCTTTCTGGGCAAACTGCAATTCATAAGGAGGTTTATTTCTAAATTAACCTTGACTTGTGAACCACTATTTGGTCTATTGAAGAAAGGAAATAAGTTCCAATTGGATGATCGACATCAGTTCGCCTTTGAGCAAGTTAA
This sequence comes from Camellia japonica, assembly GCA_030407325.1. NCBI lineage: Eukaryota > Viridiplantae > Streptophyta > Magnoliopsida > Ericales > Theaceae > Camellia > Camellia japonica. Next base: position 109,014,251 of record JAPPVO010000002.1, on the reverse strand, counting down.
GTAGTATTTGTAGAATATGTCTGTGTTATTGCCACCTGAGATAGGAAAACCACTAATTCTGTATTTATCAGTGACTAAATCAACCATAGGCAGTATGCTTGTGCAAAAATCAAACGAAAAAGTGGAGAAGGCTATCTACTATTTGAGCAAGAAGATTATTGAATATGAGACCCGCTACACTCCCTTGGAAAAGGCTTGTTTGGCTTTGGTTTGGGTCACCAAGAAGTTCAGACACCACTTGTTAGCTCACTCGGTAATTCTGGTTTCAAGATTAGACCCCATCAAATATCTCTTTGAGAAACCAACGCTTACCGATAGGCTAGTTCGTTGGTTGATTTTGCTTTTTAAATTCGACCTCAAGTATGTTGCTTGCCAATTTGTTAAAAAAAGGCCCGTGGCAGAATTTTTGGCTAATCACTCGATTGTAGGAGAAGAATATATGGATTATTCATTCCCAGATGAGAAAGTCATGCAAATGGAAAAAGACACTTGAAAGTTGTACTTTAATGGAGTATCCAATCAATTTGGCTATGGGATAGGTGTGTTGTTCATAGCGCCAAATGATTCCCATATCCCTCTAGCTTTCGAACTTTGTTTCAGAGTATCCAATAACCAAGCAGAGTATGGGGCATGCATTGCCGGACTGGAAGCAGCTCTAGAACTAGGGGCAATAAGGTTGGATGTGATTGAGGATTCAAACTTGGTCATCTCTCAAGCCAATGGAGATTGAAAGGTTAAAGAAGAGAAAATGAAATTCTATCATCATACCTTGGACATGTTGATCCCGAGGTTCGAAAGACTGACATTTACACACCTAGTAAGAGAGAACAATCGATTTATTGATGCGTAGGTGACCCTAGCCTTCATGATAGATATACTAGTTGGGGTTAAGATGCGCCCAATCCTGATAAAACAAAGATATACGCCAGCGTATGAAATGGTAGCTACAATAGAAGAGGTTCAAGATGAAAACCCTTGGTACTTTGATATTTGAAAGGAAGATACGACGTCTGGCTGCTCAGTTTATTATCTGTGGAGATAAGCTGTATAGAAGGGGACATCTGGGAATGCATAAGCTGTGTGTAGAGGAAAAAGAGGCAAAACATATCATGGAAGCCATCCATGGAGGTGAGTGTGGAGCCCATTCGAATGGTATAATGCTGGCTAGAAAGATCCTCAGACAGGAATACTACTGGTCAACCATGGAGGGTGATTGTATCCACTTTGTTAGAAGATGCCACAAATGTCAAATCTACGCCAATCGCATGAATATCCTGCCATCCAAACTCTACAATATGACTTCGCCTTGGCCTTTCATAGTCTAGGGCATAGATGTCATCAGGGCAGTCACATCGAAAGATTTAAATGGGTATCAGTTCATTCTGTTAGGAGGAGCAGTCATTCTCATGGATTTGGATGGTTTGGAGTTTTCGCAACCAATCAATATGGACAAGCTAAAGAAATACTATCAATGAGAGGCTCACTGGACCGAAAACCCGAAAGGGTGACCCAGGCAAAAGTTAGAGCAGGAAAAAAATGAATAAAAATGAAAAAAGAAAAACAAATAAAAAAATTAAAAAATGAAAAATGAAAAATGAAAAATGAAAAAAAAAATTAAAAAAAAAAAGAAGAAGCTCGCAAGGTCGAAAACCTGAAATGGCGGCTTTAGCAAAAGTTAGAGCACAAAAAGAGAGTGTTAATACTCGAGTGAACCTTAGCCGGAACTATGTGAGGCCTGATTCCTATCTTTGGGATACGTAGGCAGCTTTATCTTGAAGTTCGACCCTAATCATTTTACTCACTCATCCCGTCCATATTTGATCTGTTGTTGCCCTATCCATGTTTGATTGGTTCGTCCTGTTTGGTTTAGTTATCCTATTTCTCCTTCATAATGGGTTCAGTTACAAAGTAGATTCAGTTGAGCATCTCAAGGGTCGGTTTCATGTTGGTCGGGTAGTGGCCATGTGCAAAAATAGATTTTGAGGAATTTCAATGAAATTGACTGATTGTCTCAAAAATTATTTCATATTTTATAAAATCTAAACCATTCTTTGGACCAAAAAGGGAAAATTTTCAATACTCATATTTTGGCTTATATGATTTCAAGACAGAAAGTGGAACAAGCATGCTAATTTCATGTTGATCAAAATCATTTTAGTAAGGGGAAAAAAAAAAAGAAGTAGTCAAAGTAAAGAGCTAGGGGCACAGTCAAGTCAGGTTTTATGTCTTTCTCGTATTCTCGATAGTCTCTATTTATGTCAATTATTCACCGGAAAGTGCGATTAACCGGCGATGTTTTTCTTTTGGGTTTTGAATCTTGTTCTATGGCACCGCGCCCACTTATTCTTACATAGCGCCCGCGGTATTCTTACGCTGCGCCTGCAAGTATCGCGCCTACGATAGTCTAAACTGCGCCTGCGAGTGTCACGCCCGTGATGAAATTTTGTGTTCTTTCTATTCCGGCAAGTGTCAGTTGGTCTGTTTCGTTTAGATTTTTCTTTCACTGAGTTTGATTTCTGGTATGTTGAGGGTTCAATGTCCAATTCAGAGCTTATTGAAATGTAACCATTCTCAAAATTCAAAACAAAATGGTTTTCATGCTCAGGTGCCATTCATGTCATTCAGATGTGAAAAACAAACTCGTTTTTATTAATGTCAAGGATCAAAAATCAAAAAAAAAAAAAAAAAAACACATAGTTGAAGCTAAGTGCCCACTCTCAAGAAAAAATAAAAAAATAAAAAAAACCCACAGACAATGCAAGCATTGTTCTCGATTTTCGATGACTTGTGTTTCCGGCAGCAATGGTTATAGACTGAAACTTTAGTTTCATCACTCGCTTCTATTGTTTATTATCTTGCCACATCTTCACTCCTTGGAAGCCTTTGAAGACTCTGCTTCAGTATTTATAGAGCTTCCAAAGGAGATTACTTCCTGCCAGCCATCAAATGTGTAGTACGAAGGTACTCCTAATCGGGCCACGGAGGTGGCTTGTCATTTCAGCTCTTTGTTTTGCTTTTTCAATGCACTAATCTCTGCTCGAGGGTCCTTGTACATACGTTAGAGCAAGGAGAGTTGGGCGTTTAGCTGATGCACTTCACTTGTCCTACCCTACAACCGGTGGGACAAATTGGAGACCACTGTCACCGTCTCCACATAAGACTTCAATGTGTAGTAATTAGTATCAATGTTAGATTGTGCTACCATTGTATGCTCGACTGACATCGTAGGGAAGCTGAGAACAGGGCCAAGGGCACTCTATCGAGGCTCGAAAGGGCTAGTGCTGTAATTTTGATTCAACATTCATTAAGGTTTGGGAAGAGGGAAAGAGTACGATGAGAAGAGGCCATGTCAAGGGGAATATAATGCCAAAAAGAGAGATTGGCAGAGTAATGGCAAGGGGAGTTTATAGCTTTCTGCTCTGCTCTCTCTCAGGTCTCTGTTTAAGAAGAAGTTGGAAGAGAAGAAGAAACCAAGAGAATAGGGATTGTCGAGGCAATCTTTAACCATGGAGACCGGTCCAGCTGCCGTCAGTCAGGCGCGCCGTAATTATTGAAATCACGCGCCAAACATGACGCTCGATGAAGACGAAGAGGCAGAGAGAAAGAGACAAAATAGGGAAGAGAGAATGAGATGTATGTAATATGTATATAATCTGTATATATGTATATAATATGTATCTATCTGTATGTGTGTACTCTTATGTATGTGTATACCGTGTATGTATCCGTATGTCCATATGTGTCCATATATATGTATATGTACATGTATATAGTTTGTTTGTTTGTATATATATATATATATGTATGTAATACGTATTTTGTATATTGTTTGTATCCGTATATGTGTACATGATATGTATAAAAATATAAAATTTTCAAATACAAAAACGAAAAATATGAAAAAATGAAAAAAGAATAGGAAATGAAAAAATGAGGGAAAATAATAGAGAATGGAGAAAATATTTGTGCATCAAGTTTACTCAGTTAAAACCTCTCTCCTTTCCATATGAAATACGGTTAGTTACACCTGTTGGTTACACCATATTTTCTCCTTTCACGTGAAACGTGTTAGGATTTAAAGTTTTCACAGTTAAAACCTTCTCCATTTCCATATGAAATACAGTTAGGTACGTTTGTTGGTTACACCACATTTTTACTTTTACGTGAAACGTGTTAGGATATGAAGTCTACTCGGTTAAAACCTTTCCTCTTTCCGTATGACATACTGTTAGGTACGCCTATTAGTTACACCACCTTTCCTCCTCTCGCGTGAAACACGTTAGGATTTCAAATTACTCGATTAAAACCTTCCTATTTTCCATATGAGATATGGTTAGGTACACCTATTAGTTACACCACATTTTCTCCCTTCACGTGAAACGTGTGAGGATTTGTAGATTACTCTAAAACCTTTCCCCTCTCTATATGAAATACGGTTGGTTATACCATTATTCCTCCTCATGCGTGAAATGCATTTGGATTTCGAGTTCAGTATTTCCTCCTCTCGCGTGAGATGCATTTGGATCTCAGGTTTTCTATTCCTCTTCTCGCATGAGACATGTTTACATTTCAAGTTCACCTTTCTGCTCTATCATCTGTGTTATGATTTGTATGCGAAGTTATGGCCCATTTGTATGCGATGTACTCCCTCTATTATTTGTGTTATGGCATAGTTATATGCGATGCACCCCCTATTATGCTTCATATCATTTGCACGAGGCTTGACTCTCATGTTGCCATCTTCATATCTTTATCATCACTCCATGACATTGCATTATCATGAATTTTCACAAAACTGGCGACGCAAAGTGTGTAAGTCCAACTTTCAAATTGTATTTCAAGCATGTCATTTGCATTCTGTCCTTGAACTATGCTGGTTTGATTCCTCATAAAGGGATATGTAGGCAACCTTTGGGTTCAACCAATTGCATCTGCATCTTGTTTGTTTGTCCAAGTCTTACGACCTTGTCAAAAAGATCGTTTTCGGGCTTTGACATTCACTCACATAATGAAATGACTTCGAGTTCTGTCAAGGAGGGGCAACTATAGACACCCCATTTTGACCGGCCCTAAGACTTGGGCGTTTTGTTTTGATTACCCAATGATGAAAATCAGAATGTGTTTCTTGTATAATCCTCAGTAAAAAAAAAAGATGGAATTTGAACTTTACTTTCCACCCTAAGCCTATTTTGGCCAAGTGTTTAGGTCTCGTCGGACATTTGAACAAAGCTGGACTGAACCGGAGCAAACTGGGAAAATTCCTCTTTAACGATTTTTTTTTTCAAAATAAAAAATAATAATAACTTCTACACCACGACAAAAATATTCACTTATAGTAGCAGCCAAAACTGCCACTAAAAGTAGAAAAAAAATGTCGCTAAAAAAGACCTTTACCTGCAGTTCAAATAGTGGCGGCCAAATCGCCGCAATAGCCCCATCGGCATAGCCTTATAGTCATGTTTTTGTCAACTGCTGGTATAATAATTTTTATTGCGATGGTTGATGTAGCGACGATTATGAATGTCGCTATATCTTAAATTTACCCATTACTTGATACTTTATAGCGACGGGTTGATTGCTGCTATATCTTTCGTTTTTGCAACGTTTTGTCAACCATTGCTATATTTTGACTATATTCCATCAATTTTACACTGTCACTATAACCATAGAATTTTTTTTTGAATTTTGATTGCAGTGACGGTTATTAAATGCAATTATAAGCTATGTTTACTATTCAATTACCAATAATATATATCTTGAAATTTTAAATGGTTTGCTAACCATTAATTGTTGTCTCTCACTTATCCCTTCTTACATTATATATCTATAAAAGCACTATTTTATCATAGTGACTCAATACTCAATAATTGTAAAAAGCAAAAAGGTTTGCATTTTCATAATCCCAAAATATCCAAAACACCTTAATTAAAAGGTTCATTACATAAACTTGTCATACCAAAATAGATCAAATATGTCTAGCAAACTAATAGCCACACCATAATCCAAAAGGTACATATAAACTTGTCATATGACAATAGTACTCAAAAGTATTACTCATGATGCCATTTTATAAAGACCTCTATGAAAAATCTTCAAATCGAGAAATGGTGTCCATTGTTTGATACTTTCACATTGTCTTATTTCTTGCAATAAAAATGATTGAATGAGCATAAGTATCATTTTCAATTTGAAAATCTATAAGAAAATTTAGACTACAGATAATTCTCAACAAGTCTTACTTATTATTTTTTTTTTTTGGCAAGTATATGGTTTACATATTAAAATATAAAGATTACAATGAAGTTCAAGATCATATTTGCATATTATTTTTTATCAGCCAAATAGAGCACTCTTTATTAATGGTAAAGGAGAAATACAACAACTGACAAGGAAGAGAGAGATTACATCATGGCGAACCTAACTCATCCCAACTAGGTTGGCACAAGGAGGATTGCAAAATCATGTGCAAGCTCAGCTAAGAGAAACAAAAAGGTTGGCAAGAGATACTAACCACAACAAGAGGAAGGAAAGAAAAAGATATAAAGAAATTACACACCACCCTTACCACCCCATATATACCACGTTCACTCTAAACACATCAAACCCGATGTAGACATCCCATTTTTGACGGCCCTTATGACTTAGACGCCATCGCATGCACACCCAATGATGAGTTTATTTGCTTGTCAAGTGCTCAAAGTCCTCAGCGGAATGCCACAACTTTGAGCCCTTTAAACCCTACACCCCTGTTTCCTCATTCTTGGACCAAACCTTGTTCTTCAAGCCTGCAAACCTTGGTGGCTTGCCGACCACGTTTTTGGGCTACCAGCCATCACTCTTGGTTGCCGGCCACTGATGTGGCCTGTCGGCCACCAGTGTCTTTTGCAGATATTTTGTGATAGTTGTGCCAGCTGTTTGTATATACGCTTGCATCTGCTCCCACGTGTATGGCTTGATGTTCTTGAGGGGAATTCATGTTTTCTATATATAGAGGGCCTCCATCTCATGTTTTAAGGTTAGAAAAATTTTGGAGCAAAATTTTTCCTCTCTCTCTACAATTCTCTCTCTCTCTCTCTCTCTTCCAAATTTCTGCACTCTTGCCTACGTACCCTTAATTTTTGCCTATACACCCTTAACCAAACCTCTTCATACTTGAACTGAGGTCTCTTTGAGCTTTGTTTGAGCTCTTGAGGGTGTGTGTGCTTGATTTTATTGCTTGAAATTGGTTTTCCTCTTCAAAGGTATAAGACTTTACCTCTTTAGTTGCTTTAGCCACTCTTTTTCTTGCTATTTTGCAACTGTTTTTGGGCTTAAAAACTCTGTATTTTTGGGCTGAAACTTGGGTTTTAAGGCCATTAAAGGTTGAGGAGTGGTTCACCCTTCTTTGCATCTTGTTTTGAAGGACTTTTCCCTTGTGTTTCCCATCCTTTTACTATCTGTTTTTGAGCTTTTAAACACTATTTTCCAGAGTTATTTCAGTGGCTAAAATCATGTTTTAAAGTCCAAAATTAGAGGGGTTAGCCTCCCCTCCTTGTGTTTTGCTTACTAGCCTAGCTTGTGCTATGTTTTAGCATATTAACCTAGATTTTTTTTGTCTTAATTCCAGCATCTTTTAGGACTATTTTTAGACTATTGTAGCACTATTTTTGGTTGATAGTTGCATTTGAGCTTTATTTTGCATGCTTATAGTGTAATTGTCCTTATGAGTTTGGTGTTTTAGGCATTAAACACCATCTTATTTGAGTTGATTGCATTTATTTATGGTTTTCCATACTCGTGATCACTCTTAATCACCTCTGCAACCTCCCTCCTTTCTTAGATTTTGTTTTGCTTTGAAAGTGGTTTCAAACAACTTATTTGTTTAAAGCATGAGATTGAGATGTCATGCTTAATGATTTAATCCCTTAAGGGGTTCATTACCAATGGTATGATGTCTCTTTCATACCCAAGACAACAATTGGTTTGAGCCTTCTTTCCATTAGAGGACTTAAACTCATCTTTGGACTCAATGAATTAAAGGATGGTTCGTAATCTAAAATGAAGTAATTAAAATGGGACTAAAATGGTGCAAGATAAGAATTTGGTTTTGTGTTGAATCAGACGTTAATTGAACACATGGAAGCTTGAGGCATTTCATACGCATTAGTGATGAAATGATTCAAGTTTCCAAGGTCACCACTTCCCTTGATCATTTCATGAAAAGAAGAAGGTTTGAGTCTTGTTTTGTTGCATTTATTAAACTTGCACACTTTGGTTCATAAGCCATCATGCAATGAAATTGCTTGAGTTGATGGTTTGTGGACCAAGTTTTGTCTCTTCTTTGATTTGTTCATGATAAGGAGGGGTGAGTTGTGCAAACAACCATTGAGAATACCCTGTGTATGCTCTGTTTGTTCTCTGTTACAGCAAGATGAACTGTGCAACAGTAGTCGGCAGGCCACTTTTTATGGCCGGCAGGCCACATTTGATGGCTAGCCGGCCATCACTGGTGGTCGGCAGGCCCTCACTCCTAGCCGGCCAGCCACTGATGCAAAATTTAGCAATTTGTTTTTTGAGTAGAGCAGAGCAGAGCCGAGCCGAGCCATTCTGGAGGTGAACAAAAGTGTAAGTGTTCTACTAACAGAGGCCTTCTGAAAGCAAAACAGTGGCTTTTTGGCTGGAAACCGAGCACGTGCATGAGAATTCCTCACGTACCGAGCATGTTTAAGTTTAAATATTTAGTTTAGATATTTGTTGTAATTAATTAGTTGTAGTTAGTTAATTTTTTAAAGTGTTGTAATTAACTAGTTGTTCAATTTCGTCTTGTAATTATTTTAGTTAATTAGAATAGTTAATTCATTTGTTGTAATAATTAATTAAGTCGTTTAGCTAATTTAATTTATTTTGTAATAATTAGCCTAGCTTTAGCTAGTTAGCTAGTTAGTTTATTTGAACTCTCATTCGTGAGAGTGCAATGTTGTAATAACGTGTATGTCTTCCAACCCCGGGTCTTTCTCCCTTTTATTTACTAGCTTATGATGGTTAGTTTGGGGTATCATGTTTTGTTTAGCATACTTCATGTTTGCATCCACTTGTATTGCATGCACTGAGGCTCGGTTCATCATTCTAACTTGCATTGTTAGTTTAATACTTCTTTGAATACGTGCTTAGACCGCATGATATCAAATTGCCCATATGCCATGTTAAGTAGCTGAGCCTATTTAGATTGCATATCACATGTGTTGCATTAGTCATATTGCATAGTTAGGAATCATGCATTTTTTCTAACTCTTTTGTTTATTTTGGCTTGGAGTACTAGGTGAGCCTTTACTCGCTTTAGCATATCACATGCGTGTGATTATTACCATATCTAGCATACTTTCCATGAGGCTAATTGCTTAAGTGCTAAACTGCTTGAATGCCTGTGGATGAAGGCTAATTGCTTGAATTGGAATAATTTGAGCAATGTTTTTATGCGATCACTTTTTTTAGTGGTACATATTTCGAAACAATTTTCAAAAAACAAACATGAATCAAATTTTCCAATTCTTGCAAGTTAGTCTATACTTGTGTGTCTAGCCTAATAAACTGGAACAAGAGCATATAATGTAAATAATATTCATATCATGATTAGTAGAGACCGATCTTTGATCAAGTGAACAAGGGTTCTCAATTCATGACCTTCCTCTTTCGTACCTAAGTTCCTGAGTCAAGACAATCTTGGTGATGACGAACACGTGGCCTTTGGCACGAATCATGGATTTCCTAAATTTTTCCAAATAAAAATATTTAGGTGGCGACTCTAGTCCTGTAGCTGGAATGGCTCGACCAAGACTAAAATAATAGGGAACCCGCTAAATGGTCATCGATGTCTATCAGCAGCTTCTTTATACTTAGCATTGCAATCTTCAATCCCTATTTTTGGCAATTTGATTCAAAATTGATTTTCAAAAGATTTGCTGGATTAGAACTCTTTGGTGTTTATCTATTTCACATCGCACTTGTGAGATCAGATTCAGAACCGCAGGATTTCGATACTGTAGCGCTTATTTTGATTTTCGAAAAAGGGCACAAAAAAGTCGAGCTACAGTTCTGGCAACTCCGCTAGGGAAATTAGAGAACTTGACTTGAAATTCATGATATGAAATTTTATCTAAACTTATATGTTTCTTTACATTGCATTGGTGCATTTAAGTCACTGTATTTGCCATCTGCTATTCCTGGATTGTTTGCCGGAGGCTTGCCTGAAAAGCTTGTCAAAAGGCTAACTGGTCACGGGCTCTGCCATTATGGGAACACAACCCTTGGATCTGGACTACCGCTGTACGGTTTGATCTTCCCTTCACTTCTTAGTGATAGGTGTAAAAGACATATTAGGTAGTCTAGCTAAGGTACGTTTCTGACCATTTAGCCTAGTTGCATATCAAAAAGCCATAGAGACTGTTCCAAACTATGACAGGATGCTCACCCAAATACAGGATTGCATGAAACCGCTTTGTTTGAAAGTGAACCGTAGTTCTTGACGAAACTAGGATAGGGTAACCTTACCCCCTCATAGGAGTGTTTTGGCTCTCGCTTAACTGATATGTGCTTTATAGTGAAACTGCATAGGAATGTGCATATCAGTTACAACTTGGGTATCTATTTTGTAAGGTAGAATTCAATGTTGAGTACAGTCCTACAGCTTTGATTACATCTGTGTGTTGTTAAAATCTGAGCTGAGGTAATGTGCGATTTCTGATTACTGCTTTCTTTTTGCTTTATTTCTTTTGCTAGGTAATATAACACCATAGCTTCAGAAAGATTGAATATCCCCCAAGTACTTTGGACCCGTGTCAGAAAGCTTTGCAAAGTTGGAGATCTTGTTAGGGGACAGCCCATATTTACTTCGCCCCCACCGGTTACTAGACGAAGGAGAGTCAGGCAGAGTTTGCCGGCCCAGTTTCTATAGCAGTCACCCCTCAATTCACCTGCATCTAGTCAGGCTCAGGGATAGTCTTCTACATCTAGTCCAGTACGAGATCACTCGCCAATCCCAATGGCACAATATCCCCCAGTCAGCATGGAGGAACTAATCCATCATCTTCAACAAACAGTCGAAACCCTACAGCAAGACGATGCTTGACAAGCTGAGGTCACAGCCCGTCAGGTTAAGGTAATAAACAAGCTGCAACAACAACAACCACAACCAGCAACAACTTCTGCATCTCATGCACCTCTTGCGGATATCCTAGCACCCGGAGCCACTGTCCATGTTGAAAATCAGGGCAATCCAGTAGAGCCGATCCCATCATAAACCTCCAAAGCACCTGTGTATCAAACTGAGGCTCCGTTTGAGTTTGAAGTTAACCCAACTGTGCTTAAGGTCAACAAGCTGGAGAAGCTTTTCAAGAAAGCACAAGGTGTTAACTCTATCCCCGACATAGAAGACAAGTATATCGACTCTGCAGTGACATTGCCAGATTGGTTCAAAATGCCACACATCGATCGATTCGATGGTTCTGGAGATCCCATGGTTCATTTTTGGTTGTTTTCAGACATTCTGTGGCCGATAGGCCTGACCAAGTTGCAGAAGCTCTCACTGTTTGGCCGTACCATGTCTGGTATAGCCGCCATATGGTATGTGATGCTAGAGGATTTTGTGAAGGAGTGTTGGGAGGAAATGGTCGAGGCCTTTGTTGCACAGTACTCTTATAACACACAAATCAAGGTCACAACTCGTGATCTTGAAGCAACGCACTAGGAGCCGAAAGAGGGCTTTTCAGAATTTGTGACAAGATGGAGGGCTAAAGCTTCAATGATGACCACATGGCCTTCTGAGAAAGATCAGATAAGGATGGTAGTCAGCAATCTACACGGGAAGTTGCTGCAGAAATGATCGTCCTACCTCTGTTCACATTCACCGAGCTCCATGAAATGGGGGTTCAGATTGAAAACGCCATGAAACAACGGCTGATTATTGATGAGAAAGAGCAGGCCAAAAGGCCTTTTGTGCACAGTTCCAATGCAACCACCAGTGGTAGCACAACTGTGCACCCGTCGGAAGTGAGTGTTGTCACCACCACAACCAAGACCGCCAATCCCTTTGCCAATACAGCACCACAAACTTCAAACAACTCTGCCCAATCCCAAAGGACCTTTACGCAACTCTACATGCCTTTATCTCAAGCCATGAAGGTGTTGATCAAAAAAGGGCACCTCAAACTATTAGAGCCTCGCCCATTACCTGATCCTCTTCTATCGAAACACAACCCAGCCAAGTGCTATGTTTTTCACCAACAGCATGGTCACGATACTGACCAATGCTTCAGACTACGTCATGAGATTCAAGACCTCATTGAGAACAAGGTGATTGCACCACCCCAAAAAGAAAATGTAACTACCAACCCTCTCCCGACCCACAATTAAGTTCCCCCACCTCGGAACCTAAACCTAATCCATATACTGGTTATCCCCTATGACCCCAGCATATATATTACCCCTTCCCACCTACCAAGACTGACAGTGTTCATTCCTAAAAGCACAGATTTGTGTACGATGGACATGTTCGCACTTCAACCTAAACCTGTGGTGGTGACAGTTGCAGTAAAAGGGAGGCTGGCCTTAGTGGAGAGTACGAGTCCATTGCCTGAGTGCTCTGAGGACTTGTCTAAGGGGGTGTACGATCCAAGCCGCTACATTGTGTCGATTGATCAAGTCAAGCCGGAAGTGGTATTGCCAACTATGGTGGAGGTCAATATGGTTAGGGAGGATGGCCCGAGCCGAGGTTTGGATAATTTGGCAGAACTAGAGAATGACTCAGATAACCTGCAGTTCTTTGACGAACAAGATCAAGGGGATGTACAGATCGACTGGTTCAATTTGAATGGATCAACGGACAACTCTGGGTGGTTGAGTGATGAACCAGACATGGAGGAAAGAACTTAAATGAGATCGGAAGAAAAGGAAGCATGAATTGCTGTAGTGGCCGGAATGGCCGATCAAAAGGGGAAACTACCGGAGAACATCGGCGTGGAAAATTTAGCTCAGGAACTGGGCACTGTGAGCACTGTGGACATAGAACAGGAAGCTACGCTAAAGTAGTTTGAACAAGAAATGGGTGAAGACAACCAAAAAGCAGCACTGGCCTAATACCTTGCGGGGGATGCCTGTGAGGTGAAAGTGATACAAACAGAGCCGGACAACTGTTTGTCGACTACCGGGGGTGTATGGTGGGAGGATGATGATCTACATCTGGCTCACACTGACAAAGACTGGGGTGAATACCTTCCAGACAACACGTGGTACGCGGAAGAGACAAACCACATGACAAGAAGTGGGCGGTATTTCAAGCCACTGCACTTAGATCAAGCTGAGGCATTTGGGAAAGATAAAGAGGTTGAGAAACAAAAAGAGAAACACCTGGAGGAAAAGGCAGTGTTAAAGAAATTGAAGAAAATCTAAGCTGACATCTCGATTTGGGGTCTTCTCATGGCCTCTTAGATGCATCGACAGGCAGTACTGTCAGCAATGGACAAAGTTAAATTGTCCATTGACACTACCCCTGAACAGCTTGTGGGATTGGTCTTCCCAGGTGGCACCAGGCCAACCCTAACCTTTTCTGATAAAGAACTACCACCGAAAGGCTCAGTTCATAATAAACCCCTGTACATATCCGTTGAGTGCAAGGAGAAATGGGTACCTGTTGTGTTAATAGACACTAGTTCAGCTATCAATGTCTGTCCTTCTTGCACAGCTTATGCAATTGGCCTTAGACCGGCAGATTTTGTGCCCACAACCTAAGTAATCTGGGCATATGATAATACGAGCAGGGAGGTTATGGGCACAGTGCAAATCAGAGTCCAAGTGGGCCCAACTCAACAAGATGTCGAGTTCCATGTCCTGAATGTACCGGCCACTTTCAACTTACTACTAAGGAGGGCCTGGCTGCATCATGTGAAAGTAGTCTCCTCTACCCTCCACTAAATGTTGAAGTACTCCCACGAGAAGAGAGTGGCGATTGTTTTTGGGAACTTATCCATTCACTCACCGTTAGAGGTAACTACACCAGTGTTGGAAATCACACACGGCGAAGAGGATGTTTTCCTCTCAAGGTTCACTCTGGCTGAGGCCTGGGTAGTGCAAACCATTTTGGCTACTGATAAGGGCATGTATGTCAGCGCTCAATCTATCTATGTCATGAATAAACTGCAGCATGTGCTAGGAATGAGACTTGGAAGAAGTGGCCGGAAAGGTATCACAGTATTGGCTGATGTGCCGCACAATCCACATGCCTTTGGTCTGGGATATGTACCCACCAAAGAGGACTGGATCAAGAAAAGGGAAGAGATGACAGGCAGAGCCAAAGCTAAGTAGGCCGAGAAAGACTATGAGCTTATCCACAGGCCAATCCGGGAACGCTGAATGGCCACTTTGTTCGGGAGGGAGAAGATTTCCTATTTTGCAATTTTCCCGAGCCTTGGATGAATTCTGCGAAGAAGCGTGTCCCCGGATTCAAAATCTTCTTTGATCTGCAGTTGCAAGATAGTGATGCCAAGGAAAAGGCTGAGCCAAGTACTGAAGCTTAACAGAGTATGGAAAGTGGCTCGGATGACAGCGAGTTTGGAGTAGGGGTAGCACTGGCATGTCTCCTTACAGATCCTCCGGCTGACTCAGAGAACTTGCGCAATAACCTTACCATCTCCATAATTGAGGACCAACTGGATGTGAACCCATCCAGTAGCATTTTGGATGCATCGGAGGCACCATCTCGTATCTGGCAATTAGAGGAGGGCTACCTGTCTAGTTCTAAGTTAGGTGATGAGCTCGAATCTAATTCCATAGAGTCTGTGGAGTCGGAATCAGATTCCGGTTCTTCTGAGTCTGAGTCTGGTATTCCTAGGAGTGATAACCTGGATGCCAAGGTCTTGTCCAGGTCTTCTTTTTCTTTTGCTTTTGAGTCGGTTGTAACCAAAGAGCTAGATCTTATGAATGAGAATGCTGTCGATTCTGAGTATTTCTCTGTGCCGCTTATTTATTGTATTGACCAAGATTTTCAGAATTTTAATGAAAAAAGAGAAAGGAATTCCTCTAGTTTTGAAAAACTTGATTAATCGAGAAGAGGAGAGGTTTGCAAAACCTTGTGCTAATGAAATTATTGCTATTAATGCGGGTACTGAGAAGGATCCGCCTCTGGTCCAGATCGGGTCCACGTTGTCTTCGGAGGAGTACAAGCACTTAGTCGCTTTATTAAAAGATTTCAAAGATGTTATTGCGTGGTCCAACGAAGAGATACCTAGAATCGATCCAGAGATTGTACAGCATCGGATCCCTCTTGACCCCGAGGCCTGACCCGTCAAGCAAAAGTTGCGAAGAATCCATCCGGATTGGGCGCTAAAAATCAAGGAGCAGGTCACCAAGCAGATCGAGGCAGGTTTCTTGTTAGTATCTGAATATCCCACTTGGTTGGCCAACATCGTCCCAGGGCCGAAAAAGGACGATAAAATCTGGGTATGTATAGACTTTAAGGATTTGAACAGAGCCAGTTCGAAAGATGACTTTCCTCTGCCGCACATTGATGAATTAGTGGACTTCATTGCGGGCCATGCATTGTTATCCTTTATGGATGGGTTTTTCAGGTACAACCAGGTTCTAATGGCGCCCGAGGACAGAGAGAAAATTGCGTTTACTACGCCGTAGAGTACCTACTACTATCGAGTTATGCCGTTTGGGATGAAGAATGTCGGGGCTACCTATCAGAAAGCTGCAAGCACTATTCTGCATGATATGATCCACAAAGAGGTCGAGGTGTACGTGGACAACATGATTGTCAAGTCCAAAGAAAGAGAGGGCCACTACTTCGCCTTGAAGAAATTTTTTCAACAGATCAGAGAATACAGACTGAGGTTGAATCCGCAGAAATGTACTTTCGGCGTAACAGCAGGGAAAATGCTGGGCTTTTTTATCACACAGCGGGGCATCGAAGTAGATCCTTCCAAAATCAAGGCCTGAAAAGGATGTGCGAGGCTTTCTGGATAAAGTGCAATTCATAAGATGGATTATTTCTAAATTAACCTTGACTTCTGAACCACTATTTGGTCTCCTGAAGAAAGGAAAGAAACTCCGACGGGATGATCGATATTAATTCGCTGTTGAGCAAATTAAGCAGTACCTTCAGAACCCGCCTGTGTTGTCGCCACCAGAGTCAGGAAAGCCTTTGATTCTGTATCTATCAGTAATAGACAAGACTATGGGATGCATGCTTGCTCAGGAATCTGAGGATAGGATGGAGAAAGCCATCCACTATTTTAGCAAGAAAATGCTAGATTACGAGACCCGCTATACTGCGTTGGAGAAAACTTGCCTAGCCTTGGTATGGGCTGCCAAGAAGTTAAGGCACTACTTGTTAGCTCACTCTGTAATCCTGGTTTCGAGATTAGATCCCATCAAATATCTCTTTGAGAAACCAGCGCTTACGGGTAGGCTAGCTCATTGGTTGCTTCTTCTCTCCGAATTTGATCTCAAATATGTCACCCGCAAGTCGATCAAGGGAAGAGCTGTAGCGAAGTTCCTAGCAAACCACCCAATAGAAGGGGATGAAACGGTGGAGTACATGTTCCCAGATGAAGCCATTCTGCAAGTTGAGAAGGAGACTTGGATAATATACTTCGACAGAGCATTGAATCAGTACAGTTATGGGATAGATGTGTTGCTGATAGCACCCGATGACTCCCATATACCTTTAGCCTTCAAACTCCGGTTCAAGGTGTCCAATAACGAAGCAGAATATGAAGCGTGTATCGCTAGTTTAGAAGCTGCCCTAGAACTAGGGGCAAAAAGGTTGGATGTCATCCGGGACTCGAACTTAGTTATTTCTCAAACGAATGGAGACTGGAAAGTCAAAGAAGAAAAGATGAAGGTTTATCACGAGACCATGGACGTTCTGATTCCTAGGTTTGAAAAGCTGACTTTCGCGCATCTACTGAGAGAGAACAACAAGTTTGTTGACACTTTAGCAGCTCTATCTTCTATGGTAGACATCCCACTTGGAGTCCGGATGCGTTCAATTATCATTGAGCAGAGATACACGCCGGCCTATGAAACTATCAACGCAATAGATGAAGCGCAAGACAAAAACCCTTGGTCCTACGATATTTGGAACTTCTTGGAAAATGAGATTTATCCACCAGGGGCAAATGCCAAGGATAAAAGGGAAATACGATGAATGGCCGTCTAATTTATCATCTGTGGAGGTAAACTGTATAAAAGAGGTCATCTGGGAATGCACAAGTTGTGTGTTGAAGAAGAAAAATCAAAGCACCTAATGAAGGCCATTCACAGAGGAGAGTGCGGAGCGCACATGAACGGAGTGATGTTATAGCCTGGAAGATTCTTAGGCAAGGTTACTACTGGTCCACTATGGAGGAGGATTGTATTGGTTTTGTTCGGCGATGCCACAAATGCCAAATTCATGCCAATCGCATGAATATCCCGCCGTCAAAACTGTACAACATGACTTCACCATGGCCTTTCTCGGTCTAGGGAATTGACGTCATCAGTGCAGTCACACCAAAAAGGTCAAATGGGCATGAATATATCTTGGTGGAAATTGTTTACAAAGTGGGTGGAAGCTCAGTCCTATGCAGTGTTGAAAGCATCGCATGTGGCCAAGTTCATCAGAAACAACATCATTTGCTGATTTGGAGTCCCAAACGAGATCATATCAGATAATGGCTCCCACTTTAAGAAAGAGGTGATAGACTTGTTGGAGAAATACAATATGGTTTTTCATAAGTCATTTACATACTGGCTGCAAACCAATGGAGCCGTTGAAGTCGCCAACAAGAACATCAAGAATATCTTATAGAAGATGGTTGAAACCTATAAGGACTGGCCAGATAAATTGCCATTCACACTCTAGGGCTATAGAACTTCAATCCGGACATCTACAGGGGCAACTCCTTATGCTCTTGTCCACGGGATGGAGGCTATTTTGCCAATTGAAATAGAAGTCCCGCCGCTGCGAGTTATGGCTGAGTGTTAGGTAGTAGAGGCAGACTGGCAACAGAGCAGATTTGAGGAGCTGATACTATTTGATGAGAGAAGGCTGAAAGCATTGTATCACGTTCAGGGCTATCAGTGCAGAATTGCTAGGTCTTTTAACAAGAGAGTTAAGTCCTGAAATCTCAAAGATGGAGATATGGTGTTGAAAGACAACCGAGCTCCCATTTATGACCCTAGGGGCAAGTTCAGACCCAATTGGACTAAAGCTATCTGGTCAGGTGGAGCTGTTATTCTTATAGACCTGGATGGCCTGGAACTTTCACAACCGATCAACATAGACAAGTTGAAGAAATACTATCCCTGAGAGGCTCGCTAGGCTGAAAACTCAGAAGAGCGACCTAGGCAAAAGTTAGAGTATGAAAAATTAGAAATAAAGAAAAACTGAGCTCGCAAGGTTGAAAACCCTAAATGGCGACTTTGGCAAAAGTTAGAGCGCAAAAGGAGAGAGTTAATACTCAAGTGAACCTGAACCGAACTACGTAAGGCCTGATTCCCATCTTCGGGATACATAGGCAACTTCATCCTGAAGTTCGGTTGTAATCACCTCCAACTCAACTGTCTTATCCATGTGATTGATCAAGTCATCTCTGTTTGTTCTTTACCTAAGAGTTCAGTTATGATCTTCATTATGAGAGAAGAGCTAGTTACAATGCAGAGCAGTGGTGTTTAATCAAGGGGCAGTTATAAACTTTTGATTCGGGGTTGTATATCTTGAGGATTGATTCCGTACGTGTCAAGTGGTGATCCTCTTTGAAAATGGTTTTGGAAAGTTTTGATAAAAGTTGATTTTGTTCAAATTTTACCTTTTACAACTTAGACCATTTATGGATTAAAAGGAAAATTTTAGTGTTCACAACTTTAATTTCATTGATTTCAACATAAAGTTCTCCAACTCTCTGATACAAATCAAAGTTGCTTTTATTACATTGAAAAAACTTGAAAAGAAAGGTTAAAACAATAAACTAAGGGCATAGGTGAGTCAGGTGGTCCTACGTCCTCTACTCGTGCTTGTTGAAGCTTCTGAAGCCAAAGTGGGCCCAATTTGTGCCTCATCCTCAAGCCAAGCCAAGCATAGCATTTGCTAGAAAGGGCACAACTGAAACTAGGGGTAGGGACCAGAAGCTCTCTCATCCTCCAAGTAGTGAGATATCTAGCCAAGTGTGAACCACAGATAGGGAATGAAACCGGGTACTCTACTCCCTCCTCTGGGCGGGTTTGATCACGCCTAAATTGACTTTTGAACTAGAAGGGGAAGTAGAACACACAGTGTGTAATGCCGATCAACTGTATGCCAGGCTACCGAGCCATGCTGTAACTCATTTCAGTCAGATGAAGCTAGGGGCAACGCCAAGCTATGTCAGCAGCAGACCTGTTGCACATCCAGTGGCACCACCATCCCTCATTCAGGAAATCCACTAGACGGTGGTGGAAGAAATAACCTCGAGTAAGTACTCCGGGAAAGAGTCCATTACCTTCAGCTTATCCATAAGCCACACCTGGGGAGGGATGAAAGAAAAGAGAGATTAAAGAAGATGCATATTGAGAGAAAACGATAAAAGGACTTTGAGAGAAAAATAGAGTTTGAGTGCCGAGTGATGTGAGAAACACATATAAAAAAGGGTGGGAAACAATACCTGAAGAAGTAGTGGGCTCCCCGCGAATCTAGTAGTATCTCGCCGATGAAAGGCGTCTAAGCCCATCAAAGTCTCAGCCAGTACCAAGCCAATGCAACTCTTGCTATCTTTCAAACCTTGGGCCACTTCGATCAACCGAATACTGGACCCATCGAAACTAGGGGCAAGAAAAAATTAAGCAAGCATACATAAGTAGAGGGCATGTTGTCGAAAACCTCGCCAGAGAAGGTCGCCTCTGTCACCGATGTCGGAAAATCAATGAATCAAACTGGGAATGTCTAGCTCTCCATTATGGGCCAAAAATCGAGCCTCGTGCAGAGTGAGCCTACACATCCGTCCCAAAGCTTGGTGTAGACACCCCATTTTTGACCGCCCTTAAGACTTGGGCGTTACTGATGGTTTACTTGGTGGAGAAAGGTGTACAGGGCAAAGGTTCAATTTCTTCGGCAACGAGAGGGTCAAATCCCAACTTCACACCCCATTTTGGACCAAAGCTATTTTGAATGGTTTTTAGACCTTAAAACCCTCTCTTTCAAAACTTTTTTGAAATAAAGTTCCTACGATGTTCCGACGCTCGCATTTCGGTAAATGTTGCGCTTTTCGGTAAACCGAGCAAGCACAAGGTGGAGATGAATGAAAGAAAGATGAAATCTTTGAAAAATCTTTCAAAACACCTTGCTTAGGGGTTTGAAGTTGAAGAAAAGAGGAGAAGAGGGGAGAAACCAAGTTGGAAAAGAGGATAGGTAAGAATCGCTAAGAGAGGGACGAGCAGTCCTCGCTAAATCAAGCTTATTTGTCTATACACTTAGATTTAAGCTATGAGGCCACCACCGTTGGAAACAAGACTTCCGGGGCTTCATTTTTCATTCAAGAATCTCTTAAATCCGAGTCCGGAGGGCAAAGATATGATTGGTTGAAGTTGGGCATCATCCCGGTTGGACTGAAACTGAGCAGCCTTCACCAAAACAAGAATAACTTTTTACACAGTTGGAATTTTGATGCAAGGCTGGTGCCATTGGAAAGCTTACTTTCGGGGCTTCAATTTTGACAGAAGAATTACCTGAAAAGGAGTTCATATAAAGAAGTTATGCCCATTTTAAGTTGGACCTGCAGAGCAGATTTTTCCTGCCGACCGACCAAATAGATGGACGACCGGCCAAAACAGATGTCCGACCGGCCAAATAGATGGCCGACCGGCCAGAAAAGTTGGCCGACCGACCGAGTTTGCTAGCCGACGACCTTCCGGAGTATTCTACAGATTGAGTGGATGCCAGCTGTGCCAGCTGTTTCACACTGAACCCGTTGTCCGAGGGACTTGTCCTTGTGGGGGGAAACTTGAATTGTTTTCCCCCCCATTTTTCCCCCTCTTTTCCACCCTTTTTTGTCTATATAACCAGCACTCCCAGCTGGTTTTGAGGGGGTTGGAAATATTAGTTTGAGCCTCCTACACTATATCTCTCTCTCTCTCTATATTCTACCCATCAAAACCTCCCAAATCCTACACCATTTCTACACCACCACCTAGCACCACACCACCACTCCATTCCAGCAGCTTGGAGGATCTTTTCATAGCTTAGGAGGCATCTTTTCTCAAGCCAAAGGCTGTCAAAGAATTTGTCTACAAGGGTAAGCACATTTCTCCCCTTTTTTGGCCTTATTTTGTTCAATATATTAGCCTCTCTTGCTTGCATTTTTGGGTTCCGACCCTAACTGAAAATAGCATTATTTTGAGGTCTTTTTCATATTTGTTTAAGGGCCTCTCACTGTTTGAGACTTCCTTTTTGCACTTGCTTCTTTACCTCTCTTGTATGCCTATTTCTTGTGTAGTATTTTTGGCCTATGTATAAACTGTTTTGAGCTCTGTCATAAACTTTAAGGTGGCTTATTTTGAGCCCTTCTTCAACATTGTTGAAGGGCTTATCACTTTTTGAGGCTTCCATTTGCCACTTGCCTTTATATCCCTCTTTTGGCCTTATTTTTGCATGATTTGTTAGCCTCTTGTGCTTCTGTTTTTGGGCTTTGGTCCGAACTATAAATGGCCTTATTTTGATCCCCTCTTCATGTTTCATTAAGGGTCTTTTGATGTTTGAGGCTTCATTTTTGCTCTTTGTGTTTAGCTCTCTTTTTTGGCCTTATTTTGCATAGTATTTTGAGCATGCTTGTGCACTGTTTTGGGCCTGATCATCAACTGTAAAATACCATATTTTGGGCCCCTCTTCAACATTTCAGAAGGGCCCATATCTGTTTGAGGTCAGAAGCTGCTACTTGCTTCATTATCTCGCTTTCGGGGCCATTTTTGCATGCTAGCTTAGCCCCATTTGTGTTCACTGTTTGGCCTTGCTTAAAACTGTAAATATGCTTGTTTTGGGGCTGCCTTTATTCTGTATTCACACTTCATGTTCAAATAATGCATGTATTGCATAGCCATAGGTCATTCCATGCGCCTAATTTCATGTTTCGGGATTCATTTCATGCATCGGGCGTCATTTTGCCATCTTTCGAGGCTGTTTTGCATCACTTTTTGCTGCTGAAATTTGCATGCTAGTATGCCATATTCCATGTTTTTCCATGTCTTATTAGAGTGGCATTTCGTGCCTTAGGTTCGGTCCTCGGTTTGCGTACACGTGTGCACGCATTTCGAGTGTCTCATTTTCATCTAATGGCCACTGATTTTGGCATGCTTGCGAGTTATCCATGTTAGTTTAAGTCCATCATCGCATGTTATTGCATTCCATGTTTGCTTACATGTTTAGGTTGCGTGCCTAGTATACATTGCTCATTTGAATGTTCACGTTGCATACTTAGCCTCCATGCCTAGGTTGCATTTCATTGAGCATGCATCCCTTGCCTCTTGATCAATCATGATAGGGGTTGGGGCCCTTTGATGTGTTTTGTGCTTGCATTGCATTTTATATCGAAGTTGCACACTTGGCTTTTGGGCCATCATGCATTGAAATGCGTGATTGATGGCCCGAGGGTCGAGGGTCACACTCCCTTGAGTCCATTACATGATAGGGAGCGTGTCCGTGCATACATTTGCCTGAAAATTCCATGCCATACACTGCTTGCCCTCTGCTGCTGTCAATTGCAGGTTCTGCAGGAAGCTTTGGCCGGCCGGCTAAATACAGTGCCGACCGGGCAGGAATCAGTAGCCGATAGATTAAAAGGTGGCCGGTGGTTCCTCTCTTTGGCCGGTGGTGTTTGTACTTGGCCGGTGGTATTCCCCAACATCCATAAAGCATACCCTTGGACTTTGGCAGTCCTCAGAGGAGTAGGGCAGTGTTAACAGAGGCAGTAGTGCTATGGCAGCGAGTTTCCGGGCGAGACGAGTCAAACATGCATCATTCACGCATTCCGAGGTGAGGCTGCGGCCACCTTCCTTCTATATTTACTTTGTTAATTAAATTAGAAGTTTTGTAATAATTAATTAGCTAGGATAGTTGATTCATTATGCGGACTGTATTATTCTTTTGGTCCCTCCGAGCAAGGGCGAATTTGTAATAAGTGTGGGTGAGTGTGTGTATGTCTTCCAACCCCCACTTCTTTCTCCCTTTTACTTACCTACTTTCAATGGTTAGTACTAAGGCATATTTATTTTAGCATACCTTATGCTATGCATGCGTGCATCCATACATTTGTCTTACATACATCGGGTCCGGCACATCATGCTAACTGCACTTGTATTTCAAATTCCAAGTTGAGTACTTGATTATTTGTAGCATCTCATATGCCATGTTTAGGATAGCCGAGCCTGTCTAGATTGCATCTTTGCATGTGTTGCATTTGCCATTTTAAACATGAACTAGGATCATGCATATGATTACTAACTAGTTTCTGTTTTGGCTTGGAGTACTAGGTGAGCTTTTATGCTTTAGCATACCGCATGCGTGTGAGTGTTGCCATAATAGCATGATTACCATGAGGCTAGTTGCTTATGTGATATAACTGCTTGAATGCCTGTGGATGAAGGTCGAATTGCTTGAATTGGGATAATGCATTAAAAATCGTGAGTTTAAAGCCCACTTGAGGGTGGCAAAACCTGCATTTTAGCCTACTTACGAGTAGCAAACCATTTTCAAAACAAACATGAAATGTTTTGTTCCAATTTAGGCGATTTAGTCTATACTTGTTTGCTGTGCGCATAACATAGTAATTCTAGGCTAATAACCGGAATAAGAACACATAAATGTTTTCAAAACAAGATTTCACGGTTAGTAGAGGCCGGTCTTCGGACCAGGCGAGAGGGGGTGCTCATAGCTGACCTTCCCCAATCGTACCCAAGTTCCCGAGCCGAGGCAACTTTGGTGATGACGGACACGTGGCCTTTGGCACCGAGTCAGGGTTTCCTAAATTTCCCCATTTAAAAAATATTTAGGTGGCGACTCTGTATCTGGCAAAGCAGTCCATGTTTGGCACTTCTTTCAAAAAATCTGTTTTCTCAAAACGATTTGCCAGATGTGGACTCTGTGGTTCAAGATTAAGAACCGTGACAACAATCGAGTCCGAACTGTAGCGAGGTCCCCCGCGGGCTTGTTTACACTTGGGCATGGCCAAAATGGGGCTAAGACATGATTTCCTCATCGCGTCGAGATTCCATTAATGCCTGAAATTCTTCAATTGTCGGCATATTTCTTGTCCCCCAAAGAAAAATACATGTGTAATCGGGTCCCAGCATCGTGCCGCGGCATGAAGGAATAGAAAACAAAGTAGAGTTCGACTCAACGGAAAAAGTGCATTTATGCCGAAAGCCCATAAATTTACATTTTCCGTGCCGTTTAAAGTTGTTATCCAATCTGAGAGCTTTCAGCAAAAAAATGGCTCCATTTGTGGAAGAAATTGCAGCTGAAATGAGGTTCTAAAGAGAAATCACGAAGCTAAACCTTTTGTAAAAAATAAGGCTGTGAGTGGAAACCAGCTGTTAGCAATCTGGCAATTCTCATATTTGTGCCCAGCAGGCGGCCGGTAGGCCATATTGGTGGCCAGCACCTCTTGTGGCCGGCAGGCGACCCTCTATGGCCAATAAGCTCTATCTTTGGCCGGTAGCCTTCCTTTCAGGCCTGCCATCCACCTGTGTGCTGAGCAGTGCTGGAAGCATGTGCTTTGTTTTGAACGTTGAGTTTTTTAAGGTCTTGTTTTAAGTCTTTTTGGTTTTAGCAAGTTTGTTTATTTGTATTTAAGTTGTTTTTGCTTTGCTTATCGAGTTATATTTTGTATTTTGTATTTTGTTTGTTGGTCGGCTCATTA
The DNA here is from genome assembly GCA_030407325.1 of Camellia japonica. Classification (NCBI taxonomy): domain Eukaryota; kingdom Viridiplantae; phylum Streptophyta; class Magnoliopsida; order Ericales; family Theaceae; genus Camellia; species Camellia japonica. Next base: position 108,989,352 of record JAPPVO010000002.1, on the reverse strand, counting down.
CTCGATTAAGAAATTTATTTCAAATCAAGTGCTCTATTGGCCAATTCGATCTCATGCCCATTTTCATGCAAATATGGTGCTTATGATGCAAAAATGACAACACTTTTTTCAAAAAAACTGCGAGGTTTTATTTTGATCATGGTTTTTACAAAAGAGAAGTACAAGTTTCAAAGCAAATAAAACCTATCTGAAGCTATACCAAAAAGAAACTAAGCAAAAAAATCAAAAATCAACGCCAGTTGCCTCAGGCTCGAGAGGCCCTCTTCGTCCTCTTCCTCGGAGGGGAGAACTCGGGGGCACTATCTTCATTAGCACCACTGTCTGAACCAGCCACTGAACTAGAACCCAAGCCGGTATCGTCTCTGCTCTCTACTTCCGAGTCCGTTGCATCGTCACCTCAGCTCTTGGATCTTGAGCCAGCATCATCGTCTCTACTCTCAGATGACTCAGAATGCTAACTCGCTGCCTCCTCATAGTCACTAGTCTCAGTATCATCATCGCTCAAGATGGGCTCTAGAGGACTCCTCTGGCCTCAGGTACCGCTATCTCTGCCTCTCCTCTCTGCTACTGGAGGAGGTACTGCCGGTGTTGGTGTTGTTGCCGACACCGGAGCCATCGATACAGATGGGATCTGAAAAAGACAGTTGTCAACATATCAACTATTGTGTGTATCAGATATAAGTGGTATGAAGAAATGATACAGATGTGTAAGTACAGTGTGTGAGTACAGTATGCCAATGCAGTGTATCAGTGCAGTCTGGGAAGACTATGGTTGAAATGCCAGTGTATCAATGGAAATTTGATAACATGAAGCGCAAACTTAAGGAAATTACTTGGATACCGTGCAGACTGAGCAGTGTCTCCCTCCTCTGTACCATGCCCATCAAGGAAGCTATCAGCTCGAGACAGCTCCCCATGTACTCTATGGATGCCTGCAAATGCATTTGAATGATTAGTGTTCTTAATAAACATATCTGAAATGAAATGTAGGGTGCAAATCGTAAAGTATGGTCCATACCTGAGACGAACCCCGAACTCCGACAAGCTTGTGTCCAGCCTCTGTAAGCTTAATCGGGATCTAGCATGCAGCCCCAGTATGTCGCCAGTATGTGAGCGTAGTGGGAAACTCTAGCCAACGGGTGCTTGCCCCCTCGCCTCCGCGAGTGCCTATCAGAGGTGGCATGAGGTAGGTCTGAATAAAGGTCGCGTAGTCGCCCTCTGCTTTGAAGTAATCAGCATCCAAGCCCGCCATGAACTAAGTGACTGCATCAATGGATAGACTATCTACTGATCTCATAGACTCGGGGGGTGGCATCGGAACGATCGAATCCAGCAAACCCATGGTCTAGAAAACGAACCGCTCACTCAGGAACCAGGCCCGGCAGACTGGGTCCTCAAGTAGGATCCGAAAACGAGAAGTGGCCCAGGCCCTTGTGTATTGGTCCCGCACCCCAGCTGACATCATGGCCTAGGACTACCACATGATCCGCAAATATAGAGTGTACAGATTGTTAGTTGCTGTCAGTTGCTAAAGTGTGAATCAGAACAGTTGTAAAGCAACAATGACTGTGTTTTGGGTTACCTCGTGGGCAGCCACTGTGTCAAAATAATGGCAGAAGAAAGCGAAGGACTCATGGCTCCAACGCTGACACCTGCCATCATATCACCTCGAGTAGGGTCCTCTATGGGCTCTAGGGCAAGAGCTGGAAAATATGCACAAACCTACAGCTGCAAGGAAAGTGCAGTAATATGTGATCAACAGAGTATGAACAGATGTAGAAAGTGCAAAGTAGAAAGCACAGAGTATGAACAAATGCAAAAAGTGCAAAGCAAAAAGCACAGAGTATGAACAGATGTAAAAAAGTGCAAAGCAGAAAATACAGATGTTGAACAGATATAAAGCAAAAAATGTAAAGCAAAAAGCGTAAAGTGCAAAGAGAGAACCGAAATGCATACCTCCCAGGCTCTCCAGTAGCCTCCGATCAGCTCTTTCCTCAAACGGGAGGTAGAGCTCATGTAGCCGTAAAAGGTAGCAAGGCCAGCTCTGCCCTAGTCATAGAAGCATACCTGGGGAAAGGTCACCAGGGTGCTCAACAGATATAAGCTCACGATGTTTCACCTATTCAAAAACAAGGTGGGACCGATGACAAACATCAAAAAGCCCTAGACATACTGCTCCATCTCCTCTAATGTCTCAAGCTCGCTCCCTCAGAACTGCTCAGCGAACTAGCTATATCTGACCATGGCTGGCCGATACGAAGGTGGGCGTGCTCCCAGCAGCTCGATCCAGGCCGCTTCTCACTCCTCTACGTCGGCGTCAAAAGGAATCGGATCACCCCTTACTCCTAAGCCTGTAATCATGGTGAAGTCGTAAGGAGTCATCGTCATCTATCTGGCAGTAGAGAAGTGGAAGGAGTTCGTGGTGTCCCACCACCTCTCCACTAGTGCTCCCAGAAGAGGATGGCCCCCCAATAACCCGTGTCAGGCCGAAGCAGAAAAGGCCAAAGCTGGTCTCATTAACAATGTCACAGACTCCTACAGGGAGCTCGTTCTACCAATCTCTCGCAGTCGTAGCCCTGTACCCGCTGTAGACACGGGACTTTCCCTGTGGCAAAGAACAGATGAATCGGATAAGGCAGTGATGAAAGTACAGTCAGATGAAAGGCAGTGCAAGAAATATAGTTGAAAAGAAAGGCGTGAATGCATGAAAACAAAGTTCACACCTCAGTGGCATTGGATAAAAGGTGGGAGGCCGGCACCCTCAGCAGGAGGTCCTCTGGTGCACCTCGAGCAAAGTTGCTGAAGCACCTAATACCTCTGGGTGGCAAGATATGCATGCGAGGATGGTACCTCATTGGATCAAAAGGCCATACCCTCAATGGTAGGGGCTCCGGCTCAAGCTCAGCTCAAACTCCACCTCGAGGTCAGCCTTAATGCCCTCTGTTGCCTTGCCAGCCTCAGCAACTACCAGCTTCTCTACCTCAGCAACAAGTGGGAATGTAGGCAGAACCTTTGGAGGGGCCCCGTCGTGTGGAATATCGTCTAACATCTGGAAAATGGGTGAAAAGTAGGTGAAAAGTGAAGAAAAATGGAGAAAAGAGGATAAACTTGAAAAAAGTCAACCCTAGGAGAGAGAAAATGGGAGAAAAAGTCAAATCTCGGGAAAGTTCACGAAACTCAAGAAAAACTCGAGGGGAACAAGCCTAAAGTGGTGGAAATCCAAGAAAAAACGTCGAAAACAAATTTTGATCAGTTCACAAGGAAGAGAATCAAGAGGGTTTAACGAATAAAGTGTACGTGGGGCGTTGGAAAATGCGCGTAAAGCTGGGATCTAGAGAGGGAAAGTGTCTAGATAGAGAAGAAGAGAAATTTCGAACCTAGGGTTGTGAGGAAATGAAGCCTTGAGGCTTGTACTTAAAGACCCAAGGCAAAAGGACTAAATTGCCCCGAATCTACCATCGGTGGCCGGCAACCTCTCCATGTGGCCGGCAGCTGGCCAGTAGCCCTCCTCTGCGTCCTGGTGTTGTTTGGGGCTTCTTCTTCCCGAGTGGTTTGTGGAAGGTTCTGTTTTGAAAGCTTACAGTTGTGTTCCGATGTGTGAACGTGTCCCAGTTACTACTCTGAACAAGGTGTATCCTTTTGAGCATGTTGCAATTCCTCCGAAAAGGTAACTCGGAGGTGCCACTGAGTATTGTTTTATTCAATTTACGCTTTTGCTCTTTTCCCTTGCATAGAATGTGCATTTCCCGTATATGCATGCTGCACGCGTGTATTGCATCAGTTATGATTCATGCGTAGAACACGCTGTCAAGTATTTCGCATAGAATATGCTCTTATTTGATGCATAGAATATGCTTTTGTTTCTTGCATAGAACATGCTTTCAATTAACATCATACATCGGTTCTCCATCTTGCATAGAATATGCATTGTCACTGAATCGCACTTATTTACTTTGTGCATCTATCGCACTTATTCACTTTGTGTATCTATCATACTTGTTCATTTTGTACATCTTTCGCATACCTCTCTGTTGTATCTCAGGACGCGTAATGTGCAGCCCTGGGCATGTTTCATCTCGGGACGCGTGAGGTGTGAGCCTCGAGTGGTTTTCTTGTATCTTAGGACGTGTGATACATGGCCCTAAGCGTGTTTCAACTCAGGACGCGTGAGGCGTGAGCCCGAGCGGTTTTCTTGTATCTCAGGACGCGTGATGCGCGGCCCTGGGAGTGTTTCATCTCGAGACACGTAAGGCGCGAGCCCGAGTGGTTTTCTTGTATCTCAAGACGCGTGATGCGCGGCCTTGGGCATGTTTCATCTCAGGACGCGTGAGGCACAAGCCCGAGTGATTTTCTTGTATCCCAGGACGCATGATGCGCGACCACTGGACGTGTTTCATCTCGGGACGCGTGAGGTGCGAGCCCGAACGGTTTTCTTATATCTCAGGACGTGTGAAGCACGACCTTGAGCGTGTTTTATCTCGGGACGCGTGAAACGCGAGCCCGAGCGATTTTTCTTCTTGTATCTTAGGACACGTGACGCGTGGCCCTAGTTGTGTTTCACCTCGGGACGCGTGAAGTGGGAGCCCGAGCGATTTTTCTTGTTTCTTGGGACGCGTGGAACACAACCCCGAGCGATTTTCGTTCTTCAGTTTCTCGGGACGTGTGAAACGTGACCCCGAGCGGTTTTCGTTCTTAGTTTCTTAGGATGCGTGAAACGCAACCCTGAGCGGTGTTTTCTTTCCTCATCTCGTGTTTTGGCGTGGTCAGAGTGTGTTTTGGATCTTTTTGCATGGAACCTATGTTGGTTTTAAGCTTGATGCTGCTCATTCATATGTTATTATCTCGTTATCTTGCTTATTGCATTTGTTATTGCTTATTGCATCATCTTGCATGAGTTTTCAAAATAGCCGGCTTCATGAAACGTGTCAGTCCAGCTTTCAATGTTTTTTGTGTATATCATTTGCATCTTGCTCCAGAACTACGTTGGTTTGATTCCTTGCAAAGGGATACGCAGGCAGCCCGCGGGCGCAACCATTTATTTCTATCTTAATTGTTTGTCCAAGTCTTACGGCCTTGTCAAAATGGATCATATTCGGGCTTTGACATTCACTCACGTCATTTCATGACTCCGAGTTCTGTCAAAGAGGGGCAACTGTAGACAATCCATTTTTAACGGCCTTTACGACTTGGACGCCATCGCATGCACACCCAATGATGAGTTTATTTGCTTGTCAAGTGCTCAAAGTCCTCAGCAGAATGCCACAACTTTGAGCCCTTCAAACCCTACACCCTTGTTTCCTTATTCTTGGACCAAACCTTGGTTCTTCAAGCTTGCAACCCCTGGTGGTCTACCGGCCACCTTTTTGGGCTACCGACCATCACTCTTGGTTGTTGGCCACTAGTGTTTTTTGCAGATATTTTCTGCCAGCTATGCCAGCTGTTTGCACAGACGCTTGCATCTGCTCCCACGTGTATGGCTGGATGTTCTTGAGGGGAATTCATGTTTTCTATATATAGAGGGCCTCCCTCTCATGTTTTAAGGTTAGAAAAAATTTAGAGCAAAATTTTTCCTCTCTCTCTCTCTCTCTCTCTCTCTCTCTCTCTTCCAAATTTCTAGACTCTTGCCTACATGTCCTTAATCTTTGCCTATACACCCTTAACCAAACCTCTTCATACTTGAGCTGAGGTCTCTTTGAGCTTTGTTTGAGTTCTTGAGGGTGTGTGTGCTTGGTTTTATTGCTTGGAATTGGTTTTCCTCTTCAAAGATATAAGACTTTACCCCTTTAGTTGCTTTAGCCACTCTTTTTCTTGCTATTTTCCAACTGTTTTGGGGCTGTAAAAACTCTGCATTTTTTGGCTGAAACTTGGGTTTTAAGGCCATTAAAGGTTGAAGGGTGGTTCACCCTTCTTTGCACCTTGTTTTGAAGGCTTTTTCCCTTGTGTTTCCCATCCTTTTACTATCTATTTTTGATCTGTTAAACATTATTTTTTAGAGCTATTTTGGTGGCTAAAATCATGTTTTGAAGTCCAAAATTGGAGGGGTTAGCCTCCCCTCCTTGTATTTTGCTTACTAGCCTAGCTTGTGCTATGTTTTAGCATATTAATCTAGATTTTTTTTTGTATTAATTCCGGCATGTTTTAGGACTGTTTTTAGACTGTTTAAACATTATTTTTGGTTGATAGTTGCATTTGAGCTTTGTTTTGCATGCTTATAATGTAATTGTCCTCATGAGTTTGGTGTTTTAGGCATTAGACACCATCTTATTTGAGTTGATTGCATTTATCTATGGCTTTCCATACATGTGATCACTCTTAATCACCTCTGCAACCTCCCTCATTTCTTAGCTTTTGTTTTGTTCTGAAAGTAGTTTCAAACAACTTATTTGTTTAAAACATGAGATTGAGATGTCATGCTTAATGATTTAATTCCTTAGGGGGTTCATTACCAAAGGTATGATATCTCTTTCATGCCCAAGACAACACTTGGTTTGAGCTTTCTTTCCATTAGAGGACTTAAACTCACATTTGGACTCAATGAATTAAAGGATGGTTCATAATCTAAAATGAAGTAATTAAAATGGGACTAAATGGTGCAAGACAAGAATTTGGTTTTGTGTTCAATCGGACGTTAATTGAACACATGGAAGCTTGAGGCATTTCATACTCATTAGTGATGAAATGACTCAAGTGTCGAAGGTCACCACTTCCCTTGATGAATTCATGAAAGGGGGGAGGTTTGAGTCTTGTTTTGTTGCATTTATTGAACTTGCACACTTTGGTTCATGAGCCATCATGCAATAAAATTACTTGAGTTGATGGTTTGTGGACCAAGTTTTGTCTCTCATTTGATTTGTTCATGATAAGGAGGTGTGAGTTGTGCAGACAACCCTTGAGGATACCCTGTGCATGGTCTATTTATTCTCTGTTACAGCAAGATAAACTGTGCAGCAGTGGCCGGGAGACCACTTTTGATGGCTGCAGGCCACCTTTAATGGCCGGCCGGCCATAGCTGGTGGCCGGCAAGCCCTCGCTCCTGGCCGGCCGGCTACTGATCCAAAATTCAACAGTGTGTTTTTTGAGCTGAGCAGAGCCGAGCCATTCTGGAGGTGGACAAAAGTGTAAGTGTTCTACTGTGCAACAGAGGCCTTCTGGAAGCAAAATAGTGGCTTTTCAGATGGAAACCGAGCATATGCATGAGCATTCCTCGCGTACCGAGCATGTTTAAGTTTAAATATTTAGTTTAGATATTTATTGTAGTTAATAGTTGTAGCTAGTTAATTTTGTAAAGTGTTGTAATTAATTAGTTAATTAACTAATTGTTCGATTTCGTCTTGTAATTATTTTAGTTAACTAAAATAGTTAATTCATTTGTTGTAATAATTTGTTAAGTGGTTTAGCTAATTTAATTTTTTTGTAATAATTAACTTAGCTTTAGCTAGTTAGCTAGTTAGTTTATTCAGACTCTCCTTCGTGAGAGCGCAATGTTGTAATAACATGTATGTCTTCCAACCCTACGTCTTTCTCCCTTTTATTTACTAGCTTATGATGGTTAGTTTAGGATATCATGTTTTGTTTAGCATACTTCATGTTTGCATCCACTTATATTGCATGCACTGAGGCTTGGTTCATCATTCTAACTTGTATTGTTAGTTTAATACTTTGTGGGAGCCGAATAAGTAGAAGAGTCGGAAGACGCGTACCCCAGAAATTAGATATTATTCGGCTACATATTGCGTAACTTAGGACGCCGAATGCGTTAGTAAAGCCAAATAGACGGAGGTCAGTAGCTCCGAATAAATATAAGGTGAATGGGATAAAAGTAGGCTCAGGCCCCGAGGCCCAAAAAGCAAGTATAAATACGAGAACCACAAATTTAGAAAGGTATGTAAGAATCACTCCACTTAACTTAGACAAGAAGCTATCTTGAGTGTCTGAACTAACTTGTCCGTCGGAGTGCTAATCCCGGCACCCCCAACCGGAGTGTGTATCTTTTTAGGTGACTAGCTGAGGATCACCAGCGTCTCCCAGGATCCGAAGAGTATTTCCAAACCACTTCTCCACAATTGGCGCCGTCTGTGGGAATACTCAACTACATCCATGGAAGGCGTGACTGAAGATCCTCCGGTAGCCACCGACAAGACCGCACAGAGAGGTGATCTCATTCCAGCAAACTCGCTTGGACCAAAAACCATCGCAGCAAGACTTGCCTCGGACCTCCGCTCATCTTCAAACCGAACGCAAACGACAATACAAGCGACCATGGCTCAAGCTAGGCAAACCAAATAGAGGTTGGACAACATCATCGCTGAGAACGAACGCCTTCGTCACGATCTGGCCTCGGCAATAGCAAAATCCAAACAAACGGTGCGCCAGGCTTCTGAGCGACCCCCGAGGGCAGATGATCAACGATCTCGGGTCCGACAGCAAGAAACTGACGGCCGCTATGCCTCAACGGATCATCTTGAGGAGTTGGCAAAGGACGAACGTCTCCACCAATGCATTCGGAAGAGTGTGGTCGAAACACCTGCCCCTCCGCAGGATGCACTTCCGCTCAACACCGTCCACATGATATACAGCCTACCAGCAGCCCCGGCCGTGCATGCGATCCAATCGTATCCAGGCCCCGACAGCAACTCACGCCAGCAAAGCGGCCCCGAGAAACGCCAAGTATCACCTTTGACGATTCTGATCTGATCGGTGTAACGCTCCCTCACATCGATCCGTTGGTTGTTAAGCTGCGCGTAAACCGGTTTACCGTCGAACGCGTTCTTATCGACCAGGGCAGTACCTCGGAGGTTATGTATTATAAAACCTTCACCAAACTCGGCTTCAACGAGTCAGACCTGACTCCGGCCCCTTATCCACTATTTGGCTTCAATGCCACTCCAGAGTACCCCTTGGGAAAGATCAGCTTACCCGTTCGAGCAGGCTCCAGAACGGTGGATGTGGAGTTCTTGGTCGTCCGGCTGCCTTCACCGTACAATCTCATCATGGGGCGATCGTGGTTGCATACATTGCAGGCCGTCCCAAGCACCTATCATCAACTGCTACGTTTCCCAACAGAACACGGCATTGAGCAAATCCGCGGATCCCAGAAATCGGCACAAGCATGTTATCTCCTTGCCGCCAGAACGCCAAAGGAACTGCAAGTAAACTCCATTGAGGTGCCGAATCGGGAGATCCTGGATGATGTTGGGCGGTATCCAAATGAGAAGGCCACGGAAGATTTAGACCGAGTTGACATTGATGGAAGCCCAGAAAAGTTCTTCATGATCGGCGCCTCTCTGAATCAGGCCGACAGGCAGCAGCTGATCTCTTTCTTGCTCAACAACCTTGACGTCTTTGCGTGGACTCCGTACGAAATGCCGGGAATAGACCCGTCAGTTTCACAGCACCATCTGAATGTCGATCCGAAATGTAAGCCGATCATTCAGAAAGGCCGACGGTCAGCCGCGGAGCACACTGCCGCCGTTGTTGAGGAGGTAGACAGACTGCTTGACGCCGGGGCAATTAGAGAAGTCACTTACCCTACGTGGCTCTCCAATACAGTGGTGGTGAAGAAGAAAAATGGGACTTGGCGAGTGTGCGTCGACTTCACGGATCTGAACAAAGCTTGCCCCAAAGACTGTTTTCCTCTACCTAGAATCGACCAGCTCGTCGATGCGACGGCACGTCATCAACGCATGAGCTTCCTCGATGCTTACAGAGGCTACCATCAAATCGCCATGCATCCAGATGACCAGGACAAAACTGCCTTCCTCACCCCAAGAGGAACCTATTGCTACAAAGTTATGCCCTTTGGGCTGAAGAATGCAGGGGCAACCTACCAAAGATTGGTCACCGCCATGTTCAAAGAGCAACTCGGCCACACTATGGAAGTATACATCGACGATATGGTGGTCAAGTCCAAAGAAGAACAGAATCATATAGCCGATCTAGAAAAGACATTCAGCATCTTACGCAAATACAGAATGAAACTGAACGCTTCCAAGTGTGCGTTCGGAATCGGCTCTGGCAAATTCCTGGGTTACATCGTCAATCACCGAGGAATCGAAGCCAACCCGAGGCAAGTCACAGCAATCTTGGAACTCGGCTCCCCCCGTTCAGTAAAAGAAGTCCAAAAGTTGATGGGGATGGCCGCTGCACTTAACAGGTTCATCAGCCGGTCTACAGATCGCTGCCGACAATTCTTTCAGACACTACGGCAGGGTAAGGCTTTTGAATGGTCCGCCGAATGCGAATCAGCCTTCAACGGACTCAAGACCTACCTCCGCTCAGTACCTCTCTTGACAACACCCGCCGCTGGTGACCCGCTCATCCTATATCTGGCAGTTTCCGATAGGGCCGTCAGCGCCGTACTGTTAAAAGAGGAGGAGGGGAGCAACGGCCAGTGTATTATGTGAGCAAGGCAATGGTTGACGCCGAAACACGCTACCTTCCGCTGGAAAAACTCATCTTAGCCCTAGTCATGGCGGCAAGAAAACTGATGCATTACTTCCAGGGACATAGCATTGGGGTGCTAACAGATTATCCCCTCCGATCAGTACTACGGAGTGCAGAAGCATCGGGACGTGTTTCAAAATGGGCTCTTGAACTCGGCCAATACGACATTCGGTTTTTACCTAAAACTGCAATCAAGGGGCAGGTGTTGGCCGACTTTGTTGCCGAATTCACCGGCGAGCTTGCCAACCTCAAACCTGATGAAGTTCGACCAAAGGCTGAAGTTCTACCAAAGCCGAACTGGAGAATTTATGTCGGGGATATTTGGCAATTATACTGTGATGGATCATCTAACCAAAGGGGCAGTGGCGCCGGAGTTGTAATCATGTCTCCAGACGGCGCAGTAATTGAGCAGGCCGTCAAGCTTGGCTTCGAAGCATCAAATAACGAAGCCGAATACGAAGCCCTTCTAGCCGGTCTGCGGAATGCGCACCTTCTCGGCGTGCGGCGTCTGCTCGTGTTTTGTGATTCAAAGTTGGTAATCAATCAGCTAAAGGGGGAGTACGCGGCAAGAAACGACCGTATGGCGGCCTACATGAAAACGGCCAATTCCTTGCTGGCAAAATTTGACCATCGAACTGAACCAAATAACACGCGACCAGAACACACACGCGGATGCCTTGGCATGCCTAGCCTCCGCCATCAATTCTGAGATCAAACGGACCATCGAAGTAGGTTTCGTCCCGGAGCCGAGTATTGGCCCTTCGGAGGAAATCCATGTCAATGTTATAGAATCCGCACCAAGCTGGATGGACCCCATTGCTGCATTCCTCTCTTCTGAACAACTCCCAGAGGACAAAAAAGAAGCACACAAGCTGCGAAATAAAGCCCTGCGATACTATCTGGATCCGCAAGGAGGGCTTTACAAAAAGTCCCTCTCTGGTCCATATTTGGAATGCGTGCACCCCGACAAAGTGGAGGAGCTTCTGACAGAGATACATGAGGGCAGTTGCGGTGCCCATTCTGGCGGACGCTCCCTGGCCCATCGAGCTATAACGCAGGGTATTATTGGCCGACAATGAGAGCTGACGCGGAGAGTTATGTAAAAAAGTGCGAACAGTGCCAAAAGTTCTCCCCATTAACCCATCTGCCTGCCGAAGAGTTGAACTCTATCACCAGCCCCTGGCCGTTTGCTCAGTGGGGACTTGATATCGTAGGACCATTGCCCAGGGCCCCAGGGAACAAGCGATTCTTAATCGTCGCACAGACTACTTCACAAAATGGGTCGAAGCGGAGGCCTAACACATATACGAGATGCCGACATTAAACGCTTTGTATGGAGAAACATCATAACACGATTCGGCATTCCGAGAGCTCTCATCTCAGACAATGGCACCCAGTTCGATTGTGGCGTATACCGAGAGTTATGCAGCAAATATGGCATTCGGCCTTACTTCTCGACACCGGCCTACCCCCAAAGCAATGGTCAAGCCGAAGCCTCTAACAAATCCATCTTGGACGGCATCAAAAAGAGGTTGGAAAAAGCTAAAGGCAAATGGGTCAAAGAATTGCCGAGTGTATTGTGGGCCCATCGTACTACGTCGAGGAGATCCACTGGAGAAACGCCGTTTGCTTTATGCTTTGGAACCCAGGCAATCTTACCCCTGGAAATCGGACTCCCAACTCTGAAATCGCAAGTTTTTGACATAGGCTGAAATGACATGATGCTTGTCCTAGATTTGATTCTAATCGAAAAACGAAGAGACCGCGCCCTGGCATCCATGGCACGCTATCAGCAGCAGTTCGCCAAGTCGTATAATCAGCGAGTTCAGTTGCGCCGATACACGCCAGGAGAGCTTGTCCTAAAGAAGGTACTTCCAGCTGACCGAAAATCGGCCGATGGAAAATTGGGTCCAAACTGGGACGGCCCCTGTCAAATTGAATCCATCGTAGGAACAGGGGCATATCGGCTCTCAGACATGTCAGGAAGAAGCCTGTTACGGCCTTGGAATTCTACACATTTATGTAAATTCTATCATTGACCCGACTTGTGGGCTTGATACTTGTATATGTTCCACCTTTGCAATACAAAGTTTCTCATTTTCCCACGCTCACTCCCAAGCCTTGATTAATAAGAGCCGATCAAGGCCAAAACAAAGACCCCGGATTCGGAGCGCCCTTCGTGGATATCACGATTGGCCAAAATAAAGCCTCCGGATTCGGAGCCCCCTTTCGGTGCATGACACCTTAAGGCTGATTAAGACTCCGGATTCGGAGCGCCCTTCGTGGATATCACGATTGGCCAAAATAAAGCCTTCGGATTCGGAGCGCCCTTCGTGGATATCACGATTGGCCAAAATAAAGCCTCCGGATTCGGAGCCCTCTTTTGGTGCATGACACCTTAAGGCTGATTAAGACTCCGGATTCGGAGCGCCCTTCGTGGATATCACGATTAGCCAAAATAAAGCCTCCGGATTCGAAGCGCCCTTCGTAGATATCACGATTGGCCAAAATAAAGCCTCTGGATTCGGAGCCCCCTTTCGGTTTATGACACCTTAAGGCTGATTAAGACTCCGGATTCAAAGCGCCCTTCGTGGATATCACAATTGGCCAAAATAAAGTCTCCAGATTCGGAGCCCCCTTTCGGTGCATGACACCTTAAGGCTGATTAAGACTCCAGATTCGAAAAGCCCTTCGTGAATATCACGATTGGCCAAAATAAAGCCTCCGGATTCAGAGCCCCCTTTCGGTGCATGACACCTTCAGGCCAATTAAACCTATTAAGGCCGAAAAAGATTCCGGAGTCAGAGCGCCGTTCGTAGATATCACGATTGGCCTTTCTGAGAAGTGTATTCGAACCACTTGATTGGCCGAACAAATATTCACTAAGAATCGTTCTTAATTCAGGTCAGTCAATACATGTCTAAACATTTACGCCACGCAACACAAAACTTGCAAGAAAGGTGAAATAATAAGAATAATTAAGCACATAACATTTGAAGACCAAATACAAACGTTGAAAATACAAGAAATTCTATTTATTCGGCCCGAAGTCTACTCATTCGGCACCCTCATCGTCGCTCTTCTCAATTTCAAAATCGGGATAAGGAAAGTGGTGGCAATGATACAGGGGCGAGGCCGAATCAATTCCCACAGCTTCGAGAGATTCCTCGGTTTGAAGGGCCTTGATATAACCGTGCTTGAATCCACGATTTTCATATCGACAGACCTCCTCGGCAAGGTCCTATTTGGTCTTCTCTATCCCGACCTTCAGGCCGTCCTGAAACCCCTTTTCATAACCTGAGGTCCGTTGGGTTACTTTCTCCGCAGCAACCAATTTAGGTTGACCGGCCGCAACTGACGTGCTCGCTCGAACATTCTTCAGCTCCCGAAGCTCACGCTCAGCCTTTTCCGCGCGAATCTCCAGACTGCGATTTCTTTCGTCCTTTTTCTCGCTCTCACGACGCACTTTCCGCAGACGCATCCCGACTTCGTAAGTAGTATATAGTCCTTTCACGGCCCCATGAATGCCGTCTCGAAATACTTCAAAATCTTGACGTCCGACCATCGATTGTTGGACCTCTGGCGGGAATATCTGTCGAGCAAACTCGACTGCCACATCTGGGTCTTTAATGATAGAATCCGCCTCCGTCATTGGTCTATTCCTCACAGAAACCGCAAAACTCAACGGTCGTGGCGTCGCATCAGGCTCGATTCTCAGTCACGGGCGCAGTGAATTTCCCTATTGTTGCCTGTCCTTTCAGGGCGATCTGCTTCGATGACTAAGGGGCTGTTGTGTTTCCCGATCCTTGGACGTTCTTCTCCCCATACGCGTAGGCTCGCTACTACGACTCATTGCGGCGTCTGATCCAGTTAATCTTCGCCCCTCCCAAGTTGCCTGAATGGAAATAAGTAGGGCCTCTGGCGCACACCCGCTCCAGTTATCCTTCAATATTTGCAGCCCTCCCGAGGCAATGTCAGTAATCCCAAACGTCAACAGTCAGATGACAATTGTCCAGCCTGCGAGTTAGGCCCATTCAGCTTCCCAAGCTTGCGCCCTGGCTAAGGCAAGGGCAGATTTATGAATCTGGTCGGCCATGTTTTCAAGCGCACGCGCCGACTAGTCTATGCCTCAGCCAACCCGCGAGTTAGGCCCACTCGGCTTCCCAAGCTCACGCCCTGGCTAAGGCAAGGGCAGATTTATGAATCTGGTCGGCCATGTTCTTAAGTGAAAGAGCCGATCAATCTGTGCCTCAGCCAGCCCGCGAGTTAGGCCCATTCGGCTTCCCAAGCTCGCGTTCTGGCTAAGGCAAGGGCAGATTTATGAACCTGGTGGGCCGAGTTTTCAAGCGCAAGCGTCGATTAGTCTGTGCCTCAGCCAGCCCGCGAGTTAGGCCCACTCGGCTTCCTAAGCTCGCGCCCTGGCTAAGGCAAGGGCAGATTTATGAATCTGGTTGGCCATGTTCTTAAGCGAAAGCGCCGATCAATCTGTGCCTCAGCCAGCCCGCGAGTTAAGACCATTCGGCTTCCCAAGCTCGCGCCCTGGCTAAGGCAAGGGCAGATTTACTTTATTAATCCGGTCAGCCAAATACCTAAGCTAAGCAGCCGATCTAATCATAACCGAAAGCAATAACGCAATATCATTCATCAGTATATTCCTTAGCCAGTTGAGCACAACTCATGAAATTTTTCATATATACTCAAGTTATTAAACAAAAAGACTTACTCATGACTGTAGCAACAGATGAAAAATACTAAATAAACAACTATAAAAATACATTCGACATTCTAAAAACTGTCAGTCGGCCAGATCAGCCATCGGAATCAGACTCCAATGGCTCAACATCCACTTGCTCAAATGGTATTGGCATAATCAACGAAGCGTTAGCAGCAGCAAGGGCTTTGTGCCAACCAGGTTTGAACCCCCGATTTTCAAACTTGGGGACTTGGTCAACGTACTCGGTGAGTCCAGCATTCTTCTCGGCCTCGAATACTTTGGAAGACTCCGAGTCGGCTGCTTCCTTCGCCGCCTTCATTTCAGCCAACTCAGCCTCCAGTTTGGAGATCGCCTTTTGGGCCAATCTGAGCGCATCTTCGCTCGAGTCCGCCTTTTTCTCGACATCCGATCTCAATTGATCCGCGCTACGAGCCCTGTCCATCTCGGCATCGGCCCTAGAGGCTTCCTTGTTCGCCCTCAAAGCCTCGACCTCGGCCCTTCTTCTCTGGTCTTCAAGTTCCTCGCGTAAACGACCAATCTCTTTGACGGCGTCGCGATGGCAACGACCCATATCGGCTATCCATCCAACGGTCTGCAAAACAAGAATTTAAAACCATAACTTCAACAATATTTGGATAAAGTGAAGCTAAGTTCGAATATACCAAAAGTGCCGATTGGGCAGCTAGTGCTGTCGCATTCAGATCCGTTTCCACCCGGAAAGCCTCCTTGTCAGACGGTAACGACACGGTCATAGCCAAGCTGAATGCGACTTCTGGATCATTAAGCGCCAAAGCATCAGAAGAAACCAGCATGTCTCTTATCATCGGCTTAATGACAAAATGAACGATCGCGTCCGATCCCTCTAATCGAGGACGTTTGCCGCCATGTTCTTCTGAGACGGGCTCAAACTCGGCAGGTCGTTTTTCTACCTCAACTTCTTGGCCTTCCTGCACGGTCAAAGCAGATTCGGCATTCTGATTTTCCGCCGTTTCCACCTCAACACCACGCACGGACTCCGATTCGCTAATAGGCAGGGAGAATTGAGATTCGGTGGCGGGTGGTACTTCGGACGGTAGGGCCTCCGCTCTTCGCTGCGCGGCCAACCTTTCCAGATTCGCCTTCCTGGAAAGTTTTGTCAGGCTTAACCCGGCCATGTCTTCAGGGTCTGCGGCGGGAATATCCTCCAAGCCGTGAACAACGCCGTCAAGCGAGAGATCCCCTCGGCCCGAAGTGGATGGGGGATCGGCCGAATTCAATACCTCGTCAGACTCGGTCTCGGACTGATCTGATTCGATAACATTAGCTACATCCCGCTCCGAATCAGACCCTTCAAAACCAACCTGCCTCAAGTTTTTGAAGTCGGACAAAATAAGAGCGATAAGAGAATCCTCACCCTCCGGAACAGGGATATTTTCTGCCGCCGAGAAGGTCGTATATGTCGGCTCGTAACAAAGCAGAATATGCACCGACCTCCCTTGTTTCTGAAGACTTCTACGGCCGAAATATTTGAGCGCGACTTCGATATCCGAAAGAACGGCGCCGTCAGTTGAAGACACAACTTTCTTCAAATTGCTCCCTGCACAAGCCAAGCCATCACATTTCAAAGAAGAGGCTTTACAATAAAAATAAATAAATAAAAATAAAAAATATATATATAAAAAAAAAAGCAGGAAGGCAATCAGCCACCTGGCTCGCCCCTCCGTCTAGAAATAGGTTCGATGTGATCCTGTCCTTCGCCAAATTCCCAGTTACCCTGGACAATGATCAGAACATCATCAACTCGTTTTCCAGAACTGGAAAGCATAGTAATTAGCTGATGGTCGATATCCTTGGCCCTAAGGAAGAAACGTCCATGCCAACTAGAAGACTTAGCCAAGGCATAACAATGCCGGATGGTTGGAATGCCAAGGTTAATTCTTAGGCGACGGTTGAGCGCTATAACCCCCATTATGATTCTAAAGAAATTTACATTAGGTTGGGAAGGGATAAAACCCCAGTAGCGAAGCACAGCCCTAAGAAACGGGTGAAGGGAGAAACGGACTCCGCCCTCTGCAATTGACAAAAGAGGAAAGACAATCGTGGATTCATCCTCCCTCTCCATATCAAGAGTGCCGTCTGCCACAAGCGACAGACGGACATCGTCAGGAATGGAGAAATGGCGTTTAAAGCCAGCGATTCGATCTGACGATAGGAGGTCTTTTAAATGTTTCGCCATACCCTACAGTTTATGAGAATATGCCAAGGAAGGAACAAACCAGAAAGAGTCTTCAAAGCAAGGAATGAGAGAACTTACAAAGGACAAAGGAGATATCAGAAAACAGAGTTGCGGGGATTATCCAAAAGGCAATCCAGTGATGAGCGTCATGAAATACATACTTGAAAGGACGTTGTAGACACCCCATTTTTGACCGTCCTCAAGACTTGGACGTCACCGCTTGAACACTCGGTGATCATCCATGTTTGTGTTTGTTTGGAGTCCCCGGAGTTCTCGGCTACGCGCCCTGCCTCAGGACCTCCGAACTTGACTGTTTTGTGTCTGGTTTTGCACCAAACACTTGTGTTTTGCCTTGGAAGGGCAGGGAATGCTTTGTGAGGCATCCCCACATACCACCGGCTGTGGCTAGAGGCCACCGGCTGGCCGGTGTTGCCATCGGCACTATATTGTGCCGGTCGGCACTATTTTTGGCAAAATGACCATTTTGCCCTGCCGACCACTTTACAGCTGTTTTTGGAGATATTTTCAGACAGCTTTCTGGTGCTTGTTTCCCCTCCATACACGTGTATGGAGGGATGAGCCTTTTTGATGCCTTAACTTGTAAGTTTTGGGTGCCTATACAAGGGAAGCCTCTTCTCTTGGCTAGGGATTTTTTGGAGAGTTAGACATTTTAGGAGGGGAAGAAGCTCTGGTTTTAGGTTAGGTTTTGTGTATCTATCCTATCTCTCTCTTTCTTTCTTGTTTTGTACACTAGGTGTTTGTGACTTACTATTGCACATCAACACCTAGTGTTTCACCTTCCTCTTGGAACTGAGGTGCTAAGGGCTTGTTCTTGAAGTTCTTGACTGGTTTGGAGCTCAAGGAACCAACAACTCCAACCTTTGTGAAGGTGGTCTTCAAAGGTAACAAAACTTACTTTATTTACCCCATTTTTGCACCTTGTTTTTACCTAGCTTAGAATTGTTTTTGTGCTTAGTCCATAACACATAAAAGTTCTGATTTTTAACCCTCTTTATTGTTTATCAAGAGTGTTTTGCACTTTGGGTAGGTTTGACCACCCTTAGGCCTTGAAAAGGGCCATTTTTAGGCCATTTTGTGAGAGCTCCGAGACTTTGGTGCTTGGGCCTCTCCACCACTGAAATCTTGAGGGATTTCAGTGGTGGAGATGGTGCCTTGAAGTCTCCAAAAGGAGAGGGCCACCCCCTCTCCTTGATGTCCTTGAAAAGGGCAAGTTTTGGCCTCCAAAGGAGCACCATGTTTGGTTGTGTTTTGAGCATGTCTTGGCTGTTTTTCATGCCTATTATGCCATGATTAAACTCTGTTTTAAGTTGGTTTTAGCACTCCTTGCATGCTTCGCATAGATGCTTTGTAATGCCTTGTATTGCCTTAACTTGCTCTAGGTTTGTATGCCTTCTTTCTAGCATGTTTTAGGCTTAGATCCATGAAGCTTGTATGCCTATTTTGACATGTTTTAGCTCTGTCCTAAGTTGTTTTGGTCAATCTTGGCATACATCATGTAGCCCCTTTACATTTGGCTTGTTGGCCTCAAGAGCATGAATGTGTAGCATGCCATGCTTGCTTCATTTTTGATGGTTTGGAACCACCTAGCATGCTATTTCAGACCTTTTGGTGTGCTTGTATGCTCACCTTAGTCGCCTCTTTAACGCTTTGAAAGCATGTCTTGAATGCCCCCATGTTTTGGCCATTTTGCATGCCTTTGATTTCAAGCCTCTTAGATGCCATCTAAGTAGCCTTTTGGCTTTGTTTTGACATACTAAAAACCTGTTTTTAGTTGTTTAGTGCATGCCATAATCGCCTTGCATAAGTTTGGTTCAAAGCCTCTTTGACTAGCTTTAAGCCTTAGACCATTTACATGCTTTGTTTGGTCTATCTTCGACTTGGTTTGGCACCATGTTTTGCATGTATTTCAGAGCTTTACAATGCATGCTCATTGTCTATGTTTGATCTCTTTAAGTGTGCTTGAGAGTTGCCATGTTCACGCTTAAGGTTTGGATCATAACACTTGCATGTGTGTGTGTTTGTTTAGTCCTCATGTCTAGGCACTTTGGCCACTGATTTTAGGCCTATTTGAGTTGCCTAAGTCATGTGTAAGACCATTCTTTCATTGGTTTGCATGCTTGTCTTGTATGCTTGCTTGTATGCTTGCATAGGTATATTGCATAATCCATGTTGCATGTTAGATAACATGCTTAGAGTTGCATCACATGAGCATGCATGCTTGGCCTCTTGAAGTGAAATGTGATAGAGGTTGGGCACTTTTGTGTGTTTATTTGGTTGCATTGCATTTGAAACTAAAGTTGCATACTTGGTTCTCCGGGCCATCATGCATGGAAATGCGCGATTGGTGGCCCGGGAATCGAAGCACATGCCCTTTTGAGTCAATAGCATGATAAGGGGTGTGTATAGTGCATAAATACCTTGAATCACATTGCCATGCATGTTGTTGTCCTCTGCTGCTGTGAGTTGCAGGTTCTGCAGGTGTTAAGTGCCGGCCGGCACTATTTAGTGCCGACCGGCAGTAAGTATCCAGCCGATAGCTTCATCTAGTGCCGGTGGCCTCCTTCTTCAGCCGGTGGTGCTCTACCCCAGCCGGCGGTACTCCTTAGTGCCCTAAGAGGCACTCCTGGGACTTTGGTAATTTTCTGAGGAGGAGAGCAGAGGAAACAGAGACAAATCATGCATGACAGTGCGATTCCAAGCAAGTCCCGAGCATGCGTCGCATCCGGCCCTCATCTCGAGGCGGTTTACTGCTTTAATTAGATTAATTAATTTATTTGATTAATTTAGTTGGACTGTAATATGTTAATTAGTTTGCGTAGCTAATTAATCTGTATTATTCTTTTGGTCCCTCCGAGTGAGGGCATAATTGTAATAAGTGTGCGTGGGTGGGTGTATGTCTTCCAATCCCCATTTCTTTCTTCCCTTTTATTTACCCGCTTTTGATGGTAGATTAGGACACATCTAAATTAGCATACCTTATGCAATGCATGCGTGCATCCATGCATTTGTTTACATGCACCGGGCTCGGTACATCATACAAACTGCATCGTATTTTCAATTCCAAATTGAATACGTGCTACTCGCGCATTTCACGTGCCATGCTTAGGGTTAGCCGAGCCTACTCTAGATTGCATCTATGCCTGTGTTGCATTAACCACTTAACATGAACTAGGTCATGCATGTTTGCTAACTAGTTCCTTGTTTTGGCGCGGAGTACGATGTAAGTTTTTACGCTTTAGCATATCGCATGCGTGTGAATGTTTGCCATGACAGTATGATTGCCATGCGGCTAAATGCTTATGTGTTATAACTGCTTGAATGCCTGTGGGTGAAGGTTGGATTGCCTAAGTTGGAACAACTCATTGAAATCCGTATTTTAGCCTACTTGCGAGTAGCAAAAACCTACACGTCTTTTTCGAGACAAAACGGATATGCAATGATTATTTCCGAATTAGGCAATCTGGTCTATACTTTTGTGTTGTGCGCATCACATAGTAATTCTAGGATAATAATCGGTATAAGAACGCACAAAGTTTTCAAAAACGGATATCACGGTTAGTAGAGGCCGGTCTTCGGACCGGGCGAAAGGGGGTGCTCATAGCTGACCTTCCCCAATCGTACCCAAGCTCCCGAGCCAAGTCACTTTGGTGATGACGGACACGTGGCCTTCGGCACCGAGTCAGGGTTTCCTAAATTCCCCCATTAAAAAATATTTAGGTGGCGACTCTGTAATCTGGCAAAGCAGTCCATGTTTGGCACTACTTTTCAAAAATCTGTTTTCCTTCAAAACGATTTGCCAGAGTTGGACTCTTTGGTTCAGATTTAGAACCGCAACACAAAAGGAGAGTCCGAACTGTAGCGAGGTCCCTCGCGGGGCGCCGTTACAGACGTCAAAATTTTAAATCGCAATAAATAGACACGTACGTGAAGGAGGAAAGTCGACACGAAAACTGAAAGGGGTGCGCTTAGATACCCGCATGACGATGAGATCAATCGCCAAATTTTGGCTCTGACTTTTCAAAACTCAAAACCAAGCACTCCAGCCAACTGTCGTCGGTGAAGTGCTTGGGGGGCAATTGTGGGAGCCGAATAAGTAGAAGAGTCGGAAGACGCGTACCCCAGAAATTAGATATTATTCGGCTACACATTGCGTAACTAGGACGCCGAATGCGTTAGTAAAGCCGAATAGACGGAGGTCAGTAGCTCCGAATAAATATAAGGTGAATGGGATAAAAGTAGGCTCAGGCCCCGAGGCCCAAAAAGCAAGTATAAATACGAGAACCACAAATTTAGAAAGGTATGTAAGAATCACTCCACTTAACTTAGACAAGAAGCTATCTTGAGTGTTTGAACTAACTTATCCGTCGGAGTGCTAATCCCGGCACCCCCGACCGGAGTGTGTATCTTTCCAGGTGACTAGCTGAGGATCACCAGCGTCTCCCAGGATACGAAGAGTATTTCCAAACCACTTCTCCACATACTTCTTTGAATGCTTAGACTGCATGACATCAAATTGATCCATATGCCATGTTAAGTAGCCAAGCCTATTTAGATTGCATATGGCATGTGTTGCATTAGTCATATTACATAGTTAGGAATCATGCATTTTTTCTAACTCTTTTGTTTATTTTGGCTTGAAGTACTATGTGAGCCTTTACTTGCTTTAGCATATCTCATGCATGTGATTGTTTCCATATCTAACATGCTTGCTATGAAGCTAATTGCTTAAGTGCTAAACTGCTTGAATGCCTATGGATGAAGGCTAATTGCTTGAATTTTAATAATTTGAGCAATGTTTTATGCGATCACTTTTCGAGGGGTACATATTTCGAAACAATTTTCAAAAAACAAACATGAATCAAATTTTCCAATTCTTGCAAGTTGGTCTACCCTTGTGTGTGTGCGCATCACATAGTAATGCTAGCCTAATAAACCGGAACAAGAGCATATAATGTAAATAAGATTCATATCATGATTAGTAGAGGCAAATCTTTGGTCGGGCGAGTGGGGGTGCTCAATTCATGACCTTCCCCTCTCATACCTAAGTGCCCGAGTCGAGACAATCTTGGTGATGATGCACACATGGCCTTTGGCACGAGCCATGGGTTTCCTAAATTTCTCCAAATAAAAATATTTAGGTGGCGACTCTGTATCTGGCAAAGTAGTCCATTTTTGGCAATTTGATTCAAAATTGATTTTCCAAAAGATTTGTCGAATTGGGACTCTTTGGTGTTCATCTATTTCATATTGCACTTATGAGATCAGATTCAGAACCACGGGAGTTCGATGCTGTAGGGCTTATTTCGACTTCCGAAAGGGGGCGCGAAAAAGTCCTACACTCTACAACACCTAAGCTTCCATAAAGCATCACAAAAGCCAAACAAACAAAGGTAGCAAAGAAACCTACCCCATACCAGCAAAAAAAAACTATGCATTATGATGAAATCGACCCCTCTCGCCTCTCTCTCTCTCTCTCTCTCTCTCTCTCTCTCTCTCTTCTGTTTTCTTTCTTATTTTCATGCTTTGCTTGTTTCCCATTTGTTTGAAACTGTCCTCTTCTTAAAAGTAAGATGTCAAAGATACTTTCTGAAACAATTCGATGATTAATAATCTACATTCACTTGTTAAAAACTCATCAAAATCACCATTTCTTTACCTATTCTATATTTTCTCTTCTCCACTTTCTTTCCAAATTTTTACCAATTACACAAAGCTTAAACTAGGGAATCAAATTTTGTAGACAAATTTATTTTTTAAGAAAAATAATGTACAGTCCAGCTGCAAAATCAATAATGATGTGGTAGGATCTATACTCAAATGAAGAACACTACACCAAAGTTGGTGAAGAACCATCCAAAATAACACCAAAGATACAACCATCATTCAAATCCCTCTTAATTAACAAAAGAAAAACAGGCCCTAGCCTAGTAAACCCCCCAAATTAAGAGAGAAAACAATAGCAAATGCAGGCCAAATCCTAAACCTTGAACACGACCATGACGCTCCTTATCCATCAAGAATAAATATCATTTGGTGACCAAGATATACACCCACTAACATTTCCTTCAGAGCTACGTCGTTGTGACCTCATCAAATCTTCTAGTTTTTCCTATAGCATAAATGGGGGGGGGAAAAAAAAGGAAGAAGACAAAGAGCAAGAGTGATTGTTTGCCACAAACACATTACAATTTTGAAAATGTAACTTATTAAGTGTGCATACAATTTTTGTAGTTGTTGCTTCATTGACTAGTGTCCCATCCTTCCTTTTGTGAAGCGGTATATATAATTTTGCTCGATCTAGTGCAATCTTATCTTTTTGCTCCTATGTAGCAATCATATTGTTTGAGAATAAAATCATAATACAATGTACTAACCAAGTTCAAAATATAAAACAAGGAATGAAGTTTGAAATACCATATCATATGCATGTTGTGCATAAGTTTTAGATCTTGCTGTATGTGCACTTGTTTGCTCTCGCCGGCTTTCCTTATTGGTCGTACTAAGTTCCTTCACTTAGAAATGCAGAACAGTATGTTCAAAAAAATGACATAATGACATTGTATTATTTGATAGAAAACATACATTTATACATACCTGTCCTTCCTTTGAAAACCAATACGCGATAAGGTTAGCATAGTGCTCACGGTTAACCGTTGAAAGCGCAGTAACTACTATCTATGCTTCTGTCTTTCTCTCATCATAGTACTTTGCTTTTAAACTACATTTCCAATTTCTCCATTTCTCTCCCATTGACTTCAATGTTCGATGCCTAATTATATTGCTTCTCTCATCTTGAGGAATGGTAAACTTGGACTACAATTATATGTTTTTTCATGTTATGAACATTCTTAAAATTATCAATACAATAATATAAACTAAATTTGTGCATTTCTATGCCTAATTCTCATATTTTTATTTTTACTTCAACTATAATAGCATGGAAGATTGTCTTTTTCACATGCATATGATCTCTCTTATAGTAGAATTATCACAAAATACTTGTAGTTAGAAAATTACCACGATGATATTCTAACAATCTTCTTTATACTGATCTGGCACTTCATGCCAATTCTTATACTTAATTAGGCATAAGTGTGGCTTCCTAACAACGATGCCTATGAAGCGAATGAATGTACCACCCTCTTTAGAAACAACCTGCAAATCCTTGTTGAAGGTGAGCATAATGCATTTTTCTAGAGCCAAATTCCACATTTCGACCATATATATAATTCCCTACGTGTTTCACTTGGTCAATTCATCTATTACAAAACAACAATGAAATATATCATGGAAGTGAAGGTTGACTTGTAATTTGTACCTCAACTAAAACTCTAATAATACTTGTACTTTGCATTTCTTTTTCCCTTAACCAGTCCTCACTTAAATCATCTTCAAATTGAGGGTTAACCTTTGATTCTTGAGGTTGAGGATGTGGAACATGTGATGGAGCATGTGAGGAGGCATGTGACCAACTAGAATATGAAGAGCCATTTGATCGACTAGGCTGTAAAGTTCCATTTGGCCGATTAAGCTGTAATGAGTCATTTGAACAACTAGGTTATGAAGTTCTATTTGGCCAGTTCAACTGTAGAGAGCCATTTGAGCGACTAGGTTGTGAAGTTCCATTTGATCGACTAGGTTGTGAAGTTCCACTTGATAAGTTAAGCTGTGAAGGGTTATTTGGCCGGCTAGGCTGTAAAGAGCCATTTGATCATTTGAGCTATGACTCATTCTCAATATTGCAAGTTTGAAATCGTTTCTTTGCCATATCTGCTAGACAAAAAATAGATTTAATTAATCAAAAACAAACGTATTAATCAAATGAAATGAGCATTTCTCATAGTATACTAAAGATATTAAAGAACATAAGCCATAGGAAAAACTCATATGCACATCACAAGATTATTTTCTTTGTCTACTTCTAAAAAGATTTCTATACACAATGCATGGGAAGAGGAAGCAGTGTGTTACAATGGTGGATTGGGTATAAATTCAAAATCTTGGAAAGAAAAATATGGGATGTGTTGCCTTTTGTTGCACTGTGGTATTTGTGGAAGGGAAAAAATTATTGTAAGTTCACTTGTTCTCAACTAGGATAGGGTATGTGATTGGGGCCAACTTTGATTGTAAGTCCATGAGCTGGTACATAAGGTTCAATCCATTAGAGGAAGAAATATGTGATTGGGGGTAGCTTTGATCAATTGAGGCAGGGTATGTGATTAAGTCCTCTGTTTTTTCTTTTTTGTTGTTGCTGGTTGATGGTATAGAAGAGTAGGACTTGAACCTATAGGAACTCTCTTGATCTGGTCATTTTGTTTTATGGTTAGAAGGGTAGATACAACTCTTATTCACACACAAAATTCTATAACAAGAAAGACAAGCAATATCTATAATGTATAAAAGATCAATTTAGCACTATCAAGGTGGAGAAAATGAAGCCAAATCATTGAAAATACATGCTCAACTCATTCACACACGAGCCAAAAAAAAATTATAAAGATGAGTGGAATATAAGATCTCTAAACAAGGTTATTTCAAGGAATCTGTGCAATTCATATTTGCTGTCACTTTTTGCACCTGCTAATGAATGATTTTAATTTAGATTTTCATTCACATGTCTATTTAAGAGTTCCTTCGGCTAAAATTGCTACTTAAGTAAATAGACATTCAAAACTAGTTTTTCCTCAAAGTATGACAAAAGTCCAAAAGAGAAAGAAAAAAATGCAAAACATGGGTTGCCATACATATATGAAACTAAGAAATTTGAAATTTATATTCAAAACCAAATAATGTTTCAAAGATTAACATCACAATAAATAAATTAAAATCAAACTAGTTCAACTCAACAACTAGACTTCCTTATCTAAATCATCTTCATCGATCAGTTGGTTATCAAATGGAAGTGATACATTGATTGTCATTCCATCTGCGTCATTTCTAGCCCAATTGAGGTTTTCATTCGCATCTACATGAGTGTCTTTAACTATTACATTATACGGCTCATTATCATAATAAGTGTTAACATCACCATCAAACAATTCACTAGTACCAACATCAAACACATCCCTTGCTTCTATTTTAACAACAACCAGCCAATTTTTATGCCTTACATCTCCCACATAATAAACTTGTGAAGCTTGAGATGACAAGAAAAATGGTTCATCATTTAACCGTTTTCCATTATGTATCAAATGCAAAAAATTCACAAGGTTAAAACCATATCCATCCATCTTTTAGCCTTTACATGTGTTCACATCAGCCCAATTCTATTTGAATAGTACATATTTCAACTTGTCAAAATAATTCAGCTCAATGATATCAAATAAAACACCATAATACATGGTGTCTCCTTCAGTGGCAGCACAAATCCCACTATTTTGAGTTTTCTTCACCTCTTCATCATTTTTAATTCGGAACTTAAAACCATTAACAACATATTGTTTGAATCGTATAGCTAGAGTGTTTGAGCCTTGAGCAAGCCACTTGATTTCATCAGTAAGTTGTCGCTTTCTTGTGTTATCCATAGCTACAACATGATATATTATAGGATCCATTAAAATGATTACATTAATCTCTACGCTAAAAATTATATATAGTAATAGTATTATTTAATAGCTATACTTACATATGATCGAAACCACTCACAAAACTTTTCCATATGCATCTTATTAAGAACTTCATCAGTCAGACGACGTGGACGACTTTGTCTCTTTATATCACTACAAAAAATTCAAGTTTTTGCGATGGCAAAATGCCGTCGCTAATACTCCTAACGCTGTCTCAAATGACTTTTAGTGACGGCAAATGATTTTTAGCGATGGCAAAGGGGCGTCACAACAGAGGGCGTTGCAAAAGCTTTTTCCTTTTTTTTTTTGTGATGGTAATTGTTGCTTTTTGCGATGGCATTTTATTGTCGCTAATAATATGTAAAAAAGTGAGAACTTTTGCGATGGCACTGTTTTACCGTCGCTAAAAGTCTTATTTGAGACGGCTACTAATGCTGTCACAAATTGTGTTTTTTTTTTTTTTTTGCGACGGTGTGGTGCCGTCGCCAAAAAAAAAAAAAAAAAAAAAAACCTACAATATAATTATTAAAAATATTAAAATTACCTGTATTAAATAAAAAACAATTGAAAAAGAAATCAATAATTGCATAATAATATAAAAATTCATGTATATAAATAATAATTTCTCCATAATAAAAACATTCTTGCATCCATAACTACACATCAACAAAATTACCCCACTACATAATGTTTCATAATACATATATAATGTTTAAATACATAAAGTTGTTCATACTTCAAAATAACATAAACCAAAATTAAAAGTTTTCCTCATCATTCTCCGTGGGTAACAAAAACAAAAGTTAGTCGCCTTTTTCACAAGCATGCATTCCACAAGAAGCAAACTCCTACTTGGGAAATATCTGAAGACAAAAAATAAAAATAATTAGTGACAATATAATTATGTGTTAATATGTTAATTACAAAAAAATATAAAAACTTAACTACTATACAATTATAAAGATAAGTAAATAATTTTGCCTAGACCGAAATCCGACTCTAACTCCCAAACTGAGAACACGATTTAAGTCTCATCCTCTTTCACAAGTCTCTCGTGCTTAGACGGTCGTGTGTGCTAAGTTTCGTGCTAATCTGACGCCGCTTAGTGGTTTTGGTGTGTCAACATCTCGAATTCTAAGTTTCTTAAGGAACTAGTTTGCCTAGCGTGAAATCCGTTGAAAAATCTCAAGCACTATGAGAAGAAAGTTTAAATCAGCAGTATTGGATACGCAATCATAAACCAACTATTTACAAAAAGAGGAATGGACTGAAAAATCCTATTAGAAAGACAAGTGCACCAATAAATTTCTTAACTTTTTGATGGATCAAGAAGTCCAATTCACTATTAATTGTTACTAAAAAAATCTTATTTTTTATTTGTTAGAGGCATTTTTATAAATAAAAAAAAAAGTGTCACTAATTATTAATTTTTAGCAACAGTTAAAAAATTCATCAACAAAAAAAGTTACTAATTATTGACAAATTTAAAAAATCATCACAAAAAGCATCACTAACACTTGTAAGACTTTTTAATCTATGCAAATACTTGTGAGACTTAATGGTGCACATGTCCTTGTAACAAGATCTATGAATAATTACCCCTTGCAAAAATCCCTACAAATTTAAAATCTAAACTTAGCCTAACAATCTATGGAATTACAATTTACAATGATCACTCAAATCCTAAAGGAATTAAACATCTCACAACTTGGAACGAATAGGTCGACTCTATCACACGACTAACTATACTCCATGTACTTCCCCGTGGTTTGGGTCAGCACCATCTTCGGCATCAATGGTGCTGATACTGGTAGAAGCACTTGGCATTATTACAGCTGTCGATTGCTTCACTACAGATTGATCAGGAACAACAACGACTAGTGATGTTTCATCTAATATTGCTTTTGGTAAAACCATGATTTTTGATTCCTTGTTCTTTCCCCACAAGAACGAGTACAGACCTGATACGATCAACAACATTCCTAACAAGCTGCAATCATGTCATAAATTACGGAGAATGAGTTTACACAATTATTGAAAAATGGCTTTGATTTCATAAAGATTTTGATTGTTGAATTAGTCACTTTATTCGAGTTGGTATAATATCAGGTAAAAATTGTAGACTTTAGTAGTTACCTTCCGACAGTGATGGGTTCATCAAGAAAGAGAGTTTCGGCTATAGCTATAAAAATGAGGGCCAAGGGGTTGAACATGGAGGGATAGGTTGGTCCTCGGTGCCTAATTGTCCATGAAATTAAGCAAAATGATGCAGCCGTAGCTAATGCCCCCTGTAAAAAAAAAAAAGCACTCCAAAATCATATAGGCTTCTCTCCGGTTCGAAATCAAATTGGAGGAGGTTGTTGGGCTTGTATGGGCTCACCAAAGAGCTCATATCGATGATCTGAATCGTTCAATGTATAGAGCTCGTCAAATATTTTATTTTTGCAAAATAATATTTTGATCGGATATCAATAATTACTTGATTCGAACACATTTTGTGTCAACAATAAGTATGATTTTAAAAATAAATTATTGACACAAATATACTCTAATTAAGTAGTTATTGGTACCCGATTAAAATAATTTTTTCCAAGATAAAATATTCGACAATTCCTACGCATTTAACGATTTGAATTATCAATGTGGGCTCTGTAGTGGGCCACGTAGGCCTAACATCATAATTAATTTCATGATTCATATGTGTGTATATATATATGTTAGAAGTTGAACTCAAGCAATGTGTGTGCAAAAATTATCTTAAAAAAAAGAAAAACATATATATTGTGGTGAAAAAAAAATGAAAAAATCAAAATTAAAATCGAATAGTTGAACAATTACACAAGGTCAAGGACAATTTAAAATCGAACATCTGAACAATTACACAAGGTCAAGAATTTGATAATTGTATTTGGAGAGTTTAGTTTTTAATTAAAAAGTCAAAAAATTATTATAAGAGTATTTTTATTAAATTAGTTAAAATTTTGTTATATTTTGACTTCAAAGTTATTTTTTTCTATTTTGGCTATACATCATTTTAAATATATTGTCCAACAAATTCTATATTCTTTTTCCATATTATTTATATATTATTCTTATTCATTTTAATTTAGAATTATTTTTTATAAACTCAATACAATTATTTTCAAGATATGAAAAGTAAATTTTTTTGAATATTTGATTATGTGAAATCACTAGTTATATTTGTTGAGTTAAAATCACAAAAACTAAAAGGACTAACTTGATAGCTAGTTTGATAGAGGTGAAATTTTAAGTGATTCACAATTTTAGCTAAAGAGCATTGCTATTCTGGACAAAAAATTAGACTCAATTTTTAAGCTCAGTAATATGATAATCAATTAGGATATTAAAGGTGAAATCACTAGTTATATTTGTTGAGTCAAAATCACAAAAACTAAAAGGACTAACTTGATATCTAGTTTGATAGAGGTGAAATTTTAAGTGATTCACTATTTTAGCTAAAGAGCATTGCTATTCTAGACAAAAAATTAGACTCAATTTTTAAGCTCAGTAATATGATAATCAATTAGGATACTAAAGGTAACATTTTCTTTCATATATTTTCTAATCATCACTAATTATATTGCTTACACATAACTGGGTTTATAAAACGAGACTAAAAAGTGAACTTGTATATCTAGTTTAATGAAGATGCTCTAAGTTACCATATCACTTTTTCTATTTTTTTTAATTTTTTCATATCTTTCTATAAAAAATAAAAAGACCAATTAAAAACCAATTTTCAAACAGGAGCTTATTTCTTCCTGGTTTGGCTAGCAATGATTGTTGACTTTTTAATTATTACTATTTTTATTATTTATTAATTTCTTTATGTATAACCGATAAACTTCATAGAACTTGAAATTATCAAACAAAATCACAAACGTGATTGGATAATTTAAAAAGAATTATTTTTGTAACTGAACAAACAGTAATTAAACAAACTTAAAAAGAAAAAGAAAAAAAAAAGTTTGAAATAGAACTATGAGTAAAAATAAAAACATGAACTTACGGAATAAATGATGGTAATGAGTTGGATATTCCATCCCAAGCTCCAGGAAGCCATACTTTTATCCATCCATAAGCCAATCACCGTTGATTGCATGGATCCTATTATGCACGTTAACATTGTTGCCCAATATTTATATGGAAATTCTTTAAATAGCTTCGCCTGTAAATGTACTAATGATGGTTACAAAAAGCCAAAACCAT
Organism: Camellia japonica; assembly: GCA_030407325.1. Taxonomy (NCBI): domain Eukaryota; kingdom Viridiplantae; phylum Streptophyta; class Magnoliopsida; order Ericales; family Theaceae; genus Camellia; species Camellia japonica. The sequence continues at coordinate 108,958,163 of JAPPVO010000002.1, read as the reverse complement.
ATTCCTTATAAATAAATATATAAAAAAATACACGGTTATTCACTTTCAATGGAAAATTATATATTTATCTACTCAAAAGTATATCAATTTATTTTTATTTTTTTTCCCACACAATAAACATCAACGTATACACATGATGATTATTGTTTGTACGTCCAGATAGAAAAATTAAGGCTATGTTTGGTTTGATCTTAGAAATTTGTTTCAGAATGTTTAAAAAAAAAAAATTTAATTTAGTGCAAGGAAAAAAGAATCAAAGAACACTTCTTGTTTTTATATAATTTTATCTTTTTTGATATGCCAGATATAATTTTAAAATTAAAAAAAAATCTTTTTAATATTTATTTTTTCAAATTAATTTTTATTTTTAAAAAAAAATTAAAACTTTAAAAAAAAAAAAAAAAAAAGCAAACCAAACATAACCTCGGTGTTTAGCTTCTGTCCGTTGGGGTGGGAGAGAAGATTGGACTGTGTTATTGTATTCATGACAGCCCACCACTAGGAATCAGTTTATTTTTAAGACTTTTATATGTAAATTATCAATAAAAAATAAAAGAACTAAAAAACGATTTTGATTTAATAATTGTAATCATATGATTTTATCACATTTAAAATTAATGTTCTATTTTTAAAATTACGTGATTATTATTATTATTATTATTATTATTATTATTATTATGTGTGCGTGAATACGAGAGATAAATTGTATGTTCACAATTATTAAATTAATTGTTTTTTATTTTTTATTTTTAATAAACAATCTACGTGCAGGAAGCCCACAAGTGCTCGACGACACGGTCCAGTATTTTATGTCAAATGGGAGAAAAAAAGAGTTCCGATTAGTGCCCCGAATTTGGGGCACTAATGCCCCGAAATTCTCAAAAATGAAAAAACAGAAAAACAGTTAAGGCAAAAAAAAAATAATAATAATAATAATTATCCAAAATAGAAATTAGGGGCATTAGTGCTAATTTTTTTAGTGCTACAAATCATTTTTCAGAAAAAAATTAGTGAAATTCATGTGATGATATATATATAGCAACTTTCAAGTTGAGAGCCTCTCTCTCGATATATATATATATATATATTTTTGTTTCTCATCCTAAGTTTTCTAGTTAAAGTGGATACTGGGGTGGGGGTGGGGGTGGAGAGGGGGTCTTCGGCGACCTCCGGCCTCCTCTCTCCTCCTCCTAACCTCTTCATTCCCTTCCTTTTTTGGTTTTGTAGTCCAATAACTTGCAAGGTATGGCTTTCCACCTTAGTGAGGTGTTTCTCCTCCTCTTCACTTCAACACCAGCTATGGCCCTCACTAGATCCGCCACTTCTCCTCTTCTCTATCCGGCATCACCTCCATCATCTTCCTTGCTCACCGTCTTGCTCCTCTAGTTTCTCCGTCTCCCTCCCCAAATTTGTCGCTTGCACCATCTCTTGCTATGCTGAATTTGTTGCCTTCACTACCATCGGATCTATTGCCGCCGCTGCTAAATGTTGTTTGGTTAGTGGGTTTGTGTCTTTATTCTCTGTTTTTGATTTTTTTTGGTTCTTAATTGTGTCTTGTTTTGCTATTGTGTGTGTGAGAGTTCATCAAGGGTGTTATTGTTATGTTTACCCTCTCTGTGGTTGGAATTTATGATTTATCTCAGACATGTTCTATTGTCAAATTCTTATGATCGGCTCTACTTCGCAGTACGAGCACGAACACATAATGTGTGTCAAAATATTTTCATAGTTTCTTTCCTGTGTGATTCTTGCTATATTTCTACTTTGTTTGGTGTAAGTTTTAGTTTAGATGGACTCTTATATGTGCCGTTTGGCTTTAATTAAAGAAATTTCCTTCGAATTAAAAAAAAAATTCAAATTACATTTGTTAGCCGTTGGATGAATGGAATTGGATTGGGTATATGTATGAATATACCTGGACAACGAACCACGCAGCATAGGATAGAACACTAAACCCCAGGAATAGAGAGCCACGTGTCCAATGATGATTAGCTTTATGGGAGATGATCTGATGATGGGTTGTATGATGTCCAATGTAAAATGATTTACCCTTATAGAGACTAATAGTTAGTGCTCCCGTGAGGCAGAGGATTGCACCCCCAGTCTTGACCTTTCCAGCCTTTGTACGGAGTCGCAGCTTCTCCATTCTACAATACAACCATCCAGCACAAAACAATGTTTTTAAATAGAGAAAATTGGTGAAAAGTCTAATTTAAAGAGGATATAAACTATTAGATTTAATGTAAAATTTTATGTGGCGATAAAGATATGCTAAAAAAATTTGTGGGCACCAAAAAAAGTTGTTGGTTGTGACGACCGGCGGTAGTAGATGGTGGTGGTGAAGTAGATAAATATGTGATATTCAACATATATGGTATTGAATTAGTGACATATGTCATATTTCAATAGATAGGTATTTTGGTAAATTTCAACAGATAAAAAAATAGGTTTGGTAAATTTTAACAAATAAACGAATTGGGTGATTTCAATAGATAGGGTGATTGCAACAGATAGTTATTTTTTTAGACAAATTGTGTCCTTTTGACCCAAAGAGATTAGAGTTTGGACCTAATGGCCCAAAAGATTCAGAAATAGACTTATGGCTTGAGTGCTCTTTTAAACATATATTACTAGTAGTCCACCTGTGCTATGCATGGAATTGCAAAACAGAAATCATATCTACCCTACAATAGCTCTCATATCATTGTTATCATTGACTTAAATTACATGCTCAATATGTATATAATTTATAAATTATGAATGTTGAGAAGGAGATTTGTGCTGAGATGATTGGGTCGGGCCAAATCAGGCTCGTTTTGGGTTAGTCTATGGGTTGCAAGGTTTCAGTTGAGCTATCAACATTTAGGCGAGCAAACAGCAGACATCACCAAACTGGGTAATCATCTCTACATGTTTGGCCAAGCAAAATTAGTCTAGATAGCTTGTTAGAGTGCCGAGGTAAGTCCGCGTGAGGTGAAGAGATACGCAGAGCTAGGTTAGCTTGGTGTGGTGCTTGTTCTTAGAAGCAGCCAGACTCAGCTGACTACACATTGGGTAAGTGACCGGGCTAATGATTTGCCCAGTTACTAACCAAGGAGTTGTGACTTTCTTTAGTGATGAGGGCGTTAAATGATGGGCATTATCCTTTATGAAGATGATTCCTAGTAGGATTCTATGATGGGGAATTAGAATCCTAATATGATTTTGCCAAGCGATAATTATAAAAACTCAGAGATAACTTAAAAGAAGGTAACACAATTCTATTCACAAGATTCAATAGAGCTTCTATCCATATTGATCTTGAGTACTAACTTAAGCATGAAAGAGGTTTTCCAGCACACACCTGCCGATAACGTATTCTTCTGATTTTAGGCCATATGACATTGTTTCGAGGAGCGCGAGCTTGATTACCAGGATTATATAAGTGACAATTATTTCGTACTCGTACAATTGGCGTCATCTTTGAGAAATACAGAGAACAAGCCTTTTGATTAGGCTCCTTTAAAAGATTTTAATGGCAAACAATAAAGATCCTCCGTTCTCCACCATCAATGGCCAGACTCCTAAGGCTAACATGAGGTGTGGAGATTTGCCGTCTGTTGATCCAATGCAAGATCTAGGCACTCAGCCTAGAAGAGGGCCTCATAGTGACGTGTGCGACAAGCGCCTTCATTCTTCTCAATGTTCTCCAACCCTATAAGAACATCAATGACAAAGAATGTCCAATGCCTAAGGCTTGGAGAACAGAGTTAGGGAGTGTAATGAGATAATAAGGAAGATGGTGGCAGATATGGAGCTTCTGAAGTGCTAGGTGAGGGGAAAAGGTGTCGTTAGGGTTAAAATCCGTGATGACTGCACTCAATCTCATCTTTCTAGGGACCAGATTATACATCTTACGCTACTGCTTTCTGGTAGTAGAAGAAACCATAGGATAGGTGACTCTCAATCACGATCTCTGAGGTCATGTTCGTATCACGCAAGGTCTGAGAGATCTAGAATAGAGATCCTATTCACAAGAGAGCAGCCATCGCCCCTCACATTCTCATTAGATATCATCTTATTATTCGGAGTTGCCCAGATCAGAAGACTTGAGGATTGTTCTCGATAAAAGGGTTCGAATAAGGGAAATAGACCAAGTGAACCATCCTTAAAGGATGCCATCTTTGTAGAGGTTGACTCCCAAGACGCATAGCATCAAGGTGGCAATGCCAATGCCACGTGTTGTTTATTTGCTAGCGGACAGAGAGCTGGCAAGATTGTAGAGCACACCATTCTCACCGGAGATCAAGAGCGCACCTCTTCTAGTAGGCTTCTACCAACTGAAGTTTTCAATCTATGATGGGAAGTCAGATCCTTAGATGTACCTTAGTCATTTTTGACAAGTCATGGCTATTTATAAAAGGAACGATGCGTTGATGTGGATCTTGTTTTCATCAAGCCTAGGGGATTTAGGTTTGGCTTGGTTGAAAAAATTGCCTGAGGGCAGCATTGCCACTTGGGCGTAGCTTGTAGAGGCATTCGTTACCAAATTCAAAACAAACACCAAGACGCCCAAGAAGGTTGATCATTTGTTGGCTATTGATATAGGGCCTCAGGAGACTTTGAAGTCATACAACGACAGATATTGGGAGACATTGAATGAAATTGACAAATGCCCTTCTAACCTAGCTATTGCCCAATAAGTGAGGTTTGTCAATCGAACATGGATTGCGAGACTCACTAACAATGACATCTCCCCTGACCATGGAGGCTATAATGGAAAAGGTTTACTAGTACATAAGGGTTAAAGAAGATTTTGCTCATGCAAAGGCAAAGATCGGCATAGCACTGGCAGACAAAAATTCAGCTAAAGTTAACATGGTTGGGAAAAATGAAAAGCAAGGCAGAAACTATAACAATAAGAATTGCAACAATAACAACCGGGCTAATCCACTTTTGAACAATGAAGAGGAGAAAGGAAGGAAGTTGAAAGCTAGCACTGTCATCACTATGGTATTCAAGAAGCCCATCTACCTTATCATTAGCGAAATCCGAGGCAAGTCGTACGTTTGATGGCCAACCTAGTTGGGTGAGGCACAGAAGGGCTATGATGAAAAGTACTGTTGCACATATCATGATGAAAAAGGGCATCGAATTGAAGATTGTCTACCACTTAAAAAACACTTAGAAAAGCTGGTTGCAGTAGGACACTTAAACCGCTTCATCAAAAGTGGAGTTAGGGCAGCCTCCCAAAATCAAGACATGTCGAATGGAATGCCCTTTGACGCCCCTTCTCAAGGAGTTATCAATATGATCCATGGTATGATTGACCTTGAGCAAGTTTGTAAAAGGTATGATTAAGAAGGCTGAACACATGAGGGAAGTACTCAATGTCCAGTCGACCTTCAAGAAAGGGAAGATAGAGGTCTTTCTTTGATAGAGATTTGGTGAGACTACAAAATCCTTACAACGATAAACTAGTGGTAAATTTGTGCGTCAAAAATTATGACATCAAGAGGATCCTAATTGACCAGGGTAGCTCGTTTGAGATCATGTACTATGATGTTTTTAAACAACTCAAGTTGGACGAAAGAGGCTTGGCACCTGTCATGTCTCCCTTGGTCGGCTTCAATTCAATGCTCGAATGGCCAGTTGGTAAGATCATACTATCGGTCAAAGTGGGTTCGGTGGTCAAACAAGTGGAGTTTTAGATGTTGAAGGTCCTATCCACTTATAATATTATTCTGGAAAGAGCATGGTTGCATGCCATGCAAGCCATATGATCAACGTACCACCTAGTTCCCAATGTACAAGAGAGGATTGAAGAGGTCCTGGGAGATCAGATTACGTTAAAGCAATGTTTTGCCATTGTAAAAAGGTAGCCAAGTTGCCAAAGGATTTGTTTAGATGATAGAAGAGCCAGAAGACGGGGAGGTTCTTGAAGATGCTAGTAATGAAGCCGAAGAGAAAGTCGTTGAAGAGCTTGTGGAAGTAATGATTGATGAGAATGATCCAAAAAAATTTTTTTTGTTAGGCTCATCGTTGTTTAGTAATGAAATGAAGGAAATCATGGACTTTCTGTTTCTAACATTGAAGTGTTTGCTTGGACGCCTTACAATATGCCTAGCATTGATCCAAGCTTGATCTGCCACTAACTCAATGTCAACCTAGATACTAGACCAGTCATTCAGAAAACTCACAGGTCGGCAATGAACTATGCAGAGGTAGTGGCTGAAGAAGTAGAAAACTTATTGAAGGCAATGGTAATTAGAGAAGTCCATTACCCTAAGTGGATTTTAAGCATTGTTGTTGTGCTGAAGAAAAATGATTAGTGTTGTGTTTGCGTTAATTACAAAACGGTCAACAAAGTGTGCAGAAAAGATAATTTCCTATTGTTAAGGATTGATCAGTTGATAGATTCTACAGCAGGTCATAACCGCCTAAGTTTTCTAGATATATATATCGTGGATATCATCAGATCACTATGTACAAGCCAAACCAAGAGATCACTTCTTTCACAACTCAAAGAATGCAGGGGCAACCTTTCAGAGGATGATCACCAAGATATTCACCCCTCTGCTTAGCAAGTCAATGGAGGCATACATTGATGACATGGTGATCAAAAGCAAGAACAAGTTCGACCATCTCGACAACCTTTTTGAGATGTTTCATATTTTAAAGACTCATAAACTACGTTCAAATGCATCCAAGTGTGCATTTGGTGTGAGATTAGGTAAATTCTTAGGCTTCTTAGTGACCAACCATGGAATAGAAGTAGACCCCTCACAAATCAAAGCGATTAAAGAGTTGGAAAGACCAAACACTCCAAAGGAAGTATAATATCTAGCAGGATTGGTAGTCGTGCTGAATAGATTTATTGACTGGTCTTCAAACCATTGTAGATCATTTTTCTAGGCGATAAAATCAAAGTTCAACTAGGATGAAGAATGTGACCGCGCTCTGGAGGATTTAAAGCGATATTTGTTCTTATTTCCACTTCTAGTGACCCCAAAGCCTGGAGAAGAACTTTATTTGTACCTTGCAGTTTTTTCAGCATGTTGTCAGCGTGGTGCTTGTTCGTACAGAGGGAATACAACACTTGCAAATTTTCTATCTGAGTAAAACTCTACTCGGTGCTCAGACAAGGTATCTACCATTAGAGAACCTCACCTTAGTTTTGATGATGGCATCCAGAAAGTTAGTACATTACTTTCATGTGTATACGATCATGGCGTTAATTGAATTACCATTGAAAGCCTTATTCGGAAGGGCAGATTTTTTTGGAAGGATTTTAAAGTGAGTGGTGGAGTTAGGACAATTCGACATCAAATTCTAAACTAGAACTACAATAAAGGATTAAGCTTTGGCAGACTTTGTTGTTGAGTTCTCCCAGGAACTCATTCAATTTGCCCAGTCAACTTGACTAAAGAAACTGTGCAAGGGGGGGTAAGTATCACAAGAATTGCGCATCTAACAACTGCTTTGCACCAAGTTGAAGCCTTGCCACCAACAGAGCAACCTAACAGTGCGCCATTGAGTTTGGAACTAGTGGAGCAACCTTCTGGACCCAACAACACACTGCTAGGGGAGGAATCTAAGTAGTAGAAGACTTGATTTGCGATGAAGTGCCTAAAAGGAATATTGTAGGGTCGCCGAGCAAAGAAATCGTTGAACAACCTATTGTAATCCAAGAACCACCGGGTGATAAGGTCGAAGAAATAATAGATATCCCAGACTTAAAGAAATCTTTAAATCCTTCTGAATGCTGGAAGTTGTTCGTTGGGGAGATGCGAAAACTATTATTTGATGGAGCTTCCAACAAACATGAAGTCGGGTTAGGAGTTGTCCTTATTTCACCAGACAGCCTAATTGCAGAGTAAGCAATCAGACTTGGATTCCTAACTTTCAATAATGAAGCCAAGTACGAAGCACTTTTAGCCAGTCTGAAATTAGTCCTCCGCATAAAGGAAACCAAGCTAATGGTGTACAGTGACTCCAAACTAGTGGTCAACTAAATTTCCAATGAATATGAAGCAAAGAATGACAAAATGGCCAAATATCAAATGCTAGTTAGAGAAGAAATCAAAAAGTTTAATGCAATAAGGGTAGAATAGAATGGCAAAGATGAAAATAACAATGCCGATGAGTTAGCCCACTTTGTCGTCATGCCTAACACAACAATTCCTAACCATCTATTAATTGAATTCTTGTCAAGACCCAGCATTGAAGAGCCTAAAGCAGCAGAAGTGTTATGCATTGAGTTGAGACTATTATGGATGGATCTCATCATCACCTTTTTATAAGACAAGATTTTGCCCTCCAACAAGAAGAAAGAAAATAAAATCTTAGCAAAACTAGAATAGTTCTGGCTATCTCCATCTAGAGCGTTGTACAAGAAGTCTTTCACTGGTCCATATTTGAAATGTGTTCATCCTAACACAGTTGAAGCCTTCTTGTTTGAAATACATGAAGAAATGTGTGGAAGTCATATTGCTGGAGATCGCTGGGTTACCGAGCTATTTCTTAGGGGTATTGGTGGCTGTATATACAAGCCAGCGCGTAGAAATACATTAGAAAATGTAAGAAGTGCTAGAAGTTTGCGTATAAAATCCACCAACTGGCTAGAGAATTTCTACCTCTGACAAGTCCTTGCCTTTTTGCTTTATGGGGTTTGGATATTATGGGACCTCTTCCAGCAGCACTAGGTAACAGGAAATTCTTTATTGCAGTGACAAACTACTTCACTAAATGGGTTGAAGTAGAAGCACTTGCATCTATCAAAGAAAAAGATGTGAAGAAATTTGTGTAGCGGAATATTATTACCAGATTTGGAGTTTCCAAAGATATGATCTCTGATAATGGTACTCAATTCAACGGAAAGATTTTCAGAGGATTTTGTGAAGAATTGAAGATTGAGTTCTATAACTCCATATCGGCCTATCCTCAGTCAAATGGGCAGGCAGAAGCTTCAAACAAGGTCATTCTTGATGGACTGAAGAAACTTAAGAAAACTAAGGGAAAGTGGCTTAAAGAATTACCTCACGTCTTGTAGGCATACCAAACAACTCACAGAAGAAACTCCTTTTGCTTTGGCCTATGGCGTAGAGGCTATCATCCCCCTAGAGATTGGTTTGTCAACCATCAGAAGTGAAAACTTCGATCCTGACTTGAATGGAGAAGCAATTTCTTTGGAGTTGAACCTTGCAGAAAAGAGAAGAAAGAAGGCACTAGTTTACATAGTTACCTACCAACAAGAGTTCTCTAGAAAATATAACAAAACCTTGCATTCAAGACAATTCAAGGTAGGATACTGGGTTTTGCGTAAAGTCACAAGCAACACTCTGGTGTCTGATGAAGGCAAATTGGGCGCTAATCGAGAAAGACCTTATAAGATTGTGGGTTTGATTGGAAAAGGGGCATACAATTTGGAGGATTTGGATGGTTGTGCTATTCCTAGGCCGTGGAACATTGCCAATTTAAAGTTATTTTATTTCTAACTTTAATTCTTGCACTTTTCAATTTTTATCATTAATAAATCAGGTAGACAATATTTCGTTTTAGCACTTGGCAATGTTTATTACTATCTTCGGTTGTAATTGATTTAGTACGATTAAGGGGCAACAGATTTGGCCGTCCTTTGCTTAATTGAGAATTTTTGTCGAGCTAGTTTTCTCTAGATGAAGTAGGCTGCAAGATGTTTTAAACTTCAAAACTCTTTGCCAAGCTGGTTTTGCTCGATGAAGTAGGTTGGAGGATGTTTCCAACTTTGAAAATCTTTATTGAACTAGTTTTTGGTCGGCATAGTAGGTTGGAAGATGTTTTCAACTTCAAAACTCTTTGCCAAGCTAATTTTTTCTCATTGAAATAGGTTGGAGGATGTTTTCAACTGTGAAAATCTTTACAGAGTTGGTTTTTGCTTGGCAAAGTAGGTTGGAGGATGTTTCCAACTTTGAAAGTCTTTGCCGAGTTGATTTTTGCTTGACGAAATAGGTTAGAGGATTTTCCCAACTTTGAAAATTTTTGTCGAGTTGGTTTTTGCTTTTGGTTGGAAGATGTTTTCAACTTTGAAAATCTTTGCTGAGCTGGTTTCTACTCACCAAAGTAGGTTAGAGGATGTTTTCAACTTTGAAAATCTTTACTGAGGTGGTTTCTACTAGCCAAAGTAGGTTGGAGGATGTTTCCAACTTTGAAAATCTTTGTCGTGCTGAAGTTTGCTCGGCGAAGTAAGTCGGAAGATGTTTCCAACTTAAAAACTCTTTGCTGAGCTGGTTTCAACTCGGCAAAGTAAGTTAGAGGGTGTTTTCAACTTTGAAAATATTTCCAAGGTTGTTTTTGCTTGGCAAAGTATGTTGGAGGATGTTTCCAATTTTGAGAATCTTTGCCGAGCTGGTTTTTGCTTGGTGAAGTAAGTTGGAGGATGTTTCCAACTTCAAAACTCTTTGTCGAGTTGGGTTTTGCTCTGCAAAGTAAGTTGGAGGTTTTTCCCAACTTTGAAAATCTTTGTCGAGCTTGTTTTTGCTGGCGAAGTAAGTTAGAGGTCTTTTCCAACTTTGGAAAGCTTTGTCGAGCTGGATTTCGATCGGCGAAGTAAGTTGGAGGTGTTTCCCAAATTTGAAAACCTTTACCTAACTGGTTTTTGCTCAACGTAGTAATGTAAAAGTTTAATTCAACTTAGGGGCTATTTGTCGAGCTGATTTTGCTCGGCAAGGAAGTGAGTTATGTTCTATTTTGTTCGTTAGAAAGCAAATAAGTCAATTGTGTGGCAATATTTCCCAAATATTGGGACTTCCATTCATGTTCAAAAAGTTACAAAATGAAGGGCCTTCTACCCCGTTACATCATTTCCTCTTCAACACTACTTTTAGTGTTTCCACTGGGTTGATTTTCCTTAGTGCCATCCTTACTGTCACCTTCTTCTTTGTCATTCAATGCCAGAGTTTTGAATACCCCATTAGCATAGGCTTCCATGTAGTCTGGCAAGAAATAGGTGGGAGGAGTGGTGAATACGTCGGTGTCAAGGCTATGGCCAAGTTTTTCGTAAGTTGCCTTTTAGCCAAATTGAAAGAAGACATCCTTTGTGGCATCAACTTGTTTGCTATAGGTCTCCTTAGCCTTATGAAAGCCTTTGTTTTTCAGCGGCTTTGAGTGCAGCATCCGTAGTAAGTTTTTGTGCGGCTGCTTCTTCTTTCAGTTTCTTCAGCTTAGCCAGAGCTTTATCTCTCGCCTTTTCAATAGTGGCAAGTTGACCGAAAATTTGTGCATTGTTAGCATTGGCTATCTTCAATGAAGCCTGCGATCACCTTACCTCGGTTTTGATGATAGTAACATAGTTGGTGTTGTCCTTCAGACTTTGCTTTACTTTGACCAGCCACTCCATAGTGACATGGGATTTTTGGATGGCCTATAATAAATGCAAAAATTAGCAATCAAAATTGAGCAAAAAATTAGCAATTAAAACCGAGTAGAAAACTAAAAGAATGCTCAATTGAAAAATTACCTTGGCTATGGACTTGATCGTGAATTTGATAACCTAGGTATCAAGATAATAGTTGCACTTCTTCATGTCAGCAGGCATGAGGAAGGCTTTTGAAAAGTTGTATCCAAGCAAATGCTCATTGTCCTCAGCAATGGAGTTCGCAGTTGTGATAATTTTGCCCCGGTGGGTCAAGAATAGCTTCCAAGCTGGGGCAGGAGTGGCCTACTCGACCGGTTGCTTGGTGCTTAGCTCGGTAGTTAATTCCATAGATGGATCAAAGGCGCGTGCCCTCTTTGAAGCATGGTGGGATTTCATGCTAACCTTTTGTACCCCAGTCGAAGCCAAGACTAGCACAATTCTAGTAGTTTGCTATGTGATTTGAGCTGGTGGAGTCGTGGAAATGATTGCTTTATCTTTGGAGGAAGTGATTATCAAGTTTTTTATACCTCTACGTTTGGCCATGTCTTTTTCCTCAATCAAGCGGATCAAGGGGATTTCTGGTAGAGTTGGGTCTGGAAAAGGAGAGGGTTCAGAAAAAAAAAAAAAATAAAATAAAAAAATAAAAAAAATAAAATCAAAACCTTACTCTTAAGCGGTGTAGAGTACCGGTAGTTCGGTTCATAGTTAAGGAGTATGTGGCAGTCGCATTGTTTGTATTTCAGCACGAACCTGATTGCATCTTCATTGGGGCGAGAATAATTCAACTTGAGGTGGTTGAGGTCTACAAAATATCACATATGTTGGCTTAATGGAATGATGAGAGAAAAGTAGAAGCGATCGAGCCATTCATATTACTTGTTGAACCTTTCTTACAATTTATGTATCAACTGGGCACATTGGCCATTTCACAATTGTCAGATACCCAGAGAAAGTCATCGTCATGCAAGTCCTTGTCCAGACTACTTGTTACCAGGCATTCGCGGTTCTTTTAAGTACCAACGCCACTCATCGTCAGTTTAGCGAAAGGTGCATTGATGGAATATCTCGGCAAAACCAAGGTTTAGATTTAATCAACAATTGAGCTCCGCTAATACATTTATTATTTTGCATCTTTTAGTGGAGACTTGTGTGGGGCAAAGTCTAGCTTGCCTTAGCAATTTACATATCAAGGGTTGCACATGGAAGTGGAGCCCCCTTTACAATAGATATCACGGTGAAGGGACAAACACCTTCTTGGTCCTAGGGAAGGGTTCCTTCTTTAGCCAACTTGATATGAACATCAACTGGTATGTTGTAGTCTTCACAAAACTCATTTATTGCTCTAGGAGAAACCACTTTGAAAAGGTACTGGCCTACTAAGCTCCGTCCAATTTAATAACTTAAAATAGAGTTGATTACATGCTTTTTGCTCGGCTGCATAATGCCGCCTAGCTGTGTGTGGTGTCTGCTCGATCTTTAAGAGTCACACAGTGTGTTGGTGTTCCTAGTCAAGCCTAGTATTCAGTACGGTGAAAAGTAATGATTTATCACTTTTTCAAGTTGATCAATGGTGTGAGTTGGGTTTTTAGCTTAGTCAAACAAGTGAGTTGGTTTTTTGCTCGGTTCGGTTCGTGATATTACTTCCACTCAGTTATAAGTGAAAAGCCTAGCAGTTTACCCTAGTCTGTAGTCTTAAAGTTGAAATTTATCTTGGTTGGTTTATGGGGCACATGGGTCCTTTTGGTTAGTCAGAAACATAGAGTTTGCTTGATCGGTTTACGTTTTGATATCAAAATCAAGGTTTTTGCCCGGTTTTTCCCAAATTTTTTAGTGTACATATATCTTAATCTGGGCTGTGTGGATTAGAAAGGATAGATTATGGGTTCTTTTGCCCTCATAATGGTTTAAACTTTCATTTTATCCAGTTTCTATTTGTTATTTGGGTTCCAAGCAGAGTTTAGTATGAGATTTGGAAGTTAAAGCTCAAGAATATTAAGAACTTCAGAAATATGGAACTATAATGTGAAGAAATTACGAAAACTCACCGTTTAACACAGGGATCTGGTTTCTAATCGGTAGAAATGCTCCAACAATGGTGACGATTTGAATACTGTGTGAAAAATACCCAATTCTTGTTTTGAAAAACAAGAAAACGGTGAAGAACTCTGGTTTTAGGGTTTGTCGTTGGGAAGAAGATGAATAGTAAGGGATTTGGGTTATATGTATTGCTTGTATAAATAGAGGAGTCAAAAAGGTGCAATGATTCAAATTTTTGGGAAAAGTACATAACGACTGTAACAGGTGCATGGAACCAGTGTCGGTGTGCCACATGTCTTAAACAGGACTTGGTGTCAGAGTTGCATATGAAGCACCAATTGGTTTCACCAGATGGTTGTTTAGACTAAGCTGGATTTTTGCCTAGTTGAACAGTGTTAGACTTATTTATTTTGATGATTTAATTGATTCTATTTCTGATTTATTTGGAATAGAAAAATAGATTGAAATCTTATGTTATATACCATTATATTTTCTTTCCTAATCATATTTTTGGAGTGTAAAAATATGCTTAATCAGGTGTTAATTTTAGCCCAAAACACAGCCCAAAACAGCACCTAAACAGCCCAACACAACAGTAGCCGAAGCAGTCCAGCCCAAAAGGGGGTTGGACGTCCAGGTGGACATCTGGCTAGACGATCGGTCAACGGTTCTTGGCCCAGCTTTGCTCCAGTTCAATTTTGCTGCTCATCGGCTATCAAACCAGCAGTATCCTCGACAATTGTGGAAGTCATCCTTGACGATCGAAACCCCATAGGACATTCAGGCAGACCTCCCTCAAGAACAAAATTTCATTTTGGACATCCGGGTGGATGACCACTCTGTACTTCAATGACTCTTTTTCTGATATAGTTGTCATCAATCAGACCCATCCTTCAACTTCTTCAAGATCTAATCATTTATGGGGAATGCAAATTAGAGTAGAGTAGATTTAACCAAAATCTTATTCAATCTTTTCAACACACGCAACAGACAATGTTCGATGATCTTCTCTTTGATAAAAAGCAGAGCTTCTACGGAACAAAAAAAAAAAAATACAAGCAACAACACAAGCAAGAAAACATTCTCTGATCAATTATCACTCTCATCTTTCTCTATTATCTAAAGTGTTCTTCATATGATTTTTGTTTTCCCTTCATAAATTCCAGTGAGTTTTAGCTTTAAGCATATATACCTGTGAGAGTTTTATTTTCCCTGATATAAACTTAGAGCTTCAATTTTTGTAATATTTCTTCAGAGAGTTTCATTTCAAGCTTTTTGTGAAAGAAAAACCTATCATTCAAAGATTGTAAGAGTGTGGTACACTCAGGTTTCTTGACTCTTTTAAGTGTGATTGAGAATCAGCTAAAGAGAGCAAGGTTTTAGACTTGGTATAGTCTTTGTAAAATCTGTGGAGGATTGCTCTATTTGTGAAATTGTTGCTAGCACCTAGTGAAGCTAAAAGATAGTGGAGAAATCTCAAGTGAAGCTTGAGGAGTGGATGTAGGCTTTGTTAAAGTTGAACCACTATAAGTCTGTTTGTCTCTTCTTTCTTAATCTCTTTACTTAACTATTATAACTATTTACTGTGTTTTCATACCTCATTGTTAAATTTCTTCATTAAGCATTGTCATCAACAAATATTGATCTACTACTTAGAATTACTTATCTGTTGTCCAAGTTGTAATTTTGATTGGGTTATTATTATTTTTATTTATAAAAACCTAATTCACCCCCCTTCTAAGGTTGTCTTTTCGGTAACAAACAGAGTAATCGCAATTATCCCGAAGCAGACGGAATTAAAGGGGCAAATTGAGAAGTAGACATCGCCAAACTGGGCAATCATCTTCGCATGTTTGGCTAAGCAAAATTTGTCTAGATGGCTTGTTAGAGCGCTGAGCTAAGTCAATGCGAGGTGAAGAGGCACGCCGAGCTAGGTTAGCTCAGCATAGTGCTTGTTTTTAGAAGCAACTAGGGATGTGCATAGGTCAATTCGGTTTAGGTTTACCCTTAATCCATCAGTCAAATCGACTCAATCAGGTCACCAAAAAATTCAACCATTATTGATCGATTTATGGTTTGAAATCGATCGAGTCAAATCACTCGGTTTCACAGTTTGATTGGTCGATTTCGAATCTCTATTAGAGAAGGAAGATAGAGGAAAAAAATTGACAAAAAAAATGAGATTTGAAGTTTAAATATCAAAATCTTAAAACTTATACAAATATAAAGATTTGTGAGAGAGACAGTGAGAAGAAAAAATGATGAAAAAGGGGAGACAGAAGATTCACCATACAACTGCCGTTCCACATTGTTGTCTCCAACTCCCACCGTCATCTTCATCTCCAACTTCTTGTCATTAGAGAACCAATATCAAAAGGATTTTTGAGGAATCAAGCAAATAAAACTTATGCTTTTAGCTGATGAAGAACAGGGAAAAAGAGAAGATTGAAGAATTGAATTGAAGGAAAGAGATTGAGGAGAGGTTTAGGGTTTCACTGGTCATGATTTGGGGTTTCAATCATTTAGAGAAAAAAAAAAAACGAAGAAAAGGCAATAAGAGAAAACAAGAGAGAGAATAGATGATTGAGTTGATTCTTGGAAATAAAAATTAAAGAAACAGGAAATTTATGAGAGGTTTCAATAAAGGAGATGAGGCATTTCTGAGGGGAATAGATAAGGGAGAAGAGGGGTTTCTAGGAAAAAGATGAGGAAAAGAGGGGTGGGTTTCTAGGGAGAAGAGAGGTTTCTATCTAGGGGAGAGGTGAAAAGTAACATTGATTAGAGAGAGAGAGAGAGAGAGAGTTGAGAGAGAACTCTCTGGAAATGAGGAGTCTTTCTTGGAATATTGTTATATTCTGTAACTTTATATTTTTTTTATTTGTATATACTTAGTTGGCTCGGTTTCGACAGGTGGTTGAAATAAAAAAATCAGTGCCGACTGTGAATCTGAAATATTGTTGTGCATGGAACCACTACCGACCATTCCTTAATTCGAAATCAACCGCTGATTATCGAGTCCAGATAGGTCAGGTTGGTGGGTCAGATTCTATTGTTTGATGCACATCCCTTGAAGCAGTAAGGTTCAGTTGATTGCACGTTAGGTAAGTGACCGGGATGATGATTTGCTCGGTTGTCGGCCTAGGAGTTATGCTATTTCACCTTCTTTAGTGATGAGGGTGTTAAAGGATGGAATTATCCTTTAGGAAGATGATTCCTAATAGGATTCTACGATGGGGAATTAGAATCCTACTAGGATTCTGCCATGCAAAAATTATAAAAACTCATAGATAACCTAAAATGAGGTAACACAATTCTATTCACAAGATTCAATAGATCTTTTTCCAATATTGATCTTCAGTACTGACTTAAGCGTCAGGGGGGTTTTCTGGCACACATCCATTGGTAAGCTCATGTGTTCTTGTAATTTCAGGCCATACAACATCGTTTGGAGGAGAGCCAGCTTGATTGCCAGGATTATACAAGCAACGATTATTTCGTACTCGTACAAATATAATGAATTACTTAAAAGATTTTTGCACTAGAGGTAGTTTGATAATCTAATTGATAATCAAAAATTGTATTACTTAAGGGTAAATTGCAATAATACTCTCTGAGATTTATTTAAAATACAAATTGCTTCCCTTGTTAGAATTTCAATTTTTTTGTCAACTGTATTAAATGAGATTTTTAACTCCTAAATAATGGGTTTTGTTTTATAGATTTGTCTTTTTATTATTGTCAAACGTTAGTAAGAGTGATTCAAACAATTTGATTATATTGATTAGAACAGTATAAGTTTCTATAAATAACTTATAACATTGCAAATATAATAACATAATTTAAGGGACAAATTGGAAATTTAAACTAAAGAGAAAAACAAATTCAACCAATCATTACTAGACATATTGACATGTGGAATTCATAATAATTTAAATACTTTAAAATTTGAGAAAAAAATGATTGATAGTTTCAATCTCAAAGGCGTAATAATGTTTTGCTCATATAATAGTATAGATTAATATTAACATATTAGTTTATTGAGTTTATATCAATTTATCAATGATATGTATCATATGATTTCCAAAAAATTAGTACTCAAATTAAGTCACCATAACATTTTTGATGGTGGAAATAATTTGCAATTTTCTTAAATTCAATAAAATTTAGTTATGAGAAACAAAATATTTCAACGAAAAAAGAATCAAAATAATTATTTGGTTTACTAATCAATGAGGTAGAGGTCATGTATATATAATATGTTCATGATACAATTTAGGAAACAATACACACAAAGTAAGATTCCTATAATCAAAATAATTCCTATTCTAATTTCCATATTCAAACATAATATCTTGATTTCTATGTTCAACACTCATCCTCAAGCTGGTGTGAAGATATTCAACAAATGTAGCTTGTCAATGGAAGACTGGGGCAAAGTTGGTCTCATAGATTTTTTGAACATATCTACCAACTGTTGAGAAAAATAGACAAACGATGGACGCACATTGGTAGTCCGAACCTTTTCTCGAATGAAATGTATGTCAACCTTGATATGCTTGGTATGCTCATGAAGTACATAATTAGAGGATAACATAATGGTAGATTTGTTATCGCAAAATAAAGAGGAAGGAACAGTCTCCTCAAAACCCAACTCTGCCAAAATAGAGCGGATCCAAAGAATCGCACGTGTCCCATGTGCCATAGCCCGATACTCAGCCTCTGCAGAAGACCTAGAAACCACTGCTTGTTTTTTTTAATTTTCCATGAGATAAGATGATCACCATAAAAAGTACAGAAGCTAGAAGTGGAACTCCGATCAGTCCTAGATCCTGCATAGTCTACATCGGTGAAACAGGAGAGCCCAGATTGGAGACCAGCGGTAAAGAACAATCCCAAGCCAGGAGAAGTTTTTAAATACCTCAAAATATGATGAACCCTGTCAAGGTGCTCTTTACGAGGTGCATGCATGAACTGACTCACAACACTAACTGCAAATAGGTCTAATGTTGGTCAAATAAATGAGGCGTCCAACAAGATGCTGATACATGCTTGGGTCATCCAGCAACTCAACAAACTCTGATGTGAGTTTGACATTAGGATCCAGTATCCTGAAGCAAGTCAAGGTTTCTTTCTTTGAAATAAGGAGATGCCCTCTCTTGAGCAAGCCACCTCAATTCCCAAAAAATATTTAAGACATCCCAAATCCTTAATATCAAAATTTTGGCCCAAGTCCTTGTTTACTTGACCAATGCCGATAAAGTCATCACCTGTGAGAATAATATCATCCACATAAACTAACAAGACTATACACTAACCTGCAGAATTCCAGCGAATGAAACAAGTGTGATCGGAGTGGCATTGAACAAAGCACATAGATATAATAACAGAACTGAAACGACCAAACCATGCTCGTGGAGATTGTTTCAGACCATACAAGGATTTGCATAACCGGCACACTTTTTCCGAATACTCCCCCTCAACCCGAAAATCGGGTGGAGGAGCCATGTAAATCGTCTCAAGAAGATCTTCATGGAGAAATGCATTCTTGACATTAAGCTAATGAAGATGCCAGGAATGAGATGCCACAAGGGAGATAAGGAGACATGCAAAAGTAAGCTTGGTGATAGGGGCAAAAGTGGCACCCAAATCCTTGCTAGGAATCTGTGTGAAACTTTTGGCCACCAAGCGGGCTTTGTAATGGTCAACTGAGCCATCAATAAGGTACTTTATAGTGAACACCCATTTGCAACCAACTGTGCTTTGCCCAGGAGGTAAAGGTACAAGATCCTAAGTGTGATTATCTTCTAAGGTTGCCATCTTAGTCTGCATAGCCGCTACCCATTTGGGATTCTGAAAGGCCTCAGATACAGAATGATGAATGGACTCTGACTCAAGCTTGCCAAGAAAAGAATGGTAAGAAGGGGAAACCTTGTCATAGGAAAGATACTGGGAAATAGAATGATAAGTACTACTCAAATAACTCAAACGATTTGGAGGATGTCTATCTCGATGTGGGTTATAATGAGGAGGTGGAGAAGAAGCTAAAGCAGAAGAGTTACTTGACTCAGAGATCGGAAAAGGAGAAGGGGGACTAAATACGTAGGTGATGGGAGTATACTTGCAATGGAGGAGGAGACAAAAGGTTGAGAAGGAAGAAGGGGGATAGCTTCATTCTCAACTTCGTCCAAAATGGTCACCAGGGTAATAGTGGAAGTAATAAGAGGAGAAGCCTGCAAAGAAGGGTTAGTACCAAAGAAAGAAAGATCCTCACAAAATGTAACATCCAAAGTGTGGTGAAAGTGACGAGACATAGGGTCATAACACCTATACCCTTTGGGCATGGAAGAATACCCTAAGAAGATACAATGAATAGATTTGTCATCTAACTTTGTGCGAGTAGGACTCCAATTTTGAAAAAAAACAAGTACACCCAAAGATACGAGGTAAGAGTGGAAACATAGTGGTGGTGGGCATAAGGGTATGAAACGGAGTGAGTCCATGCAACACACGACTAGGGGTCCTATAAATGAGGTAAACAGCAATAAGGACAACCATATGCCAATAAGACTTGGGAACACCCATATCTCGAAGAAGACACCATACAACAGACATAATATGACGATTTTTGCGTTCATCAACACCATTTTGTTCAGGGGTTTGAGGACATGTAAGTTGTTGAATACCGATTTGTTTAAAATGGGAACGAAATGCATTAGAAATATATTCCCCACCATTATCAGAACAGATAGTCCTAACAACTGCATGAAAATTAGTTTTAACCATCTGTAAAATTAGACAAAAATGGGAAAGATGTCAGACTTACGACGAATTAGATAAACCCAAGTGCACCTAGTGTGATCATCAATAAAAGTCACATAATATCTATGACTAGAAAAAAATAGTGACAAGGGAAAGGTCCTAGACATTAGAATGTATAAGATTAAAAGCACTCGGAGCACAAGTCATATGAGGGATATAGCTAGCACGAGTATACTTAGACAACTCACAAACCACACAATGAGTGCCTGCACCACGAGGGTGAGAGAAACATTGGCTTAACTCAAGATGAAGTTTGAAGCAACGAGCCTTAACATGACCAAAAAAAAAAAAAAAAACCTAGTTGGAACAAGCTTAATGGATATATTAGCAAAGGATGGATCAATCATGGTGGAAGAAGAGGGGCTAAAAAACACACAAAGATAGTAACACGGTCCAAGAAAAAATAAGAAGCCAGAAAAAAAAAACTCAATGGCTTATCTAAATAGATGCTACCGAATAAACCCTGTGGCCCAAAAGAATAAAAGAACAGACAAAGGGGCTTAATATATCAATCCAATCACCCCAAGAAAGGGAGAAAAGAAAAAAAAACGCCACAGACCACCTAAAGAGGCAGTCGAAGCACGTAAGACCAGAACAAAGTCTGGTTGGTAGCAACTAGAGCCTCGATAAGGATAGAGAAGGCCTACTGAGGTGAAGATAAGGAAGGAGAGGGGCTACAAAGGCTGGGTTGAGACTGGGCTGAGGCTGTTGGAGGGAGAAAAAGAGTTGGAAAGGGTTGTCAGAGGCTAGAGATGAGAAAAAAGGTAGTCGGTGGTGATGGGTAGTTGAGAGAGATGACTAGGGAGGCTCTGATACCAAAAAGAATTAAACGGATTATTTGCCTAACCAATCAATGAGGTAGAGGCCATGTGTATATAATATATTCATGATACAATTTAAGAAATAATATACACAAGGTAAGATTTCTATAATTAAAATAATTCCTATTCTAATTTCCATATTTAAACATAATATTTTGATTTTTATATTCAACAACGAATGTTGATGTTAAAAAAAACCTAACAATATTTAAATAATAATAATAATATTCTGTGTGCATAAAAAAATTGACAAATAATTTTCAAGAAATTAATTAATGTAGTTAGATCAGACTGTGAAGATGTTATCATACCCGGCTATGATGGAGAAGACAAAAGTGGCGACGGGAATGAGGTTGAGAAAGTTTGTAGCGTATGTTGCTGTAGTGTCTCTTAAGCCATAGTAAAATAACCCCATAGCCATTTGTATCCTGCATCATGTACATTAGCACATACAAAAAATGAAGAGCTAATGTTTTGTTTATTTCAGCAAAAAATATTTATTTAGAGGAAACACGTTTTCATATTTTTTGCAATAACCTTAAAACCAAGATACTGATATTAGTATTAGTGGTGATATTTGATGAAAGGGTTAATCAAGAACTAGAGAGAGAGGAGAGAGATATCAGAGAGAAATTCTCAATTCAATTCAATATATCCAAGTTAGTTACAAATGATGTGATACTCATCTATTTATAGGATACACTATCTAACACATGTTATGCACACGACACTACATCATACTCCCCCTCTGAAGAAAAGACTTGTCCTCAAGTGAAGACAACAAAATACAACCAATACTAGACATGAAAGACACAAAAAACCAAAGTACAATATGGCAACTTTTCAAGGAACTAGTCTACAAAGATAGAGGCATCATCAATGGAAGAGGCATCCGGAAAGTAGGGTACAAGGTGTTGCACGTTAAAGGTATTGGAGATGCCTAAATGAGGTGGTCTATTGACTTTATAAGCATTGTCGTTGATCTTGCTCAACACCTCACAAGGTCCCACATTCTTGTCACTCAACTTAGTGTAGGTGCCATGGGGATATCTCTCTTTGCTCAATACCACCCACACAAGATTCCCTACTTCAAACACCACTCTTCGTCTATGCACATCACCGGCCACCTTATACCTCACATTAGACCTTTCAATTTGGGCCCTTACTTGAGAATGAATGCTTTTCATAAATGTAGCCATTTCCTCCGCCTTAACGCTTCCTCTCCTTGAGAGTGGCAAAGGCACCAAATCCACCACACTTGAAGGCCTTGTCCCATAAACTACTTCAAATGGAGAAGTATTTATGGTGTGGTTGATAGATGAATTGTAAGCAAATTCAGCCAAAGGAAGGATGTCATCCCAACTCTTGGGGTGATCCTCTACAAGGCACCGCAACAAGTTGCCAAGGCTACGGTTCACGACCTCCATTTGACCATCAGTTTGCGGATGGAATGTAGTACTAAAACTCAAGTCCGTGCCAATTTTCCTTCACAAAGTTCTCCCAAAGTGAGCAAGGAACTTAGCATCTCTATCAGACACAATAAAAGTAGGCACCCCATGCAACTTGTAGACTTCCTTGAAGAAAAGATTAG
Organism: Camellia japonica; assembly: GCA_030407325.1. NCBI lineage: Eukaryota > Viridiplantae > Streptophyta > Magnoliopsida > Ericales > Theaceae > Camellia > Camellia japonica. Next base: position 108,935,521 of record JAPPVO010000002.1, on the reverse strand, counting down.
CAATGTTTATAGCATCCATGGTCTTTTTGCAAGGTATGAAATGTAACATCTTGGAGAAACGATCCACCACTACCATGATAGAATCACTCCGCCTTTGAGTAGGAGGGAGGCCCAACACAAAGTCCATACTAATGCACCGTTAAGGAGCATCCGACATCGGTAAAGGTCGATATAGCCCCGCATTAATGGCAGTCCCCTTGTTCCTTTGACAAATTTGACAACGCTTGACATGACTTTGCACATCCTTGGTCATGCCCGGCCAATAATAAACATCTTGAAGCAACCCAAGGATCTTGTCCTTATCAAAATGCTCCATCTTATGGTGCTCAACCAACAAATGTGCCCTCAAGGAACAACTAGGAACACACAACTTAAGGCCATGGAAGAGGATTCCATCCCTTATCATGTAACTTGGATAAGCCATCCTATCCCCTTTTTGCAAAGCATCAAAGATCTTGGAAAAGTAAGGATCACTTGCATAGAATGTGCGAAATTCGTCAAAACCCACAACTTCATTTTTCATTTCAATCAAGAGAGTCGTTCGCCTACTCAACCCATCAGCCACCTTATTAAGAACCGCCGATTTGTGGCACAAAGAGAATGTGACTTGTTGCAAGTAGGCCATCCATTTGGCATGGCGCTTGTTAATATGGGATTGACTATTGATGTACTTGAGAGCTTCATGATCAGTGTTGAGCACAAACTCTTTGTATGCAAGATAGTAGCTCCAATGCTTGATGACTTGGATAATGGCATAAAATTCCAAGTCATAAGTGGAATACTTGAGCTCAGCCCCATTTAACTTTTCACTAAAGAATGCAATAGGCCGCCCTTCTTGGCTAAGAACGCCTCCAATACCCAATCCCGATGCATCACAATCAAGCTCAAAGGTCATGTCAAAATCCGGTAATGCCAAAATTGGAGCCTCGGTAAGCATCTTCTTCAAAAGATGGAAGCTATCGGTGGTTTCCTTGCTCCACTCAAAAGCTTGAAGCTTGAGAATGTTGGTCAAAGGGGCAGCGATGGTACTAAAGTAGCGGATAAATCGCTTATAGAAAGTGGCCAAACCATGAAAACTCCGTACTTCTTGGATACTAGAAGGAATGGGCCATTCCACAATTTCTTTGACCTTCTCCACATCCATAAGCACCCCACGAGAAGACACAACATATCCCAAGAAGATGACTTGGTCCATGGCAAAGGTGTACTTCTTAGTGTTTCCATAGAACTTGTCTTGCCTCAAAAGCTCAAAGACTTGCCGAAGGTGGCACAAATGCTCTTCCAAACTTCGACTATAGATCAAGATATCATCAAAGTAGACCACGACACACACTCCCAAAAGTGGTTGCAACATTTGTGTCATCACTCTCATAAAAGTACTCGGAGCATTGGTAAGCCCAAATGGCATCACAAGCCACTCAAATAGGCCATGAGGCATTTTAAAGGCCATTTTCCACTCATCATCAGGCTTGATGCGAATTTGATGATACCCACTTCTAAGATCAATCTTAGAAAACACCTTTGATCCGGCAAGGCAATCCAACATATTATCCAATCTTAGAATTGGAAAGCGGTACTTGATTATTGATTGCACGACTATCCACACATATACGCCAAGAGCCATCCTTCTTAGGTGCCAAAAGCGCCAGAACACCACAAAGGCTAAGGCTAGGCCAGATATACCCTTTAGCCAAAAGCTCTTTTACTTGCCATTGCAACTCCTCTTTTTCCTTTAGAGACATGCGATAGGCCGGTTTGTTTGGAAGCGCAGACCTGGGTACCAAATCAATACGATGTTGAATGTCCTGCATAGGAGGCAAATCGGGAGAAAGTTCTTGGGGAAAGACATCGGAATACTCTTCCAAAAGAGTAGCCACCTCAACCTTTTGTGTAGAAGCACCTGTGTGTACAATCGGAACCAACACCAATACAATCCCAAAATCCCAACCCTTTTCCACAAACTCCTTGGAAGCAAGCAACGTAGTGGCACTAGTAGATGATTTGGAAACATCCTTGGAAGTAACCTTTTCCTTCATGGAAAGCAAGGTAAACTGGATATCATTCTTGACAACGGTGTAGGTGTTCCGTTTGCTATCATGCAAAGATTGCCGATCATATTGCCAAGGTCGCCCAAGTAGAATGTGACAAGCATCCATAGGCACTATATCACACCATGCCTCATCAAAGTATTTTTTCCAAATAGAAAATGAAACCAAGCACCGTTTGGTAACCTTGATCTCATTGCCTTTCTTGAACCAAGATAGAGAATAAAGATGGGGATGTTCCTCTACCGGAAGATTAAGTTTGTCCACTATTTCTTGAGAAACTACGTTCTCACAACTTCCACTATCAATGATCATGTTACAAACACGGCCACCAATGTTGCAAGTGGAATAAAAGATATTGGTACGCAACCAATCTTCTTAGCTCTTCTTGGCTCTCTAGTTTTGGTGAGAGAAGAGTCTTCTTCAACATAAGAGCAAGACCCTCTTCTTCATCACTATCTCCACCAATTGCCACATTACCCGAAAGATCAAAGATTGGAGCATCTTTAAAGTCACCATGCTCCTCAACTTCTTCAATGAAAAGTGCCTTGTTCCCACTATTACCCATGTTCTTGCGGCAACCAGAAGATCTATGCCCCAGTTCACCACACCGAAAGCATTTGAATGTCACACCTTGTGGTGTATGTTGGTTTCCGGAAGCACCATTAGAACGAGGAGCTTGAGAGGAGGAAGCACCCTTATCCACAAACTTGGAATGAGGATTAACTTTGGCAAAGCTAGGAATGGAAGGACCAGGTCTAAAACCACCTCGGAACGCTCCTTGGGAATATTGTCCTATTTAGAAAGCACGACGGCTTTGTTGCTTCTCTACGGCGAAGGCCCGATTAGAAGCTTCGGAAACACTATATAATGTGTGCAAGGCAAGAACATCTTGGCTGGAAGATTTCAAGCCGCTCACATAGCGGGCCACCCGTTGCTCCTCACTTTCACTTTCACTTAAGTCAACCTGTGCAATGAGTTGATACAAGGCTTTCATGTAGTCATTCACACTAGCATCTTGCTTGAAAACGTGAAGGCGTTGATAAACACTTTAGAGGTAGTTGAATGGTAGAAAATGGCCCTTTAACTTCTTTTTCATTTTCTCTCAATCATGGATTTTCTTATTTCCACATCGGTGACGGTTGAGTTGAAGTTGTTCCCACCAAGCGGAAGCTCTCCCCTTCAACCGAATAGCCACAAGTTTAACTTTCTTTTCAACGGAGACCTCTCCATAGTCAAAGATCTGCTCATTGGTGTTGAGCCAATCGATGAACTCATTGGGATTGAGGCTTTCATGAAATTCGGGAAGTTCAATCTTGATATTGTTCTCCCATTTGTGTTCCATCCTACCCACATCCGTTCAACGCTATCGTAGGGCCCAAAAGATATTACCAAAAGAATGATGAGTACCACATTCGATTTCATCAGAACTATCACTACCCTCGGTAGGAGGTAGGAGATAGAAGACGTTGCACCGTCTCGGTTAATGCGGCAATTCGCTGTCTCATCTAGGCCATCTCATCTCTTGGATACGGAATCCCATTACCCCCAACATGATCACCCAAATCCGGCACATAAGCCCTACCACAGCCACCCCAATGACCTCAACCCCGATTAGCCATAACAATAACCCAATATGTTCCCAAAATAGCCCAGATATACAAATTTCAGATAGCTCAATGCCAAACCCAATTCACAGATTAGGATAACTCAGTGTAACTATCAACTCACAGCAATGTGAAGTCTCAAATATTCAAGAATCAACAAGACTATAATATCAAGAATTGATTCAAACAGTAACCCAATCTGTATACGGAATTTGAACAGCCCAAGAATTAAAACAAAGATTGAAAATACCTGTGTAGAACCAGAGTACAGAACTACAGATTAAGAATCGAAAAGCATCCCAGTCGTAAGCCACTATGAGCCTTGAATCCAAGAAGTCGCACTGTGGCACTAGATCGAATCACAAAATCGACTGTATCGATGTCAAATCGAAATCGATCTGCCTACCAAGGTTCTTGAGACGACTCCCAGCGAAGAACCCAAGCGAAGATTCAATTAGTGAACTTGAATCGAAAGTTCCAGCGCTTGTTCGACAGTGAATCAGCGAAACCAAATTCAGAGTCGAACCCACAACTCGAATCACAACGGTGAATCGTGATGATGGATTGAAATTTGGACTAGATATCGATTTCAGCTTCTGAATGAACTCAGGTTCTGCGACCGAGAGCCAACTCCAATTGCAATTCCATTTGAAGCAAAAATGAACCAGTTTCAAAATCGCCAATCAAATTTGGGCTTCAATTTGATCTATAATGACAATCCCACCAGATTGAGGTTTTGAAGATCAGGCTAATTTTGAGGTAATGGTCTGTGATAATCAGTAGGTTAGGATCTAAATCTTGATGCTCTGATACCATAATGATGAAAGGGTTAATCAAGAACTAGAGAGAGAGGAACTTAGAGAGAGATCTAAGAGAGAAATTCTCAATTCAATTCAATATATCCAAGTTAGTTACAAATGATGTGATACTCATCTATTTATAGGATACACTATTTAACACATGCTATGCACATGACACTACATCAATATTAACTTGTGAGATAAACTTAAAGCTTGCCAAGGTATAATTGCCCACATACTATACTACCAATCATAGAGGCAGAGATTTCGGCTATCCACTGTGGCCTTACTATAATTCTTGAGAAAAGCTGGATGGACATGGAAATTGAACTGGACTGCACCAAGGCAATCTAGCTAATTCAAAATGAAGTTCAACAGCACTGCTCTTTCAAAGCACTCACTGAAGATGCCAAATTTCTACTTGGACAAACAAATTGTGTTCTTAAGCATATCCACCGCGAGACTAACAGATGAGAGGATGCCTTAGCAAAAACCCACCCGAAGCACTTAGGCCCCTCCTTGTAGCAGATATGGTGGGAACTGTGTATGAGAGGATATAGTCTCTCTTGCTTGTTTATTTCTTTGTTGTAAAACTCTGTTTATTTCAATTCCAAAGCAACAACATATATATGCGGACAAATATATATATATATATATATACATGACTAGATACTGTGTTACATGGACTCGCCACTTTGGAGCGAAGTACCCGTGTCGACACGACACGACACGACACGACACAGGTGCGGGTGTGAGATCTGTGTCGGATTCGCCTGTTCTCTCTCGGACACGGCTCTTCATAGATAGACAGCAAAAGAAACGAAAGAGGAGAGAGCAAGAGAGAACCTGGTTGAAGCTCATCCGGTCGAAGATCGAAGACCTCCAGTCGAAACTCCATCCGGTCGATCCAGTCGAAGATTGAAGCTCCATCAGTCGGTCGAAGCTCCATTCAGTCTCTCTCTCTCTCACCTTCTCTCTCTCCCTCGCGATCGCGATCGCTTCGCTTCGCTTTTCTCCCTCTCTCCCTCTCTGTCGTTTTATCTTCCTGATTCATATCTGTGTCTTCTCTATCTATTCGTATCCATCTATTATTACAATAACTATAATAATATATAACAATAATAGTTAATAACTAATAATAGTTAATAACTACAATAATAATAATTATTATTCTAATAACTATAATAATAGTTAATAACTATAATAATAACTATTATTATTATTATATATTATATAATAATTATTATATAACATATAATATATTTATAAGATAATATAGACTTATATATATTAATAAAAAAAATAAACACATGTATGTAAAATAAAATAAAAAAATTAATTAGAACATATTGTTTAAAAATATAATAAATAAATTAAATAATTAATGTATATTAAAATAAAAATATTTATAAAAAATATATGTATAATATAACTCATCTTCACAGGATTTTTATTTGTTATTTATATAATATAACTCATCTTTATATAATAAATATATATATTTTTTAAAAAACTATTTAACGTATCCCCGTACCCATATCCAAATTTGGATATATATCCACGTACTCTTAATTTTTAATTTTGAAGTGTCCGACTCCTAAATACGCACCCGCACCCGATACCCGTACCCGAGTCCGTGTAACTTAGACTAATATATAATTTTTATGCATAAATTACAAAATGAGAGGTTCAATCCATGTTAACTTGTGAGATAAACAAACTAAGTTTGATTTGCTTTGAAACTTGTATTTATTGAGTATATCTTGTACTCAATTCGATAAGTTAGCCTTCAATGGGTTGAAATTTAAACTTTTAGTCAAAATAAGGAAGACAGATGTTATGTATTAGCTTCAAAAAGGCATAATTGTAGCAATAAGGATTGTGGATTAAATTTGATTATATTCTGAAAACTCATTATAGTTCTAGAAGTGTGTGGCTTGTGTCATTGGATGTATAATTAGTCAACTAGTTCATGGAAAGAAGTTTAATTGTACATAAAATAAACATTATCAAGGGGAAAGCATATTCACTATAGATAGATTTGTGTGCTGCAATGTCATATACAATCGTAAATAATTGCTCGATGAAGGGAGTTCGCCATACAATATACTCGACTATTTGAGAAAAAGGCCAAATCCGTCTCCATCCCCTATTTCAAACCACCTCTCTGTCTCCCTTGCCTCCCAGAAAATGATACTGGGCAGAATATTCAACTTGTGACCCACTGTGATGGAACCTTTCCAAGAATATGGACCTTCCAAACTATTGGTTTGTAAAGAGATGTAATTGTATCAAATGACAAAGAATTTAAACACACCCACATCCAAAATGTACTAGGTCACACCAAATTGTTCTGGCTCTTTCAGTAGCCAATCATGTTATGGAATAGATACGTATAATGTCACTGGACCACAAGAGTTTCGATTGTTACTGCTCTCAAAAATTAGTTGAATTTTACAGATACGTGTGCATGAATGGAGCCACAAACATTCGAGTGAAGTCTCTTCCATTCGAAATTTCAAACATTTTACTCTTAGCTGAAATGAATGTCCTCCAAATTTTCTAAGTTCATTTTTAAAAAATAAAACATTAACCAACCAAATCTTTATTGAAACTAAAGAAATTGTTCAAACTTCTTGTACAAATTTAAATGTAATACAATAGTTTAATGAAACACAAATCATATTTAGAAGAAAATTTAGAACAATTTTTATTTTTTTAGTAATTTGTTAGAACTTTAAGTGTATAGTATAATTTTTTCAATTTGTTATGAATATGTCTTATAGTGACATATGGTCGTCATCTGCTGAATTCTATATAAGCCAAAAAAAAAAAAAGTTGTGGGTAATAGCTTATATTTTGGCCCACTAAAGTGACAGTGTAATTTTTTCAATTTGTTATGAATATGTCTTATAGTGACATATGGTCATCATCTGCTGAATTCTATGGTGTTGTTTTGGTAACACTTACGTTTTTAATTTTTTGTTTATATTTACAAAAATTTTAAAAAAATCAAATAAAAATTTGTTTGGTAAAATTTTTGATTTATAAATCAGTGGTCTCAGTTTATAAATTTGTCCAAAAAATAAAAACACAAAAAATGTGTTTCCGTTTTGAATTTTCAGTTTTTTTTTTTTTTTTACCACCCAACACTAGCCACCACCTGCCACCATTTTCCACCACCGTCTTCCGCCACCACCACCACTCCCCACCACTACCTACCACCACCACTCACCACCACCAGCCACCACCCACCTGCCACCACTCGCCACCACCACCCACCCCTCCACCACCACCACCACCACTACCACACCCACCACCCACCATCCACCTGCCATTTCACCCCCACCGCCCACCACCCGCTACTACCATCCACCCCCGCCACCACCACCGCCACCTACTAGCCACCCACTAGCCACCCACTTGCCACTTACCATCTACCACCTGCCACCACTAGCCATCCACCACCACCTGCCACCTGCCACCTGCCACCTACCCGCTACCACCACCTACCACCACCACCACACCACCACCACCACCCATTCGCTACCACTACCACCGCCACCGTCACCCACTCACCCACCACCACCACCTACCCGCCACCACCCGCTATTCGCCACCCACTTGCCACCACCGCCACCACCACCACCAACACCACCACCCACTACCGCCACCGTCACCCACCCACCCACCATCACTATCCACCACTCACCCGTCACCGCCACACCACACCCGCCATCCATCATTCGCCACCCACCTGCCACCACACCCACCACCCGCCACTACCACCACCACCACCCACCACCCGCAACCGTCACCCACCACCACCACTCGCCACCTACCCGCCACCGCCACCGCCACCGCCACCCACCCACCACCACCCGCCATCCGCAATCCACTTGCCACACCACCCGCACGCCACCATCACCCTACTCACCTGCCACCGTCACCCACCCACCACCACCACCAACTACCCACCACCCCCGTCACCACTTTCCACCATCGTCTTTCACCACCACTTGCCACCACTTGCCATTTCTCACTCTTTTTTATATTTAAATTTTTTTTTAACATTTTGTCAATTACCAAACGCATTTGTAGTTTATGTTTTCTAACAATAAACAAAAACAGTTTATAAAATTTTTATAAATATAAACTGAAAACGTAAACGTTACCAAACACACCCTATAAGCCAAAAAAACAAAAAAAAAGTCGTCGATAATAACTTATATTTTGGCCCACTAAAGTGACAGTGGAAACAAAGACGAATTGGACAACAAAAAGAATATTTGTGCAAAAGAAAAGGAAAGATGAGAGAAATGAAAAAACATATTTAGGCCAAGTTTGGTAAGTTAAAAAGTCAAAAAGTTACTCAAAAAGTTAAAAAGTTATCACTAATCACCAAAAGTCAAAAATTACGGCTGCACAACTCCCAATTCTAATTTTTCCCTACACACTAATTTATACAATTTTTTAATACACATTTTCCCATAAAAAGTCAAAAAATTAACCCAAACATTCATATTTTTTTCCTCAATTTTTTAATCTAAAAAGACAAAAAATACACTTATTTAGGATATTCCAAACAACCCCTTATAAACTATTTCTTCATATTTTCCTTTCTCTCAATTTCTTTTCTCTCTACTAGTGTAGGCCTCAAAATACCAGATTCAAACATAGCCTCCATTTTATAAAATTTTATTTGGTTTTTGTTTTCAAATTAAAAACTTATTTGATAATTTAAAAGAAAAAATTAAAAGAACTCATTATTTTCATATCATTGTATTTTTTCCATAACAAAGGTTTTGGAGTGGAGGGCATTGTTCGGACTCGTGAGATTCACCACGGGTCTTATTTTGATAATTTGAACTGTTCATTTTTGTCGAGTACTTCGCATATTTCATCCATGCAAAAAATTAGGTCTATCCATAATTATAACTTATTCAATTTATTGCATTCGTCATCAAAAAAGTATATGATTATTTTTAAAAACATAATTGTCGTTTATTTTTTTTTTTTCTTTTTTGTGTGAAAAACAAGGTAAATTAAATATGTTATGATTGCCAGATGACCTAATTTTTTGTATGAATGAAATACACAGAGTTCTTAACAATACGAATGGTTTGGATCGTCAAAACAAGCCTCGTGGTGGGCTCCACGGGCCCAAACAATGTCCTCAAGTCTAGATTTTGGACTAGAGTGGATCTACCTCCATTTTTTAAAATTCAAAAATATTTTGATGTTTATTTTTAATAAACTAGATTATATTTTTTCACAAAAAAAGAAAAAGAAAAAGAAAAAGAAAACAAACACATGAACATTTATTAAAATACATTTTTGGGGAAATTAAAAAAAAATATCCAAAATTTGACCCTGGTAATAAAATAAATCATGAATTTTTAATTTTTTTAATTTAAACCTTAATCATTTGATTTATTTTCAATTTAAACCATTCGCTTATTTTTATTAATGGTATTTTAATTATTAAGCTTAATAAAATGTGCATAAAATATCTAAAATATCATTTTTTGTTAATTTTAAAAATAAATCAAAATATTAAAGTTTAAATTAACAAAATTCAAAATTCAAAATTTTTTTTTGACGCACTTTTTCATAAATCCCTTTTTACTTACATATATTCCATTTAGTTCATATTATTTTCTTAAATTCCAATAAGTCTAAATACTCCTAACAATATTTACATTTGCAATGTGAATGTTTCGTAATGTGAATGTTCACACCATCAATGTAAATGTTAACATGTCATGTGAATGTTCACACTATTAATGTGAACATTCACACATCAATGTGGATATTCACATTGTAAAATATGAATGTTTACGTCAATAAATTGCTAATCGTTCAAAAAATATTTGTAAAGGTAAAAAGGTCCATAAAATACTTTAAATATGAGAATTACGATTTGATAGATCAAATGTTCAAATAATAAAACTTATTGGAATATAAGAATATCTTATGGATTAATTGGAATACAAACACTTGAAAAAGGATTTTCAAATAAATTTCCCATTTTTTTTTTTTTAAATTACAAAAACACTTTTAAGATGTGTGAGAGAAAACAAGATGACATGAAAGTCGAAAGATTCAAATGCTTAACTTTAATACAAAAGAGCAGGAATGTTGGACATGGGGTAACCAACGTTGATTCTTAAAAAAATTGACACCAAATTATTAGTTAGTACCTCTTCATCGTGTATGATAATTAGTCTTATAGCATGAACACCCAGTGCCCCAAAATCATTAAATTTTTCTGTATCTTGAGAATATTTAGCTAGGTCTGTGGGAACATGTTGATTCATTAGTACAAGTGGATCTCCACAAACTTTTATCACGTTTATATTTTGAAAAAAAAAAAAAAAAACCCAAATCCTTGCATATTTTCCAAACTGCCATAAACATTCATCTAAACTTTAAATAAATAAATAAATAACAAAAAATAAAAAATAAAAAATCCCACCATGCAGTAATCAAAGTCCATTAATTATTTTATACGAGATTTAAGCGTTGTTCAAGTGATTATATTTCGAAGTTTGCAGAACAAAATTTAATATTTGAAAACATGTTGAAGGCTGGAGTGTATTACTTACTGACTTGTAACATCTTAGTGCACGCACACGAAAAAAACAAAACAAAAAAACAATTTTATTTAGAGATAACTAGTAATAAATAAATAAACAAACAAACAAAATATGGCTTACCCGGTTAATGCATTCATGAAGAGCCAGAAGGCAATTTTACAAGTCAATTTCTTTTCTTTGCCTCTGCAATCAGGGCACCATTCTTAATTAATTTAATTATCAACATCTACAATATTAATTAATGAACAAACAGAATTAATTAAAATGTAATCATGATGAGAAATTACTATTACTATTACTATTACTATGTTACTAACAAAACAAAATAAAAAAGAATTAAGCAAACCTTTCACAGAAGAAAGCGAAAGGGACAACACAGATAGCACCCACGACATGGCGATAGGATATGAGAGCAAAAATGAAGGTGCCCTCGATGAGAATAACCCTAGATAACAGTTGGAGTACCGTGGCGAACACTTGCACCATTAGCATGCTCAACACTTCTCTTGAATCCCATACCCATTTCTTCACTTCACCACTACCAAACATCTTCCTGTTTCTGTGTCTCAAGAAGAGAAGAGGACGCCGATCAAAAAAGAAGATAAGACTCGGAAACTCTCAAGTCTGTAAAATAGACAATTTTGTTTTGTGAGAAAGAGAAGACTGTTTTGATTAATTGACAGCCCTGTTTGGCAAATGGTTTTGGCATATTTTTTTGGTTAAAATTTACCAAAGATAAAGTAAGTTAAAATAATTAATAAAATAAAATGTCATATTAAATTCATAATCATTTCACTTTTTTTCTTACAAATATTATATCAAATTATAAAAAAAAATCAAATCATCTTTCGAAACACAAAAATTTTAACCTACTCAAATAACATTCTAAACTAACAACAACACTCACACCGTAAAATGCAAGTGAGCGTGTGCGTGTGATGAGATGTGGGAATTTGTACATCTCATGAGACACGGAGACGGTTACAGCTACTTATATCTGTATCTAGTACTGATGAAGTACGGATGAAACACAAACTTAACTATTCCAAAATTATTAGTTCAACATATATTCTCCATTGAAAAATTATCTTGTCTTCTATAAATTTATGTGTCTTTTCAATTTTATTAGTTTCTTTATGTAATATATAAGAAAAAAAAAATAAAAAATAATAAGTATATAATCAATAGAATTATAAAGACATACTACGTAACATATGTGACGAATCTATAGAATAATTTTTCGTACGTCACACTAAGCAAATTTAATATATACAACACAACTACTCACCTAAAAAAATTTGAGTGGATAAGTTTGGATTCTGAGACTTATTAAGTACGGAAACCCTAATTTGTTTATCAACCTTGCTACATCCCCCTAAAAAGAGCCTCCCTAATCCACCTAATTTCCATATTAAGTAAGAAAAAAAAAAAAAAAGGAAACAGTTGCCAAAACAGGAAATTAGGAGGATTAGGGGGCCTCTTTTTAGGGATCCAAATCATTTTCCTTATTTACTAGAGTAATTCTTGTGCTATGTACCTTTTCAAATAAATAATTAATAAATAATTTCAAAATTATACAGTAAGAAAAATAGAATTAATTAAATTTTAACTATTTTTATCACAATTTCACTTATGTTTTTTTTTTTAATACCATTAATACTTTGTTTTAAGTTCTAAATAACAAATACATAATTATAATGTAATTAGTAAAAATTAAATAAAAAATATGGTAAATTATAAAATTGCGCTTTTTTATTTTTATTTTTTGAAACAAAAACTACATTATTATTTTCTAAGAGTTTCATAATTTTAATTTGTCATATATTAAATTCGTATGATGATATCGCAAACTATATATAATAATTACCCTCTTTTTTTTTCTTTTCTTTTTTTTTTTGTGAAATTCAATCTAGCAAAATTTGTTTAAATCAAAATATTGAATAACCAAATGAAAATGACAAACAATAAATTACCAGTGACTCTTATCCTTTTGTCCTTCATAAAATCAACATTTATTGACCAAGTGCAACTTCTAGATTTTCTCACACTTCCTAACTTTGACAAGTCACATTGGGCCCTTTTCTTGTTTTTCCCCCTCTCACCCATATCGTGACTTTCACGACCCCTCTCATCTAACATTTTTTCTGCTAGACATTTTAACTTCTCTTTGTCAGTGGTCCTTGCCTTGTCACCACCATTTTATGAAACCCCTATGTAACAATCTGTTCTGGGTAACCGCTTGAGTGGTCAATGTGCCCAATTGCCCTGTCTTGAGCATATCGCTGGACGAATATGGGAATGGTTTTTTGGGTCTCCACGATCCTGTCATTTTTCGAGTTGGCAAATGTAGAAAAACATGGTTTTGGGTCCACAAGTCTGTTGTTTCAGGAGTCAGCAAATGTGCAAGGGGAAGGTTTTCGGTGCCAATCGCCCCTCCGTTTTTTTTAGAGTCGGCTAATGTTGGAATATTTTCTGTATATTAATCTATATATGTATATGTATGGTTTGCGGCTCTTACTTAGGACGTCATAGCATATTTACCACCCCATTGTTCAATTAAGACTGGTTGTTGGTATTGAGCATCATATATCATATTTTAAAAAACTTGGATTTATTTCATTTGTGGCAAGGCATGATAATTTGTGTTTCGATTGATTATATAACTCGTTAATGGTATCTCCTACTGGGCAAGCGCTCATCTCAAAAACTAACAAATTTTCAAGAGATAATGCTACGGCGCTACCAAAGTGAATTGACTAAGGATGAACTTTTGGATGGAAGCATGGAGGTTCTGTGAATGTTATATGTTGAAGCCTTAGGCTACTTTTGTTTGGAGTTAGACCTCCATTTTTTTTTTGGTGTGTGCATGTGTGTTTTCAAGGACACTCCTTGAAAAGATGTTGCCTTAGTGTATAAATATATATTTTTTATTTATCTTCTCTTAGCTTTTGAACAGTTATACTTATTTGAAAAATGTAATTAAAGAATGATGTAATCACATGACTTGTTCAAAAGGAAAGAGATAACATATGAGACATGTAACAGATTTAATTAATGGTTAACTTGTCTATATTAACTGAAATATTCCTGGAATACTATTGTGGATTGACGACAGAAATTGCGGGGTGTTACAAATTGGTATAAGAGCTAACCGAGTTGTATACCAGGAGCTCGAGGGATTTGGCTTATACCATAATAGGTTTATCATGTTGAGATAGGATGTTAGTACCCTATATGTTATGTGTTTATGTGTTTTCGTGATTATGTGGGTATGGGGTCAAGTTTCTAGGATACGACTTGTGTCCATTACACTTATCAAAATCCCTTTGGAAAGGCACATGATCAATGCTTTTTCCACTTGAAAGTCCTTGAACGTCATGGGACGAGTGGATAGCTTACGAGCATAATCCATATGTACTCAGTGTGTTTATGTGCTTATGTGGTTTGCCTTATGTGTAATGAATATGAATAGAGTTGTGATCATTCAAGTGTGACATATGGGTTAACGTGTGAGTATATGAATTGCACGTTAATCCTACTCTACCTTTACTCTTATATAGGATGTCTGAACGTGGTAGAGGCCGTGGTAAACCTCGACAGGCGGTCGGGGTATTCTGGCCCAACAAGATCTCCCTCTCCAAGGAGAAGAGGTAGGACAAAATAATGGTGTCGCACCTCCATCCCAAGATGCAATAGGGACACTAGCCTGAGAAATGGCTAGGCCTCTTTGAGAGTCCATGGACATACTTCAAGCTAAGCAAGTGGTTAGAATAGTGGAGGGGGAAACTAGAACCTCCTTTTTGAAGAAATAGTTCTTCCGTTCTAATCCCACTGAGTTTACTGGCGGACCCGATCCTTTGAAAACCAATGAGTGGCTAGAAGAAATAGTCAAATCTTTCAAAATCCTAGATATCCGTAAGGGAGAACTCTCTGAGTAGTGCTAGCAGCTTATCAACTGAAAGCCAGTCAATGGTGGAAGATAGTGAAGCATAAGGTGGAGAACACTTGCACTCATGCCTTTTAGGAGAAGTTTTACCTCCTATTGCCGGGAAAAGATTGAGAAAACAATTTTAGGAACAAAGGCAACTAGATACACCTGTGACAGAATTTGAGACCACCTTCATGAGTTTGGTACGTTTTGCACCCGAGCTTGTGGCGATAGAGGAGTGTTGGAGTTTGAAAAGAGGTTGAGGCCTAAGATTTTGATAAAGGTTATTGGCAACATGTTTAGGGAGTATGATAGGCTTGTTGAAGCCACATCTCATGTGGAGATCATGTTGGAGGCCGAAGAGTCTAGACAGAAGCATAAGAGGTTGGGTTGTGCGGAGTCTTGGGGTGACATGGGATCTTCTAAGAAATGAAGGGATTCTACTTCTTCTTTTTTCCAATCATTACCATAACATGCCAAGTCTTTAGGGTTTGTTTCTTTGAGGAGTTTGGGCAGTACAGGTCTGAGCCGTATTACTTGTTTTAGTTATGACCTGTAGGGTCACAAGGCTTCCAAGTGCAGACAGAGTCTAGGTCAGCAACAATTAGCTCGTTTTTAGAGCCAATCTCAGGGAAGGGATCAGTCGCCCACATGCTATCATTACGGACAGTCGGGGCATATAAAGAGGTCTTGCCCACAGTTAGCCTAAACGACTAGTGCTTTAGGGTCTAGACAGGTGGGAGGTTATCAGGCAAATCAGAGTCAGAGGCCAACGCATCAGCCATCTCAGTTTGGACAGACAGTGAGAGCAGTGCATGAGGCCACTTTTGCACAGTCTGTGTAATCGGCCTACGTTCACGGAGAGAGTAAGGACCACAGGGGCTAGTTTATGCCATTACTCCATCTAAACAGTCATTTGAACCATCGGTAATGAGATATACTAATCTTATCTTCAATATTTGGGCCAGTGTGCTAATAGATACCGGAGCATCCCACTCATTCATAGCATATGCATTTGCATCCATTTTAGGGTTAGAAAGTGAGCAACTAGAGTCTCCACTTATGGTAGAGTCACCTATTGGGGGTAAAATTGTTTGAATCGAGGATGTCACGGGTTTGTGATTGAGATTGCTGATCATTGACTCCCTTTCAACTTTATGTTATTAGACATGTTAGGTTTTGATGTCATTGTCGACATGGATTGGTTGTCCTCCTATCATGCCATCATGGACTGCTACCGTAGAAAAGTTACTTCAAGCACATCGGGTGGTGATTGTTTCTCTTTTCTGGGAGACAAGATTGTTGCCGCCATTGTATGATCCATGTGGTCGAGGCGAACTTAGTTTCCTTCTTGCAACTTTCATAGATAATGAGAGTGATATGACTTGAAGTGTATTCCCTAGAGTGGTTTACGAGTATTCATATGTCTTTCCAAAGGATCTCACTGAATTACCACCTCACCGTGAGGTCAAGTCCTCTATAGACTTGGTGCCTGGCACGACACCCATTTCCATGTTACCTTATAGATTTGCACCGGCAGAGTTTCTCGTCTTGAAGGAGCAGTTACAAGAGTTATTAGACAAGGGCTTTATAGGCCCTAGTACCTCTCCATAGGGAGCACCAGCTCTCTTCTCCAAGAAGAAGAATGGTTCGTTATGGTTGTGTATCGACTACCGCAAGTTGAATAGGGTCATAGTTAAGAACAAATACCCGTTACCTAGAATAGATGCCCTTTTCTATCAACTCAATGGTTCTCGTTGTTTCTCTAATATAGATCTAAAGTTGGGCTAGCATCAGTTACAAGTGAAGGAGGAGGATATACCAAAAATAACCTTTCGTACTCGATATGGCCACTATGAGTTCCTTGTGATGTCGTTTGGTTTGACCAATGCCTCTGCCAGTTTCATGGAATTGATGAATCAAGTCTTCCGAGAATATGTCAACAAATTTGTAGTGGTTTTTGTAGACGACATCCTTATTTATTCACCTTCCAAGGAGGAGCACGAGGGACACCTCCATATTGTCTTGCAGTTGCTTAGGGGACACCAATTGTATGCTAAGTATGAGAAATGTGATTTCTAGCTTTCCGAGGTGAAGTTTTTGGGTCACATCATTTTTGGCAATGGGGTAACTGTAGGCTCTTCAAAGATTAAGGTTGTGCAGAATTGGAAACGACCTCAGAATGCCTTTGAGATTCATAGTTTTTTTAGTCTTGCTAGGTATTATAGACAGTTTGTGAAAGACTTCTCCACCCCAGCATCTTCGTTGACTAAGTTAACCCGAAAAGGGGTAAAGATTGTTTGGAGTGAATCCTATGAGAAATCTTTCTTAGAGCTAAAAACTAGATTAATTATGGCTTCAATTCTAATTATTTTGGAGAGAAAGTTGGGTTACACTGTGTATTGTGATGCTTCTAGGAAAAGTTTGGGGTTTGTATTGATGTAAGAGGGTAAGGTTGTAGCGTACTGTTCACGTCAGTTGAAGATTCATGAGAAGAATTATCCAACTCATGACTTAGAATTAGTGATGGTAATCTTCGCCCTAAAACTTTGGAGGCACTATCTGTATGAGGAGAAATTTGACGGGTTCCTAGATCATAAAAGCCTTAATTACCTATTTTCTCAAAAAGATCTGAATCTACCTCAGAGAAGGTAGATGAAGTTCATGGAAGATTACTATTCCGAATTGCATTATCATTCGGGAAAGGCCAATGTGGTGGTTGATGCATTAAGTAAATCTGTGAGCTTTGTCACTAGTCTGGCCATTAGAGAATGGAAATGTTGGGTGACCTGGGTGAATTTGATTAAGTTTTAGGCGAGTCTCCTGAGCATGCCACTTTATTTTCTTTCCTTGCACAATCAACGCTTGTCACACGGGTTATGAAAGCATAATGGAGTGATTCGAAAGTGAAGGTGATCCGAGGGAAAATATCCCAAGGAAATGAGGAGAAAGGGTTAAGTGTGCATTTTGATTTGAGTGTCAAGTATCTAGACCGTCTCTTTGTACCAGAAACTTGTAGAGATGAAATACTTCGGGAATTCCATCACTCACGCCTTGCAGTGCATCTGGGAGGCACATAAATGTATCGTGACCTTAGCTATCAATTTCGTTGGAGAGGTATGAAGCAAGATGTAGCACTATTTGTGTCCAAGTGTCTAACTTGCCAACAAGTCAAAGCAAAACACCAAAAGCTAGCTAGGTTATTGCAACCCTTACCTATAGTTAAGTGGAAGTGGGAGTACATCACTATGGACTTTGTTTTAGGCCTTCCTAGAATAAAGAGGGGGTAACGACGTAGTTTGGGTAGTTATGGATCGACTAAGTAAGTCGGCCCAATTTTTTGCTATGTGTATGGGTGATTCGGTTGATTATCTGGCTGAGCTTTATGTTAGAGAGATTGTTCGGCTTCACGGGGTTCTGGTGAGCATTGTCTCAGATAGAGACCCTCGTTTTGCTGCATGGTTATGACAGAGTTTACAAAGTGTTATTGGTACCCAATTGACTTTTAGTACCATTTATCACCCTCAAACCGACGGCCAGTCTGAGCACACCATCCAAATCTTAGAAAATATGCTAAGAGCTTGTGTGTTAGACTTCAAGGTTCTTGGGAGAGCCACTTGCCACTAGCAAAGTTTGACTACAATAATAGCTTCCAAGTTAGCATTAGGATGTCACCTTTTGAAACCTTGTATAGGCATCCATGTAGATCACCGGTGTATTAGACCGAGGGGGAGATTCACCCATGCTTGGACCTGAGTTAGTTAGCGAGACCACCAAGAAAGTGGCTTTTATTTGGAAGAGGTTGATCACGGCTCAAACCGACATAAGAGTTATGCCAACCGGAGGAAAAAGCCCCTATCTTTTGAAGTTGGTGATCATGTGTTTTTGAACATATCACCTAGGAAGGGTTTGATGAGATTAGGGTGAAGTGGGAAATTGTCACCTAGGTTCACTGGTCCTTTTGACATTATAGAATGGGTGGGAGAAGTAGCTTATCGTCGTGCCTTACCACCACAATTATCTGGAGTACACGATGTGTTTTACGTTTCTATGCTTCATAAGTGTAAACCTAATCCTTCCCATGTCTTGGATTGGACAAATTTAGAGGTGGATGAAAACGTTTCATATGAAGAGAGACATGTGAAGATCTTGGACTCCCAAGAGCAAGTTTTAAGAGGTAAAACCATTCTTTTAGTAAAAGTATTGTGGCACGACCACGGGGTAGAAGAGGTTACTTGGGAAAGAGAAGTCAAGATCCGCGAGAAGTACCCAAATTTGTTTGTTGATAAGTAATTTTGTTGATTTGTCATTTTCCTTGACAATATGTATTTTGACTTGTAAAGTGAAGCAATGAAGAAGTGTTACCTTCTTAGAAACTTAGACTTCAATAATTAGTTGAATTGTAACTTGATTTCATTCTCTATTAATGGTATTGTGATTATTGAGATTGTTATTACTATAGTATCCATTTTCCTTTGGGTTTGTGGGAGTAGTTGTTGATAGAAATCACAAAATTTCAGTGATGAAATTCTTTAAGGAGAGTAGATTGTAACAATCTATTCTAGGTAACCGCTCGAGCAGAGATGTGAGACTTCTAGTATCTTGTTTGTTTGCAAGTAGGACCGCTTGAGTGGTATTGTTGTTGTTCAAGCGTAAAAACGAGACTCGGAGTGTTTTCACTGTAACTCTGCAAAACTTCTGAGACCTTGTATTTACCGCTCGAGTCGTGGAAAGTTCACTTGAGTGGTTTCTTTGATTGGTGCACTTTGTTCGAGCGGTGGAAAGTTCGCTCAAGCAGTCTGTTCAAGACGGCACACTTAAAAGTTGATCTAAATGTTTTTTCTCACTTTTTCCACACCTCTTATTTCTTTATCAATCATTTCCGAACCCTAACCCTAAAAACACTTGATTCCTCATAGTTTTACCCAAGATCCACCTTAGATCTTCAAAGAGGGTTGAAGAACAAGCTAAATCCTAAAGTTCTACCGACTGTTTTTCATTTTCTCAAAGTTTAGAGTTGGGTCTTCACTTTTTGTCTTCAATCTCAAGGTATGGGTAGTTCTAACTTGGTATATCTTTGATTTGGAATACATATGTGGTATTTTCTTAATTATAGATATGTATAAGATGATTTTGTGTCATGAATTGGATTTGATCTATAAGGGGGTTACACCTCATGATTTTTGACAAACGTTTCTAAATATTCTTGTTGATTATGGTTATAAATGGCAAATATTAACTCTTGATATGTAAAGGAGGGAAAAGCCCCAAATTTGCTTTAGACCCTAAATTTGAAATTTTGATTATATAAACGGTTTGACCCAGTTAACTCTTGAAACATGAAATTGGATGAGTAATCTTAATAATAAGGAGGGATATGAGGTTTTCAAACTTCTTGGTTATTTGTATTGAGATTGTTAAATGTTGAGGTTGTGGAAATTGAGAAGTTGGAGAAATCCTTTCATTGTATATATTGTTAAATCCTGCTTTTGAATTGAATAAACCTTAAGTAAATTGAATTTGAAAACTCACGCATCATGTGCATTATAATTTTCTCATGTGATTTTACAATCTTGTGAATATTTGAAAGTGCCAGAATAGGGTAAACAGCATATGAATCTGGGTAGTTGAGTCAGGGCTTTGGTAATGGGTTGTGTGTTGTATTTGGTACTCGTGAGGGGAGTCAATGTGCCCAATTGCCCTGTCTTGAGTATATCTCCGAACGAATGTGGGAAGGATTTTTTGAGTGTCCAGGAGTCCGTCGTTTTTAGAGTCCATAAATGTGGAAGGGAAAGGTATTGGGTGACTATCGTCCCGCCATTTTTTTAGAGTCGGCTAATGTTCGAATATTTTCTGTATATTAATCTATATATGTATGTATGGTTTTCGGCTCTTGCTTGGGACGTCATAGCATATTTACTACCCCATTGTTCAATTGAGATTGGTTGTTGGTATTGAACATCTTATATCATGTTTTAAAATGACTTGGATTTATCTCATTGGTAGCAAGGCATGATCATTTGTATTTCGATTAATTATATAACTCATTAATGGTATCTTCTGTTGGGCAATCGCTCATTCCAAAAGCTAACAATTTTTCAGGAGATGATGCTACGACTCTGCAAAAGTGAATTGACTAGGGATGAACTTTTGAATGGGAGCACGGAGGCTCTGTGAATCTTATATGTTGAAGCCTTAGGCTACTTTTGTGTGGAGTTAGACATCCATATTTTCGGGAATACTGTTGTTGATCGATGATAGAAATTGCAGGGCGTTACACCTTAAATGACTTAATACCTATTATGATTTTATAATATGCATAAAATTAATTAATTTTCTCTTACTCTACCCAAAACAAATTTAGTTATATTATGTTTAAAATGATTGATTTTACTTTTGCCAACCTCTATCTTTTTAACAAAGACACACGGGTGAAAAGATCGACGGATCTAGGTGTATGTGAGGGAAATAGGTGAGTTTTAGAGAGAAAGTGAGAGAAAATTTTGAAATGTTTAGAGAGAGTGAGATATGAAAACGTGATGTAAAAAGTGATTTTTACGGACTGATATACGCATAGTTCGTTCGAGCGCAAGAAGTGACGCTCGAGCGTCCACACACAAAAATGATTACCGCCCGAGTGCAAGAAGTGACGCTCGAGAGCCAAGTCACAATGAAAAGTGTCACCGCTCGAATACAGGAAGTGACGCTCGAGCATAGAATACACACTCCAAGTAGTTTTGCAGATAGAAGACCAACGCTCAAGCACAAGAATGGGCGCTTGAGTGCACGACTGCTCGAGTGTAGGAAACAGCGCTCGAGCATAGAATACACTATTCTAGTAGTTTTGCAAGCCTGTAAAAGTACTGAAAGTTCACAAAACCCGCTCAAGCACAAGAAGTGACGCTCGAGCAGAGGAGTAAAATTCCGAACAACAAAAGTTTAAAAACCAAGCTACCAACTTGTTCCAAACGCAACCAATACAACCCAATAGCCAAACTCAAGGAGGAAAAAGAGGAATAAGACAAGGACAACAATATAGAACCATGAAACCTGAGTCCAGAATATCAAATGGGTCAAGTTTAAAACCAGAATCGTTATAATCTTCCCCCTTAAGGAATTTCTTCCCCGAAATTACAATTTAAACTTTAAAACCATGCTTACACCAATTACAACAATGATAATCAATTGATTCCAATACCATGACCCATCCACCGGTCATTCATTCTCATTAATATGATAAACCAGTTTGCAATACTGAATATACGATTCACAGTTCCCAAACATACGCAACGTTTATAGTAAACCAACATATTTTCAATACATGCTCAAACATTAACAAATAGGTCCGGATACTTCTCACGGACTTCCAACTCACGTTCCCAAGTTGCTTTCTTAACTCCGTGATGTCACCACAATACCTTAACTAAGGGAATTGTCTTGCCCGCAAGACTTGGTCTCGAGTAGACACCCCATTTTTTACGGCCCTTAAGACTTGGGCGCCACTGATTGATCACTCAATGATGAATGTGTACGCTTGTCAAATGCTTGATTTCCTCAATAGGAAATCTCAGTTTTGAAATTACAACCTTTGCGCCTTGTTTTTTGAGCAAAACAATAGTTTTTTAAGCCTGGCTATTCGGGTGCCTGCAAACCCACTTGTGGCTCCTGCCGCCCACTATAGTGGCTGGCCGACCACTTGTGTTTTTTTTCCAGATCTTTTAGCCAGCTGTGCTAGCTATCTCCACAGGTGCATGCACGATACCAGTTGTGTCTGTATAGATATTTCTGAGGTGGTCTCATATATTTCTATATATAGATGACCCCCTTTCATGTTTTTGAGGTTAGAAAATTTTGGAGAGCAAAAAGTTTTGGAAAATATTTATCTATCTCTCTCTTGCAACCTACACAACCTTTGCCTAGACACTCTAAACAAAACTTTGAGAGATCTTGGCTGAGGTGCGTAAGCTTGCATTTTTGCACTTGAGAGTGCGGAGTTAGTCGTTTGGGAATTCAAGGGTCCATTCCTCTTCAAGAGGTATACATTCTAGTTCTTTTGTACCATCTCTTTGTTATTTTTTTCTTGCTGTTTTTGAGTTGTTTCTCAGCTGTATTTTTGGGCTGAAACTTGTGGTTTAAAGCCATTAAAGGTAGAGGGGTGGATCACCCTTCTTTGAACTTTGTTTCATAGGCTTTTACCCTTGTGTTTCCCACATTTTTATCAACTTTTGTTAAGCTTTTTATCACTAATTTTCAGAGATTTCCCGAGGCTAAAAATCATGTTTTGAAGTCCCGAAAATGAAGGGGGTAGCCTCTCATCCTTATGCTTGTTTCCTAGCTTAATTGCTCCATATTTTTAGCTTACTCTTTTAGTTGTTTTTCCTTTAATTCCAGCACTATTTTAGTGTAAATTAGGACTGTTTTTAAGAGTTAGTTCCATTTATGCTTTGTATTGCATGCTTGTAGTGTAATGGTCCTCATAGGCTTAGTGGTTTAGGCCTTAGCCACCAACCTATTTGAGTTGATAGCATTTGTGAAGTCCCTGAAAAATGAATTCTCTATAAAAAAACCCTAATGTTTGAATTATTTTCTTAAAGCCCCTCGGTTATTTGAATTATTTCAGATCTTCTCGGTTAGCATTTGATTTTATTTTTTTTAGCAAAACAGGAATTTTTCTAACCGGATTAGGTTCCCTAACCTAATTTAAATCTACCCAAGTTACATGTATTTAAATCCAAGCCCTCACCCTTTAATTAAATTCAAAACTTGCCCCAAAAACTAGTACTTGTACCTTGTACCTTGAGTACAATCAATCTTGTAAGATACATATATACATATATATACACCTAGAGGAGTGTGCCTAGAACCTAAAATGATTTAAATAATAACCCCATCACACTTCCCCAAGGAGGAGCCAATTTTCAAGAAACACCATCATGAACTTATAGGAAAACACAACCTAGTGACCTAGACCTAGGATGCAAAATCCAAGAACTAGTTTCATTACAACTAGGAGTTGCCTAAACCAATGAACAAGCCTCCCAAATCCCTTCCATTCCTTTAGAATTCAAACAAATCCTAACCTTTCCATCCATATCCAACTAAGGGGCTTTTAGAACTTTTTGCCTCAAAGGTTTGTCTATAAATACCAACACCCCCCCTAGCTTGCAAACACACACAACACACTCACTCACACACACATTTCGGTTAGAGAGAGGGAGGAGAGCAAGAAAGAGAAGTCTAGAGGAGAAGAAGGAGGAAGAAGAGAGCTTCTTGTGCAAAGCTTAGTAGGTAAGCCACAAACACAACCTTCTCTTTCATTTTCTTTTTCTAACACATGTTTCTAAAGGTTCTAAATAAAGTTTTCAAATCTGTTATTACTAAGTTCTTATGTTAAAAATGCTAAGGGTTGAGTATTGATTCCATTTCTCTTGTATTTTTCCCATTTTGGCACAAAACCATCTTCTTTTTGTACAAATCTCTCAACTTTTCAAGAGCACTCTTTCAAACAAATTTTCTGAGTTAAACATGTGATAGTTAGCATATTTTCTTCACAAAAGAAATGAAACCTTCCCTTGGTGGAACCCATTTTTCATAAATCTTCTTGTTTTGGGCAAAGTACCCTAGAATCTGTTTTTGCAGCCCGCCTCCAGAAATTCTAGAAAAATGTACAAAATTATTCTGGACCTCTATTTTATGTCAAAACCTTCCTCAAGATGTCAATTTTCAACTAAAATTGGTTTCATCGAAAAACATCAAGCGATTTGTAAGAAAATCAAATTTTCATAACGGTCGACGGATCTGGACAGATTCTGGACAGTGCTGGAATATTTTCTAAATAACTTAAAATCTGGAAAAGAAATCCCAT
This sequence comes from Camellia japonica, assembly GCA_030407325.1. Taxonomy (NCBI): domain Eukaryota; kingdom Viridiplantae; phylum Streptophyta; class Magnoliopsida; order Ericales; family Theaceae; genus Camellia; species Camellia japonica. The sequence continues at coordinate 108,910,677 of JAPPVO010000002.1, read as the reverse complement.
TTCCGAAAAATGTTCTAGAAACTAGATCAAAGTCTCTACGAACCATAGGAAGGCCAAGTCCGTTGAAGGATCTAAAATAGTCCTTTCATTTTAATCTTTATGTGATATTAAATCTGGAAATTTTGTTATGCATGGATGTTTTATGCCCTTGTATTCATGAAAATGTTTATTAGCTTATGATCATATCTTGGCATGATAATGTATGTGTTATGTTATGTTCTTCATCTTCTTCACCTTATTGATGCATGCTTGTGTGGGTATTTTTATCTTGTTAAGTTGTCTAACCTTGATGTAAAATATTTAACTCAACGGGAAACCTAATTGGGAGGGTATTGGGTTTTCGAGCACTTGAGTAATGAAAAGATGAGGATATGTGATATATGGATTGTTGGGATGCGTTCCCTATTTAAAGTTAAAGTCTTGCGCAAGTGGTTTTCGAACCCTTGAACGGAGCGGTTGTATTCGGACCCTAGGTGGTTTGGTGTGAGGAGGGATTCGGGCAAGGCCCTATTTTACCGTCTCTTTTGAGGCCCTGCGGTTGGCGCTACACGGTACATAACCGTTGGTAGGCATCCGAGGTTAAGTCTGCAACAAAGCAGCAAAAGAGGGGGCATACCGAATAATCCGCGTCTGATTCTTGTGGTTGGGAGGACGAAATCTCTTTGGGGGATTTCTAGTTTGCGGACATCTAACTTAACCCTTTATCTATTTATTTATCTGAGTATCATGCTTTACTACTTGATGTTATATTTGTGTTTGTGTATTGGACTGGGAAAAAGGGGCGGGGTGTGTGTGTGTTTACTGGGCATTCAAAGCTCACGGCGTATCATGCCAGGTGTCGAAGAGGAACTCATAGCAAGAGACGACGAGCCTGAAACTTTCGAAGACTTTGGGCTATCCTAGAAAAATTAGAAGTTTCTTTTTGGATATTTTGTAAGACTCATGTGAAGATTTAAGCTTTCTTTTGGGATGTAATGTAATGGAACCATCTTTTGACTTAAGTATATTGCGGTTGTTATGTATTTATATTCTATGTATGAACCTTATCGTTGCTTATGAGACCTTTTGTCAATACCTTTTAAGATCTGTCAAAAGGGTAGTGCGTTGCCTAAGAAAGCCAGACTTAGAAGGGAGGCTATTTTGACTCCTCCGGCGATCTGGGATCTTACTTGGTTATTGACCATAGGACTCATTAGTGACTCTCCCTTGACTGCAACCAATAGTGTAGACTCGGGGCGTCACAGAATGGTATCAGAGCCTAAGTTCAACCCTTATCCACGCGTTTCGACCTGCGGTTAGAGACTACCTTGCCCCGACTATGTTATATTATTACACTACCTATTCTATCAAGGACATCAAAAATAGAATCTTTCTTGACCTATCTTAGGGAATTTCTTCGAATTTCGGGCACACCAACATCAACTCATGAGGACCTACTTCAGGATCGTGAAATGGTTTTAGTTTTGAGTGCGGCCTCACATCGCGCAGTAGAGGGTACTATTAGTTCTACGCGTCTTCTATCGATTGTCGTACCCTCATCTTGTATTCGTAACCTTTATTCAATGTCATCCTTTTCCAAGATTAAGTCGTGTCCATCTAGTCCTGTTTTATATACTACTATTTGTAAGTTTGACTTCCTTTGACCCTTGATTATTTTGTTTAGCCCAAGGCTTCTTGTAAATAATTTCATTTTCTTTGCTCGGTGATGAATCTTGGATATTTAGTTTGAAACGCAGATGGCCAACGCAGTTTCAAGTTAAATATCTAGTCTAGTCACTACATCTATAACCTTGATCACATTGAAGTTTGAAACCATAACATCATACCATTCATCCATATTTCAGTTAATCCTGATGTTATCACCATAACTGCTTCGTATTCTTCGTCCCCACTTCAATTCAATTTTAAGAATCTTGTCATTATTATTATGTATACATGAAGTTGTGCTGTGTGAACACCCTAGGATAATTAAACTCTAACTTAAGATTAGTTGCTTAACCATAAGGAACTGCCTCTGTAGTTAGAATTTGACTTACGCCTCACCCCATTCAAAGAACGACAAATGGTGGACCACACTCCGAGGCAAGTAATAACACGAGCTCACAAGCAACGATAGGAATACGGTACCAGGAAATTGAAACCTTAAGAATGGACTAGTAACCGTGACCAAGAATCCTAACCCTTATTAAGAATCAAATTCTAGAGGAGTTTGCCATCTTTGTGGAAATAGTTGGCACAACATTGACTTAAGAATGAGAGGAGGTAGAATCCAAGAGGATTTGGAGCTTGCGGGAAGTAAACCAACTTCATGAGGGACCAAAAGGAGCAACCGGAAGGATACAACACCATACTCCAAGATAGAAAGGGGAAGGAATTATACGAAAAGAAGTCAAGGATGACTATTTAAGAGGAAAAGGACCAAAGGACACTAGAAACCTGACCTCGAAGCCCTGCTCCAGACCACAACACAACAGCAACGACAGCAACCGCAGCAACAGATCCAGAGAGGAGGCTATCAACAAAGGCCGACGGAACAAATCCAGTGCTTTCATTGCCAACAATTAGGGCACAAAAAGAGCGAATGCCCCCAACTCCCTCCATCTGGATACCAAGGAGAAGGTTCCGAAGCAAATGCCCAAGCGTTAGGTGGGCAGAAGCCTTGGACGAATAAGACAAGATCTACCAGGCAGCAGCACCAGAAGAGTGGGAGAACTCAGAACGCCCAGACTAGTGGCAACCAGAAGGCAACCGACAGAATTTTTGCCCTGCACGAGGAAGAAGTGGACCCGTCTGTAATTGAGGGTAATTTAGTACTATACAATTCTTGGGTGCATGTTTTATTTGATACTGGTGCATCGCATTCTTTTATATCCTCTGCTTGTGCTAAGTCATTAGAACTTATATGTGAACCTTTAGAAACTGCCTTAAGTGTAATGACACTTATGGGAGGATGCATTCGGGTAGGATCGATCTGTAAGGACTGTAAGATAGGAATGTCGGACCTACGCTTAACTTGCGACCTTCGTGTCATGGAAATGTTGGACTTCGATATCATCTTGGGCATGGACTGGTTGTCCACCCATCGAGCGGTGATCGACTGTCGCCAGAAGAAAGTGGTAGCTCATACGCGAGATGGAACATGTTTCCAGTTTAAGGGGGACAGGCAAGACCCTATGGTTTCAACAAAACATCGGACGCAGTGGCGCGATCAACTTGCGGGTAGGATAGCAAGCCTGATTTTAAATGAGGAAGACCAAGGGGAAATAGAACTTCCACGCGTAGTATGCGAATATGCAGATGTATTTCCTACGGAATTACCGGGATTGCCACCAACCCGGGAAGTAGACTTTAGCATGAGCAACATTTAAGGACAGTCCTCCAAGTTCTTAGGGATAATCGGCTATATGCCAAAGCGAGTAAATGTGAGTTCTGGTTGAATGAAGTAAAATTCTTAGGGCACGTGGTACCAGAGAATGAGATTGCGGTGGATCCAACCAAGGTGGAGGCAGAATTAGATTGGAGACAACCAAAAACCGTGTCAGAAACCTGCAGCTTCTTAGGATTGGCCGGTTATTACCGGAGGTTCATCCAAGATTTCTCCAAACTAGCTAAACTAATGACTCGTTTGACGCAAAAGGAATTAAAGTATGAGTGGGACGAAGCTTGCGAAAAATCCTTCCAAAAGCTAAAGAAGAGATTAACTAGTGCGCCAATTGTGACCATCCCAGAAAGAGAAGAGGGGTACACTGTGTATTGCGATGCGTCTAAAGAAGGGTTAGGTCGCATGCTCATACAAAATGGAAAGGTAGTCGCATATGGGTCAAGGCAGTTGAAACCTCATGAGCGCAACTACCCCACACATGACTTGGAGTTAGCAGCCGTAGTTTTTGCCCTAAAAGTAGTGGCGGCATTACCTGTATGGGGAACAATTTGAGATTTTCACAGATCACCAGAGTCTAAAGTATCTATTCACACAGAAGGACCTTAACTTGACATAGAGACGATGGATGGAGTATCTTGAGGATTTCCAGTTCACTCTCTCATATCACCCCAGAAAAGCCAATGTAGTAGCAGATGCTCTAAGTCGTAAAAGCAGAGGGATGATGGCTAAGATCTCCGTCAAGGAATGGGATATGGTCAAGACACTCAATGAGTTCAGGATCCAAGTAAAATCTCAAGATACAAGAGCATATCTTAGTGCGCAGAAGGTGATGCCTAAGTTGATGAATGAGGTCCTAGAGGCCCAGAAGCACGATCAGGAGGTAGCCTACATCAAGGGGCGTCTGGAATCAGGAGAGCCCATGCCCGATTGGGTAATTCACCCCGATGGGAGTCTATGATACCAAGGTAGATTATCTGTACCAAGTGACGAGTTACTTAGAGAAACAGTACTAAAGGAATGTCATCATTCTACATTCGCGGTACATCCAGGAGGGACTAAAATGTACCAAGATTTGAAGAGGCAGTATTGGTGGAATGGAATGAAGAAGGAAGTGGCTAAATTTGTAGCAAAATGTCTGACCTGCCAACAAGTGAAGGCGGAACATCAGAAACCAGGGGGAATGTTGCAACCTCTACCGATAGCCGAATGGAAGTGGGAGTACGTGACAATGGACTTTGTGACAGGGTTGCCTAAGTCACCTAGAGGACGCGATGCTATATAGGTAATAGTGGACCGCCTCACCAAGTCAGTACATTTCTTACCCTATAAGATGACCGACACTTTAGAGTCTATGTACAGGCTCTACATTTGGGAGATCATTCGACTACATGGAATTCCGGTATCTATCGTGTCAGATCGTGATCCACGGTTCACCTCTCGATTTTGGGGGAGCTTACAGGAAGCTCTTGGTACTGAGTTATGTTTTAGCACCGCCTTTCACCCGCAGACGGATGGACAATCTGAACGCACAATCCAGACACTCGAAGACATGTTGAGAGCTTGCGCAATGGATTTTCAAGGAAGTTGGGAACGACACCTACCCCTAATTGAATTCGCCTACAACAACAGCTTTCAAGCTAGCATTGGTATGGCGCCTTTTGAAGCATTATATGGACGACCTTGTAGATCGCCGATTTGTTGGACGGAAGTGGGTGATGCAAACCTGATAGGACCCGAACTTGTTCTAGAGACTACTGAGAAGGTCAAATTGATCCGACAACGGTTAAAGACTGCCCAAGACCGCCAAAAGAATTATGCAGACAGGAGGAGAAGACCATTGATGTTTGAAGTAAGCAGCCACGTGTTCCTAAAGGTGCAACCCAGGCGTGGAGTCGTACGTTTTGGGAGAAAGGGGAAGCTGTCGCCACAATATATTGGACCTTTTGAAATATTGGAAAGAGTGGGCGAAGTAGCATATAGATTAGCTCTACCCCCACCGTTAGCAGGGATACACAACGTCTTCCATGTATCTATGTTGAGAAAATACATCGCTGACCCAACACACGTCCTCAAATGGGAAGAGATCAGTCTTGACAAAGATGTTACGTTTAAAGAAGGACCGGTAGCAATACAAGATCGTCGAGAAAAGAACCTTAGAGGCAAGACGGTTCACTTGGTAAAGGTGCTATGGCGTCATCGGGGAATTGAGGAATCTACTTGGGAATGCCAGGATTGGGTGAAGGCAAACTGCCCTGAGTTTTTCGAAGGCAGTATGTAGTTGAATTTCGAGGACGAAATTGTTTTAAGGGGGATAGGTTGTGAAGCCCCTGAAAAATGTATTCTCTATAAAGAACCCTAATGTTTGAATTATTTTCTTAAAGCCCCTCGGTTATTTGAATTATTTCAGATCTTCTCGGTTAGCATTTGATTTTATTTTTTTTAGCAAAACAGGAATTTTTCTAACCGGATTAGGCTCCCTAACCTAATTTAAATCTACCCAAGTTACATGTATTTAACTCCAAGCCCTCACCCTTTAATTAAATTCAAAACTTGCCCCAAAAACTAGTACTTGTACCTTGTACCTTGAGTACCATCAATCTTGTAAGATACATATATACATATATATACACCTAGAGGAGTGTGCCTAGAACCTAAAATGATTTAAATAATAACCCCATCACACTTCCCCAAGGAGGAGCCAATTTTCAAGAAACACCATCATGAACTTCTAGGAAAACACAACCTAGTGACCTAGACCTAGGATGCAAAATCCAAGAATTAGTTTCATTACAACTAGGAGTTGCCTAAACCAATGAACAAGCCTCCCAAATCCCTTCCATCCTTTAGAATTCAAACAAATCCTAACCTTTCCATCCATATCCAACTAAGGGGCTTTTAGGACTTTTTGCCTCAAAGGTTTGTCTATAAATACCAACACACCCCCTAGCTTGCAAACACACACAACACACTCACTCACACACACATTTCGGTTAGAGAGAGGGAGGAGAGCAAGAAAGAGAAGTCTAGAGGAGAAGAAGGAGGAAGAAGAGAGCTTCTTGTGCAAAGCTTAGTAGGTAAGCCACAAACACAACCTTCTCTTTCATTTTCTTTTTCTAATACATGTTTCTAAAGGTTCTAAATAAAGTTTTCAGATCTGTTATTACTAAGTTCTTATGTTAAAAATGCTAAGGGTTGAGTATTGATTCCATCTCTCTTGTATTTTTCCCATTTTGGCACAAAACCATCTTCTTTTTGTACAAATCTCTCAACTTTTCAAGAGCACTCTTTCAAACAAATTTTCTGAGTTAAACATGTGATAGTTAGCATATTTTTTTCACAAAAGAAATGAAACTTTCCCTTGGTGGAACCCCTTTTTCATAAATCTTCTTGTTTTGGGCAAAGTACCCTAGAATCTGTTTTTGCAGCCCGACTCCAGAAATTCTAGAAAAATGTACAAAATTATTCTGGACCTCTATTTTATGTCAAAACCTTCCTTAAGATGTCGATTTTCAACTAAAATTGGTTTCATCGAAAAACATCAAGCGGTTTGCAAGAAAATCAAATTTTAGTAACGGTCAACGGATCTGGACAGATTCTGGACAGCGCTGGAATATTTTCTAAATAACTTAAAATCTGGAAAAGCAATCCCATTTCCGAAAAATGTTCTAGAAACTAGATCAAATTCTCTACGAACCATAGGAAGGCCAAGTCCGGTGAAGGATCTAAAATAGTCCTTTCATTTTAATCTTTATGTGATATTAAATCTGGAAATTTTGTTATGCATGGATGTTTTATGCCCTTGTATTCATGAAAATGTTTATTAGCTTATGATCATATCTTGGCATGATAATGTATGTGTTATGTTATGTTCTTCATCTTCTTCACCTTATTGATGCATGCTTGTGTGGATATTTTTATCTTGTTAAGTTGTCTAACCCTGATGTAAAATATTTAACTCGACGGGAAACCTAATTGGGAGGGTATTGGGTTTTCGAGCACTTGAGTAATGAAAAGATGAGGATATGTGATATATGGATTGTTGGGATGCGTTCCCTATTTGAAAGTTAAAGTCTTGCGCAAGTGGTTTTCGAAACCCTTGAACGGAGCGGTTGTATTCGGACCCTAGGTGGTTTGGTGTGAGGAGGGATTCGGGCAAGGCCCTATTTTACCGTCTCTTTTGAGGCCCTGCGGTTGGCGCTACACGGTACATAACCGTTGGTAGGCATCCGAGGTTAGGTCTGCAACAAAGCAGCAAAAGAGGGGGCATACCGAATAATCCGCGTCCGATTCTTGTGGTTGGGAGGACGAAATCTCTTTGGGGGATTTCTAGTTTACGGACATCTAACTTAACCCTTTATCTATTTATTTATCTGAGTATCATGCTTTACTACTTGATGTTATATTTGTGTTTGTGTATTGGACTGGGAAAAAGGGGTGGGGTGTGTGCGTGTTTACTGGGCATTCAAAGCTCACGGCGTATCATGCCAGGTATCGAAGAGGAACTCATAGCGAAAGACGACGAGCCTAAAACTTTCGAAGACTTTTGGCTATCCTAGAAAAATTAGAAGTTTCTTTTTGGATATTTTGTAAGACTCATGTGAAAATTTAAGCTTTCTTTTGGGATGTAATGTAATGGAACCATCTTTTGAATTAAGTATATTGCAGTTGTTATGTATTTATATTCTATGTATGAACCTTATCGTTGCTTATGAAACCTTGTGTCAATACCTTTTAAGATCTGTCAAAAGGGTAGTGCGCTGCCTAAGAAAGCCGGACTTAGAAGGGAGGCTATTTTGACTCCTCCGGCGATCTGGGATCTTACTTGGTTATTGACCATAGGACTCATTAGTGACTCTCCCTTGACTGCAACCAATAGTGTAGACTCGGGGCGTCACAGCATTTATTTCTTGCTTTCCATACTTGTGTTCACCTCTAGCATCTCTACAATCTCCCTCGTTTCTTGGCTTTTTCTCTTTGTTTTGAGAGTTTCTCCAAAAACAGTGTTGTTTAAGCTTGAAGGGCGATATTGTGCTTAATGGTTTAATTCCTTTAGGGGTTCATTACCAACAGCATGATCTCCCTCTCATGCCTAAACCAACATTTGGTTTGGTACTTCCCTCATTTAGTGGACTTAAAGCTCATTATTGGACTTAATTGACTAATGAATGGAAGGTAATTAACATGGAGTAATAAAATTGGGGTTAAAATGAAGCAAGATAATAAAATAGTTTGGGTTCAATCGGATGTTAATTGAACCCATTGAGTCTTGAGTCGTTTCATACTTGTTAGTGATCAAAACGGTTCAAGAATCAATGTCAACCCTTTCCCTTGATCAATCCATAATAGGGAGGAGGTTTTGAGAGTCTTTTATTGTGCATTTATCGAAATTGTATCCCTTGGTTCAAAAGTCATCAAGCAATGAAATTGCGCCGATTGATGGCTTGCGAATCGAGCCTACCTCTTATTTTAGTTGTTTGAGGATAAGGAGAGGCAGGGTGAACAAACATCCATTGAGAATGCTCTGTTTGTTCTCTATTGCAGCAGGAAAAAACCAACATTAGTGGCCGGCAGGCCACTATTTGTGGCCAGTTGGCCACTACTTCTGGGTTGCCGACCACTTTTTCCAACAAGGCAGTGTCCATTTTCCAGCAAAGCAGAGCAGAGGCTAAGGTGGAAAAATAGTACAATTTTCTAACTGTGCAACAACGGCATTCTGGTAGCAAAACAAAGAGCATTATCGGGTGGAAATCCACATCCATACATGAGCCATCCCTCGATTCTCGGGATCCATTAAAATGATGTTGTAATATTAGTATGTTGTACTTAGAGTAGCGGACTTATAACTAATTAGTTAAATTAGTTAGATTGGTTAGTTGTGTTGTACTTAATTAATTAGCTAAAGTAGTTAGTTAATTTGTGGTGTTGTAATAATTAGCTAGTATAGTTAATTTATTTCATTTGGGTTTGTGATAGATTAGTTAATTCGTAGTAATTAGCTAGGGCATTTATTCGGACCCTCTTATAAGAGGGCAAAACCTGTAATAATGTGTATGTCTTCCAACCCTACGTCTTTCTCCCTTTTATTTACTTACTTATAATGGGTAGTTTAGAACATCATGTTTCTTTTAGCATTTCCCATGTTTGCATCGACTTGTCTTGCATGCATCGAGGCTCGATTCATCATTCTAACAAAGCATTGTTGTTTATTACTTCGTTGAATACGTGTTTAAAACACATGCTATCAAATTGATTCACCTAGTATATTAGTAGCTGAGCCTATTAATTGCATCTTGCATGTGTTGCATTAGTCATATTGCATTAATTAGGGGGCATGCATGTTTTCTAATTATTTTGCTTGTTTTGGCTCGCCTCGGAGTACTAGGTGAGCATTATATTGCTTTAGCATATTGCATGAGTGTGATTGTTGCCATGTCAAACATGATTACCATGAGGCTAAGTGCTTAAGTGCTATAACTCTTGAATGCCTGTGGATGAAGGCTAATTGCTTGAATTGGGATAATTTGAGTAATGTGCATATGAAATCCCTTTTCCAAGTGGTACATACTCAAAACAATTTTCAAAACAAACATGAATCAAAGTGTTCCAATTTTTGAAAATTAGACTATACTTGTGTACGCATCACATAGTAAAAATAGCCTAATAACTGGAACAAGAGTATATAATGTAAATAAGAATCACATCATGATTAGTAGAGGCCGATCTTTGATCGGGCAAGTGGAATGCTCAATTCATGACCTTCCCATCTCGTACCTAAGTTCTCGAGTCGAGACACTTTGGTGATGACAGATAAGTGGCCTTTGGCACAAGTCTCGGGTTTTCTAAATTTTCTAAAAATATTTAGGTGGCGACTCTATATCTGGCATAGTAGTCCATTTTTGGCATTTTGATTCGAAATCAATTTTCCAAAAGAATTGTCGGATTTAGACTCATTTGTGTTTATCTATTTCACATTGCACTTGTGGAATCAGATTTAGAACCACGGGAGTCCGAACTGTAGGGCTATCGTATCCGAAAGGAGCACGAAAAGTCGAGCTACACATATCACGAACCCTGGAAAGCTGTGGCGGCATGGCCAAGCGATAAGCTACCTCTCCAATTCGCTCAAGGATCTCAAAAGGGCCAATAAATCTAGGAGATAACTTCTCACTTTTCCCAAAGCTCATCAAACCCCGCCTAAGTGATATCCTCAAGAAGACATGATCTCCTACCTCAAAAGACAAAAGCCTTCTCCTACGGTTGGCATAACTTTTTTGACGACCTTGGGCCATAACTAACCTCTTATGGATAAGGGAAACTTTCTCCGTCGTTTCCCAGACTAAATCTGGACCCAACATTGGTGCATCACCCACCTCGGCCCAATACACAGTGGATCTACATAGCCGGCCATACAAGGCCTCAAACGATGCCATACTAATACTCGATTGGAAGCTATTGTTATAGGCAAACTCCACTAAGGGCAAGTGACTCTCCCACAACCCCTTAAAGTCAAGAACATAACCCCAAGGCATATCCTCAAGGATGTAAATAGTACGCTTCGACTGCCCGTCAATCTGAGAATGGTACGCAGTGCTAAAAGTCAATCTCGTACCCAAGGCATTCTGTAGGCTCTGCCACAACTGAGCCGTGAAACGTGGATCTCTATCCGAAACAATCATTACAAGGACCTCGTGCAACCTCACTATGTCCCTAATATAAAGGTCTGTGAGATAATCTATCGAGTCATTCAAGCGCATACGTATAAAGTGCGCCAACTTGGTCAACCGGTCAACTACCACCCAAATTGTATCACTACCCCGTTGAGTCCTCAGAAGGCCTACAACAAAATCCATCGTAACATGCTCCCATTTCCACTCGGCTATAGGCAAAGGTTGCAACAAACCCGCTGGCCTCTAATGTTCGGCCTTTATTTGTTGACAAGTAAGGAATCTTGATACAAACACGGCCACATCCTTCTTCATTCCCCTTCACCAAAACTGGTGACTAAGGTCGTGATACATCTTTGTGCCTCCCGGATGCACTGCAAGGTGTAGCTCAACTTTGCGTGCCCCCTTTCGGAAGACGAATAAGCCCTACAGTCGCGTTTATGAATCTGATCTCACAAGTGCAATGTGAAATAGATAAACACCAAAGAGTCCAAATCCGGCAAATCTTTTGGGAAATTGATTTTGAATCAAACTGCCAAAAATGGACTGGTTTGCCAGATACAGAGTCGCCATCTAAATATTTTTTGGGAAATTTAGAAAACCCATGACTCATGCCAAAGGCCACGTATCCGTCATCACCAAGATTGTCTCAGCTCGAGAACTTAAGTACGAGAGGAGAAGATCATGAATTGAGCACCCACACTCGCCCAATCAAAGATCGGCCTCTATTAATCATGATATGAATCTTATTTACATTATATGCTCTTTTTTCGATTTATTAGGCTAGCATTACTATGTGACGCGCACACACTCAAGTATAGAATAATTTGCAAGAATTGGAACGCTTGATTCATGTTCGTTTGCAAAATTGTTTTGAATATGTATCACTTGAAAAAGTGATCGCATATAAACATTACTCAAATTATTCCAATTCAAGCAACTAGACTTCATCCACAGGCATTCAAAACAGTTTATCATTTAAGCATTTAGCCTCATAGCAAGCATGCTACACATGGAAATAATCACACGCATGCGATATGCTAAAGCGAGTAAAGGCTCACCTAGTACTCCAAGCCAAAAAGATGAAAGAGTTAGAAAAATGCATGATCCTAACTATGCAACATGATTAATGCAACACATGCGATATGCAATTACTAAGCTCGGCTACTAATATAGCATATGAATCAATTAAATAGCATGCGGTCTAAGCACGTATTCAAAGAATGTTTAACTAACAATACAAGTTAGAATGATGAACCAAGCCTCGGTGCATGCAATACAAGTGGATGCAAACATGGAGAATGCTAAACAAAACATGATTCCTTCATCTAACCATCATAAACAGGTAAATAAAATGGAGAAAGACGTGGGGTTGGAAGACATACACATTATTACAACATTGCGCCCTCGCACAGGAGGGTCTGAATAAATAAACTAGCTAACTAATTAAAGCTAAGCTAATTAATTAACTATTGCGAAGCCAAATGAATAATTTAGCTAAACTGCCTAACTAATTATTACAAACCAAACAAAATAATTAGTTAACTACTCTAGCTAATTAATAATTACAATACGAAACGAATTAGCTATTACAAAGCCACTACTTCAAGCACAACATTAATATTAACATCACTTCACAGATCCCGAGAATAGAGGGAGGGTTCATGCATGAGTGCATTTCCACCAGAAGAAGGCCACTGTTCTGCTACCAGATACCTCTATTGCACAATAGAGCCCTTACACTGTTTTCCACCTCAAGACCAATTATGTTCTGCTTCAAAAGTACACTGCTGGATTTTGCATAGGTGGCCGACAGGCTAGAAGTGATGGCCTATCGTCCACAAAAGGTAGCTTGCTAGCCACTGTTGCCCGGTTCTTCCTGCTACAACAGAGAGAAAACAGAGCAAGAGCAGGGTATTCTCAAGGGTTGTTTGCACAACTCACCTCTCCTTATCATTAAACAGCTCAGAGGCATGGCAAAATTTGATTTACAAACCATCAACGGATGTAATTTCATTGCATGATGGCTTATGAACAAAAAATGTGCAAGTTCAATAAATGCAACAAAACAAAACTCTCAAAACCACCTCTCTATCATGAATGATCAAGGGAAGCAGTTGACAATGATTCTTGAACTGTTTATATCACTTACAAGTACGAAACGATTAAAGAGTCAAGGGGTTCAATTAACGTCCGATTGAACCCAAACCAAGTTATTATCTTGCCCTTTTTTAGTCATCAATTTTATTACTCAATTAACTCCAAAAGTGAGTTTAAGTTCTCTAAAGAAGAGAAGTGTCAAACTAAGAGTTGGCTTAAGGCATGAGAGAGATGTCATGCCGTTGATAATGAACCCCTAAAAGGGATTAAACCATTAAGCATGACAACCTCAATCTCAAGCTTAAAAGAATAATAGGTTTGAAATAATTCTCAAAACAAAGCAAAAGCCAAGAAAGGAGGGAAGTTGCAGAGGTGATTAAAGGTGATCATAAGTATGGAAAGCATGAAATAAACACTATCAACTCCAATAAGATGGTGGCTAAGGCCTAAACCACCAAACCTATGAGGACAATTGTACTACAAGCATGCAATACAAAGCTCAAATGCAATGAACACTTAAAAACAATCCTAAAACAGTGCTAAATAAGTCCTAAAACATGCTGGAATTAAGACAAAAATAGCTAGAACAATAAGCTAAAACATGGAGCATGCTAGGCTAGTAAACAAACACAAGGAGGGGAGGCTAACCCCTCCAATTTTGGGACTTCAAAACAACATTTTAGCCACTGAAAAAGCTCTGAAAATTAGTGTTTAAAAGCTCAAAAAGAGATGGTGTAAAGATGCGAAACACAAGGGTAAAGACTAGAAGAGCAAAGTGGAAAGAATGGTGAACCACCCTTCCACCTTTTGAGGCCTTAAACCACAAGTTTCAGCCAAAAATAAAGAGTTTATACAACCCAAAACAAAGGAAAAATAGTAGGAAAAAGAGTAAATAAAGCAAGAAGAGAAGCAAAGCTTTATACCTCTTGAAGAGGAGAACCAATTCTAGGTAACAAATCAAGGAAAACACACCCTCAAGAGCTCAAATTAGGCTCAAAGGTACCTCAGCTCAAAGATGGTGAGGTTTGGTTTAGAGTGTATAGGCAAAAGCTTGCAAAAAGCTAAGAAATTGCAAGAGAGAGAGAATTATCGAGAGAGAGAGAGAGAGAGAGAGAGAGAGAGAGAGAGAATTTTTGTTCTAAAAATTCCAACCTTGAAAATGGAAGGGGAGACCTCCTATATATAGAAAACCATGCAACTACCTCAGAAATATCAATGCATACACGTGTAAGAAGGTGCATGCATCTGTGCCAACAGCTGGCACAACTGGCAGAAAAATATCTGCAAAACACACTTGTGGCCAGTAACCAGAAGCAGTGGCTGGTAGCCAATAGAAGGCGCCGGTAGGCTACAAGAGGTTGCAGGCTTGAAAAACTCTAGTTTTGGTCCAAAAATAAGGCAACGGGTGTGGCGGGTTTGAAAGGCTCAAAGATGTGACGTTCCGCTGAGGACTTCCGAGCACTCGACAAGCATATACACATTCATCATTGGGTGTGCAAGTGGTGACGTCCAAGTCGTAAGGGCGGTCAAAAATGAGGTGTCTACACAAGGCGTGAATGGTGAAACTCTTGGAGTACTTCCTCTCGACAAGACTCTGGCATGTAAAGACGATCACGGTATCTAACACTCAAATCAGGACACACATTCAAGCCTTTCTCTACCTTTCCACTAGAGATCTTTTCCCAGAGGATTTCTACCTGAAGATCACTTTTATGCGCTTCTATCACTCGGTTCACAAGTGTAGGTTGTGCGACCACCAAAAACAAAGTCGCAGACTCCATGGACTCGCCAAGATGTAAGTCAAACTCACAAATAGCATCCAACATCTCTCATTCCTAGATGGCAACACTAGCCACACTACCAATGGATTTTCTATTCAAAGCATCGGCCACAACATTAGCTTTCCCCGGGTGATAGTGTAACTCAAAGTCATAATCTTCTATAAACTCCATCCACCTCCTCTGCCTTAGAGTCAAGTCTTTCTATGTAAACAGATATTTCAGACCCTTGTAATTAGAAAACACCTCAAACTTTTCACCATACAAGTAATGCCTCCAAATATTCAAAGCAAAGATTACAACTGCTAGCTCTAGGTCATAAGTAGAGTAGTTTCTCTCATGTGTTTTCAACTGCCGTGAGCCATAAGCCACTACCTTCCCTTCCTGTATCAAAACACAACCCAAATCGTCCCGTGAAGCTTCACAATACACCGAATAGCCCAAAACCCTTTCCGAAATAAGCAATACTGGAGCGGTGGTAAGTCTAACCTTAAGTTTTTGAAACGACTTCTCACAAGTCTCACTCCATACAAATTCGATTCCCTTCCTTGTCAGTCTAGTCAATGGTGAGGCTAATCTAGAGAAATCTTTCACAAACCGAAAGTAATACCTGGCCAATCCCAAGAAACTACGAATCTCAAAAACTTTCTTAGGTTACTCCAAATCTTGTACTGCTTCTATCTTGGATAAATTTACAGTCACCCCTTCTCCATATACCACCTGGCCTAAGAACTTTACCACACTTCCCAAACTTAGCATACAACTTGTGGGCTCTAAGCAACTCAAGCACAACCCACAAGTGTTTCTCGTGCTCCTCCTCCTCGGGTGAGTAAATCAGGATGTCATCTACAAAGAGGGCTACAAAGCGGTCTAGGAACTCACGAAAAATCCGATTCATCAAATCTATCAACACGACTGGTGCATTGGTTAGCCTAAAAGGCATCACTAGGAACTCGTAATGGCCATACTGCGTGCGGAATGCCATTTTCTGGATATCTTCCTCTCTTACCCTCAATTGGTGACAACCCAATCTTAAATCTATCTTAGGAAAACAACAAGACCCCTTCAACTGGTCAAACAAATTATCTATGTGAGGCATTGGGTACTTGTTCTTAATAGTTACTTTGTTCAACTTTCGGTAATCAATACAAAGTCGCAACACACCATCTTTCGTTTTGGCAAAGAGAATCGGTGCTCCCCAAGGCAAAGTACTAAGGCAAATAAAATCCTTATCTAGCAATTCTTGGAGTTGAATCTTCAACTCACTCAACTCGGCAGGTGCAAATCTATAAGGTGCCATTGAGACCGGTGTTGTGCCAAGCACTAAATCAATAGAGAACTCAATCTCATGGTGAGGTGGCAAACTAGTGAGATCCTCAGGAAAAACATCTGGGTATTCACAGACTACTCTCGGCAACTCAACTCGAACCACATCACATTTGTTACATAAGAAGTTTGCAAGAAGACAACTAATCTCACTTCGATCACGCAGATCATATACCGGTGATAAAACTCTATTGGCCTTGTCCCCCCATGAAATAAAGCAATCACCACTCAAGGTACATACGGTAACCTTCTGATGGTAACAATCTATGACAACGTGATACGATGACAACCAGTCCATACCCAATATAGCATCAAAACTAGACATGTCAATCAACACAAATGCAAAAGGAAGTCGACGACCAGCAACCTCTATGTCATCCCGACACCCTTGTTCCAAAACAATCTCACCACCAACAGGTGACTTTACACTGAGAGGGGATGCTAACCGAGCCAGCTTTAACCCCAAAGCCGATGAAAATGCAAACGAGATAAATGAATGGGATGCACTCATATCAATCAACACATTAGCAATAGAATTACATAATAAGAAAGTACTTCTCACTACCGAAGGTGCTAGTACTAGGTCTGGTGCGATAACAACATACACACGCCCTATAGGTCTCTGCTCAACTTGCTCACCCCTCGGAGCATAAGTCTGATGTACTAACTGAGCTAAGGAGACTCCTTGATTGGCCCTCAAGGCCTGTGCTGACTGTGCAGGCTGGTGGCTCTGTGTCTAGCTGGAACTAGACGCTCTAGGTGTGTTACTTAATTGAGGGCAAAACCTCTTCATATGTCCTAACTGCCCACACTGGTAACAAGTGGGAGGCTACCCTTTCTTTTAACTCTGGCTCTGAGAATGAATCACAGGCGGCATAGACTGTTGCCCTCCTCCTCTGTATTGGCAAGCTGGCGACTTGTGACCCAATTGGCCACACTTGAATCAAGAGAAACCTCCCTGATTACCTCTCCCTAAGCCCGAACTCGGATTGGGAAGGTGGCTCTAGACTATGTTGTCTGGGACGGTTGCGAGGAGGAACCCATCTGCCTCTTACTGCCCCGACTCTCCTCCTGAACCTCCTGATTCCTCCTGGAGCCCCTCATCCGCTCCTCCTCTGCTTGAACTACGGTCTCAAGATGAGTCACCGCCTCTACAAGGCATCTGTAGTCCCTAATCATCGACCCAGTTACTTTGAAAAGAAGCTCGGTCCTCGGTCTCTTCTAGAACTCGATACAACGGCATTCCTCTGTCGCCACGAGTTCCGGTGCAAATCTAGAGAGTCTTGTGAAAGCTGCCTCAAACTCTACTACTGGCAAATTGAGCTGCTTGAGCTTCAGAAACTGATCGCTCAACTTCTCCCTAGCAGTGGGAGGTAAATGCATATGCCATGTTCTTGCGAAAACATATTTATGTCCATTTTCAAAACTGTGCAATGCCAAGTTAATATCTTGATTCACAATTCGTTTCTATTTCAATAGAAAATAAGATGGTGATTCACACTTTGAGAATTTCAAAACAAAACAACCTTTCCCAGAAATTTCGTTCGGAGGAAACCGTAAACCAAGACCCATGTAAACGTAGGCTATACAAGCACTACTATTGCCATTTCACAGGAATTTCATCCGTGGGATCGGCACCCATGTATACGTGCGATTTTCGGGACTTTCACTTAGGACACTCAGGCCAACTTAGTTCAACAACACAATTCATGTTTTCCAAATTTATCCTTTTTCTCAAAACGATAACATTTTCAATGTATAAGTGTGAAACAATGTTCAATGCAAATGAATGAGAAAATAGTTTCAACTTTCCTAATTCACATGCAAATTCTACAACAATCATAGCTATCCTCCATCGATAGCCCAAGACAGATATTTCTAAACAGATAGTTTATATTCCATAAAGGTAAACTTTCCAAATCTTAAGAGGTGAGTGATAATATATATCCAACTCTACCATCCTCATCAATGCCAATCCCATTTCATTGCTCCAACAACAATTTCATTTATTTATACAAAATAAATATTTGAGACACTTAGGGCAAAATTCTTACTCTTTTCAAAATCAAACCCAAGTATTCAAAATCAACAATTTCCACCCAACTTCACATTGTTTTCAACATCAAAACCATTTCCAAGAGACTATTCGAAAAACCCCTCTTTTGATTTTTCTATTCAAAACCCTAGATTTGTTTCGAACCTTTCAAATTCGCAATATAGTTTAAAACAACAAGTAACTAAGTTAAAACTCATAAAACGTGTGGAAAGTATCCCTACCTCAAGCTAGAGCACGAGAGAGAGAGTGAAGGAAACACGAAGGCGCCAAAAACTAACTTTGCTATGGTTAGAACGAAACCCTCGCCAAGCTCTATCTTTTTAACAAAGACACACGGGTGAAAAGATCGATGGATCTAGGTGTATTTGAGGGAAATAGGTGAGTTTTAGAGAAAGAGTGAGAGAAAATAGGGTTTTGAAATGTTTAAAGAGAGAGTGATATGAAAAAATGATGTAAAAGTGATTTTTACAGACTAATATATGCACAGTCCGCTCAAGCGCAAGAAGTGACGCTCGAGCGCCAAGATACAATGAAAAGGAGTCACCGCTCAAGCGCAGGAAGTGACACTTGAGCGTAGAATACATACTTCCAGTAGTTTTGCAAACAGAAGACCAACGCTCGAGCGCAAGAATGGGCGCTTGAGCCCACGACTGCTCGAACGTAGAAAACACCGCTCAAGCGTAGAATACACTCTCCCAGTAGTTTTGTAAGCCTAGAAAAGTATTAAGAGTTTACAAAGCCCGCTCAAGTGCAAGAAGTGACGCTTGAGCGGAGGAGTAAAATTCCGGGCAACAAAAGTTTAAAAACCAAGCTACCAGCCTATTCCAAACGCAATCAATACAACCCAATATCCAAACTCAAGGAGGAAAAAGAGGAATAAGACAAGGATAACAATACAAAACCATGAAACCCAAGTCCAGAATATCAAATGGGTCGAGTCTAAAACCAAAATCGCTATAAATAAATTGAAAATGCAAGAACTTCAAGTAAATCAAACCCACAATTTTCTCAATAAATGCATAAATGTGTCTTTTGTGCAAGTGTATTCAAGATATTTTAATAATAAAAGTGCAACATAAATGAGAAGAAACATAATAAACAAATAATAAAAATCATTCAAAAATTATTCTATAAAATGTAAATCATATTAAACATTCAATAAGTAAATAAAAATGCTCAGGCCACACCGTAACAAGAAGAAAATTATTGATTGTTTCTGCATTTCATTCCTATGCATTGTGTTATTGAAGGATGCCTCTTCTACTACGATTCGAGATAAGCTTCCCGGGCTTCTTGTCTTTAATTTGCTATAGTCTTTTTCTTTAAGTCCAATTCATGGAGAAAAAAATGAGGAACATTACATTTTTTAATGTAGCTTACACATAAATAAACACGCATGCAAATCAATTGAATAAGAAATGATATGTTTATAGCATAAATGAAAAAATAAAAATCACAATCATAAAAGTAGCAACACCAAGATTGTAAAATATATAAACTTTCAATCAAATAGACTCAATTATTTAAATTTGAAGATAAACTCTAAGAACTATGGAAAGATAAATCAAACAAAATCTTTCAAGAGAGGAAGACGCAGAGAGAAGTTATGATAAATGAAAGACAAAAAATAAAATAAAAAAAATTCAAGTTCAAATATTTAAAGATTTATAAAAATAAGATAAATGTGAGGAAAAAAAAGCAAATCATATAAAACTTTAATAATGAGCGTAAAATATATATTTTTATTTTAATAATTAGATTTGAATGATTAAAACAAATTCAAGTTCAAATTTAAAGATATATAAAAATAAGATAATTGTGGGAGGAAAAAAAAAGCAAATTATATAAACTCTAATAATAGAATAATTGAGAGTAAAATATTTCGTTTATTTTTTTAATAATTAGTTTTGAAATATCTTAAATTAGAGTTTATCATATCTTTTTGAGTTCTATATGTATGTCCATATCTTTTTATTTCAAATTGTACTCTTTTTTTTTCATAAAAAATGAATTTTTATTAGAAATTACAAAAAATGGAAAGGAAAATTTCTAAGACTGCTAAGTAGGAGAGATAATCTCAAATTTAAATGAGACACCAAGTTTGAGATTTTGGAAGCATTAGAAACTACACTACATTTGTATATAGATATAGTATAGATAGATAGAAGGGTTTTGTTTATAACTTAGGTCTATGGGGTAGACAAACATCCACTCAATTCATCAAAATTGAATAACTCAAATCAATCTATCACGAAATGGACTGTTTTAATGGTTCGAGCAGATGGATGCAGATACATTTTTTTAATCAGCCTAAATTTGGATGGATGGCAAATGAGAGGTCACCAGATCCAATCCGATTCGCCAACACACCTAAGAAAATAAAATTACACTTTTATGTTTTGTGTTTTAAAAAAAGAAGTTTTTATTTAGTAAATATATTTGCTATTTATGAAATATTAAATGTAGTGGCCCGGGTCAGAAAACCCGACCCATTTTATTTTTGGTTGGGATACGGGGTTGTCCTGGGTAACTTTAACTATTCTGGGAGGTTTGGACTCTTGTAGTGCCATGGGTTGGCTGCTTAGCAGTAACCTAGAGTTTTTTGTGTTGAGTTGGTCGCGCCCGCAAGTGTGGAGGTCGTGCTCACGAGAGGCCCCAACCAGGCCACAATCAAAAATGGCTTTCAGGTTTTTGGCCCAGAGTAAGTGCATTGTCTACGATGGGCTATGGTGAGGGGCCGTGACAAGCATGGGCGCACCTACGACCTATGTCAGTGGAAGACCGCACCCGCAAACTTTAGATTGCTCCCGCGATGGTGCATGTATATAAACCTGTTGTACACCGAAAATATCACTTTTTTAGCTATCTTCTCTCTCCATTTTTTAGAGTTTTGAAGCTTTATGCTTGGTTTTCATCTATTTCCATTCACTTTCTACCCATAGTTCCTTATATCAAAATGTAGAGGGTGACGAGAGATTCATTTTAATCTGAGCGGATCGTGTTTTCATCACCGTGGATTTTTCGACTTTCTCCTCGTTGCTTCAAGAGGTAGGGATTTTGTAACAACCCCATCACGTATTATGCTCTTAATCATTGATTTTGAATATTATTTAAGTGCTTATAGTGAGAATTTGAATGCTAATTATGTGCTCAATATGATTTTTGGATTCATATATGTTGGTCATAGAAATATCTGTTGTGGTTCCTGTTATAATCTGAAATTGAAGGCCTTAATAGCGTCAGAAATCGAAATTGATTAGTTTATTTGCAATGGCATGATTTTTAGAGCCTTATGGGAAGTTTCATTGAAATTTGATTTAGATTAAATCAATTAAATCTAAGCTTTTGATTAACTTAAGCTTTAATTACTAATCAAGGATATCCTTGATTAGTGAATTAAGCTAACCTAGCCTATATATATATATGTTAAGTTGGGAGTTTAACTCATAATTTTGAACTCAAAAATCTGAGAAAGAGAGCTTTAGAGAGAGAGAGAGAGAGAGAGAGGGAGAGAGACTTAATTCCTAGAGAGAAAGGAGCTTGAAGACTAGAAATTTTGCTTGAGGGGATTGAAGAATTAAGGAAAACAATTTAAGTTCTTGCTAGAATTAGTGTTGTTAAAGACACTAGGAATGTGATTACACCTTAATTTATGAATTTAAGTCGTCAATTATGTGAATTCAAGAGATTATGTGATTAATTACAAGAATTGAGCTTGGAATGAAGAATTGGAGGCTAATTCATACATACAAGCATAATTTAGTAGAGTTTCATGATTTTGAGCATGATTCATGTCATCTATGTTGAAGTTAGAAATTACATCATACACGCACACATAATTCATAAGAGTTTGAAATTGAATTCTATGTTTTGAGAGTTTTGAAAAAGAATTTGAAGTCAATTGGTATATGCATAAAGAATTCATTAAGTTTTTAGCTTTGAATTTGCAAATTGGTGTTGTATCCATGTTTTTGGAGGAGTTTCTAAGTGTTTTTAAGGCTTTGACCAAGCCATGCAAGTTTATGATTTGAAGTTCGAACTGTGTTCTAGAAAACCCAAAATTCGACCTCATCGCTCGAGCGATGAAGTCACCGCTCGAGCGCACTTTGAGAGCTTCTAGTATTTCTGCAAAGGCATTCCTCACAGCTCAAGTGAACAAGTTATCGCTCGAGCGCACATCTCATTTATCTAGTATTTTTACAGATATTTGCAATTGGCTTGAGTGACCAAGTTAGCGCTTGAGCGACCGCCTTTTTATTTTGGACATTGGCTTGATCGACCATCGAGCCTAGATTCGAACCATCCAATATTGTCGCAGACCAAGTGGTTCACTTGAACGACCAATGCGAAGTGTCCTGTTTCAATTTATTTTGAAAAGCCATATTTTGGTCATGTTTACATTCTCATTCATTTCTAAACGTTCTTAGACATGTATTGAATCTCCCAAATGAATTAATGAGTGGAATGAGACTTAGAAGAATTGAATAATTTAAGAATGAATCAATTGAGCAACAAAAAAATATGTATGTGTTCATGTTTAGGTGATAGGTTCATCCGCAAAGCCGTATCAACAACCAAATCATTGTGAGTAATATCTTAGTAAATATATTTTCATGTACTTTATTTTTTAAATGTTACCAATGTGGTAAGTTTTCCAAACTTATGATTTTGTGCTATGAATGAGTATTCTATCTGTCTGATTCGTAAAAGATCTGTAAATGTGATTAACAAGACTTAAAAGCATATGATGGACCTAAGGTCATTCTGTATATTGGATAAAATGGACCCAAGGTCATTCTGAATATCTGATAAGTCTGAATATCTGTTATGAGTTATCCAAATGGTCATTATACAGTGTAAATGATTGAACCTAAGGTTGCTATATTAAGATATGATCAATTATGTTTGTACATATGTTATACATTGGACCCGAGGTCGTTCTGCTATCTATTGGACCCAAGGTCGTTCCATTATGAATTGTATATGATATGGAAATGCTTATGTTATTTAATAGAACTCATTCATATAACCCATTTACTCTGATATTATTCATTAGGCTTTAGCTCACTCTGTTATATATATGTATATAGGTGAACAGCGGGATGCCTAACCTTAGAGAAGTTCAGTGTTTACCCAAGTTTTGTGATGTTAACCATGGAGAGCCTCACGGAAGAGGCTTTGACGTTTGTTTTGTTTTTGTTGATCATGTGTGACCATCTTTGTTTTTAAAGAGTTTAAGTTATGTAAGATCATGAATGATACTTTTATGTTTAAGTCTTTGTACTTGAAGTTGGGAATGAATGTATAAACAAGATGTGTTGTATGATTGTAAGTTATTAACGTATAAAAATTTTTTTATTCCATATATGCACATCTCATTGGACGAAATTTTACTATTCTGCTTCCACTTCTGGCCCCATATAGTTAAATATGATTTGAATTATGTCTGAGGCCATACTTAATCCCATGATTACTGGTCGGTTATGATCCAAACCTCTAGGGTCGAATTCGAGTCATGGCAAAGTGGTATCAGAGCACAAGTTAACAACTCACACACTTGTCCACATGAGCAATAAAGCGTCCAGAAAAGACTTAAGGTGCATTCATTTGATAAGAATATGCATGTTTGCATTGAGAATATGTGAATATGAAGATTATGAATGTATATATGTCCAATTCCTGTGTTTATTACAATGCAAGTTTATATAGATAATGGTAAGAACAAGGGCTAATGAGATAGAAAAGTCTTCTACTGTCCGTCTGGATAGAATGGAAAGAATGATCCAAGATATGTTTGAAACGTTAGGGCAACAATAGCAGTAAACACACCCACTTCCGCTAATGCTTGTGCCACCTCCGGTACAAGAGCATCAGGTGGACAACCGTACAATCTCTTTGACTAAAGAATTTATAAAGATGAAGCCACCATTGTTCTAGGATGGAGTAGATTCTTTAAAAGCCAAGGTGTGGGTCCTTTATATACAGAAGTTGTTTGAAGTATTCCCGTGATGCACAAAAGGTTCAGTTGGTGGCATTTACTCTGGAGGGCAAGGCCCGTAGATGGTGGATGTTGATAAGAGATAAAAATGTGGGAGTTAGTTAGGTGAAATTTCTCGAAATCTTTTATGAGAAGTACTTTTTCCTATGCATTAGAGACCGAAAAATATCTGAATTTGAAGAGTTGAAGCAAGGTAACCAAACGGTAACCGAATATGAGGCACGGTTCACTGAATTAGCAAGGTTTGCACCACACATGGTCGATACTGATTACAAAAAGGCGAGGAAGTTTGAGGGTGGACTTCATAATGCAATCTTAGAAAAGGTAAATGTTCTAAAATTACCAAAGTACGTGGATGTCCTTGATAGGGGTTTAATGTCTGAAGCAAATTTGGCATCCCATAACTGACCATTTATATGGAGAGGAAAAAGGCATGGTTCTTATTCGAAAAAGGGATCATTGTCTTCGAAGAAGCAAAATCTGGGAACATCTAGTGCTTCTAAATCGACAAGAGATTCTGCACCAACCTGCAATGAGTGTGGCAAGAAACACTAGAGAATTTGCTACCATACTTCTGGGGCGTGCTTCCAATGTGGTAAGACAGGGCACATGGTCAGAGATTGTCTCCAAAATGAACAAAGAAGTGGAAGGCTAGTTGCTAGTTCAACTGGGTTCGTTCCAATGCCAAGAAATGATGTTAGACCCACTGCTACAAGAAATACACTCAGAGAAGGGAGAGTTTTTACACTTGTCCCAGGTGATACACAAAATATCGAGGTCATAGTCTTAGGTATTTTCTCTATTTGCAACCAAGATACTTATGTGCTAATTGATTCAGGTTCAACACATTCCTTTGTATCGACTACATTTGCATCTAAATTGAATAGACCCATAAAATCATTATCTTATCTATTGTGTGTTCATCTGTATATCGTGCTTGTGAAATACGTATTGGAAATGCTACGTTATTTTTAGATTTATTGTCTTTTGACATTAGACATTTTGATGTGATTTTGGAGATGGGCTGATTGTCTAAATATTGTGCTACCATTGACTGTGTAATGAAATGGGTTTTATTTAGATCCCCAAGACATGATGAATTTATATTTGTGGGTAATGGTGTAGTACCTTCGCCTTACTTAATTTTGGCAATGAAAGCATGCAAATTACTTAAGAAAGGGAGTTAGGGTTATCCATGTAGTATTTTGACTGATCAATCCATGAATGCTATGTTTTTGGAACATTTCTTTGTGGTGGAGCATGCCATATCAACACTTTCCAAACTTTTTGTTGAGTTTTTGTTGGGTGTTACAATGAAAAAAAGTGTGTGTCACAAAGGGAAAAAAAATACACTATAGCCTTTTTAGAACCCTTTCATGTGGTGGAACATGCTACATTAACTGGGTTGTTGAGTGTTTATAGTAGGAAAAAATGGGTGTCACAGTGAAAAAAGGTATACTACAACCTTTTTAGAACCCTTTTTTTTTTTTTTTTTTTGTGGTGGAACATGCCACATCACCTGGGTTTTGTTGGGTATTACAATGGAAAAAAGTGGGTGTTACAGTGGAAAAAATTGGGTGTCACAGTGGAAAAAAGTACACTACAGTCTTTTTAGAACTCTTCCTTCTGGTGGAACATGACACATGTCACATCAGCTAGGTTTTTGTTGGATGTTATAGTGGGAAAAAGTGGGAGTCAAAGTAGAAAAGGGTACAACCGGTCAACAAAAATTACCAATATACAAAACAAGATCTCACAATTATAATGTCAATACCAACAAGACTTATCAGAGCAATAGAAAAAATATGAGACTTATTGGAGTAATTGTTTCTGAAATGGGACTTTCTGATAATGTTTTCCAAAAAAAAAAAACAAACAAACAAACAAACAAACACAAACAAAACAAAACAAAACAAAACAAAGAAAAAAAATTCAAAACTGGCCCTTCTTTAGCTCCACACCCAGACTCCACTTACTAACCACTAGTGTTTTTTTATTGCCCTTATACATTCAAACACACATAAAGACACTATAAAATTTAGGAGGACCTACGAATAGGTCTAATAGATGGACTTATTATACAATATGTCTATGATAATTAATGGCATTTTTCATCAGACACTATTAAAAAACGTCACTAATTGTTAATTTTCAGTGACAGTTTGAAAATTGTCACAAAAAATGTCACTAACTATAAATTTTAGCAATAGTTTAAAAAATCGTCATTAAAAAAAAAGTCACTAACTTTCAACTTTCAGCGACAGTTTGAAAAATTCATTACAAAAAAAAAGTCACTAATTGTAAGTTTTAGCAACAATTTATAAAATCCGTGACAAAAAAAAGTTGCTAATTGTCAATTTTTAGCGATATATACAAAAAATCTTCACAAAAAATTATTTTAGCAACGATTTTACTAGTACTTATTTTCAATAAGATTTGATTGGAATCAAGTCTAACTATTAAGACCTATTGATAATTTACCCTAAAATTTAGAGGCTTTCTCATCCGGTGGAGCAATGCAATGGCTTTAATAGTCTTCCAATGTGACAAACATATGAAAGGCACAAATAATTATTCTCTAATACCAAAATAAATAAAATCTTACTTTCTCTATTGTTTTTTGTTGTGAACTTTTAAGCCTTCTCTATTTCCAAATCAAAATGCTAGAAACAATTCTCCAATTTAAAAGTATAGATCAACTTTATGTTCCAGTTTTTCTTATGGTTGGTTCTATGGCTCTTTTAGTGTACCACTTTTAACTTTTTTTTCTTTTAGTTTACCTCAAAAATAATTATTTCTTTTCATAGTTAGGTTTGGGTTTAGGACTTAGACTATCTTGTACAACTAGTTGGCCATCATAACTTTCCTAAGGGTTTAGTTCTAGGGAGAGGTTACAGTTTCAACTTTTCTTAGTGGAAGTTAAATTAAGGAGGCAAGCACTAGGTAATTTGTAAAGGGTGAAGAGGTTAATTCCCATAGGTGTTAATCTAACAACTAACAAATGACTTTTGCCGATCAAAAAAAATAAAAAATAAAAATGAAGCCATATACGTAAACCAAGAAGAATTAGTTGTTTAGGAAAGAAGTAAAATGCTGTTTGCACATTTTTGACATCATATAAGTAAAAAATAGGAAATATTTATCGGATATTTTCATATAATGGAGCATTTGACTTTTGTCATATAATGGAGCATTCAACTTATGTCACTTGTTGCCCATGAGCACATAATGACTTCTTAGAATATGGCACACGAAGGTCTTAGGATGCACAGTTAAAAAGAAGCATATAGTCCTTACCAACAATAGTGGCCCAAATTTTTAGAAGATCTTATGTTAAACATTAAAGTGAGATTGCAGACACCCATTTTGACAGCCCTAAGACTTGGGCACTGTCTTTTGATTACCCAATGACGAAATCATAATGTGTTTCTTGCACGATCCTCAGTAAAAAAAAAAGAAGAAAGATGGGAATTGAGCTTTACTCACACCCTAAGCCTATTTTGGCCAAGTGTTTAAGTCCCATCAGGAACTAGAACGAAGTTGGACTGAACCGGAACAAATCAGGCAAATTTCTTTCTGGTCGATCGACTGCGCGATCATCCGCCAGGTTGACCACTCCCCAGATAGTTTGCCCAGAATTTTTGTGTGGTTCGGGTGGGCACTTCCCAAACCCATTTTTCTAAACCATTCATGCATTGAATGCATGTATACTCATCCTCCATTGCCCAGTGATTAATCCATTGAAGCTAATGCTCCACTTTTGTTTTCCATTAGCTTAATTAATGCTCTATTTGCTCCATTATCTTCATTAATGCTCCATTCTTGTCTTCCACCATTTCTCCACTTATATTGCCTTTATGTATACATCAGATTGTTGAGAGGGGAATGAAGATAGATTGATGAGAGA
Source organism: Camellia japonica (assembly GCA_030407325.1). Taxonomy (NCBI): domain Eukaryota; kingdom Viridiplantae; phylum Streptophyta; class Magnoliopsida; order Ericales; family Theaceae; genus Camellia; species Camellia japonica. The sequence continues at coordinate 108,882,466 of JAPPVO010000002.1, read as the reverse complement.
AGGCTAGAGATAGAGAAAAGAGAGTTTAAGATTTGAATTCAAGAGTTAACCGAAATTGATTGTTATTGTGACCTTCCATTTCTCAAGCAATACACTATATCTCGTCTTCTATTACAAAAGATATCCAAGTCATGTCATTGTGGTCAAATTCTAGAGCTTTTATCAAAGAGAAAATAGTCTTTGTGAAGTTCAAGTGATCATTTCCTACACTTGTCCAATGCTACCTTTGAAGCTCAAATTCCAAGCTCTTGAATTGAGGATTAAGAACAAAATTCACCTTTAGGGTGATCAAGAAGAAGTTTGGAAATCAAGAAGTTCAATCTTTCTTTGGAAGGTGAATTTCAAGTCTTTCATTTTCTTATATTTTCTATCTCATAATTATTTTTTGCTTTCTATTTCATAGTGTTTTTGTTGTAATCAAGTGGTTAGTTTGGCTCATATTTATTTTCTTGCTTATTTTATTTTTTATTTCATATTGTTTTGTTGTAATCTAACTGGAAGCGATTAGTTTTCAAATCTTTCATTTTCTTGCACTTTCAATCTTATAGTCATTTTTGTTTCAAGTTGCATATTAGTTTTGTTGTAAGCTAATTGAAAGTGGCTAGTTGAGCCACCTATATATTTCTTGTTTGTTCTTTTCTCGATGTTGTAACAAGGCAGGTCTTGCTAGGCCTAGTTGGTTGGCCGGCCAAATAGGCCGGCCAAATAGGCCGGCCGGTTAGCTTCTTTTGGACAAAACGGCGTAGTCTTCTGATGTTGACCAATTTCCAATGGTTTCCAAGGCGCATGAAGCTTCTATTTTTTTTTTTATTTGAGTGTTTTGTGAGGTTTTTATTTTGTTGTAATATTCTCCTCCTTATAATTATTCTTTCAAGTGTTGTAATAATTCCCCATCCCGCTTCTTTCTATCCCGTTCTTTTACTTGCTTTCCTTATTTGTGCATGAGCATCATATTTTGTTTTTCGTTATATCCATGCTTTGCATCCATGTTTCATGCATCTTGATTCAGCTAAGTTTGCATTTGTGGGTTTAATCAATTCTTATGTGATTTTGTGCTCTACCTCATGTTTTGAGATGATTCACATGTCATATCTTAGAAGCCAAATCTTTAGTTGCATTTCATGAGTGAATTGTATTAGAATTTTGTACATAAGATCATGCATATTTTTCTAACTTTGTTTTGTAGATGTTCGTGGATGTTGGTAAACATGTAAGTTTTTATGCTTTAGCATTCCGCTTGTGTATGTTTTGTTTACTATGTTTAAACATTTTACCATGTGGCTACTTGCTTACTTGATATAACTATATGAATGCCGGTAGATGGAGGTTGTGTCACTTAATTTGGGATGATATTGATTTTCATGTTTGTAAACTCAATTTCTTTGGGTTGTACATCTTCAAAACTCTTTCAAAACATATGCAATCACATTGTTCTAAAATAAATGGCATAGTCTATACTTGTATGCTTCACATAGTAAATTGTAGGATTTATTTAACAACTGGAATATGAAATATAAAGAAAATAACACTCATATCATGGTTTAGTAGAGGCCGATCTTTGATTGGGTGAAAGTGGATGCTCAATTAATGACCTTCCCCTCTCATACCTAAGGTTCTGAGCTAAGCATCTTGGTTACGACAAACAATGGCCTTGGTACAAGTCACGGGTTTCCTAGTTTTCAAATATTAGGTGACGACTCTAAAATCTAGTGATGTAGTCCATTTTTGGCAAAACTTTTGTATTAAAACAGATTTTTCATAAAACGTTTTCAAATATGGACTCTCATCTATGTTTTACATTGCACTCATGAGACTATATCAAAGAAGTAAAGAATCCGAACTATTTAACGCGCACGGGTACTCCCTTGGCATGTTACAATTTTTGGCGACTCTACTGGGGACATTATGAAACCTTGACTCAAACTCCATGATATGACTTTTATTTGCAAATATATGTTTATTGCATTGCATGTATTAGTGCACTTAAAGTCCTTGTGTTGCCCAGATACTGGTGGGAGCATAGGCAAACGTTTTGTGACACTATACCTATCTCTACGTTACTTTTGAGGCCTTATGTTATAACCTTTTGAGATCTGACAAAAAGGAAGCTCTATTATCTAAGGTTCTCAGACTTCGAAGAGTGGCTATATTAACTCTTTTTATTTCCAGGGATCTTCATTGGTTATGACCTAAAGGACTCTATAGTAATGTCACCTTGACTTCAACCCCTAGAGTAGAGCCAACCTTGTACATATAGTGAGCTATAATACTTTCCAAAATTACGACAAGATGCTGTAGACACCCCATTTTTGACCGACCTTAAGACTCAGACGTCACCGATTGAGCGCTTGGTGATGTTGCATATTGTGCTCGTTCAGAAGTCTCGGAGTCGCGGCCGTGCGCCCTGCCTCCGGACTTCCGAACTCTCTTTTGTGCCTTGCCTCGGTTTGCGAACCGGACTCGGTTTTCTCTGTTTTCTTTCCTGCAGGGAGGGAGAGGTCTAGCAGATCATCTCTCAGTGGCCGTGGGCTACGTTTCGTGGCCGTAGGCCATTTTGCCCATTTCGGAGCCCGGTTCCCGGTTTTCGGAGCCGTCAGGCCGTGTGCCTCGGTTCGGGACCGCCCAACCGTCTCCGATTCCTCCGGTTCTTGGAAGGTACCTCTGTTTTATCATAACGAGGCACACTGGGGTCTTAGATACCCACTTCGTGGCTGAATGCCACTTTCGGTGCTTACAGCCGGTTTTCGGGCCCCGAACCTCGCGGTTTGGCCCCCGAGCATTCGTTTTGCATCGGTTTTTGTTCATTTTTGGCAGGTACCTCTGTTTTATCATCAGGAAGATCACTGGAGGGTGGGAGGCTAGCAATTGTCCAAGCAACCTGTTATGCTCTTCCGGCGCCCCCGGCGCCCGTTTTTCTCACTTCCGGCTAATGTTGAACACCCTAGGGCCATTTTCTTCGAGCCAAAACCACATATTCGTGATGTACACACATGGGAGGACACTAAAAACACATGGCCGGCCAGTAACTCTCTTTGAACCTTTTGAACCCCTCTTTGAATTGGCCTATTCCCTCTCCTGTTTTAGAGTTGCAAGATTTGAACCACAGGATTGTGTTGAGGAAACCTGGGAGGACACCATCATCTGGTGGCCGGCCAGCAATTCTCAGTTGACCATTTTTCCCCTGGCCGGCCGGCCAGGGGGGGTGGCCGGCCGGCCACCTCCAATAAAGGGGGCTAGCCGGCCAGCTTCCTTGGGTTGTGTGCATTCCAGCTATGCACCTTTTTCCCCCAGAAAAGATCTGTATCCAGGGATATTTTGGAGGGGAATGCTTGGGTGCATTTCCCTCCACCTTTACACCCCTCCTTTTGTCCATATAAGGCAGCCAAAAACTTGTGTCTAGGGTTAGAAAAATAATCCTCAAGCATACATACACCAATCCATCTCCATTTCTCTCAAATCTTAAAAATTTAGTGCCATTTCTCAATCATCTCCTAGCACCACCAACACCACTTCATTTCCAGCAGCAAGGAGAAGTTCTTGGAGGGTTTAGAAGCAACTTTCATCAAGCAAAGAGGTAGCAAAAGTCTTGTCTTCAAGGGTAAATCTCAAATCCCTCTTTTGTACCATTTTCTTGCTTCCTTTCTTAACCCTATTTACATATTGTTTTGAGCTTCGACCCCTACTGAAATTGGTCCCCTTTTGAGCTCATTTTGATCTTTGATTAAGGGCTCAACCCTGTTTGAGCCCTCTATGGCACACTTGCTTCAATAGCATCTTCTATGTCAATATTTTGCATTGAATATTTGGCCTATGTGTGATCTGAATTGGAGCATCTCATGAACTGATATTGTGCTTATTTTGAGCCCCTCTTCAACATTGAAGAAGGGCTCAACCCTGTTTTCATGCTCCATGTGCAAGTTGCTTTGAATCCATGTTTTACCCTTGTTTTTTGCATTGAATATTAGGCCTATGAGTGATCTGAGTTCGAGCATGACATAAACTGTGAGTGGGCCCATTTTGAGCCCCTCTTCAACATTGAAGAAGGGCTCAACCATTTTTGGCTTCTCTATCATGCACTTTCTTCATAATTCCTTCAAATTACCGTAAACTTGCATGATTTATTTGACCTACATGTAGTCTGTTTTGGAACATGCCATGAACTGTGAGTGAGCTTATTTTGTGTCTCTCTACATTATTTTAGAAGGGATAAACTTTGTTTGGGGTCTCCATATTACACTTGCCTTTATATCTCTCTTTGACCCCACTTTGCATGCCTTTTTAAGCTTATCTAGCTTCTGATTTCAGCCATCATCAGTACTGAAAATATTCATATTTTGATCTTCTTGACATATCTCATTGAGGGTCTTTGTTGTTTTGATCAATGTTTTGGGTACTTCATGTTATAGCCTTATATATCCTCATTCTTGCATAGCATTTTTACCATGTTTTCATACTGAGTTGGGGGATGTCATCTACTGTAAATGTGCATATTTTTGGTCCCTAATCAGTGTTGTAGAATGGTACTTTTCAGTTTGAGCATTGCATGTATCACTTGCTTCAATACCCCTCTCTTGGCTCGTATTCTTGCATGCCATTGTTGTCCTATCTATGCTCATTATTTAGCCATGTTTTGTACTGTAAAAATGCTATCTTGGGGCTGCCTTGCTACTGTTTTGCATGTCATGTACCAATTATGCATGTTTAGTATGGCTATAGGCCATTCCGGGTGCTTATTATCGCATTTCGGGACCATTCTGGGCATTCGGTATCATTTCCCCACCTTTCGGGGCTGATTTGCATCATTTGTGAGTGCTGAAATTCCATTTGCATGTTTGCATATCATTTTCCATGTCATTTTGCATTCCGTATGCATCGCCTCGGTTTGCGCGCCCGTGTGCACGCATTTCGAGGCGCTTCATTTTCATCTCCGGCCTCTCATGTGAGTGTGGCTGAGGCTCACTCATGTTAGTATAAGTCCATTTCGCATTTTGTATGTCATTTCATGCTCTAAACCATTTTCTCGGTTTGCGCGCCCGTGGGCACGCATTTCGAGGCACTCCTTTTTTTTATCCGACGGCCTCCCGTATGAGAGTGGCTGAGGTCCTCTCATGTTGGTATAAGCCCATTCTGCATTCTGTATGTCATTTTCGCTTCATTGCATTCCGTATGCCATTTCCTCGATTTGCGCGCCCGCGGGCACGCACTTCGAGACATCTCATTTTAGCATCATTACATATCATTTCCATGTTATTTTGCATTCTGTATGCATCGCCTCGGTTTGCGCGCCCGTGGGCACGCATTTCGAAGCATCTCATTTTTATCCGACGGCCTCTTATATGAGTGTGGCTGAGGCTCACTCATGTTAGTGTAAGTCCAATTGCATTGCGTATGCTATTTTATGCCTTAGGATCATCGCCTCGGTTTGCGCGCCCGCGTGCACGCATTTCGAGGCATCTCATTTTCATAGCATTGTGTATGTTAGGATTGCATATTAGCTGAATTTCATGCATATCATGCATACCGCATCGTGTTCGGGATAGGAGTTAGCCCGGACACGGGAAACGAGGCGCGTTTCGTACTCCGAGTGACGGAATGGGTCTCAATTCCCCAGTCACCGACACTCCGGATTACCCATGATGGAGTTAGGTTTTGTTGTAGCATTCATCTGCATTGCACCCTATATTGAGTTGTGCAATCCGATTCCTCGGCCATCATGCATCAATATGTGTGATTGGTGGCACGAGAATCGAGGCATGCATATATTTGTGAAATACATTGCTATGCCCTTTTCCTGCTCTCTGTTGCAGCAAAATGAGGAATCAGCAACTTTTCGGAGTCTGGCGCGCATTTCAAGAACAATTGCAAACAGAGGCTAAATTGGGCATCCCAGTGGATTTCTACGCAAAGGCAATCCGGCATGCATCGTTCATCAGAAGCGAGGCAGCCTCTGGCTTGCATGCCTGTTTAAAGCTTTCTTAGTTTAATTTGTTAATTAATTAGGAATATGTAATATTCGGACTGTATATTTCGGACTGTATTATTCTTTCATTTCGGACTGTATTATTTATTCGGACCCTCTGCGCGAGGGCATAACTGTAATAAGTGTGGGTGAGTGTGATGTATGTCTCCCAACCCCACGTCTTTCTTCCCTTTTATTTACCCGCTTATAATGGTTAGATATAGGGCATATTTCGATTAGCATACAGTATGACAGCATGTTTGCATCATTCATCTGTTTTGCATGCACCGGGCTCGGCGCATCATACAAACTGCATTTGTATTTCAAATTCCAAATTGAATACGTGTTAGTTGTAGCATTTCATATGCCATGTTTAGAATAGCCGAGCCTGCTATAGTTGCATTATTGCATGTGTTGCATTAGGCAATTCTGTATAATTAGGATCATGCATGATTTCTAATCGGTTTTCTGTTTTGACTTGGAGTACTCGGTGAGTTTTATGCTTTAGCATCCTTGCATGCGTGTGAGTGTTGCCATGAATAGCATGCTTACCATGAGGCTAAATGCTTATGTGATATAACTGTCTTGAATGCCTGTGGGTGGAGGTTGTGTTACTTGAATTGGGACACTGCGTTGACTGTTTGTTTTAAGCCCACTAGATAGTGGCAAAATCATGTTTTCTAAGCCCACCTGAGGGTGGCAAATCCGCGTCTTAGCCTACCTGCGGGTAGCACCATCAAACCATTTTCAAGCAAACAAACATGAAATGTTTTGTTCCAATTCAGGCGGCTCAGTCTATACTTATTTGCTGCAAGCATCACATAGTAACCTAGGCTAATAACCGGAATAAGAACTCACAATGTTTTCAAAATCAGATATCACGGTTAGTAGAGGCCGGTCTTTGACCGGGCGAGCGGGGGTGCTCACGAAGTGACCTTCCCCAATCGTACCCAAGTTCCCGAGCCGAGGCAACTTTGGTGATGACGGACACGTGGCCTTTGGCACCGAGTCAGGGTTTCCTAAATTTCCCATTAAAAAATATTTAGGTGGCGACTCTGTATCTGGCAAAGCAGTCCATGTTTGGCACTTCTTTCAAAAAAAAAATCTATTTTCAAAACGATTTGCCGGATTTGGACTCTTTGGTTCAAGATTAAGAACCGTGACATTTGAGTCCTTGAACTGTAGTGACCCCAATATGAACAGAACGGGACTTAACCCTCCCGGGGCGTTCGGGGACGTCTACAGATGCTCTCCCAATTCTAGGATGTATGATGCCGCTTGTTTGAATAGTGAAGCCCTAGATCATTTCAAACTAGGACAGGGTAACCCTAGCCCCTATAAGAGTGTTTGTTCTCTTTCCTACTATGTATTATGTGCAATATATAGGGATTCTCATATTCAACTGAATGGTTCAGGCATTTTAGTTCATGGGGTTTGCGTTCAATTTTTCAGTGTGATTTAGCAGTAATCAATTGAGTCAACATGCTGCTGAAATTTGATTGGGGGTTCCGTTTTATTTTTGCAAGATAGTTGGGCACCATAGCTTCAAAACAATCAAATATCCCCCAAGTTCTGTGGACTCATACTGATAGACTCTGTAAGACTATAGATTTGGTTTAAGGACAGCCAGTGTTAGTTTCTTTGCCACCGATTACACCAAGAAGAAAAGCAAAAGCCTCATCAACTATTTAGAGTACCCCTTTTTCACTAGCTAGATCATCCCCACTCAATTCATCAGCATCAGTGATGGCTTAGGTTCCAAAAAATATAGTGGACATGTTGTTGGCCCTTCAACAAAGTTTGGATGCTATGGTCAATATAGTGGCCACCCATGGTGATGCTCTTGCTGAATTGTGACACCCATTTATGGCATCCATTACTCAACTACCTCTGGTGGCTTATCTAATCCCACCTCACCAGCTGAGGAATTTCCTAAACCCAACCTTCCAGAATACTTTAGGGTTCTTTCGTAATTATCAAGAGGACCTTTTCTCCTTCCACAACCAACGAGAGGGTTCTTTCCCCTGGAAACAAATGAGTTTGATCCAACTATGTTGAAACTAGCCAAGTTGGAGAAAATGTTTAAGAAATCGCAAGGAACCAACTTTATCCCAGATATTGAAGATTGGTATACGGAAACAGCTATCAAATTGTCAGAATAGTTTAAAATGCCACACATTGACAGGTTTGATGAAGCTGGTGACCCTATGGTCCACATTTGCCTCTTCTCAGATGTTCTAATACCCATGGGCTTGACTTGGCCTCAAAAACTTCCCTTGTTTGGAAGAACTTTATCTGGTGTAGCTGTCATCTAGTATGCTAAATTAGAAGATTTGGTGAAACAAAGTTAGAACGAATTGGTTGAGGCTTTTGTTACCCAATATGCTTATAAAACCCAGATTGAAGTACGCTTGGGAGTTAAAAGTAGCCCGATAGGAACCTAATGAAGGTTTTGTAGCCTTCATTACCAGATGAAGGGCCAAGGAGGCGATGATGACCAACAAACAATCGGAGAAAGATCAAATATGCATGGTAGTGAGAAATCTACATGGAAAAATGTTGCATAAAATGAGAGTTCAGATAGAGAACGCCATCAAGTAGGGAATTTGTGGATGACAAAGAGCTAGTACGGAAGACCTTTGGCCGTAATCCAGACACTGCTACCAGCAATAACATAGCACAGAAACCTTTTAAGGTCAACACAGTCACTACCACCACCACCAAAATAGTCGATCCCTTTGCCAATGCTGGTCCACAGGCAACAAACTTAGCCTGAGCCTCAAACAGAACATTCACCCCATTTCATAAGTCCCTTACCAAAGCCATGAAGATCTTGGTAGAAAGAGGGTATCTCAAACCTCTTAACCCACAACCTCTTCCAGATCCTCTCCCAGCCAAACATGACTTTGCCAAATACTGTGCCTTTCACCAACAGCCTGGATATGATACCAACCGTTGCTTCCGTCTCTATCATGAGATTCAAGATCTCATTGACAATAAAATCATAGCTCCCCCACAGCTGCCAAAACCCAATGTCACTACCAATCCATTCCACCCCACGACAAAGCCCCACTACCACATCGCCTCAATTTTATCCATACACTTTTTCCCACCTTTAACCCCAGTATCTACATCACACCCTCTCATCTACCAAAACCCGAGGTACACATTCCTGAGTGCACTGATCTGTGCATGATTGATGCACCTCCAACCCAGCCAAAACCTAAAAACCCTATGGTGGTTGTGGTAAAAGCCAAAGAGGAAACAACTGAAGTACTTGTGATTGAGGCTGACAAACTATCGGAGGAAAAGTATATCCTAGCCAGTATATTGTATCCATTGGTCAACTGAAGCCTAAGGTTGTTCTCTTTGACTCATTTTCTATCAATGTTGTCAGAGATGATGTATTGGAACAGGGGTTAGATGACTTGGCTGGCCTAAAGGAAGACTTAGCCAATTTCCAATTCTTTGAAGAATTAGACCTTGGGAATGTATAGATAGGATGGTGGCATCTGAGAAATTCTAATGCCAGTCATGGTTGGTCAAGCAGTTGCGAAGTTTCTAAGGAAAAAACTAAGAGAAAAAGGGATGAACCGAGACTTGACACCGGAAAATTTGATGGTTGTAGTAAAGGAAAAGGTTCCAGAGAGAAAGAAGAAGAACTAGAAAGCCAATCAAGGTATATTGTGGTAATGATTCGAGCAAAGCCTGATAATTGCCTTTTGGTCAACGAAGGTGAATGGTGGGATGATAATGATCTGCAGCTCACCCACACTAATGATGAATGGGTAAGCAATATGCCTGACGAGACTTGGTGCTCAGAAGAAATTGATCATTCGACTAGGAGTGGATGCTACTTTAAGCCTCCACACTTAGACCAAGAAGAGTCTTCAAGAAAAAGAAATTGAGAAAGACAAAGAGAAAGAGAAAGAAGTGGAAGAAAACCTGGTTCAAAAATAGCTAAAAAAAGATCGAAGCAAACATCTCCATTTGGGGGCTTCTCATGGCTTCCCGAGAGCATCGACAAGCAATGTTGTCAACTTTAAGCAAGGCTAAGCTGTCAATTAATACAAATCCAAAACAACTAGTGTTGCTAATCACCCCAAGAAAAATAGTTCCCCTGATAGCATTCTCTGACAAAGAGCTACCACCAAAAAGATCAAGACACAATAAGCCTCTATATATGTCACTTGAGTGTAGAAAGAAATGGACCCCAATTGTTCTGATTGACACTAGATCAGCCATCAATGTATGTCCTTCGTGCACTGCTTATGCGATAGAGCTAAAGCCGACAGATTTCACACCCATTATTTAGTTGATCCGAGCTTAAGATAATACTAGTCGGGGAAGTTATGGAGATAGTCAAAGTGCAAATAACAGTGGGTCCATCTGAGCACGAAGTTGAATTTCATGTTATGGATGTCCCCACAATATTCAATTTGTTATTGGGAAGGCCCTGGCTTCATCAGATGAAGGTTGTATCATCCACGCTGCATCAACTGGTAAAATACCCATATGACAGGGGGGTTACCGCTGTCTTCAGAAATTCATCCATTCATCCTCCCCAGAAGTTACAACGCCATTGTTAGAAATACAACATAGGGAGGAGGATGTGTTCCTCTCAAGTTTTACATTGGCAGAGGCCCAGCTAGTTCAAACACTCACGACAGAAAACAAAGGTATATACATCAGTGCGCAATCAATTTACTTCATGAGTAAACTGGGTCACATTCCGGGGATGGGGTTAGGACAAAGTGGCAGAAAGGGTATTGCTATAGCTGGTGAAGTACCTTATAACCCACATGTATTCGGACTTGGGTATGCACCCACAACAGATGACTGGAAAAGGAAAAGCAAAGAGATCAAGGAGAGGATCAAGGCAAAAAGAACTGGGTGAGAGTTTGAGTTGTGCCATAAGACAATTCATAGAACCTTGGACGGGCACTTTGTCCAGAAATGAGAGGATTTCCCTTTCTGTGGGTTTTCGAAGCCATGGATTGACTAGGAGGACAAGAAGAGATATCCTGAGTTTGAAATCTGCTTCAATCATCAATTTTCTGATAGTGATGAGGAGTAAGAAGATCCAAGCATCAACATCGGTTAGGACAGTGGTGTTAATTATGAAAGTCGTACAGAGGACTTCCTGGGTCTGACACTAGATGATTTGCTAAAAGAGTCTAATACTAGTGCTGAACCAATGAACTTGAGAGATATAGCTATTTTTGTGATCGGAGGAAGGGCCACCTGTCGATTGCTCAAGCTCCATTGTAGATGTAGTGAATTGCACGCAAGCAAATCGGCATGTTGAGAAACGTCTTATTGAGAATTCTGAATTGGTTATTGAGTCTGAGTCTATTGGGCTTATGGGGTTAGAGTCATATTTGAGTTTGTCTGAGATGCCAGAGTCTTTTTTTTCTTTTTCTTTTTCTTTTGAGTCTGTTGCAACAATTAAGCCCGAGATTCTGAACGAAGATGTTGTAATTTCTGCTTACTTCTTTATGCTTGTAGTTCATAGCATTGACCGGAATTTTTAGATTTTTTATGAAAACAAAGAGAAAGAAATTCCTCGGGCTTTAAAAAAATTAATCAACTAGGAGGAAGAAAGGCGTACTAAGCCGTTGGTCGATGAAATTGTTTCTGCAAATATGGGCACTAAGAAAGATCCTCGCTTAGTCCAGATTGATTCCACTTTATCTTTGGAGAAACGCGAGCAATTAGTTGCTTTATTAAAGGAATTCAAAGATTTTTTTTTGCGTGGTCCTACGAAGATATGCCTGGAATTGATCCTGAGATTGTACAACATTTGATCCCTCTTAATCCGAATACCCGACTTATCAAACAGAAGCTTTGCAGAATTCATCTGAATTGGGCATTGAAAATCAAAGAAGAGGTTACTAAACAAATCAATGTCAGGTTCTTGCTTGTATCCGAGTATCCGACTTGGTTAGCCAACATTGTGCCAATCCCGTAGAAAGATGGCAAAATCAGGGTTTGTGTTGACTTCTGGAATTTGAACAAGGCTAGTCTGAAAGATGGCTATACATTGCCACATATTGATGAATTGGTAGACTTCACTGCAGGGCATGCCTTATTATCATTCATGGATGGTTTTTCGAGGTATAACTAGATCTTTATGGCTCTAGAGGACAGAGAAAAGACCACATTTACAACACCATGGGAGACGTGTTGTTACAGAGTCATGTTATTCAGTTTGAAAAATATCAAGGCCACTTATCAGAGAGCCGCTACCACACTGTTGCATGATATGATCCACTAGGAAGTTAAGGTGTTTGTGGATGACATAATTGTCAAGTCCAAAGATTGGGAATTTCATTATACTGTATTGAAGAAATTCTTTAAGAGAATCAGGGAATACAAGCTAAGGCTGAATCCATATAAATGCACCTTTGGGGTAACTGCGGGAAAGATGTTGGGATTTCTAATCACACAACAGGGAATTGAAGTTGATCCATCCAAAATTAAGGCCATCTTAGAAATGTCGCCACCAACGATTGAAAAGGAGGTACAAGGCTTTCTGGGCAAACTACAATTCATAAGGAGGTTTATTTCTAAATTAACCTTGACTTGTGAACCACTATTTGGTCTGTTGAAGAAAGGAAAGAAGTTCCAATTGGATGATCGGCATCGGTTCGCCTTTGAGCAAGTTAAGTAGTATTTGTAGAATTTGTCTGTGTTATTGCCACCTGAGATAGGAAAACCACTAATTCTGTATTTATCAGTGACTAAATCAACCATAGGCAGTATGCTTGCACAAGAATCAGACGAAAAAGTGGAGAAGGCTATCTACTATTTGAGCAAGAAGATGATTGAATATGAGACCCGCTACACTCCCTTGGAAAAGGCTTGTTTGGCTTTGGTTTGGGTCACCAAGAAGTTCAGACACCACTTGTTAGCTCACTCGGTAATTCTAGTTTCAAGATTAGACCCCATCAAATATCTCTTTGAGAAACCAACGCTTACTGATAGACTAGCTCGTTGGTTGATTTTGCTTTTTAAATTCGACCTCAAGTATGTTGCTTACAAATTTGTTAAAAAAAGGCCCGTGGCAGAATTTTTGGCTAATCACTCGATTGTAGGAGAAGAAGATATGGATTATTCATTCCCAGATGAGAAAGTCATGCAAATGGAAGAAGACACTTAAAAGTTGTACTTTGATGGAGCATCCAATCAATTTGGCTATGGGATAGGTGTGTTGTTCATAGCGCCAAATGATTCCCATATCCCTCTAACTTTCGAACTTTGTTACAGAGTATCCAATAACCAAGCAGAGTATGAGGCATGCATTGCCGGACTGGAAGCAGCTCTAGAACAAGGGGCAATAAGGTTGGATGTGATTGGGGAATTCGAACTTGGTCATCTCTCAAGCCAATGGAGATTGAAAGGTTAAAGAAGAGAAAATGAAATTCTATCATCATACCTTGGACATGTTGATCCCGAGGTTCGAAAGACTGACATTTCACACCTAGTAAGAGAGAACAATCGATTTATTGATGTGTAAGTGACCCTAGCCTTCATGATAGATATACTAGTTGGGGTTAAGATGCGCCCAATCCTGATAAAACAAATATATACGCCAGCGTATGAAATGGTAGCTGCAATAGAAGAGGTTCAAGATGAAAACCCTTGGTACTTTGATATTTGAAAGGGAGATACGACGTCTGGCTGCTCAGTTTATTATCTAGGAAGATAAGCTGTATAGAAGGGGACATCTGGGAATGCATAAGCTGTGTGTAAAGGAAAAAGAGGCAAAACATATCATGGAAGCCATCCATGAAGGTGAGTGTGGAGCCCATTCGAATGGTATAATGCTGGCTAGAAAGATCCTTAGACAGGAATACTACTGGTTAACCATGGAGGGTGATTGTATCCACTTTGTTAGAAGATGCCACAAATGTCAAAACCACGCCAATCGCATGAATATCCTGCCATCCAAACTCTACAATATGACTTCGCCTTGGCCTTTCATAGTCTAGGGCATAGATGTCATCGGGGCAGTCACATCGAAAGATTCAAATGGGCATCAGTTCATTCTGTTAGGAGGAGCAGTCATTCTCATGGATTTGGATGGTTTAGAGTTCTCGCAACCAATCAATATAGACAAGCTAAAGAAATACTATCAATGAGAGGCTCGCTAGACCGAAAACCCGAAAGGGTGACCCAAGCAAAAGTTAGAGCAGGAAAAAAAATGAATAAAAATGAAAAAATAAAAACAAATAAAAAAATAAAAAAATGAAAAATGAAAAATGGAAAAAAAAAAAAAAGAAGAAGCTCGCAAGGTCGAAAACCCGAAATGGCGGCTTTGGCAAAAGTTAGAGCACAAAAAGAGAGTGTTAATACTCGAGTGAACCTTAGCCGGAACTATGTGAGGCCTGATTCCTATCTTTGGGATACGTAGGCAGCTTTATCTTGAAGTTCGACCCTAATCATTTTACTCACTCATCTCGTCCATATTTGATTTGTTGTTGCCCTATCCAAGTTTGATTGGTTTGTCCTGTTTGGTTTAGTTATCCTATTTCTCCTTCATGATGGGTTCAGTTACAAGGTAGATTCAGTTGACCATCTCAAGGGTTGGTTTCATGTTGGTCGGGTAGTGGCCATATGCAAAAATAGATTTTGAGGAATTTCAATGAAATTGACTAATTGTCTCAAAAATTATTTCATATTTTATAAAATCTAAACCATTCTTTGGACCAAAAAGGGAAAATTTTCAATACTCATATTTTGGCTTATATGATTTCAAGACAGAAAGTGGAACAAGCATGCTAATTTCATGTTGATCAAAATCATTTTAGTAGGGGGAAAAAAAAAAAAAAGAAGTAGTCAAAGTAATGAGCTAGGGGCACAGTCAAGTCAGGTTTTATGTCTTTCTCGTATTCTAGATAGTCTCTATTTACGTCAATCATTCACCGAAAAGTGCGATTGACCAGCGATGTTTTTCTTTTGGGTTTTGAATCTTGTTCTATGGCACCGCGCCTGCTTATTCTTACATAGCGCCTGCGGTATTCTTACGCTGTGCCTGCAAGTATCGCGCCTGCGATAGTCTGAATTGCGCCTGCGAGTGTCACGCCCGTGATGAAATTGTGTTCTTTCTATTCCGACAAGTGTCAGTTGGTCTGTGTCGTTTAGATTTTTCTTTCATTGAGTTTGATTTCTGGTATGTTGAGGGTTCAATGTCCAATTCAGAGCTTATTGAAATGTAACCATTCTCAAAATTCAAAACAAAATGGTTTTCATGCTCAGGTGCCATTTATGTCATTCAGATGTGAAAAACAAACTCGTTTTTATTAATGTCAAGGATCAAAAAAAAAAAAAAACACAGTTGAAGCTAAGTGCCCACTCTCAAGAAAAAATAAAAAAATAAAAAAAAAAACCCACAGACAATGCAAGCATTGTTCTCGGTTTCCGATGACTTGTGTTTCCGGTAGCAAAGGTTATAGACTGAAACTTTAGTTTCATCACTCGCTTCTATTGTTGATTGTCTTGCTGCATCTTCACTCCTTGGAAGCCTTTGAAGACTCTGCTTCAGTATTTATAGAGCTCCCAAAGGAGATTACTTCCTGCCAGCCATCAAATGTGGAGTACGAAGGTACTCCTAATCGGGCCACGGAGGTGGCTTGTCATTTCAGCTCTTTGTTCTGCTTTTTCAATGCACTAATCTCTACTCGAGGGTCCTTGTACATACGTTGGAGCAAGGAGAGTTGGGCGTTTAACTGATGCACTTCACTTGTCCTATCCTACAACCGGTGGGACAAATTGGAGACCACTGTCACCGTCTCCACATAAGACTTCAATGTGTAGTAATTAGTATCAATGTTAGATTGTGCTACCATTGTATGCTCGACTGACATCGTAGGGAAGCTGAGAACAAGGCCAAGGGCACTCTATCGAGGCTCGAAAGGGCTAGTGCTGTAATTTTGATTCAACATTCATTAAGGTTTGGGAAAAGGGAAAGAGTACGATGAGAAGAGGCCATGTCAAGGGGAATATAATGCCAAAAAGAGAGATTGGCAGAGTAATGGCAAGGGGAGTTTGTAGCTTTCTGCTCTGCTCTCTCTCAGGTCTTTGTTTAAGAAGAAGTTGGAAGAGAAGAAGAAACTAAGAGAATAGGGATTGTCGAGGCAATCTTTAACCATGGAGGCCGGTCCAGCTGCCGTCGGTCAAGTGTGCCGTAATTATTGAAATTTCGCACCAAACATAACGCTCGACGAAGACGAAGAGGCAGAGAGAAAGAGACAAAATAGGGGAGAGAGAATGAGATGTATGTAATATGTGTATAATCTGTATATATGTATATAATATGTATCTATCTGTATGTGTGTACTCTTATGCATGTGTATACCGTGTATGTATCCGTATGTCCATATGTGTCCATATATATGTATATGTACATGTATATAGTTTGTTTGTTTGTATATATATATATATATGTATGTAATACATATTTTGTATATTGCTTGTATCCGTATATGTGTACATGATATGTATAAAAATACAAAATTTTCAAATACAAAAACGAAAAACATGAAAAAATGAAAAAAGAATAGGAAATGAAAATGAAAAAATGAAAAAAACAATGAAAAAATGAAGGAAAATAATAGAAAATGGAGAAAATATTTGTGCATCAAGTTTACTCAGTTAAAACCTCTCTCCTTTCCATATGAAATACGATTAGTTACACCTATTGGTTACACCACATTTTCTCCTTTCACATGAAACGTGTTAGGATTTAAAGTTTTCACAGTTAAAACCTTCTCCATTTCCATATGAAATACAGTTAGGTACGTTTGTTGGTTACACCACATTTTTTACTTTTACGTGAAACGTGTTAGGATATGAAGTCTACTCGGTTAAAACCTTTCCCCTTTCTGTATGACATACCGTTAGGTACGCCTATTAGTTACACCACCTTTCCTCCTCTCGCGTGAAACAGGTTAGGATTTCAAATTACTCGATTAAAACCTTCCTCTTTTCCATATGAGATATGGTT
This sequence comes from Camellia japonica, assembly GCA_030407325.1. Lineage (NCBI taxonomy): Eukaryota > Viridiplantae > Streptophyta > Magnoliopsida > Ericales > Theaceae > Camellia > Camellia japonica. The sequence continues at coordinate 108,865,499 of JAPPVO010000002.1, read as the reverse complement.
AGGTACACCTATTAGTTACACCACATTTTCTCCTTTCACGTGAAACGTGTTAGGATTTGTAGATTACTCTAAAACCTTCCCCCTCTCTGTATGAAATACGGTTAGGTACGCCTGTTGGTTATACCATTATTCCTTCTCATGCGTGAAATGCATTTGGATTTCAAGTTCAGTATTTCCTCCTCTCGCATGAGATGCGTTTGGATCTCAGGTTTTCTATTCCTCTTCTCGCATGAGACGTGTTTACATTTCAAGTTCACCTTTCTGCTCTATCATCTGTGTTATGATTTGTATGTGAAGTTATGGCCCATTTGTTTGCGATGCACTCCCTCTATTATTTGTGTTATGGCATAGTTATATGCGATGCACCTCGTATTATGCTTCATATCATTTGCACAAGGCTTGACTCTTATGTTGCCATCTTCATATCTTTATCATCACTCCATGACATTGCATTATCATGAATTTTCACAAAACTGTCTACGTAAAGTGTGTAAGTCCAACTTTCAAATTGTATTTCAAGCATGTCATTTGCATTCTGTCCTTGAACTATGCTAGTTTGATTTCTCATAAAGGGATACGTAGGCAACCTTTGGGTTCAACCAATTGCATCTGCATCTTGTTTGTTTGTCCAAGTCTTACGACCTTGTCAAAAAGGTCATTTTCGGGCTTTGACATTCACTCACATAATGAAATGAATTCGAGTTCTGTCAAGGAGGGGCAACTATAGACACCCTATTTTGACTGGTCCTAAGACTTGGGCATTTTGTTTTGATTACCCGATGATGAAAATCAGAATGTGTTTCTTGCAAAATCCTCAGTAAAAAAAAAGATGAAATTTGAACTTTACTTTCCACCCTAAGCCTATTTTGGCCAAGTGTTTAGGTCTCGTTGGGCATTTGAACAAAGCTGGACTGAACCGGAGCAAATTGGGAAAATTCCTCTTTGACGGTTTTTTTTTTCAAAATAAAAAGTAATAATAACTTCTACAGCACGACAAAAATATTCACTTATAGTAGAGGCCAAAACTGCCACTAAAAGTAGAAAAAAAAAAGTGTCGCTAAAAAAGACCTTTACCTGCGGTTCAAATAGTGGTAGCCAAACCGCCGCAATAGCCCCATCGGCATAGCCTTATAGTGATGCTTTTGTCAACTGCTGGTATAATTATTTTTATTGCGATGGTTGATGTAGCGACGATTATGAATGTCGCTATATCTTAAATTTACCCATTACTTGATAACTTTATAGCGACGGGTTGATTGCTACTATATCCTTCGTTTTTGCAACGTTTTGTCAACCATTGCTATATTTTGACTATATTCCATCAATTTTACACTGTCGCTACAACCATAGAATTTTTTTTTGAATTTTGATTGCAGTGACGGTTATTAAATGCAATTATAGGCTATGTTTACTATTCAATTACCAATAATATATAGCTTGAAATTTTTAATGGTTTGCTAACCATTAATTGTTGTCTCTCACTTATCCCTTCTTACATTATATATCTATAAAAGCACTATTTTATTCTAATGACTCAATACTCAATAATTGTAAAATATAAAAAAGTTTGCATTTTCATAATCCCAAAATATCCAAAACACCTTAATTAAAAGGTTCATTACATAAACTTGTCATACCAAAATAGATCAAATGTGTCTAGCAAACTAATAGCCACACCATAATCCAAAAGGTACATATAAACTTGTCATATGACAATAGTACTCAAAAGTATTACTCATGATGCCATTTTATAAAGACCTCTATGAAAAATCTTCAAATCGAGAAATGATGTCCATTGTTTGATACTTTCACATTGTCTTATTTCTTGCAATAAAAATGATTGAATGAGCATAAGTATCATTTTCAATTTGAAAATCTATAAGAAAATTTAGACTACAGATAATTCTCAACAAGTCTTACTTATTTATTTATTTTTTTTGGCAAGTATATGGTTTACATATTAAAATATAAAGATTACAATGAAGTTTAAGATCATATTTGCATATTATTTTTTATCAGCCAAATAGAGCACTCTTTATTAATGGTAAAGGAGAAATACAACAACCGACAAGGAAGAGTGAGATTACATCATGGCGAACTTAACTCATCCCAACTAGGTTGGCACAAGGAGGATTGCAAAATCATGTGCAAGCTCAGCTAAGAAAAACAAAAAGGTTGGCAAAAGATACTAACCACAACAAGAGGAAGGAAAGAAAAAGGTAAAAAGAAATTACACACCACCCTTGCCACCCTTGCCACCCCATATATACCACGTTCACTCTAAACACACCAAACCCGATGTAGACATCCCATTTTTGACGGCCCTTATGACTTGGACGCCATCGCATGCACACCCAATGATGAGTTTATTTGCTTGTCAAGTGCTCAAAGTCCTCAGCGGAATGCCACAACTTTAAGCCCTTTAAACCCTACACCCCTGTTTCCTCATTCTTGGACCAAACCTTGTTCTTCAAGCCTGCAAACCTTGGTGGCTTGCCGACCACGTTTTTGGGCTACCAGCCATCACTCTTGGTTGTCGGCCACTGATGTGGCCTGCCGGCCACCAGTGTCTTTTGCAGATATTTTGTGACAGTTGTGCCAGCTGTTTGTACATACGCTTGCATCTGCTCCCACGTGTATGGCTTGATGTTCTTGAGGGGAATTCATGTTTTCTATATATAGAGGGCCTCCCTCTCATGTTTTAAGGTTAGAAAAATTTTGGAGCAAAATTTTTCCTCTCTCTCTACAATTCTCTTTCTCCCTCTCTTCCAAATTTCTGCATTCTTGCCTACATACCCTTAATTTTTTCTTATACACCCTTAACCAAACTTCTTCATACTTGAACTGAGGTCTCTTTGAGCTTTGTTTGAGCTCTTGAGGGTGTGTGTGCTTGGTTTTATTGCCTGAAATTGGTTTTCATCTTCAAAGGTATAAGACTTTACCTCTTTAGTTGCTTTAGCCACTCTTTTCCTTGCTATTTTCCAACTATTTTTGGGCTATAAAAACTCTATATTTTTGGGCTGAAACTTGGGTTTTAAGGCCATTAAAGGTTGAGGAGTGGTTCACCCTTCTTTGCACCTTGTTTTGAAGGCCTTTTCCCTTGTGTTTCCTATCCTTTTACTATCTGTTTTTGAGCTTTTAAACACTATTTTCCAGAGTTATTTCAGTGGCTAAAATCATGTTTTGAAGTCCAAAATTAGCGGGGTTAGCCTCCCCTCCTTGTGTTTTGCTTACTAGCGTAGCTTGTGCTATGTTTTAGCATATTAAACTAGATTTTTTTTTGTCTTAATTCCAACATGTTTTAGGACTATTTTTAGACTATTGTAGCACTATTTTTGGTTGATAGTTGCATTTGAGCTTTATTTTGCATGCTTATAATATAATTGTCCTCATGAGTTTTGTGTTTTAGGCATTAGACACCATCTTATTTGAGTTGATTGCATTTATTTATGGCTTTCCATACTTGTGATCACTCTTAATCACCTCTGCAACCTTCCTCATTTCTTGGATTTTGTTTTTCTTTGAAAGTGGTTTCAAACAACTTATTTGTTTAAAGCATAAGATTGAGATGTCATGCTTAATGATTTAATCCCTTAAGGGGTTCATTACCAACGGTATCATGTCTCTTTCATGCCCAAGACAACAATTGGTTTGAGCCTTCTTTCCATTAGAGGACTTAAACTCATCTTTGGACTCAATGAATTAAAGGATGGTTCGTAATCTAAAATGAAGTAATTAAAATGGAACTAAAATGGTGCAAGATAAGAATTTGGTTTTGTGTTCAATCAGACGTTAATTGAACACATGGAAGCTTGAGGCATTTCATACGCATTAGTGATGAAATGATTCAAGTTTCCAAGGTCACCACTTCCCTTGATCATTTCATGAAAAGGAGGAGGTTTGAGTCTTGTTTTGTTGCATTTATTAAACTTGCACACTTTGGTTCATAAGCCATCATGCAATGAAATTGCTTGAGTTGATGGTTTGTGGACCAAGTTTTGTCTCTCCTTTGATTTGTTCATGATAAGGAGGGGTGAGTTGTGCAAACAACCATTGAGAATACCCTGTGCATGCTCTGTTTGTTCTCTGTTACAGCAAGATGAACTGTGCAGCAGTAGTCGGCAGGCCACTTTTTATGGTTGGCAAGCCACATTTGATGGCTAGCCGACCATCACTGGTGGCCGGCAGGCCCTCACTCCTAGTCGGCCAGCCACTGATGCAAAATTTAGCAATTTGTTTTTTGAGGAGAGCAGAGCAGAGCCGAGCCATTCTGGAGGTGGACAAAAGTGTAAGTGTTCTACTATGCAACAGAGGCCTTCTGAAAGCAAAACAGTGGCTTTTCGGCTGGAAACCGAGAACGTGCATGAGAATTCCTCACGTACCGAGCATGTTTAAGTTTAAATATTTAGTTTAGATATTTGTTGTAATTAATTAGTTGTAGTTAGTTAATTTTTTTTCGTCTTGTAATTAATTAGTTAATTAACTAGTTGTTCGATTTCGTCTTGTAATTATTTTAGTTAATTAGAATAGTTAATTCATTTGTTGTAATAATTAGTTAAGTCGTTTAGCTAATTTAATTTGTTTTGTAATAATTAGCTTAGCTTTAGCTAGTTAGCTAGTTAGTTTATTTGAACTCTCATTCGTGAGAGTGCAATGTTGTAATAACGTGTATGTCTTCCAACCCCGGGTCTTTCTCCCTTTTATTTACTAGCTTATGATGGTTAGTTTAGGGTATCATGTTTTGTTTAGCATACTTCATGTTTGCATCCACTTGTATTGCATGCACTGAGGCTCGGTTCATCATTCTAACTTGCATTGTTAGTTTAATACTTCTTTGAATACGTGCTTAGACCGCATGATATCAAATTGTCCATATGCCATGTTAAGTAGCCGAGCCTATTTAGATTGCATATCACATGTGTTGCATTAGTCATATTGCATAGTTAGGAATCATGCATTTTTTCTAACTCTTTTGTTTATTTTGGCTTGGAGTACTAGGTGAGCCTTTACTCGCTTTAGCATATCGCATGCGTGTGATTGTTGCCATATCTAGCATGCTTGCCATGAGGCTAATTGCTTAAGTGCTAAACTGCTTGAATGCCTGTGGATGAAGGCTAATTGCTTGAATTGGAATAATTTGAGCAATGTTTTTATGCGATCACTTTTTCGAGTGGTACATATTTCGAAACAATTTTCAAAAAACAAACATGAATAAAATTTTCCAATTCTGGCAAGTTAGTCTATACTTGTGTGTCTAGCCTAATAAACTGGAACAAAAGCATATAATGTAAATAAGATTCATATCATGATTAGTAGAGACCGATCTTTGATCAAGTGAACAGGGGTTCTCAATTCATGACCTTCCCCTCTCGTACCTAAGTTCCCGAGTCAAGACAATCTTGGTGATGACGAACACGTGGCCTTTGGCACGAATCATGGATTTCCTAAATTTCCCCAAATAAAAATATTTAGGTGGCAACTCTGGTCCTGTAGCCGAAATTGCTCGACCAAGACTAAAATAATAGGGAACCCGCTAAATGGTCGTCGATGTCTATCAGCAACTTCTTTATACTTAGCATTGCAAGCTTCAATCCCCATTTTTGGCAATTTGATTCAAAATTGATTTTCAAAAGATTTGTCGGATTGGGACTCTTTGGTGTTTATCTATTTCACATTGCACTTGTGAGATCAGATTCAGAACCGCGGGAGTCCGATACTGTAGCGCTTATTTTGACTTTCGAAAGGGGGCGCAAAAAAGTCGAGCTATAGTTCTGGCGACTCCGCTAGGGAAATTAGAGAACTTGACTTGAAATTCATGATATGAAATTTTATCTACACTTATATGTTTCTTTGCATTGCATTGGTGCATTTAAGTCACTGTATTTGCCATCTGCTATTCCTGGATCGTTTGCTGGAGGCTTGCCTGAAAAGCTTGTCAAAAGGCTAACTGGTCACGGGCTCTGCCATGATGAGAACACAACCCTTGGATCTGGACGACCGCTGTATGGTTTGATCCTCCCTTCACTTCTCGGTGATAGGTGTAAAAGACATATTAGGTAGTCTAGCTAAAGTACGTTTCTAACCATTTAGCCTAGTTGCATATCAAAAAGCCATAGAGACTGTTCCAAACTATGACAGGATGCTCACCCAAATATAGGATTGCATGAAACCGCTTTGTTTGAAAGTGAACCCTAGTTCCTGATGAAACTAGGATAGGGTAACCTTACCCCCTCATAGGAGTGTTTTGGCTCTCGCTTAACTGATAGATGCTTTATAGTGAAACTGCATAGGAATGTACGTGTCAGTTACAAATTGGGTATCCGTTTTTTAAGGTAGAATTCAATGCTGAGTTCAATCCTACAGCTTTGATTACATCTGTGTGTTGTTAAAATCTGAGCTGAGGTAATGTGCGGTTTCTGATTACTGTTTTCTTTTTGCTTTATTTCTTTTGCTAGGTAATATAACACCATAGCTTCGGAAAGTTTGAATATCCCCCAAGTATTTTGGACCCGTGTCAGAAAGCTTTGCAAAGTTGGAGATCTTGTTAGGGGATAGCCCATGTTTACTTCGCCCCTACCGGTTACTAGACGGAGGAGAGTCAGGCAGAGTTTGCCGGCTCAGTTTCTATAGCAGTCACCCCTCAATTCACCTGCATCTAGTCAGGCTCAGGGATAGTCTTCTACATCTAGTCCAGTACGAGATCACTCGCCAATCCCGATGGCACAATATTCCCCAGTCAGCATGGAGGAACTAATCCATCATCTTCAACAAACAATCGAAACCTTACAGCAAGACGCTGCTTGACAAGCTGAGGTCACAGCCCGTCAGGTTAAGGTAATAAACAAGTTGCAACAACAACAACCACAACCAGTAACAACTTCTGCATCTCATGCACCTCTTGCGAGTATCCTAGCACCCGGAGCCACTACCCATGTTGAGAATCAGGGCAATCCAGTAGAGCCGATCCCACCATAAACCTCCAAAGCACCTGTGTATCAAACTGAGGCTCCGTTTGAGTTTGAAGTTCACCCAACTATGCTTAAGGTCAACAAGCTAGAGAAGCTTTTCAAGAAAGCACAAGGTGTTAACTCTATCCCCGACATAGAAGGCAGGTATATCGACTCTGCAATGACATTGCCAGATTGGTTCAAAATGCCACACATCGATCGATTCGATGGTTCTGGAGATCCCATGGTTCATCTTCGGTTGTTTTCAGACATTCTGCGGCCGATAGGCCTCACCAGGTTGCAGAAGCTCTCACTCTTTGGCCGTACCATGTCTGGTATAGCCGCCATATGGTATGTGATGCTGGAGGATTTTGTGAAGGAGTGTCGGGAGGAAATGGCCGAGGCCTTTGTTGCACAGTACTCTTATAACACACAAATCAAGGTCACAACTCGTGATCTTGAAGCAACGCACTAGGAGCCGAAAGAGGGCTTTTCAGAATTTGTGACAAGATGGAGGGCTAAAGCTTCAATGATGACCACATGGCCTTCCGAGAAAGATCAGATAAGGATGGTAGTCAGCAATCTACACGGGAAGTTGCTGCAGAAAATGATCGTCCTACCTCTGTTCACATTCACCGAGCTCGATGAAATGGGGGTTCAGATTGAAAACACCATGAAACAACGGCTAATTATTGATGAGAAAGAGCAGGCTAAAAGGCCTTTTGTGCACAGTTCCAATGCAACCACTAGTGGTAGCACAACTGCGCACCCGTCGGAAGTGAGTGTTGTCACCACCACAACCAAGACCGCCAATCCCTTTGCCAATACAGCACCACAAACTTCAAACAACTCTGCCCAATCCCAAAGGACCTTTACCCAACTCTACATGCCTTTATCTCAAGCTATGAAGGTGTTGATCAAAAAAGGGCACCTCAAACCATTAGAGCCTCGCCCATTACCTGATCCTCTTCTACCGAAACACAACCCAACCAAGTGTTGTGTTTTTCACCAACAGCATGGTCACGATACCGACCAATGCTTCAGACTACGTCATGAGATTCAAGACCTCATTGAGAACAAGGTGATTGCACCACCCCAAAAAGAAAATGTAACTACCAACCATCTCCCGGCCCACAATTAAGTTTCCCCACCTCAGAACCTAAACCTAATCCATATACTGGCCATCCCCTACGACCCCAGCATATATATTACCCCTTTCCACCTACCAAGACTGACAGTGTTCATTCCTGAAAGCATAGATTTGTGTACGATGGACATGTTCGCACTTCAACCTAAACCTGTGGTGGTGACAGTTGCAGTAGAAGGGAGGCTGGCCTTAGTGGAGAGTACGAGTCCATTGCCTGAGTGCTCTGAGGACTTGTCTAAGGGGGTGTACGATCCAAGCTGCTACATTGTGTCGATTGATCAAGTCAAGCCGGAAGTGGTATTACCAACTATAGTGGAGGTCAATGTGGTTAGGGAGGATGGCCCGAGCCGAGGTTTGGATAATTTGGCAGAACATGAGGAGGACTCAGATAACCTGCAGTTCTTTGACGAACAAGATCAATGGGATGTACAGATCGACTGGTTCAATTTGAATAGATCAACGGACAACTCTGGGTGGTTGAGTGATGAACCAGACATGGAGGAAAGAACTTAAATGAGATCGGAAGAAAAGGAAGTAGGAATTGCTGTAGTGGCCAGAATGGCCGATCAAAAGGGGAAACTGCCGGAGAACATCGGCGTGGAAAATTTAGCTCAGGAACTGGGCATTGTGAGCACTGTGGACACAGAACAGGAAGCTACGCTAAAGTAGTTTGAACAAGAAATGGGTGAAGACAACCAAAAAGCAGCACTGGCCTAATACCTTGCGGGGGATGCCTGTGAGGTGAAAGTGATACAAACAGAGCCGGACAACTGTTTGTCGGCTGCCGGGGGTGTATGGTGGGAGGATGACGATCTACATCTGGCTCACACCAACAAAGACTGGGGTGAATACCTTCCAGACAACACGTGGTACGCGGAAGAGACATACCACATAACAAGAAGTGGGCGGTATTTCAAGCCACTGCACTTAGATCAAGCTGAGGCATCTGGGAAAGATAAAGAGGTTGAGAAACAAAAATAGAAACACCTGGAAGAAAAGGCAGTGTTAAAGAAATTGAAGAAAATCTAAGCTGACATCTCGATTTGGGGTCTTCTCATGGCCTCCCAGGTGCATCGACAGGCAGTACTGTCAGTAATGGACAAAGTTAAATTGTCCATTGACACTACCCCTGAACAGCTTGTGGGATTGGTCTTCCCAAGTGGCACCAGGCCAACCCTAACCTTTTCTGATAAAGAACTACCACCGAAAGGCTCAGTTCATAATAAACCCCTGTACATATTCGTTGAGTGCAAGGAGAAATGGGTACCTGTTGTGTTAATAGACACTAGTTCAGCTATCAATGTCTGTCCTTCTTGCACAGCTTATGCAATCGGCCTTAGACCGGCATATTTTGTGCCCACAACCCAAGTAATCCGAGCATATGATAATACAAGCAGGGAGGTTATGGGCACAGTGCAAATCAGAGTCCAAGTGGGCCCAACTCAACAAGATGTCGAGTTCCATGTCCTGAATGTACCAGCCACTTTCAACTTACTACTAGGGAAGGCCTGGCTACATCATGTGAAAGTAGTCTCCTCTACCCTCCACCAAATGTTGAAGTACTCCCACGGGAAGAGAGTGGCGATTGTTTTTGGGAACTCATCCATTCACTCACCACCAGAGGTAACTACACCAGTATTGGAAATCACACACGACGAAGAGGATGTTTTCCTCTCACGGTTCACTCTAGCCGAGGCCTGGGTAGTGTAAACCATTTTGGCTACTGATGAGGGCATGTATGTCAGTGCTCAATCTATCTATGTCATGAATAAACTGCAGCATGTGCTAGGAATGAGACTTGGAAGAAGTGGCCGGAAGGGTGTCACAGCATTGGCTGATGTGCCGCACAATCCACATGCCTTTGGTCTGGGATATGTACCCACCAAAGAGGACTAGATCAAGAAAAGGGAAGAGATGACAGGCAGAGCCAAAGCCAAGTAGGCCGGGAAAGACTATGAGCTTATCCACAGGCCAATCCGGGAACGCTGAATGGCCACTTTGTTCGGGAGGGAGAAGATTTCCTATTTTGCGATTTTCCCGAGCCTTGGATGAATTCTGCGAAGAAGCGTGTCCCCGGATTCAAAATCTTCTTTGATCTGCAGTTGCAAGATAGTGATGCCGAGGAAAAAGCTGAGCCAAGTACTGAAGCTTAACAGAGTATGGAAAGTGGCTCGGATGACAGCGAGTTTGGAGTAGGGGCAGCACTGGCATGTCTCCTTACAGATCCTTCGGCTGACTCAGAGAACTTAGGGAATAACCTTACCATCTCCATGATCGAGGACCAACTGGATGTGAACCCATCCAGTAGCATTTTGGATGCATCGGAGGCACCATCTCTTATCTGGCAGTTGGAGGAGGGCTACCTGTCTAGTTCTGAGTCGGGTGATGAGCTCGAATCTAATTTCATAGAGTCTGTGGAGTCGGAATTAGATTCCGATTCTTCTGAGTCTGAGTCTAGTATTCCTGGGAGTGATAACCCAGATGCCAAGGTCTTGTCCAGGTCTTCTTTTTCTTTTGCTTTTGAGTCGGTTGTAACCAAAGAGCTAGATCTTATGAATGAGAATGTTGTCGATTCTGAGTATTTCTCTGTGCCGCTTATTTATTGTGTTGACCAAGATTTTCAGAATTTTAATGAAAAAAGAGAAAGGAATTCCTCTAGTTTTGAAAAACTTGATTAATCGAGAGGAGGAGAGGTTTGCAAAACCTTGTGCTAATGAAATTATTGCTATTAATGTGGGTACTGAGAAGGATCCGCCTCTGGTCCAGATCGGGTCCACGTTGTCTTCAGAGAAGTGCAAGCACTTAGTTGCTTTATTAAAAGATTTCAAAGATGTTTTTGCATGGTCCAACGAAGAGATATTTGGAATCGATCCAGAGATTGTACAGCATCGGATCTCTCTTGACCCCGAGGCCTGACCCGTCAAGCAGAAGTTGCGAAGAATCCATCCGGATTGGGCGCTGAAAATCAAGGAGGAGGTCACCAAGCAGATCGAGGCAGGTTTCTTGTTAGTATCTGAATATCCCACTTGGTTGGCCAACATCGTCCCAGTGCCGAAAAAGGACGGTAAAATCTGGGTATGTGTGGACTTTAGGGATTTGAACAGAGCCAGTCCGAAAGATGACTTTCCTCTGCCGCACATTGATGAATTAGTGGACTTCATTGTGGGCCATGCATTGTTATCCTTTATGGATGGGTTTTTCAGGTACAACCAGGTTCTGATAGCGCCCGAGGACAGAGAGAAAACTACGTTTACTATGCCATGGGGTACCTACTACTATCGGGTTATGCCATTTGGGATGAAGAATGTCAGGGCTACCTATCAGAAGGCTACAACCACCATTCTGCATGATATGATCCACAAAGAGGTCGAGGTGTACGTGGACGACATGATTGTCAAGTCCAAAGAAAGAGAGGGCCACTACTTCGCCTTGAAGAAATTTTTTCAACGGATCAGAGAATATAGACTGAGGTTGAATCCGCAGAAATGTACTTTCGGCATAACAGCAGGGAAAATGCTGGGCTTTTTTATCACACAGCGGGGCATCGAAGTAGATCCTTCCAAAATCAAGGCTTGAAAAGGATGTGCGAGGCTTTCTGGATAAAGTGCAATTCATAAGATGGATTATTTCTAAATTAACCTTGACTTGTGAACCACTATTTGGTCTCTTGAAGAAAGGAAAGAAACTCCGACGGGATGATCGATGTTAATTCGCTGTTGAGCAGATTAAGCAGTACCTTCAAAATCCCGCCTGTGTTGTCGCTACCAGAGTCAGGAAAGCCTTTGATTCTGTATCTATCAGTAACAAACAAGACTATGGGATGCATGCTTGCTCAGGAATCTGAGGATAGGATGGAGAAAGCCATCTACTATTTTAGCAAGAAAATGCTAGATTACGAGACCCGTTATACTCCGTTGCAGAAAGCTTGCCTAGCCTTGGTATGGGCTACCAAGAAGTTGAGGCACTACTTGTTAGCTCACTCTGTAATCCTGGTTTCGAGATTAGATCCCATCAAATATCTCTTTGAGAAACCAACGCTTACGGGTAGGCTAGCTCATTGGTTGCTTCTTCTCTCCGAATTTGATCTCAAATATGTCACCCGTAAGTCGATCAAGGGAAGAGCTGTAGCGAAGTTCCTGGCAAACCACCCAATAGAAGGGGATGAAATGGTGGAGTACATGTTCCCAGATGAAGCCATTCTGCAAGTTGAGGAGGAGACTTGGACAATGTACTTCGACAGAGCGTCGAATCAGCACAGTTATGGGATAGATGTGTTGCTGATAGCACCCGATGACTCCCATATACCTTTAGCCTTCAAACTTTGGTTCAAGGTGTCCAATAACAAAGCAAAATATAAAGCGTGTATCGCTGGTTTAGAAGCTGCCCTAGAACTAGGGGCAAAAAGGTTGGATGTCATCGAGGACTCGAACTTAGTTGCTTCTCAAACGAATGGAGACTGGAAAGTCAAAGAAGAAAAGATGAAGGTTTATCACCAAACCATGGACGTTTTGATTCCTAAGTTTGAAAAGCTGACTTTCATGCATCTACTGAGAGAGAACAATAGGTTCGCTGACGCTTTAGCAACTCTATCTTCTATGGTAGACATCCCACTTGGAGTCTAGATGCGTTCAATTATCATTGAGCAGAGATACACGCCGGCCTATGAAACTATCAACGCAATAGATGAAGCGTAAGACAAAAACCCTTGGTACTATGATATTTGGAACTTCTTGGAAAATGAGATTTATCCACCAGGGGCAAATGCCAAGGATAAAAGGGGAATACGATGAATGGCCGTCTAATTTATCATCTGTGGAGGTAAACTGTACAAAAGAGGTCATCTGGGAATGCACAAGTTGTGTGTCGAAGAAGAAAAATCAAAGCACCTAATGAATGCCATTCACAGAGGAGAGTGCGGAGCGCACATGAACGGAGTGATGTTATAGCCCGGAAGATTCTCAGGCAAGGTTACTACTAGTCTACTATAGAGGAGGATTATACTGGTTTTGTTCGGCGATGCCACAAATGCCAAATTCATGCCAATCGCATGAATATCCCGCCGTCAAAACTGTACAACATGACTTCACCATGGCCTTTCTCGGTCTGGGGAATTGACGTCATCAGTGCAATCACACCAAAAAGGTCGAATGGGCATGAATATATCTTGGTGGAAATTGATTACAAAGTGGGTGGAAGCTCAGTCCTATGCAGTGTTGAAAGCATCGCATGTGGCCAAGTTCATCAGAAACAACATCATTTGCTGATTTGGAGTCCCAAACGAAATCATATCAGATAATGGCTCCCACTTCATGAAAGAGGTGATAGACTTGTTGGAGAAATACAATATGGTTTTTCATAAGTCATCTACATACTGGCTGCAAACCAATGGAGCCGTTGAAGCCGCCAACAAGAACATCAAGAATATCTTACAGAAGATGGTTGAGATCTACAAGGACTGGCCAGATAAATTGCCATTCACACTCTGGGGCTATAGAACTTCAATCCGGACATCTACAAGGGCAACTCCTTATGCTCTTGTCTACGGGATGGAGGCTATTTTGCCAATTGAAATAGAAGTCCCGCCGCTACGAGTTATGGCTGAGTGTCAGGTAGCAGAGGCAGACTGGCAACAGAGCAGATTTGAGGAGCTGATACTGTTTGATAAGAGAAGGCTGCAAGCATTGTATCACGTTCAGAGCTATCAGTGCACAATTGCTAGGTCTTTTAACAAGAGAGTTAAGTCCCGGAATCTCAAAGAGGGAGATATGGTGTTGAAAGACAACCGAGCTCCCATTCAGGACCCTAGGGGCAAGTTCAGGTCTAATTGGACTGGTCCTTACATCATCAAAGCTATCTGGTCAGGTGGAGCTGTTATTCTCATGGACCTGGATGGCCTGGAACTTTCACAACCGATCAACATGGACAAGTTGAAGAAATACTATCCCTGAGAGGCTCGCTAGACTGAAAACTCGGAAGAGCGACCTAGGCAAAAGTTAGAGTATTAAAAATTAGAAATAAAGAAAAACTAAGCTCGCAAGGTTGAAAACCCTAAGGGCGACTTTGGCAAACGTTAGAGCGCAAAAGGAGAGAGTTAATACTCGAGTGAACCTGAACCGAACTATGTAAGGCCTAATTCCCATCTTCGGGATACGTAGGCAACTTCATCCTGAAGTTCGGTTGTAATCACCTCCAACTCAACTGTCTTGTCCATGTGATTGATCAAGTCATCTCTGTTTGTTCTTTACCTAAGAGTTCAGTTATGATCTTCATTATGAGAGAAGAGCTAGTTATAATGCAGAGCAGTGGTGTTCAATCAAGAGGCAGTTATAAACTTTTGATTCGGGGTTGTACATCTTGAGGATTGATTTCGTACGTGTCAAGTGGTGATCCTCTTTGAAGACGGTTTTGGAAAGTTTTGATAAAAGTTGATTTTGTTCAAATTTTACCTTTTACAACTTAGACCATTTATGGATCAAAAGGAAAATTTTAGTGCTCACAACTTTAATTTCATTGATTTCAACATAAAGTTCTCCAACTCTCTGATACAAATCAAAGTTGCTTTTATTACATTGAAAAAACTTGAAAAGAAAGGTTAAAACAATAAACGAAGGGCATAGGTGAGTCAGGTGCTCCTACGTCCTGTACTCGTGCTTGTGGAAGCTTCTGAAGCCAAAGTGGGCCCAATTTGTGCCTCATCCTCAAGCCAAGCCAAGCCAAGCCAAGCCAAGCATTCGCTAGAAAGGGCACAACTGAAACTAGGGGTAGGGGCCAGAAGCTCTCTCATCCTCCAAGTAGTGAGATATCTAGCCAAGTGTGAACCACAGATGGGGAATGAAACTCTACTCCCTCCTCTGGGCGGGTCTGATCATGCCTAAACTGACTTCTAAACTAGAAGAGGAAGTAGAACACACAGTGTGTAAGGCCGATCAACTGTATGCCAGGCTACCGAGCCATGCTGTAACTCATTTCAGTTAGATGAAGCTAGGGGCAACACCAAGCTATGTCAGCAGCAGACCTGTTGCACATCCAGTGGCACCACAGTGGCACCACCATCCCTCATTCGGGAAATCCACTAGGCGGTGGTGGAAGAAATAACCTCGAGCTGAGTACTCCGGGAAAGAGTCCATTACCTTCAGCTTATCCATAAGCCACACCTGGGAGGGATGAAAGAAAAGAGAGATTACAGAAGATGCATATTGAAAGAAAATGATAAAAGGACTTTGAGAGAAAAATAGAGCATGAGTGCCGAGTGATGTGAGAAACACATATAAAAAATGATGGGAAACAATACCTGAAGAACTAGTGGGCTCTCTGCGAATCTGGTAGTATCTCGCCGATGAAAGGCGTCTAAGCCCATCAAAGTCTCGGCCAGTACCAAGCCAATGCAACTCTTGCCATCTTTCAAACCTTGGGCCACTTCGATCAACCGAATACTGGACCCGCCGAAACTAGGGGCAAGAAAAAATTGAGCAAGCATACATAAGCAGAGGGCATGTTGTCAAAAACCTCGCCAGAGAAGGTCGCCTCTATCACCGCACCGATGTCCGAAAATCGATGAATCAAACTGGAATGTCCAGCTCTCCATTATGGGCCAAAGATCGAGCCTCGTGCAGAGTGAGCCCACACATCCGTCCCAAAGCTTGGGCATGGCCAAAATGGGGCTGAGGTATGATTTTCTCATTGCGTTGAGATTCCATTAATGCCTGAAATTCTTCAATTGTCGGCATATTTCTTGTCCCCCAAAGCAAAATACATGTGTAATCTGGTCCCAGCATCGTGCCGCGGCATGAAGGAATAGAAAACAAAGTGGAGTTCGGCTCAACGGAAAAAGTGCATTTATGTCGAAAGCCCAGAAATTTACATTTTCCGTGCCGTCTAAAGTTATTATCCAATCTGAGAGCTTTTCCGCAAAAATGGCTCCATTTATGGAAGAAATTGCAGCTGAAATAAGGTTCTAAAGAGAAATCACGAAGCTAAACCTTTTGTAAAAAATAAGGCTGTAAAAAATAAGGCAATTCTCATATTTGTGCCCAGCAGGTGGCAGGCAGGTGGCCGGTAGGCCACATTGGTGGCCGGCACCTCTTGTGGCCGGCAGGCGACCCTCTATGGCCAATAAGCTCTATCTCTGGCTGGTAGCCTTCTTTTCAGGCCTGCCATCCACCTGTGTACTGAGCAGTGCTGGAAGCATGTGCTTTGTTTTGAACTTTGAGTTTTTTAAGGTCTTGTTTTAAGTATTTTTGGTTTTAGCAAGTTTTTTTTTTTGTATTTAAGTTGTTTTTGCTTTGCTTATCGAGTTATATTTTGTATTTTGTATTTTGTTTGTTGGTCGGCTCATTACTCGGTTAAGAAATTTATTTCAAATCAAGTGCTCTATTGGCCAATTCGATCTCATGCCCATTTTCATGCAAATATGGTGCTTATGATGCAAAAATGACAACACTTTTTTTCACAAAAACTGCGAGGTTTTATTCTGATCATGGTTTTTACAAAAGAGAAGTACAAGTTTCAAAGCAAATAAAACCTATCTGAAGCTATACATGTGCAAATGCTACTAAACAAAAAGAAACTAAGCAAAAAAATCAAAAATCAATGCCAGTTGCCTCAAGCTCGAGAGGCCCTCTTCGTCCTCTTCCTCGGAGGGGAGAACTCGGGGGCACTATCTTCATTAGCACCACTGTTTGAACCAGCCACTGAACCAGAACCCAAGCCGGTATCGTCTCTGCTCTCTACTTCCGAGTCCGTAGCATCGTCACCTCCGCTCTCGGATCTTGAGCCAGCATCATCATCTCTACTCTCAGATGACTCAAAATGCTAACTCGCTGCCTCCTCAGAGTCACTAGTCTCAGTATCATCATCGCTCAAGATGGGCTCTAGAGGACTGCTCTAGCCTCGAGTACCGCTATCTCTGCCTCTCCTCTCTGCTACTAGAGGAGGTACTGCCGGTGTTGGTGCTGTTGCCGCCGCCGGAGCCATCGATACAGATGGGATCTGAAAAAGACAGTTGTCAACATATCAACTATAATGTGTGTATCAGAGATAAGTGGTATGAAGAAATGATACAGATGTGTAAGTACAGTGTGTGAGTACAGTATGCCAATGCAGCGTATCAGTGCAGTCTGGGAAGACTATGGTTGAAATGTCAGTGTATCAATGGAAATTTGATAGCATGAAGCGCAAACTTAAGGAAATTACTTGGATACCGTGGAGACTGAACAACGTCTCCCTCCTCTGTACCATGCCCATCAAGGAAGCTATCAGCTCGAGACAGCTCCCCGTGTACTCTATGGATGCCTGCAAATGCATTTGAATGATTAGTGTTCTTAATAAACATATCTGAAATGAAATATAGGGTGCAAATCGTAAAGTATGGTCCATACCTGAGACGAACCCCGAACTCTGACAAGCTTGTGTCCAGCCTCTGTAAGCTTAATCAGGATCTGGTACGCAGCCCCAGTATGTTGCCAGTATGTGAGCGTAGTGGGAAACTCTGGCCAACAGGTGCTCGCCCCCTCGCCTCCGCGAGTGCCTGTCAGAGGTGGCATGTGGTAGGTCTGAATAAAGGTCGCGTAGTCGCCCTCTGCTTTGAAGTAATCAGCATCCAAGCCCGCCATGAACTAAGTGACTGCATCAACGGATAGACTATCTACTGATCTCATAGACTCGGGGGGTGGCATCGGAACGATCGAATCCAGCAAACCCATGGTCTAGAAAACGAACCGCTCACTCAGGAACCAGGCCCGGCAGACTGGGTCCTCAAGTAGGATCCGAAAACGAGAAGTGGCCTAGGCCCTTGTGTATTGGTCCCGCACCCCAGCCGACATCATGGCCTAGGACTACCGCATGATCTGCAAATATAGAGTGTACAGATTGTTAGTTGCTGTCAGTTGCTAAAGTGTGAATCAGAACAGTTGTAAAGCAACAATGACTGTGTTTTGGGTTACCTCGTGGGCGGCCATTGTGTCAAAATAATGGCAGAAGAAAGCGAAGGACTCATGGCTCCAACACTGACACCTCCCATCATATCACCTCGAGTAAGGTCCTCTATGGGCTCTAGGGCAAGAGCTGGAAAATATGCATAAACCTACAGCTGCAAGGAAAGTGCAGTAATATGTGATCAACAGAGTATGAACAGATGTAGAAAGTGCAAAGCAGAAAGCACAGAGTATGAACAAATGCAGAAAGTGCAAAGCAGAAAGCACAGAGTATGAACAGATATAAATAAGTGCAAAGCAGAAAATACAGATGTTGAACAGATATAAAGCAGAAAATGTAAAGCAAAAAGCATAAAATGCAAAGAGAGAACCGAAATGCATACCTCCCAGGCTCTCCAGTAGCCTCCGATCAGCTCTTTCCTCAGACGGGAGGTAGAGCTCATATAGCCGTACAAGGTAGCAAGGCCAGCTCTGCCCTAGTCATAGAAGCATACCTGGGGAAAGGTCACCAGGGTGCTCAACAGATATAAGCTCACGATGTTTCACCTGTTCGAAAACAAGGTGGGACCAATGACAAACATCAGAAAGCCCTAGACATACTGCTCCATCTCCTCTAATGTCTCAGGCTCGCTCCCTCAAAACTGCTCAGTGAACTAGCTATATCTGACCATGGTTAGCCGATACGAAGGTGGGTGTGCCCCTAGTAGCTCGATCCAGGCCGCTTCTCATTCCTCCATGTTGGTGTCAAAAGGAATCGGATCACCCCCTACTCCTAAGCTTGTAATCATGGTGAAGTCGTAAGGAGTCATCGTCATCTAACCGGCAGTAGAGAAGTGGAAAGAGTTGGTGGTGTCCCACCACCACTCCACTAGTGCTCCCAGAAGAGGACGGCCCCCCAATAACCCATGTCAGGCCGAAGCAGAAAAGGCCAAAACTGGTCTCATTAACAATGTCACAGACTCCTGCAGGGAGCTTGTTCTACCAATCTCTCACAGTCGTAGCCCCGTACCCACTGTAGACACAGGACTTTCCCTGTGGCAAAGAACAGATAAATCGGATAAGACAGTGATGAAAGTACAGTCAGATGAAAGACAGTGCAAGAAATGTAGTTGAAAAGAAAGGCAGAAATGCATGAAAACAAAGTTCACACTTCAGTGGCGCTGGATAAAAGGTGAGAGGCTGGCACCCTCAGCAGAAGGTCCTCTGGTGCACCTCGAGCAAAGTCGCTGAAGCACCTAATACCTCTGGGTGGCAAGATATGCATGCGGGGATGGTACCTCATTGGATCAAAAGGCCATACCCTCAATGGTAGCGGCTCCGGCTCAAGCTCAGGCTTAAACTCCACCTCGAGGTCAGCCCCAATGCCCTCTGTCGCCTCGCCAGCCTCAGCAACTGCCAGCTTCTCTACCTCGGCAACAAGTGGGAATGCAGGCGGAACCTTTGGAGGGGCCCCGTCGTGTGGAATATCGTCTAACATCTGGAAAATGGGTGAAAAGTGAAGAAAAATGGAGAAAAGAGGGTAAACTTGAAAAAAGTCAACCCTAGGAGAGAGAAAATGGGAGAAAAAGCCAAATCCCGAGAAAGTTCATGAAACTCAAGAGAAACTCGAGAGGAACAAGCCTAAAGTGGTGGAAATCCAAGAAAAAACATCGAAAACAAATTTTGATCGGTTCACAAGGAAGAGAATCAAAAGGGTTTAACGAATAAAGTGTACGTGGGGCATTGGAAAATGCGCGTAAAGCTGGGATCTAGAGAGGGAAAGTGTCTAGATAGAGAAGAAGAGCAATTTCGGACCTAGGGTTGTGAGGAAATGAAGCCTTGAGGCTTGTACTTAAAGACCCAAGGCAAAAGGACTAAATTGCCCCGAATCTACCATCAGTGGCCGGCAACCTTTCCATGTGGCCGGTAGCTGGCCAGTAGCCCTCCTCTGTGTCCTGGTGTTGTTTGGGGCTTCTTCTTCCCGAGTGGTTTGTGGAAGGTTCTGTTTTGGAAGCTTACAGTTGTGTTCCGATGTGTGAACGTGTCCCAGTTACTACTCTGAACAAGGTGTATCCTTTTGAGCATCTTGCAATTCCTCCGAAAAGGTAACTCGGAGGTGCCATCGAGTATTGTTTTATTCAATTTACGCTTTTGCTCTTTTCCCTTGCATAGAATGTGCATTTCCCGTATATGCATGCTGCACGCGTGTATTGCATCAGTTATGATTCATGCGTAGAACACGCTGTCAAGTATTTCGCATAGAATATGCTCTTATTTCATGCATAGAATATGCTTTTGTTTCTTGCATAGAACATGCTTTCAATTAACATCATACATCGGTTGTCCATCTTGCATAGAATATGCGTTGTCACTGAATCGCACTTATTTACTTTGTGCATCTATCACACTTGTTCACTTTGTGTATCTATCATACTTGTTCATTTTGTACATCTTTCGTATACCTCTCTGTTGTATCTCAGGATGCGTAATGCGTGGCCCTAGGCATGTTTCATCTCGGGACGCGTGAGGCGCGAGCCCCGAGTGGTTTTCTTGTATCTTAGGACATGTGATGCATGGCCCTAAGCGTGTTTCAACTAAGGAAGCGTGAGGCGTGAGCCTGAGCGGTTTTCTTGTATCTCAGAACGCGTGATGCGCGGCCTTGGGAGTGTTTCATCTCGGGACACGTGAGGCACAAGCCCGAGTGGTTTTCTTGTATCTCAAGACGCGTGATGCGCGGCCTTGGGCATGTTTCATCTCAGGACGCGTGAGGCACAAGCCCGAGCAATTTTCTTGTATCTCAGGACGCATGATGCGCGGCCACTGGACGTGTTTCATCTCGGGACGCATGAGGCGCGAGCCCGAGCGGTTTTCTTATATCTCAGGACGTGTGAAGCGCGGCCTTGAGCATGTTTTATCTCAGGACGCGTGAAACGCGAGCCCGAGCGGTTTTTCTTCTTGTATCTTAGGACGCGTAACGCGCGGCCCTAGTTGTGTTTCATCTCGGGACACGTGAAGTGGGAGCCCGAGCGATTTTTCTTGTTTCTCGGGACGCGTGGAATGCGACCCTGAGCGGTTTTCGTTCTTCAGTTTCTCGGGACGTGCGAAACGTGACCCCGAGCGATTTTCGTTCTTAGTTTCTTAGGATGCATGAAACGCAACCCTGAGTGGTGTTTTCTTTCCTCATCTTGTGTTTTGGCGTGGTCAGAGTGTGTTTTGGATCTTTTTGCATGGAACCTGTGTTGGTTTTAAGCTTGAAGCTGCTCATTCATATGTTATTATCTCGTTATCTTGCTTATTGCATTTGTAATTGCTTATTGCATCATCTTGCATGAGTTTTCAAAATAGCCGGCTTCACAAACCGTGTGAGTCTAGCTTTCAAAGTTTTTTGTGTATATCATTTGCATCTTGCTCCAGAACTACGTTAGTTTGATTCCTTGCAAAGGGATAGGTAGGCAGCCCGTGGGCGCAACCATTCATTTCTATCTTGATTGTTTGTCCAAGTCTTACGGCCTTGTCAAAATGGGTCATATTCGGGCTTTGACATTCACTCACGTCATTTCATGACTCCGAGTTCTGTCAAAGAGGGGCAACTGTAGACAATCCATTTTTGACGGCCTTTACGACTTGGACGCCATCGCATGCACACCCAATGATGAGTTTATTTGCTTGTCAAGTGCTCAAAGTCCTCAGCAGAATGCCACAACTTTGAGCCCTTCAAACCCTACACCCCTGTTTCCTTATTCTTGGACCAAACCTTGGTTCTTCAAGCCTGCAACCCCTGGTGGTCTGCCGGCCACCTTTTTGGGCCACCGACCATCACTCTTGGTTGTCGGCCACCAGTGTCTTTTGCAGATATTTTGTGCCAGCTATGCCAACTGTTTGCACAGATGCTTGCATCTGCTCCCACGTGTATAGCTGGATGTTCTTGAGGGGAATTCATGTTTTCTATATATAGAGGGCCTCCCTCTCATGTTTTAAGGTTAGAAAAATTTTGGAGCAAAATTTTTCCTCTCTCTCTCTCTTCCAAATTTCTAGACTCTTGCCTACATATCCTTAATCTTTGCCTATACACCCTTAACCAAACCTCTTCATACTTGAGCTGAGGTCTCTTTGAGCTTTGTTTGAGTTCTTGAGGGTGTGTGTGCTTGGTTTTATTGCTTGGAATTGGTTTTCCTCTTCAAAGATATAAGACTTTACCCCTTTAGTTGCTTTAGCCACTCTTTTTCTTGCTATTTTCCAACTGTTTTGGGGCTATAAAAACTCTGTATTTCTTGGCTGAAACTTGGGTTTTAAGGCCATTAAAGGTTGAAGGGTGGTTCACCCTTCTTTGCACCTTGTTTTGAAGGCTTTTTCTCTTGTGTTTCCCATCCTTTTACTATCTATTTTTTATCTTTTAAACACTATTTTTTAGAGCTATTTTAGTGGCTAAAATCATGTTTTGAAGTCTAAAATTGGAGGGGTTAGCCTCCCCTCCTTGTGTTTTGCTTACTAACCTAGCTTGTGCTATGTTTTAGCATATTAATCTAGATTTTTTTTGTATTAATTCCGGCATGTTTTAGGATTGTTTTTAGATTGTTTTAACACTATTTTTGGTTGGTAGTTGCATTTGAGCTTTGTTTTGCATGCTTATAATGTAATTGTCCTCGTGAGTTTGGTGTTTTAGGCATTAGACACCATCTTATCTGAGTTGATTGCATTTATCTATGGCTTTCCATACATGTGATCACTCTTAATCACCTCTGCAACCTCCCTCATTTCTTGGCTTTTGTTTTGTTTTGAAAGTGGTTTCAAACAACTTATTTGTTTAAAACATGAGATTGAGATGTCATGCTTAATGGTTTAATTCCTTAGGGGATTCATTACCAAAGGTATGATATCTCTTTCATGCCCAAGACAACACTTGGTTTGAGCCTTCTTTCCATTAGGGGACTTAAACTCACATTTGGACTCAATGAATTAAAGGATGGTTCATAATCTAAAATGAAGTAATTAAAATGGGACTAAATGGTGCAAGACAAGAATTTGGTTTTGTGTTCAATCGGATGTTAATTGAACACATGGAAGCTTGAGGCATTTCATACTCATTAGTGATGAAATGACTCAAGTGTCGAAGGTCACCACTTCCCTTGATGAATTCATGAAAGGGAGGAGGTTTGAGTCTTGTTTTGTTGTATTTATTGAACTTGCACACTTTGGTTCATGAGCCATCATGCAATGAAATTACTTGAGTT
Organism: Camellia japonica; assembly: GCA_030407325.1. Classification (NCBI taxonomy): domain Eukaryota; kingdom Viridiplantae; phylum Streptophyta; class Magnoliopsida; order Ericales; family Theaceae; genus Camellia; species Camellia japonica. The sequence goes on along the minus strand of JAPPVO010000002.1, from coordinate 108,842,263 downwards.
GATGGTTTGTGGACCAAGTTTTGTCTCTTATTTGATTTGTTCATGATAAGGAGGTATGAGTTGTGCAGACAACCCTTGAGGATACCCTGTGCATGGTCTATTTATTCTCTGTTATAGCAAGATAAACTGTGCAGCAGTGGCTGGCAGGCCACTTTTGATGGCCGCAGGCCACCTTTAATGGCCGGCCGGCCATAACTGGTGGCCGGCAAGCCCTCGCTCCTGGCCCGCCGGCTACTGATGCAAAATTCAACAGTGTGTTTTTTGAGCAGAGCAGAGCCGAGCCATTCTGGAGGTGGACAAAAGTGTAAGTGTTCTACTGTGCAACAGAGGCCTTCTAGAAGCAAAATAGTGGCTTTTCAAATGGAAACCGAGCATATGCATGAGCATTCCTCGCGTACCGAGCATGTTTAAGTTTAAATATTTAGTTTAGATATTTATTGTAATTAATAGTTGTAGCTAGTTAATTTTGTAAGGTGTTGTAATTAATTAGTTAATTAACTAATTGTTCGATTTCGTCTTGTAATTATTTTAGTTAACTAAATAGTTAATTCATTTGTTGTAATAATTTGTTAAGTGGTTTAGCTAATTTAATTTTTTTGTAATAATTAACTTAGCTTTAGCTAGTTAGCTAGTTAGTTTATTCGGACTCTCCTTCGTGAGAGCGCAATGTTGTAATAACGTGTATGTCTTCCAACCCTACGTCTTTCTCCCTTTTATTTACTAGCTTATGATGGTTAGTTTAGGATATTGTAGACACCCCATTTTTGACCGACCTTAAGGCTCAGACGTCACCGATTGAGCGCTCGGTGATATTGCATACTGTGCTCATTCAGAAGTCTCAGAGTCGCGGCCGTGCGCCCTGCCTCCGAACTTCCGAATCCTCTTCTGTGCCTTGTCTCGGTTTGCGAACCAGACTCGGTTTTCTCTGTTTTCTTTCCTGAGGGAAGGGAGTAGTCCTGTAGACTATTTCTCGGTGGCCGTGGGCTACTTTTCGTGGCCGTAGGCCATTTTGCCCATTTCGGAGCCCGGTTCCCGGTTTTCGGAGCCGTCAGGCCGTGTGCCTCGGTTCGGGACCGCCCAACCGTCTCCGATTCCTCCGGTTCTTGGCAGATGCCTCTGTTTTATCATTATGAAGAACACTGGGGCCCTTGATGCCCACTTCGTGGCCGTATGCCACTTTCGGTGCTTATAGCCGGTTTTCGGGCCCCAAACCTCGCGGTTTGGCCCCCGAGCAGTCATTTCGCATCGGTTTTCTCCGATTTTTGGCAGGTACCTCTGTTTTATCATTCCGAGGAACACTGGGGCCTCTGATACCCACTTCGCTGCTGAATGCCACTTCCGATGCCTGCAGCCCATTTTCGGGACCCCGAATTGCGCGGTTTGGGCCCCGAGCGTTCATTTCTCATTAGTTTTTGTTCAATTTTGGCAGGTACCTCTGTTTCAGCACCAGGAAGATCACTGGGGGGGGGAGGCCAGCAATTATCCCAGATAACCAGTTTCGCTCCTCCGGCGCCCGTTTTGCTCACTTCCGGGCTAATGTTGAACACCCTAGGCCCATTTTCTTCCAACCACAACCATATATCTGTGATGAGGGCACATGGGAGGACCCTAAAAGTGCATGGTCGGCCAGCAATTCAGAGTTTCATTTTTGGGCCTCTCCTTCAAATGCAATGTTGTGACTCCTGCTTCAGTGTTGCCACATTCCGACCATGGAACCTTGTTTACACACATGGGAGGACACCAAAAAGTGGTGGTCGGCCAGTAATTGTTGTTTTCATTTTTGAGCCTCTCCTTCAAGTGCAATGTTGTGTTTCCTGTTTCAGAGTTGCCAATTTCCGACCTTGGAACCTTGTTCTACACACATGGGAGGACACCAAAAAATGGTGGTCGGCCACTAATTCAACTTTTCATTTTTGCCCTTGGCTGGCCGGCCATGGGAGGTGGCTGGCCGGCCATGGGGGGTGGCTGGCCGGCCACCTTCAAGAAATCCACCTGGCCGGCCAGCTTTCTGCTTTTGAGCACTTTACAGCTGTCCAGCTGTTTTTCCCAAAATATCTCAGCATCCGGGGGATATTTTGGGAGGGAAAGCTTGGGTGCATTTCCCTCCCTTTTACACCCTTTCTTGCCTATTTGAGGGGATGGCCTCCTCCTTTGTTGAGGTTACAAGCTTTGATCTCAAGAACCCTTAACCATTTGCCTCCATTTTCATCCTCAAAAACTCAAAAAAAGCTTCAAGTCCCTAGCCCACTTGTTCATCAACCCTAAGCTTCACCATCACCACTTCCATTCCAGCAGCAAAGGAAGCTTTCTCAGAGGCTAAGGACCAACAAATTCAAGCCAAGAAGCCATAAAAGCTTGATCTTCAAGGGTAAGTCACTAATTCCCCTTTTCTTGCACAATTTTGCTTCAAATCTTTACCCTACTTGCTCACTGATTTGGGCTTTGACCCCTACTGGTTTTGTGTTTATTTTGAGCCCCTATACAACATTGTAGAAGGGCTCAACCCTGTTTGGTGTCTCCATGATGCTCTTCCTTCATTATCACTCTTTATGCCAATATTTTGCATGCTTTGTTTAGCTTATGAGTGATCTGTTTTCGAGCATGCAATAAACTGTGAGTGGGCCTATTTTGAGCCCCTCTTCAACATTGAAGAAGGGCTCAACCATGTTTGGTGGTTCTATCATGCACTTGTCTTGAAATTCTTCCAATTTACCGTAAAATTGCATGCTTTGTTATGCCTGCTTAGCCTCTGTTTTCAGCCTTCATCAGGCTTGGAAAGTGTCTTAAAATGACCCATTCTTCATGTTTTGTCAAGGGTCCAAAGTTGTTTGATGCATGCTTTTGGTACTTCATGTTGTACCCTCCATTTTTTCCGTAAAATTGCATGCTTTGTTAGGCTTTCTTAGATTCTGATTTGAGCCTTCATCAGGCTTAGAAAGTGTCTTGAAATGACTCATTATTCATGTTTTGTTAAGGGTTCAAAGTTGTTTGATCATTGCTTATGGTACCTCATGTTATAGCCTTTGTTGGCTCATTATTTTGCATGCTATGTTTAGCCTATCTACATACTGAATTGGGGGATATCATCTCTTGTAAATGTGCAAATTTTTTACCCCTCTTTAATGTTGTAGAACTGTGTTTTTCAGTTTGAGCATTGTATATACCACTTGCTTTGTAATTCTCCTCTTTTCCCCCATTTTTGCATGCTATTTTTGCCATACTTGTGATCATTGTTTGGCCATACTTTGTACTAAAAAAATGCTAGTTTAGGGGCTTCCTTGCTACTGTTTTACATGTCATGTCCATATTGTGCATGTTTAGTAGGGCTGTAAGCCATTTCGGGTGCTTTGCATTGCATTTCGGGTATCGGGTGTAATTTTGTCATAATTCGGGGCTATTTGTGCATCATTTTAGCTGCTGAAATTTGCATTGTCAATGTGCCATATGCCACATCTCATTTGCATGTCATTTTTGCGCCTTCGGGCCATGCCTCGGTTTGCGTGCCCGTGTGCACGCATTTCGAGGCAGCTCACTTTCGTCTCTCGGCAGCTTATGTGAGTGCGGCTGAGGCCCTCTCATGTTAGCGTAAGCCCAATTCGCATTCCGCATGTCATTTTTGCGCCTTAGGGCCATGCCTCGGTTTGCGTGCCCGTGTGCACGCATTTCGAGGCACTTCACTTTCGTCTCTCGGCAGCTTATGTGAGTGTGGCTGAGGCCCTCTCATGTTGGCGTAAGCCCATCATTGCATTCCGTATGCCATTTTATGCATTTCTCGGTTTGCGTGTCCGCGGGCACGCATTTCGAGGCACCTCATTTTTATCATTCCGGCATCCTATGTGAGTGTGGCTGAGGCTCCCTCATGTTGGTATAAGCCCATCATTGCATTTCGCATGTCATTCCGCATTCCTCGGTTTGCGTGCCTGTGGGCACGCATTTCGAGACATCTCATTTTCATAGCATTGCGCATGCTAGGTTGTATATTAGTTGCATTTCATGCATATCATGCATATTGCACGGGAAACGAGGCGCGTTTTGTACTCCGAGTAACGGAACGGGTCTCAATTCCCAAGTCACCGACACTCCGGATTACCCATGATGGAGTTAGGTTTTGTTGTAGCATTCATATGCATTCATCCTATATTGAGTTGTGCAATTCGGCTCCTCGGCCATCATGCATCGAGATGCGTGATTGGTGGCACGAGAATCGAGGCATGCAAATATTTGTGAAATACATTGCTATGCCCTTTTCCTGCTCTCTGTTGCAGCAAAATGAAGAATCAGCAAATTTCCAGAGTCTGGCACGCATTTCGAGAAACAGTGCAAACAGAGGCTAATTGGGGCATCCCAGTGGATTTCCGCGCCGAAGCAGCCCGCATACATCATTCATCAAAGCGAGGCAGTCCCTGGCTTGCATGCCATTTTACAGTTTTCTTGTTTAATTTGTCAATTAATTAGGAATTTGTATATTATTTCAGACTGTATATTTCGGACTGTAATATTCTTTTATTCGGACTGTATTATTTATTCGGACCCTCTGCGCGAGGGCACAACTGTAATAAGGGTGTGTGAGTGTGATGTATGTCTTCCAACCCCCATTTCTTTCTCCCTTTTATTTACCGCTTACGATGGTTAGATATAGGGCATATTTCAATTAGCATACAGTATGACAGCATGTTTGCATCATTCATCTGTTTTGCACGCACCGGGCTCGGCGCATCATACAAACTGCATTTGTATTTCAATTCCAAATTGAATACTGATAGCTGTTGCATCTCATATGCCATGTTTAGAATAGCCGAGCCTGCTATAGTTGCATCTTTGCATGTGTTGCATTAGGCAATTCTGTATATTTAGGATCATGCATGATTTCTAATCAGTTTTTTGTTTTGGCTTGGAGTACTCGGTGAGTTTTATGCTTTAGCATCCTTGCATGCGTGTGAGTGTTGCCATGATAGCATGCTTACCATGAGGCTACATGCTTATGTGATATAACTGCCTTGAATGCCTGTGGGTGGAGGTTGAGTTATCTGAATTGGGACAATTCATTGACTGTTTGTTTTAAGCCCACTAGATAGTGGCAAAATCATGTTTTCTAAGCCCACCTGAGGGTGGCAAATCCGCGTCTTAGCCTACCTGCGGGTAGCACCATCAAACCATTTTCAAACAAACAAACATGAAATGTTTTGTTCCAATTCAGGCGACTCAGTCTATACTTGTTTGCTGCGAGCATCACATAGTAACCTAGGCTAATAATCGGAATAAGAACTCACAATGTTTTCAAAAACAGATATCATGGTTAGTAGAGGCCGGTCTTTGACCGGGCGAGCGGGGGTGCTCACGATGTGACCTTCCCCAATCGTACCCAAGTTCCCGAGCCAACTTTGGTGATGACGGACACGTGGCCTTTGGCACGAGTCAGGGTTTCCTAAATTTCCCATTTTAAAATATTTAGGTGGCGACTCTGTTATCTGGCAAAGCAGTCCATGTTTGGCACTTCTTTCAAAAAATCTGTTTTCAAAACGATTTGCCGGATTTGGACTCTTTGGTTCAAGATTAAGAACCGTGACATTTGAGTCCTTGAACTGTAGTGACCCCAATATGAACAGAACGGGACCTAACCCTCCCGGGGCGTTCGGGGACGTCTACAGTTTCTGGCGACTCTGCTGGGGATTTAGAGAACTTGACTCGAACTCATGATATCTGTTTTGACTACACTTGTGTGTTTCTTTGCATTGCATTTGCATTGGTGCGCCTAGGACACCGTGTTTGCCATATGCCATTCCCGAACGATTTGCCGGAGGCTTGTCTTGTCAAGTCATGTCCGTAAGGCTGATCGGCTCTGGGCTCTGACAGCATGGGAACACAAACCCCGGTTTTACCGGGGCACCCTTTTTGACCATTCGACCTAGTGCATATTCGGATCCATAGTGACCATTCCAAACTAGGACAGGTTGCTTACCCGTTTATAGGTTGTTTGAAGCCGCTGCGTGCGTAGTGAAACCCTAGCTCCTGACAAAATAGGACAGGGAAACCCTACCCCAACATAGGGGTGTTTTGGCTCTCACTTATCTGTTATGTGCTTGTTAGAGTGCGTCTCTACAGGGAATGCATGTATCAGTCTATAAGTTTGGGCATCAGGCCTGCTGGCACCATGTCAGTATTTGGGAATCAGTTATCTGCGGGTATCAGATTCAGTTTTGAGGCAGAGATTTGGGCAGAATTCAGTAGAGGGCACACTCATTCAGCTTTGCTCATTTTGATTATGGTGAAATTAGGCTGAGGTGCTGTCGATTTTCTCTTTTGCTAGGTAGTCTGGGAACCATAGCTTCAGAGGGCTCCAATACCCCCCGGGTACACCGAACTTGTGTTGATAGACTTTGTCGGGTCAGAGATTCAGTTCAAGGGCAATCAGCGTTACTTTATCAGAGGCAGGGTGAAAAGGACCAGTCGGGCACAGATCACCAGCTCAGCAGTTATCAGATCAGTGGCCCTTATCCACCCCACCAGTGAACAGTCAGGCTGAGGCCTCAGTTTCTACTACAGGGATAGATACACCAGTCAGTTAGATGGATCAGCAGAACACGTCAGGGATGGAGGCAATGATGCGTCAGATGCAAGAAAGTATGAAACTCATGCAACAGGACACTACCCGTCAAGCGGAATTTGCCAAAAGCCAGGCCGAGATTATAGCCCAACAGGCAGAGACAATTGCCAGGCTAGAGCAGCAAACTGGAGTATCTACTTCACACCAGGCTCCTCCCCTACCCAGAGTTCCAACGCTCGGGGAGACAGCTAATGTCCAGGATGATACGGACATTCCAGGCAGGCCAGCTCCGCCCCTGGTTCTACCCCAACTATCTAAAACACCCACCAACCTACCAGACTCCCCCTTTGAGTTCAAGATGGACCCCACAGCATTGAAAGTGAGCAAGCTTGAGGAATTGTTCAAAAAGTCTCAGGGGGCCCATTCTATTCCTGATATAGAGGATGGTTTTACCGACTCAGTGGTGACATTACCAGATCGGTTCAAGATGCCACATATCGATCGGTTCGATGGCTCTGAAGACCCAATGGTGCACCTCCAACTGTTTTCTGATATCTTAAGGCCAGTGGGTTTGACCACAGCCCAGAAATTGTCATTATTCGGCCGAACCCTGTCTGGGATAGCCGCAATCTGGTATGCAAAATTGGAGAGCTCTGTGAAACAGAACTGGGAAGAGCTGGCTGAGGCCTTTGTTGCTCAATACTCCTACAACACACAGATTGAGGTCACAACTCGTGATCTTGAAGTCACCCGCCAGGAGCCGAAGGAGGGTTTCTCAGAGTTCGTGACGAGATGGAGGGCAAAGGCCTCAATGATGACTACAAGGCCTTCCGACAAAGATCAGATCAGGATGATTGTTCGGAATCTGCATGGCGAGTTGCTGCAAAAAATGGTCGTTTTACCTCTGTTTACCTTTCCAGCCCTTCATGAAATGGGGGTTCAAATCGAGGATGCCATCAGACAAGGGATCTTCGCAGAAGATAATGAGCCTTTGAGGAGGAATGTTGCTCGCAGTTCCAATGCTACTACTGATGGTAGCACAGCTGCGAAATGCTCAGAAGTAGACACTATCACCACTTCCCCCAATGACCAAAAACCAACTACTTCAGCTCGGCCCCAAGCCCGAAAATTCCATCCTCTTTACATGAGTCTCTCCCAAGCTTTGAAAAAGCTGCAAGAAGAAGGGCACCTAGAACTCCTAGAACCCCAACCCCTCCCAAATCCTCTTCCACCAAGGTATGACCCAGCTAAATACTGTGCCTACCATCAACAGCACGGTCATGATACGAACCGTTGCATCCGCCTCCGTCATAAGATTCAGGATCTTATTGATGAAAAGACCTTAGCTCCACCAAAAGGACCTCAAGTTAGTACTGGCTCATCACCTCCCCACCTCAACCTCATCCATACACTACCATCCACCTTCGACCCCAGCATATACATCACCCCAGCCCATCTACCCAAGCCTGAGGTGTTCATTCCAGAAAGCACGGACTTATGCATGATGGGTGCATCTGAACCCCAATCATCCCAAACCCATGAACCCACTACTTCTGAGCTGATGAGGATGATCGAAGATCTTCAAAGAACTGTGGCAGATCTGGCCTTTGGAGTTTTGGCTCCGTCATCGACCACATCGCCTACCAGGGAGTTCATGTCAAAAGGCTCCCCAGTCTTGGGGCGAGCTACATCCGAGGAAGGCCAATCCCTTAGCAAAGTGGAGGCGAGTGGAAAGAACAAGATAGGGGCGGACATGGATCCCCATGAGCATCTTCTGTTGGCTGTTGAGGCTTTGAAAGCCGAGGGACTGAACAAAGAGCAAGTGCTCACAGTCGTTGCAAAAACTGTGGATGGCATTTTCGCCACTCAAGTTGGGGGCAGTTTGAATCAAGGGGCAAACCGGGAAAAGGGCCGTTGTACCAGAAATGATCCTGTTAGCTCTAATCTTGCACTCAGAAGAGATCAGCAAACCAGGCCAGCACCTGCCAATCCTTTTGCTGGTACGCCCAGTAAAAATCCACAAACCCAGAAGTACCAACCCCGAGGTCAGAGGGTCTTCCATGCCCTCCACATGCCTTTATCCAAAGCTTTCCAAATCCTTGTTGGACAAGGCCATCTCAAACCCCTTGAGCCTCGGTCTCTCCCGAACCCTCTTCCGGCTACACATGATGCTACCCAGTACTGCGCATACCATCAGCAAACTGGCCATGCTACCAACAACTGCTTCCGTCTTCGCCATGAAGTACAGGATCTATTTGACAACGGGGTCATCCTCCCGCCGAGCTCAGCAAAGTCTATCGGCACTGGGTCAGTGAACTTGGGGGATAATGTTATGTGATCGGGGATGAACCACCTGCGGGCGGCGCTCAGATTACTCCAACTGTGGGAATGGCACGCACTGTTTTGAGCAATGTACAAGTGCTGTTTTTTGCATTCTGACTTGGGTATTGGGTCAGTCTTGTTGTTGTGTTTTGAGTCTGTCTTTTTGTTTTGAGTCAGTCTCTTTTGTTTTGGGTCTGTCTTGTTGTATCGAGTCAGTCCTGTTGTATAGGAGTCGGGTGATTCCGGGGGTGTTACCTCGGGCGTCACCATTTTGTTTCGCGTTTGTCTTTTTGTTTTGTTTTGAGTCTGTTTCTGCCAGGGAGCCAGTTATGCCAACAGATTTTGAATGAAACAGCAGTGATTTTCACACTCTCACATTTGCTTCTGCCGTGTGCTAGTTGTGCCGGGATTTGAATGAAATGGCAGTGCATTCCACCTGCTCTCTTGTGCCTTGAAGTCATTGTAATGACCTAAGTTTTTCAAAACTTTTTGAACACTGCGGTGAAAACAAAGAGGAAGGAATTCCTCGGGATTTGCAAAACTTTGATCATTGAGAGAAAGAGAGGCGTGCTAAGCCCTTAATGAATGAAATCATGCTTGTTAGTGTGAGTACTGAGAAGGACCCTGGCTTTGATCCAGATTGATCCTACACTGTCTTCAGCGCGAGCGATTTGTCGCTTTCTTAAAAACTTTCAAAAAATGTTTTGCGCGGTCCTGCGAAGACATGTGTGGAATCGCTCTTGAGATTGTGCAGCTTAGGATCGCTCTCAGCCTCGAGACTCGACCCCTTTTTCAAACCTTGAACTCAATTCAGAATGTTCAACGGTTAACTACAATGTGAGGCCTGTGTGGCCAGATTTGAAGCAGCCCTCGAACAAGAGGCACCAAAGTCAGATCAAGAAGATCAGATGTCGAAGAGAGCTTGCAAAGCTAGATCAGAAGCCCCCCTCGAACTAGGGGCAAAAAATGTCCGATGTGCTCGAAGAGTCGAAGATGAGTCCTCTTGCAAATCAACAGCCACTCTCCTGGATACGGATGGCTTCAAAACCTTACAACCATTTGGCATGGACCAAGCTACACTTTTACCCTTTGAGAGGCTCGCTGGGCCGAAAACCCGGAAGGGCGACCCAGGCAAAAGTTAGAGCAAAGAAGAGAATGAAAAAAAGAAAAAAGAGAAAAAATGCAAAGATACAAAAATGCAAAAGAAAAGAAAAGAAAAATGAAAAAAAAAGAAAGATGAAAAGAAAAAAAAAAAAAAAAGAAAGAAGAACAAAGCTCGCAAGGTCGAAAACCTGCAACAGGCGCCTTGGCAAAAGTTAGAGCATAAAAAGGAGAGGTTAAATACCCGAGTGTACCTTAACCCCGAACTACGTAAGGCTTGATTCCCATCTTTGGGATACGTAGGCAACTTCATTCTGAAGTCCAGCCGTAAAACACTTCAATTTGATTGTGTCCATGTAATGGTTCTGGTCATCCTTGTCTTCTCTGTATCTGAGAGTTTGGTTGTGTCGTCACTCTGAGGACTGATTCAATGCGCTGCGGTGCCATCCAAACAAGGGGCAACTTTCCGTTGCCATTCAAAACGCCACGGTTTCATTCAAACAAGGGGCAACTTTCCGTTGCCATTCAATGCGCCGCGGTGCCGTTCAAACAAGGGGCAACTTTCCGTTGCCATGCAGCTCTCTTCAAGCAAAGGGCAATTTTCCTTGGATCCGAGGTTGTGCATCTCAGGAGTAGGTTTCATGCTCGTTGAGCATGGGCCGTGTTGCAAAAATAGTTTTTGAGAATTTTTACTGAGGTTGACTATTTTCTCGAAAATTATCCTATTTTTCCAAAACTGGACCATTTTCTTGGACTCAAAAAAGGAAAATTTTCAGTGCTCATAGCCTGACTTGCATGATTTCAAATCAAAAATTGAACAAGCATGTTAATCTAACTCTCATGTGGGTCAAAATTGTTTTAGTAGAAAGCAAAAAACAAAACATGGTCAACATGATGAACTAGGGGCACAGTTGAGTTAGGTTCTCTGTCTTTTTCCCTTTATCAACGCACTTGCTAGAAAGGGCACTCTACTTGCCAGAAAAGGGCACAACTGAAGTTAACGACAAAGGACTGAAAGCTCTCGTATCCTCCAAGCAGTGAAGTATCAAGCCAAGTGCGAAGCACGAACTGGAATGGATCAGGATATTCCACTCCATCATCTGGACAGATCTGATCACGTCCAAACTCCCCAGCAAAGCATCATCAATCGATGTCAGCTGCAGATTTGCTACACATCCTGTTGCAGCGCAACCCCTCTGTGGGAGAAACTCACTGCTGTGAGCGGAAGAAAGAGAATCTAGCTGAGTGCTAAGGATACGAGCCCACAACTTGCTGTTTATCTATCAACCACCCAGGGGAGGGATTGAAAAATGAGAGATTGAACAATAGAGAGGCGTGCGATGAGAGAAAAAGTGAGCAAAAGGGTTTTGACAGAAAAATAGAGCTTGAGGGCCGAGTGATGTGAGAATCATAAATAAGAAATGGTGGGAAACACATCCGGTGAAACAGGCTCCCTGTGCACGTCTGAGTGTCGTGTCTTTTCGTTTGTCTCATTTCTTGTTTTAAGTCATCCCGAGCGTGTCTCGTTGTATTTAGGTCGTTTACCTTTTGTTTTTCTGTGTTGAGTTGTTTTGGCTGTGGTCAGTTGTAGGCTCAATACCCGGTTGAGAATCCTTTTCTCATTTTCAAAAAAATAAAATCATTTTGTGCTCCGAGTGCCGTGCCGTTCTCCACATTTGTGCAAAACAGAATTTGTTCTTTCATAAAACCGCAGGGCTCAACCCAGGTCATGTGAGAACAGTAAAACCAGGACCTATCTGAAGCTATGAGTTTCGGGCTGCAAAGCAAAAGAGGAAGATGTCGGGCATCTAAGTTTTGTTCCAACTTCAGTAAGTTCCGAGATTGCATCCCGTGTGTACCTCTTCAGGTCTTGCCAATGTTCCGACGTATGAGTGTGCCTCTACCTCAAGCTCAAAATCAAGTCTACTTCAAGCCAGAATGGCGATCAGGAGTGCTCTCCTTGAGTACCATTCCCTGCCAGAGGCATCTTGGCCGTGTTTGCGATGAGTTCCTAGGAGACCAACTGCGACGGTGGAAATTAGAGTTCGAATGGCCGTGGCCTAGAACGCAAAGGTTCGGGATTTCCGAGACTAAAGTCTGGTTTAAATACCCAGAGGCGCGCCCTCGGCTTGAAATCTGTATGGAAGCCCCATAGGTTGAGATAGCATGTGTGCACCTCAATTCTGGATACTGAACCAACCTAGTCTGTCACCCCGTTGGAGAATAGGGAAAGTTGTGAGTATGATCAGGAAGACAAGCGGCAGCCGTGGCTCCTACATGCAGATGTTGTTACTTGTTAGCATTCCAGAGCCTTTGTACTGCGAGTTAAAGGTAAGTGTTCGAAGAGCACGAGGGGAGATCCCCATCAGAGTAGAGCGGTTCACCGCCACTCACCTCATGAGGTGCTTTCTAAAGCGCCGCTTTGTCCATTTATTGCTTTCCGTAAGCATCATGCATTGTAATGCATTGTATCTATCAAGTTTCTTTCTCAGTCATGCACGATATTGTATGTACGGTTCATTCAAAGAAGTTCCGTTTGGGATCATTCACTTTGTGTATCAATCACACTTCATTCACTTAGTGTATCAATCACACTCCATTCACTTTGTGTATGCATCACACTTTATTTGCTTCACTCAGTGTATCTAACACACTTCATTTCACTTAGTGCATCTATCACACTTCGTGTTCACTAATTGTGTATCTATCACACACTCGCTTTGCCTACTTTGTGTATCAATCACACACACTCACACCACTTGTTACCCGGTTAAAACCTTCCCTCTCTCCGTATGAAATACGTTGAGATACGCCTGTTGGTTACACCATTGTTATTCTCCCCGGTTAAAACCTTTATCTCGGGTTGCGTTGTGTACGCACCTGGGCGGTTGTTTTTGGACCTCCTCTCACGATTTCAGCGTGGTTTGAGTGTCCCTTTCCTTACGCGATTTCAGCGTGTTTGGAATTTATCTCAGGTTGCGTTGTGTACGCACCTGGGCGGTTGTTGTCTTGATCTCTTCTCACGATTTCAGCGTGGTTTGAGTGTCCCTTTCCTTACGCGATTTCAGCGTGTTTGGAATTTATCTCGGGTTGCGTTGTGTACGCACCTGGGCGGTTGTTTTTGGACCTCCTCTCACGATTTCAGCGTGGTTTGAGTGTCCCTTTCCTTACGCGATTTCAGCGTGTTTGGAATTTATCTCAGGTTGCGTTGTGTACGCACCTAGGCGGTTGTTGTCTTGATCTCCTCTCACGATTTCAGCGTGGTTTGAGTGTCCCGTTCCTCTTCTCACGATTTCAGCGTGGTTAGAGTGTTTCTTTCCTTATGCGATTTCAGCGTGTTTGGAATTTATCTCGGGTTGCGTTGTGTACGCACCTGGGCGGTTGTTTTCGGACCTCCTCTCACGACTTTCAGCGTGTTTTGAGTGTCCCCTTCCTTACGCGATTTCAGCGTGTTTGGAATTTATCTCGAGTTGCGTTGTGTACGCACCTGGGCGGTTGTTTTCGGACCTCCTCTCACGACTTTCAGCGTGTTTTGAGTGTCCCCTTCCTTACGCGATTTCAGCGTGTTTGGAATTTATCTCGGGTTGCGTTGTGTACACACCTGGGCGGTTGTTTTCGGACCTCCTCTCACGACTTTCAGCGTGTTTTGAGTGTCCCCTTCCTCACGCGATTTTCAGCATGCTTGGAATTTATCTTAGGTTGCGTGGAACGCGCTTCTGATTGATTTTCTTTGTTCTTCCTCCACTCACGAGTCCAGCGTGGTTGGAGTATGTCACCATTTTCCATCTATTGTACTCTTTGTTGCATCTATCGTGAATACTTGCTTCATTACAGCTCTCTTTGCATGATCATGAATGATAATCGGCTTCGCGTAGCGTGTAAGTCCAATCTTCAAACCGGCTTCGCGTAGCGTGTAAGTCCAATTATCAAAAATCTTCCTGCATATCATTTGCATTTTGCCCATGCCTGCGGGCATGCCTGCGGGCACACATATTTCTGTTCATCTTGTATGATTGTCTAAGTCTTCGGCCTTGTCAAAAATGGGTCGTCTCTGGGCTTTGACATTCACTCCCGTCACTTGTGACTTCCGAGTTCTGTCAAAGAGGGGCAACTGTAGACACCCCATTTTTGACCGACCTTAAGGCTCAGACGTCACCAATTGAGCGCTCGGTGATATTGCATACTGTGCTCATTCAGAAGTCTCAGAGTCGCGGCCGTGCGCCCTGCCTCCGAACTTCCGAATCCTCTTCTGTGCCTTGTCTCGGTTTGCGAACCAGACTCGGTTTTCTCTATTTTCTTTCCTGAGGGAAGGGAGTAGTCCTGTAGACTATTTCTCGGTGGCCGTGGGCTACTTTTCGTGGCCGTAGGCCATTTTGCCCATTTCGGAGCCCGGTTCCCGGTTTTCGGAGCCGTCAGGCCGTGTGCCTCGGTTCGGGACCGCCCAACCGTCTCCGATTCCTCCGGTTCTTGGAAGATGCCTCTGTTTTATCATTATGAAGAACACTGGGGCCCCTGATGCCCACTTCGTGGCCGTATGCCACTTTCGGTGCTTATAGCCGGTTTTCGGGCCCCAAACCTCGCGGTTTGGCCCCCGAGCAGTCATTTCGCATCGGTTTTCTCCGATTTTTGGCAGGTACCTCTGTTTTATCATTCCGAGGAACACTGGGGCCTCTGATACCCACTTCGCTGCTGAATGCCACTTCCGGTGCCTGCAGCCCATTTTCGGGACCCCGAATTGCGCGGTTTGGGCCCCGAGCGTTCATTTCTCATTAGTTTTTGTTCAATTTTGGCAGGTACCTCTGTTTCAGCACCAGGAAGATTACTGGGGGGGGGGGGAGGCCAGCAATTATCCCAGATAACCAGTTTCGCTCCTCCGGCGCCCGTTTTGCTCACTTCCGGGCTAATGTTGAACACCCTAGGCCCATTTTCTTCCAACCACAACCATATATCTGTGATGAGGGCACATGGGAGGACCCTAAAAGTGCATGGTCGGCCAGCAATTCAGAGTTTCATTTTTGGGCCTCTCCTTCAAATGCAATGTTGTGACTCTTGCTTCAGTGTTGCCACATTCCGACCATGGAACCTTGTTTTACACACATGGGAGGACACCAAAAAGTGGTGGTCGGCCAGTAATTGTTGTTTTCATTTTTGAGCCTCTCCTTCAAGTGCAATGTTGTGTTTCCTGTTTCAGAGTTGCCAATTTCCGACCTTGGAACCTTGTTCTACACACATGGGAGGACACCAAAAAATGGTGGTCGGCCACTAATTCAACTTTTCATTTTTGCCCTTGGCTGGCCGGCCATGGGAGGTGGCTGGCCGGCCATGGGGGGTGGCTGGCCGGCCACCTTCAAGAAATCCACCTGGCCGGCCAGCTTTCTGCTTTTGAGCACTTTACAGCTGTCCAGCTGTTTTTCCCAAAATATCTCAGCATCCGGGGGATATTTTGGGAGGGAAAGCTTGGGTGCATTTCCCTCCCTTTTACACCCCTTTCTTGCCTATTTGAGGGGATGGCCTCCTCCTTTGTTGAGGTTACAAGCTTTGATCTCAAGAACCCTTAACCATTTGCCTCCATTTTCATCCTCAAAAACTCAAAAAAAGCTTCAAGTCCCTAGCCCACTTGTTCATCAACCCTAAGCTTCACCATCACCACTTCCATTCCAGCAGCAAAGGAAGCTTTCTCAGAGGCTAAGGACCAACAAATTCAAGCCAAGAAGCCATAAAAGCTTGATCTTCAAGGGTAAGTCACTAATTCCCCTTTTCTTGCACAATTTTGCTTCAAATCTTTACCCTACTTGCTCACTGATTTGGGATTTGACCCCTACTGGTTTTGTGTTTATTTTGAGCCCCTCTACAACATTGTAGAAGGGCTCAACCCTGTTTGGTGTCTCCATGATGCTCTTCCTTCATTATCACTCTTTATGCCAATATTTTGCATGCTTTGTTTAGCTTATGAGTGATCTGTTTTCGAGCATGCAATAAACTGTGAGTGGGCCTATTTTGAGCCCCTCTTCAACATTGAAGAAGGGCTCAACCATGTTTGGTGGTTCTATCATGCACTTGTCTTGAAATTCTTCCAATTTACCGTAAAATTGCATGCTTTGTTAGGCCTGCTTAGCCTCTGTTTTCAGCCTTCATCAGGCTTGGAAAGTGTCTTAAAATGACCCATTCTTCATGTTTTGTCAAGGGTCCAAAGTTGTTTGATGCATGCTTTTGGTACTTCATGTTGTACCCTCCATTTTTTCCGTAAAATTGCATGCTTTGTTAGGCTTTCTTAGCTTCTGATTTGAGCCTTCATCAGGCTTAGAAAGTGTCTTGAAATGACTCATTATTCATGTTTTGTTAAGGGTTCAAAGTTGTTTGATCATTGCTTATGGTACCTCATGTTATAGCCTTTGTTGGCTCATTATTTTGCATGCTATGTTTAGCCTATCTACATACTGAATTGGGGGATATCATCTCTTGTAAATGTGCAAATTTTTTACCCCTCTTTAATGTTGTAGAACTGTGTTTTTCAGTTTGAGCATTGTATATACCACTTGCTTTGTAATTCTCCTCTTTTCCCCCATTTTTGCATGCTATTTTTGCCATACTTGTGATCATTGTTTGGCCATACTTTGTACTAAAAAAATGCTAGTTTAGGGGCTTCCTTGCTACTTTTTTACATGTCATGTCCATATTGTGCATGTTTAGTAGGGCTGTAAGCCATTTCGGGTGCTTTGCATTGCATTTCGGGTATCGGGTGTAATTTTGTCATAATTCGGGGGCTATTTGTGCATCATTTTAGCTGCTGAAATTTGCATTGTCAATGTGCCATATGCCACATCTCATTTGCATGTCATTTTTGCGCCTTCGGGCCATGCCTCGGTTTGCGTGCCCGTGTGCACGCATTTCGAGGCAGCTCACTTTCGTCTCTCGGCAGCTTATGTGAGTGCGGCTGAGGCCCTCTCATGTTAGCGTAAGCCCAATTCGCATTCCGCATGTCATTTTTGCGCCTTAGGGCCATGCCTCGGTTTGCGTGCCCGTGTGCACGCATTTCGAGGCACTTCACTTTCGTCTCTCGGCAGCTTATGTGAGTGTGGCTGAGGCCCTCTCATGTTGGCGTAAGCCCATCATTGCATTCCGTATGCCATTTTATGCATTCCTCGGTTTGCGTGTCCGCGGGCACGCATTTCGAGGCACCTCATTTTTATCATTCCGGCATCCTATGTGAGTGTGGCTGAGGCTCCCTCATGTTGGTATAAGCCCATCATTGCATTTCGCATGTCATTCCGCATTCCTCGGTTTGCGTGCCTGTGGGCACGCATTTCGAGACATCTCATTTTCATAGCATTGCGCATGCTAGGTTGTATATTAGTTGCATTTCATGCATATCATGCATATTGCACGGGAAATGAGGCGCGTTTTGTACTCCGAGTAACGGAACGGGTCTCAATTCCCAAGTCACCGACACTCCGGATTACCCATGATGGAGTTAGGTTTTGTTGTCGCATTCATATGCATTCATCCTATATTGAGTTGTACAATTCGGCTCCTCGGCCATCATGCATCGATGTGCGTGATTGGTGGCACGAGGATCGAGGCATGCATATATTTGTGAAATACATTGCTATGCCCTTTTCCTGCTCTCTGTTGCAGCAAAATGAAGAATCAGCAAATTTCCAGAGTCTGGCACGCATTTCGAGACACAGTGCAAACAGAGGCTAATTGGGGCATCCCAGTGGATTTCCGCGCCGAAGCAGCCCGGCATACATCATTCATCAACAGCGAGGCAGTCCCTGGCTTGCACGCCATTTTACAGTTTTCTTGTTTAATTTGTCAATTAATTAGGAATTTGTATATTATTTCAGACTGTATATTTCGGACTGTAATATTCTTTTATTCGGACTGTATTATTTATTCGGACCCTCTGCGTGAGGGCACAACTGTAATAAGGGTGTGTGAGTGTGATGTATGTCTTCCAACCCCCATTTCTTTCTCCCTTTTATTTATCCGCTTACAATGGTTAGATATAGGGCATATTTCAATTAGAATACAGCATGACAGCATGTTTGCATCATTCATCTGTTTTGCACGCACCGGGCTCGGCGCATCATACAAGCTGCATCTGTATTTCAATTCCAAGTTGAGTACTTGATAGCTGTTGCATCTCATATGCCATATTTAGAATAGCCGAGCCTGCTATAGTTTGCATCTTTGCATGTGTTGCATTAGGCAATTCTGTGTATTTAGGATCATGCATGATTCCTAATCAGTTTTTTGTTTTGGCTTGGAGTACTCGGTGAGTTTTATGCTTTAGCATCCTTGCATGCGTGTGAGTGTTGCCATGGTAGCATGCTTACCATGAGGCTACATGCTTATGTGATATAACTGCCTTGAATGTCTGTGGGTGGAGGTTGAGTTATCTGAATTGGGACAATACATTGACTGTTTGTTTTAAGCCCACTAGATAGTGGCAAAATCATGTTTTCTAAGCCCACCTGAGGGTGGCAAATCCGCGTCTTAGCCTACCTGCGGGTAGCACCATCAAACCATTTTCAAACAAACAAACATGAAATGTTTTGTTCCAATTCAGGCGACTCAGTCTATACTTATTTGCTGCGAGCATCACATAGTAACCTAGGCTAATAATCGGAATAAGAACTCACAATGTTTTCAAAAACAGATATCATGGTTAGTAGAGGCCGGTCTTTGACCGGGCGAGCGGGGGTGCTCACGATGTGACCTTCCCCAATCGTACCCAAGTTCCCGAGCCAACTTTGGTGATGACGGACACGTGGCCTTTGGCAACGAGTCAGGGTTTCCTAAATTTCCCATTTTAAAATATTTAGGTGGCGACTCTGTTATCTGGCAAAGCAGTCCATGTTTGGCACTTCTTTCAAAAAATCTATTTTCAAAACGATTTGCCGGATTTGGACTCTTTGGTTCAAGATTGAGAACCGTGACATTTGAGTCCTTGAACTGTAGTGACCCCAACATGAACAGAACGGGACCTAACCCTCCCGGGGCGTTCGGGGACGTCTACAGATATCATGTTTTGTTTAGCATACTTCATGTTTGCATCCACTTGTATTGCATGCACTGAGGCTCGGTTCATCATTCTAACTTGTATTGTTAGTTTAATACTTCTTTGAATACATGCTTAGACCGCATGACATCAAATTGATCCATATGCCATGTTAAGTAGCCGAGCCTATTTAGATTTCATATGGCATGTGTTGCATTAGTCATATTGCATAGTTAGGAATCATGCATTTTTTCTAACTCTTTTGTTTATTTTGGCTTGAAGTACTATGTGAGCCTTTACTCGCTTTAGCATATCGCATGCGTGTGATTGTTTCCATATCTAACATGCTTGCCATGAGGCTAATTGCTTAAGTGCTAAACTGCTTGAATGCCTATGGATGAAGGCTAATTGCTTGAATTTTAATAATTTGAGCAATGTTTTTATGCGATCACTTTTTCGAGGGGTACATATTTCGAAACAATTTTCAAAAAACAAACATGAATCAAATTTTCCAATTCTTGCAAGTTAGTCTACCCTTGTGTGTGTGCGCATCACATAGTAATGCTAGCCTAATAAACCGGAACAAGAGCATATAATGTAAATAAGATTGATATCATGATTAGTAGAGGCCAATCTTTGGTCGGGCGAGCGGGGGTGCTCAATTCATGACCTTCCCCTCTCGTACCTAAGTTCCCGAGTCGAGACAATCTTGGTGATGACGGACACGTGGCCTTTGGCATGAGTTATGGGTTTCCTAAATTTCCCCAAATAAAAATATTTAGGTGGCGACTCTGTATCTGGCAAAGCAGTCTATTTTTGGCAATTTGATTCAAAATTGATTTTCCAAAAGATATGTCGGATTGGGACTCTTTGGTGTTCATCTATTTCACATTGCACTTATGAGATCAGATTCAGAACCATGGGAGTCCGATACTGTAGGGCTTATTTTGACTTCCGAAAGGGGGCGCGAAAAAGTCCTACACTCGACAACACCTAAGCTTCATAAAGCATCACAAAAGCCAAACAAACAAAGGTAGCAAAGAAACCTACCCCATACCAGCAAAAAAAAACTATGCATTATGATGAAATCGACCCCTCTCGCCTCTCTCTCTCTCTCTCCTCTGTTTTCTTTCTTATTTTCATGCTTTGCTTGTTTCCCATTTGTTTGAAACTATCCTCTTCTTAAGAGTAAGATGTCAAAGATACTTTCTAAAACAATTTGATGATTAATAATCTACATTCACTTGTTAAAAACTCATCAAAATCACCATTTCTTTACCTATTCTATATTTTCTCTTCTCCACTTTCTTTCCAAATTGTTACCAATTACACAAAGCTTAAACTAGGGAATCAAATTTTGTAGACAAATTTATTTTTTAAGGAAAATAATGTACAGTCCAGCTGCAAAATCAATAATGATGTGGTAGGATCTATACTCAAATGAAGAACACTACACCAAAGTTGGTGAAGAACCATCCAAAACAACACCAAAGATACAACCATCATTCAAATCCCTCTTAATTAACAAAAGAAAAACAGGCCCTAGCCTAGTAAACCCCCCAAATTAAGAGAGAAAACAATAGCAAATGCAGGCCCAAATCCTAAACCTTGAACACGACCATGACGCTCCTTATCCATCAAGAATAAATATCATTTGGTGACCAAGATATACATCCACTAACATTTCCTTCAGAGCTATGTCGTTGTGACCTTATCAAATCTTCTAGTTTTTCCTATAGCATAAATAGGGAAAAAAAAACAAGAAGAAGACAAAGAGCAAGAGTGATTGTTTGCCACAAACACATTACAATTTTGAAAATGTAACTTATTAAGTGTGCATACAATTTTTGTAGTTGTTGCTTCATTGACTAGTGTCCCATCCTTCCTTTTGTGAAGCGGTATATATAATTTTGCTCGATCTAGTGCAATCTTATCTTTTTGCTCCTATGTAGCAATCATATTGTTTGAGAATAAAATCATAATACAATGTACTAACCAAGTTCAAAATATAAAACAAGGAATGAAGTTTGAAATACCATATCATATGCATGTTGTGCATAAGTTTTAGATCTTGTTGTATGTGCACTTGTTTGCTCTCGCCGGCTTTCCTTATTGGTCGTACTAAGTTCCTTCACTTAGAAATACAGAACAGTATGTTAAAAAAAATGACATAATGACATTGTATTATTTGATAGAAAACATACATCTATACATACATGTTCTTCCTTTGAAAACCAATACGCGATAAGGTTAGCATAGTGCTCATGGTTAACCGTTGAAGGCGCAGTAACTACTATCTATGCTTCTGTCTTTGTCTCATCATAGTACTTTGCTTTTAAACTACATTTCCAATTTCTCCATTTCTCTCCCATTGACTTCAATGTTCGATGCCTAATCATATTACTTCTCTCATCTTGAGGAATGGTAAACTTGGACTACAATTATATGTTTTTTCATGTTATAAACATTCTTAAAATTATCAATACAATAATATAAACTGAATTTGTGCATTTCTTTGCCTAATTCTCATATTTTTATTTTTACTTCAACTATAATAGCATGGAAGATTGTCTTTTTCACATGCATATGATCTCTCTTATAGTAGAATTATCACAAAATACTTGTAGCTAGAAAATTACCACGATGATATTCCAACAATCTTCTTTATACTGATCTGGCACTTCATGCCAATTCTTATACTTAATTAGGCATAAGTGTGGCTTCCTAACAACGATGCCTATGAAGCGAATGAATGTACCACCCTCTTTAGAAACAACCTACAAATCCTTGTTGAAGGTGAGCATAATGCATTTTTTTGGAGCCAAATTCCACATTTCGACCATATATGTAATTCCCCATGTGTTTCACTTGGTCAATTCATCTATTACAAAACAACAATGAAATATATCATGGAAGTGAAGGTTGACTTGTAATTTGTACCTCAACTAAAACTCTAATAATACTTGTACTTTGCATTTCTTTTTCCCTTAACCAATCCTCACTTAAATCATCTTCAAATTGAGGGTTAACCTTTGATTCTTGAGGTTGAGGATGTGGAACATGTGATGGAGCATGTGAGGAGGCATGTGACCAACTAGAATATGAAGAGCCATTTGATCGACTAGGCTATAAAGTTCCATTTGGCCGATTAAGCTGTAATGAGTCATTTGAACGACTAGGTTGTGAAGTTCTATTTGGCCAGTTCAACTGTGGAGAGCCAGTTGAGCGACTAGGTTGTGAAGTTCCATTTGATCGACTAGGTTGTGAAGTTCCACTTGATAAGTTAAGCTGTGAAGGGTTATTTGGCCGGCTAGGTTGTAAAGAGCCATTTGATCATTTGAGCTATGACTCATTCTCAATATTGCAAGTTTGAAATCGTTTCTTTGCCATATCTGCTAGACAAAAAATAGATTTAATTAATCAAAAACAAACGTATTAATCAAATGAAATGAGCATTTATCATAGTATACTAAAGATATTAAAGAACATAAGCCATAGGAAAAACTCATATGCACATCACAAGATTATTTTCTTTGTCTACTTCTAAAAAAAATTCTATACACAATGCATGGGAAGAGGAAGCAGTGTGTTACAATGGTGGATTGGGTATAAATTCAAAATCTTGGAAAGAAAAATATGGGATGTGTTGCCTTTTGTTTCACTGTGGTATTTGTGGAAGGGAAAAAATTATTGTAAGTTCACTTGTTCTCAACTAGGATAGGGTATGTGATTGGGGCCAACTTTGATTGTAAGTCCATGAGCTGGTACATAAGGTTCAGTCCATTAGAGGAAGAAATATATGATTGGGGGTAGCTTTGATCAATTGAGGCAGGGTATGTGATTAAGTCCTCTGTTTTTTCTTTTTTGTTGTTGCTGGTTAATGGTATAGAAGAGTAGGACTTGAACCTATAGGAACTCTCTTGATCTGGTCATTTTGTTTCATGGTTAGAAGGGTAGATACAACTCTTATTCACACACAAAATTCTATAACAAGACAAGCAATATCTATAATGTATAAAAGATCAATTTAGCACTATCAAGATAGAGAAAATGAAGCCAAATCATTGAAAATACGTGCTCAACTCATTCACACACAAGCCAAAAAAAAAAATTATAAAGATGAGTGGAATATAAGATCTCTAAACAAGGTTATTTCAAGGAATCTGTGCAATTCATATTTGTTGTCACTTTTTGCACCTGCTAATGAATGATTTTAATTTAGATTTTCATTCACATGTCTATTTAAGAGTTCCTTCGGCTAAAATTGCTACTTAAGTAAATAGACATTCAAAACTAGTTTTTCCTCAAAGTATGACAAAAGTCCAAAAGAGAAAGAAAAAAATGCAAAACATGGGTTGCCATACATATATGAAACTAAGAAATTTGAAATTTATATTCAAAACCAAATAATGTTTCAAAGATTAACATCACAATAAATAAATTAAAATCAAACTAGTTCAACTCAACAACTAGACTTCCTTACATAAATCATCTTCATCGATCAGTTGGTTATCAAATGGAAGTGATATATTGATTGTCGTTCCATCTGCATCATTTCTAGCCCAATTGAGGTTTTCATTCGCATCTACATGAGTGTCTTTAACTATTACATTATACGGCTCATTATCATAATAAGTGTTAACATCACCATCAAACAATTCACTAGTACTAACATCAAACACATCCCTTGCTTCTATTTTAACAACAACCAGCCAATTTTTATGCCTTACATCTCCCACATAATAAACTTGTGAAGCTTGAGATGACAAGAAAAATGGTTCATCATTTAATCGTTCTCCATTATGTATCAAATGCAAAAAATTCACAAGGTTAAAACCATATCCATCTATCTTTTAGCCTTTACATGTGTTCACATCAGCCCAATTCCATTTGAATAGTACATATTTCAACTTGTCAAAATAATTCAGCTCAATGATATCAAATAAAACACCATAATACATGGTGTCTCCTTCAGTGGCAGCACAAATCCCACTATTTTGAGTTTTTTTCACCTCTTCATCATTTTTAATTCAGAACTTAAAACCATTAACAACATATTGTTTGAATCGTATAGCTAGAGTGTTTGAGCCTTGAGCAAGCCACTTGATTTCATCAGTAAGTTGTCGCTTTCTTGTGTCATCCATAGCTACAACATGATATATTATAGGATCCATTAAAATGATTACATTAATCTCTACGCTAAAAATTATATATAGTAATAGTATTATTTAATAGCTATACTTACATATCATCGAAACCACTCACAAAACTTTTCCATATGCATCTTATTAAGAACTTCATCAGTCAGACGACGTGGACGACTTTGTCTCTTTATATCACTACAAAAAATTCAAGTTTTTGCGATGGCAAAATGCCGTCACTAATACTCCTAATGCCGTCTCAAATGATTTTTAACGACGGCAAATGATTTTTAGCGATGGCAAAGGGGCGTCACAACAGAGGGCGTTGCAAAAGCTTTTTCCTTTTTTTTGTGATGGCAATTGT
The DNA here is from genome assembly GCA_030407325.1 of Camellia japonica. NCBI lineage: Eukaryota > Viridiplantae > Streptophyta > Magnoliopsida > Ericales > Theaceae > Camellia > Camellia japonica. The sequence continues at coordinate 108,817,787 of JAPPVO010000002.1, read as the reverse complement.
TGCTTTTTGCGATGGCATTTTATTGTCGCTAATAATATGTAAAAAAGTGAGAACTTTTGCGACGGCACTGTTTTACCGTCGCTAAAAGTCTTATTTGAGACGGCAACTAATGCTGTCGCAAATTGTGTTTTTTTTTGCGACGGTGTGGTGCCGTCGCCCAAAAACAAAAAAAAAACACCTGCAATATAATTATTAAAAATATTAAAATTACCTGTATTAAATAAAAACAATTGAAAAAGAAACCAATAATTGCATAATAATATAAAAATTCCTGTATATAAATAATAATTTCTCTATAATAAAAACATTCTTGCATCCATAGCTACACATCAACAAAATTACCCCACTACATAATGTTCCATAATACATATATAATGTTTAAATACATAAAGTTGTTCATACTTCAAAATAACATAAACCAAAATTAAAAGTTTTCCTCATCATTCTCCATGGGTAACAAAAACAAAAATTAGTCACCTTTTTCACAAGCATGCATTCCATAAGAAGCAAACTCCTACTTGGGAAATATCTGAAAAGAAAAAATAAAAATAATTAGTGACAATATAATTATGTGTTAATATGTTAATTACAAAAAAATATAAAAATTTAACTACTATACAATTATAAAGATAAGTAAATAATTTTGCCTAGACCGAAATCCGACTCTAACTCCCAAACCGAGAACACGATTTCAGTCTCATCCTCTTTCACAAGTCTCTCGTGCTTAGGCGGTCGTGTGTGCTAAGTTTCGTGCTAATCCGACGCCGTTTAGTGGTTTTGGTGCGTCAACATCTCGAATTCTAAGTTTCTTAAGGAACTAGTTTGCCTAGCGTGAAATCCGGCTCTAACTCCCAAACCAGGAACCCAATTCGAGTCCCGTCTTCTCCCACAAGTCTCTCGTGCCTAGGCAGCCGTGTGTGCCAAGTTTTGTGCTACTCCGACGCCGTTTGATGATTTTGGAGCGTCAACACCTCGAATTCTAAGTTTCTTAAGAAACTAATTTGTGTAGAGTGAAATCCGGCTCTAACTCCCAAACCGGGAATCCGATTCGAGTCCCATCTTCTCCCACAAGTCTATCGTGCCTAGGCGGTCGTGTCTATCAAGTTTCGTGCTACTCCGACACCATTTGGTGATTTTGGGGCGTTAACACCTTGAATTCTAAGTTTATTAAGAAACTAGTTTGTCTAGAGTGAAATCGGGCTCTAACTCCCAAACCGGGAACCCGATTCGAGTCCCGTCTTCTCGCACAAGTATCTCGTGCCTAGGCGGTCATGTGTGCCAAGTTTTGTGCTACTCCAACTCCGTTTGGTGATTTTGGGGCATCAACACCTCAAATTCTAAGTTTCAACTAGTTTGTCTAGAGTGAAATCCGACTCTAACTCCCAAACCAAGAATCCGATTCGAGTCCCATCTTCTCCCACAAGTCTCTCATGCCTAGGCGGTCGTGTGTGCCAAGTTTCGTGCTACTCTAACGCCGTTTGGTGATTTTGGGGTGTTAACATCTCGAATTCTAAGTTTCTTAAGAAACTAATTTGTATAGAGTGAAATCCTGTTCTAACTCCCAAACCGGGGATTCAATTCAAGTCCCGTCTTCTCCTACAAGTCTCTCATTCCTAGGTGGTCGTGTGTGCCAAGTTTTGTGCTACTCCGACGCCATTTGGTTATTTTGGGGCATTAACACCTCAAATTCTAAGTTTCTTAAGAAACTAGTTTGTCTAGAGTAAAATCCGACTCTAACTCCCAAACCAGGAACCCGATTCGAGTCCCGTCTTCTCCCACAACTCTCTCATGCCTAGGCAGTCGTGTGTGCCAAGTTTCATGCTAATCCGACACTGTTTGGTGATTTTGCAGTGTTAACACCTCGAATTCTAAGTTTCTTAAGAAACTAGTTTGTCTAGAGTGAAATCCGGCTCTAACTACCAAACCGGGAATCCGATTCGAGTCCCGTCTTCTCCCACATGTCTCTCATGCCTAGGCGGTCGTGTGTGCCAAGTTTTGTGCTACTCTGACCCTGTTTGGTGATTTTGGGGCGTTAACACCTCGAATTCTAAGTTTCTTAATAAACTAGTTTGTCTATAGTGAAATTCGGCTCTAACTCCCAAACTAGGAACCCGATTCGAGTCTCGTCTTCTCCCACAAGTCTCTCGTGCCTAGGCGATCGTGTGTGCCAAGTTTCGTGCTACTCCGACGCCGTTTGGTGATTTTGGGGCGTCAACACCTAGAATTCTAAGTTTCAACTAGTTTGTCTAGAGTGAAATCCAGCTCTAACGGCAATTAAATTCATAACCATCTTTGCCCAGTTACCCAATCTTCTTACCCATATATTACTTTAGATTATAGCATGTTAAGATTATCCCTCAAGATACTTCGGTCATAGTTGTGATGTGCAATAGCCTAACAGGAATAAAAGGGAAAAATTGCACAAATGTGGTTCTGAAAGGGTTCAAAGGCATTACTGTCTTGTAGATGCAAAATTGTGAAACATAATTCACACAACCAACCATATATAGCTGGAACTAGATTTACTAGTTGCGTTCTAAGATGGAAAATTCAAATTTTCATGTTTAGAACCTTTTCAAATCATGCTCTTGATGATATCTTATAAATAACCTAAAAAACAATGACTTCAAGAGTCAGGACGCCGTTGAGCTGAGCATGTAGCCCCATACAGAGAAAGCAGAGTAGCTTCCATATTAATTAAGCAGCAATTATTATGACTCTCAAGTAGGGAAAATTAAGAAAACTCATCACCAAAATCAGGTGGTCAAGTTATACAACCCTCCCTTAATAATATAGCCTTTTTACAATTGTAAGAGCCACTTTTGGAAATCAAGCTAGGAACTCAGATTCTTACAATTGCAAGAGTGACACGTGGACTGAATCTATTGAAGTGGTCTCTGTATTTTCTTGTGGATTGACCAAAATAAATAAATTTGAAAGAAGAAATTGTCAAGAGATTCATGGGGAAAAAAAAATGCAACAAGAAGAAAGAAAGAAATAATTGCTCACCACTGAAGAGTCACATCAATTCTGATTCCATTTGCTTCTTTTCTAAAACCCATAATATCATGAAGTGGTTCCTGGATCAAAGAACTATCAGTCACTTTACAGTCAATACTCAAGCATAATGCAATGGAAATTTAATACTATTTTCGTGGAGCTTTCGTATGCAATGGATTTGCTTCATTTAATGCTATTTTTGTGGATCTATCTAAGAATTCTTGCTCTCCGATGGTGATTGAAGTAATATTCTTTCCATCTTTTAGCTACAAATCATGTGTTATATCCAAATCCTCTAAAATTTATTGAAAATTTAATATCATCAAATTTGTATCTTTCAGATATAGCAATTAACGTTAAATTTTCTGCTCATTACATATCTCATCAACAATAGTATTTGGAGAATTCCATCTCATTCTGCTAATCTATTTTTAAGCATTTTTGATAATATGCACATCTATGTCATCTTATTGTGAACGGCCTCTAAGTGGGAGTGGCACACCCACGCATGAAGAATCCAGGAACTAACAATTAGTGGTTAACTGATATGTCATTAATTAAACCTCCTTAGGGATGAACTGTTTTGCAAATGTGAAACGAGAAAAGCAAAAGAAGAGATGCTAAAATCATTTTACAAAGAAAATTATCCCTTAGTCATTAGAATTAAAAATTTCTTAATGAGTTTATGAATTTGAAAAGAGAAAAAAATTAGAATTAAAATTATCCCTTATAAATTTCCTTATGAATTTGAAAAGACAAAAAATTAGAATTAAAAATTTCTTAATGAGTTTTCTTCAACCACAGGAGAGAATGATGTAGTAAGAGTAATGTTCCTCTATTTACCATGCACTTTCATTTCATATCAAAAGCAAACAGCAGAGATATAAGGGTAGAAGGGAGCAAAAAGAGATCACTACATTTTATTTTCAATGTACAATAAATGAATTTATAATATATGTTATAATATAATATATAAAATACCATTTTTTTCTTCTTTCTGAAGTACTTGCTACCAATTACATACATATATATTGAGACTTAAGTTTGAGAGAGATAACAGAATATTCACAAACAAGACAGTTTTCCTTGGGGTAATCTCAAATCCTTGACTCCATACTATATATCAAACTTAATTTGGATAAAAATCACTTAAAACACCGCCTCCACTCACTAACTTAAACTTATACAAATTGAGTTTTACTCAATTTTCATGGAAATATTTTGGGTCTCAAATTTATGCTTAAATACGAGTTTGTCCAGTGGAGTGGTTCATACTAAATAAAGTTTTCACTCAAATTTGGGTAAAATTTTGAGTGATAGCCTTTAAGAATACATTTTATATGTCAAATGGACATATCTATAGCTCAAATGACCAAATAGATAATAATTTATACACACAAGTAATACTAGAGACTCCTAAAACAGGACGCCTAATTTCACCCATCCCCATCCAAACCTGACAAGGGGTTTGGTATTAGCTTTAGTTGGTTAATAATACCTAAACAAATCAATAATAAAAATACAATAATCCACTGTCATTAGGGAAAATCTAGGGTGAAACTTTAGGGGTCTTAAGCATTTTTCATACATATGATATAAAATAAATAAAACTCTTCTTTCTTTATTTTTTTTTCTTTCTTTCTGAAGTACTCACTACCAATTACAAACACATATTTTGTGACTCAAGTTTGAGTGAGTATTCACAAACAAGACACAGTTTCCTTAGAAAGAACATTTATAAATATGTCAAATGAACATATCTAGCTCAAATTACTAAAATGATAACCAAATAAAATACCTACATGCAAGTATGAGCAAATAGAGGCAGAAATGCAAATAAAATAGCTAAAACCATGGAATGAATTTCAACAAATAAAATACAAAAGCTCAACAGCGATCTCAGAGACCTAATCCACAAAAAAAGAGGACATATTTCAGGGAGATTAAAGAACTATGAATGAGAAAGAAGACTCACAATCACCAACCAAACACTAGACTACCATCGTCTGCCGCTGCTCGATGCGTCTCACGCTGTCGCTGCCGTCAATCAACGCCGTCGCTCGCCACTCCGCTCTCGCTCTCTCCGTTGTCCTGCACTCTCACAGTCGCGAGAGCGAGAGAGAGAGAGAGAGAGAGAGAGAGAGATGGGATATTTTTCGTTCAAAAGATTAGGGATTTGAGATTTGGGAATTTTTCGTTTAGGGGGAAAAACGAGCGCGAATAAGATTTTGAGTTTTTTTTTTTTTTTTTTTTGTGACGTCAAGTATAACCGTCACAAAATAATTGAAAAAAAAAAATTGAAAAAAAAAATTAACTGAAAAAAAATTGTTAGTCAAATTTTTAAATTTATGTTTAAAAACCAACGTAAACTTATTTTTTGAGTTTACGTTTTTTCCTCAAATTTATAAACTGAGACAACCATTTATGAACCAAAAAAAATTATCAAACAAATTTTTATGACAGTTTTTTAAATTTTTGTAAATATAAATTGAAAACTAAAAACGAAATGGTCACCAAACAAGCCCTAAACAATGAAACGATGGCGTTTAACTACTCCCTCCATTCCAAAATAATGGTCTCTTTCTTAAAACACACTTTTTTTTATAGTATAATTATTATATTTTAAAATATTAATTTTTCAAAATTATTTTTTGATAGTACATTTTTTTAGAATATCAATTGTAATAATTGTACTTTTTGTATTATTAATGAATTTAAAAGAATAGCAAAATAATAAATTCATATTATTTTATTTCTTGATTTTTGGAAAGGGACTAATATTTTGGGACAATAAAAAATGGAATAAGGGACTAATATTTTGGGATGGAGGGAGTAATTTTTTTTATTTGCAACGGGGGTATTGCCATCATCGATAACCTTTATTTGCCACGAGGGAAGGTTGCCGTCGAAAAGAAACAAAAAAAAAAAAAATCATTTTTTTGCCAAAAACCTCCGTGTCCATTTTACTACGCAATGAAAGCTAGAAAGAGAGAGAGAGAGAGAGAGAGAGAGAGAAATAGAAAAAGAGAGAGAAACAAGAGATGATCAGCGAGAGAGAAAGAGAGAGAGAGAAAGACAGAAAGAAAGAAAGGAAAGAGATTAACGAGAGAGATATAAAAAGAGAGAAGAGAGATGAGCAAGAGAGAGTGAGAGAGATAGAGAAGAGAGATAAATGAGAGAGATAGAGAAGAGAGATGAGTGAGAGAGAAAGAAGAGAGATGAGCGAGAGACACAGAGAGAGAGAGAGACCCATTTCATTTTTTGACTTTTTCTCTTTCAACAATAATGGGTTCAGAGAAAGATATGAGTATGATTGAGAGAAATGAACGATTGAGAGAGAAGAGAGATGAGTGAGAAAGAGACACAGAGAGAGAAAAAAGATGAGCGAGAGATACAGAGAGAGAGAGACAGCAAAAAGAGATGAACAAGAGATATAATATATATATATATAGAGAGAGAGATAGAGAGAGAAGAAGATGAGCAAGAGAGATAGAGAGCGAAGAGAGATGAGAGAACTAGAGAGAAGAGTGATGAGTGTGGTGTGTGTGTGTGTGTGTTTGTGTGTGTGTGTGTGTGTGTGTGAGAGAGAGAGAAACAAAATGAGCAAGAGATAGACAAATAGAGAGAGAGAGCAAAAGAGATGAACAAGGGAGAGAGAGAGAGAGAGAGAGAAATGTAAGCAAGAGAGATAGAGAGCGCAGAGAGATGAGCGAGCCAAAGAGAAGAGTGATGAGTGAGAGAGATGAGAGAGAGAGAGGAGAGAGATAAGCGAGAGAGCGAGAGAGAGAGAGAGAGAGAGAGAGAGAGGCCCATTTCATTTTTTGACTTTTTTCTCTTTCGACAAGTGATTAAGAGAAATGAGAGATGAGCGATTGAAAGAGAAGAGAGAGAGAGAAAAAAAAGAGATCGATAAATCGAGAGAGAGATCGGTAAATTGAGAAGAGGGGAGAGACAGAGTGAGCAACGCGAGCATAGTGTGGGAGAGAGAGAGAGAGACAAAGAGTGATGAGTGAGCACAGTGTGGGAGAGAGAGAGAGACAAAGAGTGATGAGTGCGAGAGAGAGAGAGAGAAAGAAAGAGAAAGAGAAAGAGAAAGAGAATTTTTTAAAGATTTTTTTCACAAATATTATATTTTTTTAAGTGTATTTATGTTAGGTGTATTTAAAAATAAAAATAAAAACTTAAAATATTAAAAAAATTTAGTGAAAACAAAAAAAAATACGAGAGATGAGAGAGAGAGAGAGAGAGAGAGAGAGAGATAAAGAGAGACAGGAAGATGAAAAAATGGGTGAAACACTACAAAAATTTCAGTTTTTTGCGACGGCAAAATGCCGTCACTAATACTTCTAATGCCATCTCATCAAAACAGTCTCGCTTTTTCTTTTCTTTTTTTTTTTTTTTTTTTTTTTTTTTTTTGCGACGACACCTATCACCGTCGCAAAAAACTCTCTTATTTGCAACTGCAATTCATATCGTCGCAAAAAACAACTTTATTTGTGACAGCAGGGGTTACCGTCGCAAAAAATGCGCATTATTTGCGACTGCAGTTGTTGTCATCGCAAAAGTTGCTTTTTTGTGACAGAAAGGGGTGCCGTCGCTAAAAACCCCATTCATTTGCGACGGCAAGTGGTGCAGTCGCAAAAAATCACTTTTTGCGACGATAAGTTGCTGTCCCAAATGCTTCCGTGTTATAAAGTCCCTTTTCTTGTAGTGTATGCTCCTAGTGTTCTCTGTATATACAAACCTAACTTGTGTTACTATTGCAAGTATTAAAATGGGAAACTCAAACTTATTTATATGCCATAACTCATAAATATTACTTACATCTGAAATAGTTGAATTTCATCATTGTTAAATAGCACATAACGATGTGCTTGTATCCATGACTTTTGATCAAGCTCGGTATTCATTATTACCCCTGTAGAATCTTCAACATTTCTTAAGGGTCGATTGAATATGGTTTTAACAGATTTCAAATACCGCAAACAAAATATGAAGCACTCTTTAGCTATGTATCCTTCTACAATAGAGCCCGCTGGATGGGCTTTGTTACGAACATAAGCTTTCAGTCGTTGGAGATACCTACATGAAAAATAGTATAATTATAGATCGACTAAATTGGATGTCAATGTGATGTAAGTTAAAAACACAAATGGATACAAGTTGTTATGCATAACCTCTCAATGAGATACATCCATTTATAATGAACTGGGCCACCAATTTTAGCCTCAATGGCCAAATGGACGACTAAATACATCATAACAGTTAAAAAGGAGGAAGGAAATTTTATTTTAAATTATGGTCAACAACCGTTACAATGACCCATTTACAGGAATATTTTTCGGACCACTATAATAAAAAATGCTGAAAAAACTTGATTTTCTTGTAGTGCACCTTATCAAGTATGCAATGCAACTATTATATTAGTACTTTTGAAATAAAAAAAACCATCACATTATGCTAGCCTGCCGTTTTTTAAATTGTAGTTCACCACCTAAATATGGCATATATCTTCTAGATTATTATATAACAACTTTACAAAAATATCGTACAACTTAACGTTGGAGTATCTGAATTTTGCCCACTTATTTTTTTTAAGTTAGTCGAAAAAGATGGATCATAATTTTGAAATTTATGTTTGGTTTTGACTTTTCAAAAATAATTTCTCATTTTCAATTGGTCTTCTATTTTTAATAATTTTTTTCTAGACGAATTTAAAAAGTAAAATATTTATGAACAAATCTTTAAGAATATTAATAAATAAAAAAATAAAAATATATATTTTTTTATATTTATTAAAATCTTTTTTTCATAATTTTTATACTTTTTGAGTGTATCTAACTAAAAAAAAATAATTAAAATTTTCACTAAAAAAAAAAAAGTAAAAAATAAAAATAAAAGAATTTAAAATTTAAAATTTAAAAATTATTTTGAAAAACCCAAAGCTAAACAGGGCAGGGCAATTTTTGGCAATTTGAACTTGATTGACCTGGGCCTAAAAAAAACACATATGGGTCAATTCTTTAATTGACATGGACTAGGCCCTAACAATACACATGATTCCCCATAAACAAACAAACCCACTCCACTCATATTAGGGCTCTCTCTCAATACCTGGATTTAAAGTTGAGACACTGCGCATTTTGAGGGCTTTAGGTTTCCACAATAGAGAGGCGAAAGAGACGAGTATAAATACAGTCACACTCTAGGGTTTTTGGTTGCCTCGCCTCCCCGATCTTCGCACAAACAAACACAGAGAGAGAGAGAGAGAGAGAGAGAGTGCGAGATGAAGACGATTTTGTCGTCGGAGACCATGGACATCCCAGATGGGGTGAAGATCAAAGTGAAGGCGAAGATGATCGAAGTGGAGGGACCTAGAGGGAAGCTGACTCGCAATTTCAAGCATCTGAACCTGGATTTCCAGCTGATCACAGATGAGGAAACAGGGAAGAAGAAGCTGAAGATCGATGCTTGGTTCGGATCTCGGAAAACTACCGCCGCCATTCGCACCGCGCTCAGCCATGTCGATAACCTCATCAATGGTGTCACCAAGGGTTACCGGTACAAGATGCGTTTCGTCTACGCTCATTTTCCGATCAACGCTAGCATCACCAATGGAAACAAGTCCATCGAGATCCGTAACTTTCTTGGTGAAAAGAAGGTCCATACTCATCTCAATTTCTTTCGTTTTCCCTATTTGATATCATCGCTTGCATAACAAATTCTTTCACTTTTCAATCTGAAAATTGTTTAGAGTAGTTGCTGGATGTGAATTTGAGAGGCATTCTTGGAAAATGATTGCTTCATCTTCTGTGCAATAGAATAATTATTTACATACAATAGATCTATATTGTTTATATGGATTTTAATGAATTTATTGAGGCAAAAATATAGGAAATGCTTTTGGATGGACTTGTTTTGGGTAGTTTTTGTATGTGTAGCAGCTCCATTTTGAATTTGTAAGCCGCAGAAAGATTAGAATTGTTGCTTAGACTTCAATGCCCCATCAAAAGATTAGGAAGACAATAGTGGGTAGTTTGTTTGACAATGGTGGTTCGGTTGAAATTTATTCCTCTGGATGTTTGAGATGCGATAATGATAGCTGACTGAGCAATTTTACTTGGGTCATTGATTTTTTTAGTGTAATTAGCTTAAATCTGATTAAACTTTGGATTGGAGATGGTGAACGCTAATGCTGAATGTAATTTTAATTACAATATTCTTGGGGAGTTGGGTTATTATGAGTTCATGATTTCAGTTTCTTTTATGCTTTCATGAAATCTAGTGAAAAATGCTTTAACAAAAAGCATGATGTAAGGTGATGACAATGCTCATTTTTGCAACTCAGGACCTGTTTTGTAACATAGCTATCACCTTCTGTTTATTGGAGCTAAAATATTCTTTAATGGACTTGTAAGCCTTTGCAGATCTAGTTAGCTAATTTAGTTTATTTTCAGCTTTATTATTGCATAAAATTTCATATGGGAAGTTGTCTATTAAATTTAAATTAAATCTCACTTTGTGGTATTGGTGTGTGTGATTTGTGAAGTGAACATTGGCATGTCCGTTCTTTTCATGTTTACCAATTACATGTTGTAGTCCAGCTGGCTTATTGTGGTGTCATCACAACATTACTTGAATCTGTGAATTAATGTTCTATAAGATATTAATTTACTGTTTTCCTATTCTACAGGAAAGCAGATGTTTAATGTGATTCATGTCAATCAAAAATATTTGGTTGATTAACTGCTTTATGTTGATGCTTGTTGGAAATATTGTTGGGACCTATTCTCATTTTCATTGATACCTGAATATTTGATTTCTTTTAAACATGGGAAAAATAAAATGGTCCTTGCTGTACTTTTTCAATAAGGAGAAAAGGAGAAAGAAAATAATTCTATTTATATGTGCACATGTAGAAATGTACAGATGTATATGTGAACACTGTGACATGCCAGTCAAGTAATATTTGTGGCTTGGGATATCTCAGAGTGGATGCTTTGATATCTTTCTTGTGCTATTCCTTGCAAAATGGATTAACAAAATGTACATGCATATCAATGTGTGAAGAAGTCAACTTTCCATTTCATAGTCTCTAATAATGATTTCACTTATTGTTTGCATCAGGTGAGGAAAGTTGATATGCTTGACGGGGTTTCCATTCTCCGGTCTGAGAAAGTTAAGGATGAACTGGTATTGGATGGGAATGATATTGAACTTGTTTCTCGGTCTGCTGCCCTGATAAACCAAGTATTTTCCTCTCTTTCTTATATCCATGCTCATACATTTGTACAAATCTATCTGCTCTTACACTTGCATTCTTCTGCTTCACACTGCATTACGGCCCTTTCTAACATTGTTATCTGTATTTGTTTTATCAGAAATGTCATGTTAAGAACAAAGATATCCGGAAGTTCCTTGACGGTATTTATGTCAGCGAGAAGGGAGCAGTAGCTGAGGAAGAATGATTTGTGAGGTTGTAGTTATACATTGTGGTTTCTATTCTGGTGGTATTGGCTAGATGTTATCTTTTTATGCTCAAGTTATTGGACACTGGTTTTTCGGAGACTTGTTTTGAAGTTGAATTTACAATTTTGTTGTCAGACTTCTCATTTAATATGACAATCTGGTTGGTTTTGCTAGCTTTTGTGATTTAAATTTTTTTTATGACCAATAACTTGGCCCTAGACAACAGGGTCCTTCCTAAGCCCTATGAACTGGGCAAGCGGATCGTGTTGGTTTATATTTGATTTAATGCACTTATAAAAATGAAATAAAATAAGTATTAGTGGTGATGCAGCTTAATTATTTGTTGGTGGTGAATGTCAAATATTTGGGCCATTGTGTAGCTGGCCCAATGTAGCTGAATGGGCACTTGCGAACATCTGGCCCAATGTAGTTCAGTAGTTTTGTTCAAAATAAAATATTAGTTCAATAGTTTATTGAAAAATAGCCGTAGAGAGTTGGTTTTATCTATTGAGTAATGCTATATGTACAAATCAGGGTATTAATTAGTGTATTAATTGATGATGTAGCATAATTTAAGATTTTTTGGCATTTGTAATTTGTATAATGAGTGAAATCATTAATAAGGTCATAATTAGGAGTTGTTTGAGATGACCTAACTAAGTGTATTTTTTGTCTTTTTATAAAAAAATGTGCAGAAAAGTGGAGAGGTGATGTAATGGAAAAAGATAAAATGATAAAAAAATAGATTATTTTTAAGTAGCCAAACTTGGCCTTAGTGTTGGTTAGTATTAGTACATTAATTAATGTATATAGCATCATTTTTTATTCATTAGTTTTTTGTTCATGAGAATTGAACATTACATGGGTTTTATTTTGGATCATGGCACGTAGCTTTGCCATGGGCAGTGGGGCTTTGAATCTTGAATTTGTCGAGGAAGAAAAAAGAAGAGAGGGATTGGGAAAAAGAGTTTCTATTATTTGGTAAGTTTTTTTTTTTTTTTTAATCCTCAGGGTGGGTTCCACTTTTCTGGAATGGGCACTGGTATGCATCACATATATATTAGGTTGTGTAACAGTGATTCTATTTTTTTTTTTTTTTTAATGTCATCAGTCAATAAAAAGTCATAAAAAAAATTAAACCAACAAGTCTTGTCTTTCATTAATTTAACATTGTTGTGGTTTCATATTACAAATTAAAATTACACATTGAATAGTAATATCGTCATGTAATATTATTGTTACATTTAATATTTAGTGATTTAGCTTAGATGAATCCTATATGATACTCTTTGATAATTTGATGATTGTGGACCTTTGCTTTATTTTTTATTTTTTATTTTTTTATAAATAAAGTTATAAGTGACATATAGGTAAAGTAAATACATCATATATAACGTTCTTACACATCAAATAGTAACATCAAAACAAGAACACAACAAAGGACAAACAAAATAAACGACCTTCAAGCTGCGAGTTCAGACCAATCACATCCAGTTACGAGTTCCAACTCCATTGAAACAAACTCAAACCTCTATCATCAACCGCAACGGCAACTTTATCAAAAAATTGCAAGCAACGGCAACACTTGCACCAATACCAGAAAACACACAAAGTACACAAACTATTGGATCAAAAAAAACTCGACACTTCGGACATCGACAAAACACTTGGGTCATGTTTGATTTACAAGACTAATAGTGAAGTATTAATAATCCTATTAAATTAATGTGGTATTTACTATCCAATTGGATTAATATCCATTGGATTAATAATCGCACCCTTACCCCATTACTAATAATCTTACAAATTTGTTGAATTAATTATTCATTGAATTAATAATCCTAAACCAAAATGTTAAAACAAACATAGAATAATTAGGCGCACGAATTAATAATCTCAATCCCATGCTCCAATCCCACCCAATCAAACATGCCCTTGGGTTACTGAAGTTGTCTTTGATTATTGGTTTTCTCTTACGTTTGCCATAATCATGTGCATAACAATGGCCATGAAAGTTGAGGAAGTCAAACATTATCTACCATGTCAACTGGATCCTTGCAGCGATGTCTTAGTGCTCAGATTCTCTTGGAACATCCCACACAAAATTTCAATACAGGTGTCAGCAATTGTACTTCATATCATAGTTCTAAATCACGGTATCGATTACTGTAACGGTATCGATTGCGGAGTATCGATATCGGTAGTATCGACCGGTATGTATCGGGAATCGGGTTTCGTGACCGTGAAATTTCAAAAATCATTAGCAATCTCTCTAAAACTCAATTTTATGCAATTTTTTTTTTGTTGTTGACTTTTTTAGCCTTAATTTATCATTTTTAATCAAAATTTTGATATGTAGGAGCACTTTTGTCTCATTTTCAACTAAATGATATGTATTTATTTTAGTCTCAAGCTTTTATTTGGCATATATATTAAACTTTTAATAAATAAATTGATGTGGAATTTTTATTTATTTATTAAACCTCTTTACTTGAAATTAAAAATCTTTAAAAAAATCTGACAAATGAAACATCTTTAAAAAATATCTGAGATAAAAATAATTTGAAATAAAAAATCTAACAGATTAAAAATTCTAAAATAAAATCTGAAATAATAAAAAAAATCTAAAATAAAAAATATGACAGATTAAACCTCTTCAAATAAAAATAAAAAAATTTGAACCACAAACATTCTTATCCTCTCTCTCTCTCTCTCTCTCTCTCTCTCAATCAAAGATGCAGAACAGTGGCTTAAGAAGCCAATTGCGAAACAAGAAAAAAATAAAAATAGAAACAGAACAACAACAACAACCACAAAACAGAGCATAACAACAAACATTCTTTGAAGAAGCTTGAAAGCGGTGGCTTTGCCAGTTTTGGGCAAAGTCAGGCCTATATTAATGATCGATTCAATACTTCTCCCTACAACACTTTACAAGATCGATACCACTAGGAGATGGGTTTGGGTTTGATTGAGGATTTGGATTTGGTCCAATTTAGGGTTTTTGTTTACAGGTTGTTGTCTCCTCAAGTTGAAGGTTGAAGTGAACTCCAGACAGCCCAAAGAAAGAAACTTAGATCTATAGAGCCAAGCCACAAAGAAGTCTGATTGTGAAATGTGAACTGCAAATCTGTAACTGGTATCAAATGTGTATCGGAACTGTATCGCTTATGTATCGGATTCAGGCTGATACGTACCGAGAATCGGACGCTACGGCTGCGAATTTCATTCTCACCGGTATACCGGTCTATATTCAAATCGGCACTCCAATTTTCCGTTACGAATCGGCCAGTACGATACGAACGTACCAGCCGATATTTTGAACTATGCTTCACATTTACTAAAAACTAGGGAGTGTAGTTCTGGTATGGAAATATCCTCTAAATGTGGTGGTAGTAGCGATTCAATTACACTAGGATAGTGTGCAGTAGTCCAAACTTCCCGCTTATGAACTTGCGACACATCAATTGACACTTTTGTCTGGCTCATATCTTTTGTCCTATCAAATATTTTAAAAATTGGACTTATAAGCTAATTGACAAAGGGATTAGGTCGAACCGGATCAAATTGTGACGGCATAATTACTTAATAAATATATTAAAAATTATAATTAAATAAATATAAATATTAATGTAAAATATATATATATATATGCCAAATATATGAGTTTAAATATTTATTTTTATATTGATATTTTTTGTAAAAATGCTAATTACAGTAATAGATGAAGGAAAAAGAATGGAATACAATAAATAATTAAACAAAATATTTCTATTATTATTTAACAAGTTGATTGTTGGTTTAGTGGAAAGAAGCAACCTCATACTTGAGGTGTTGAGTTTGAATCTTACAAGTTGCTTTTTTTAGCACCCCATTATGTTAGGTGTATCCGGATCAGAACCTAGATAGGTAAAACTGGCCAGGCCAATCTAATTTTCAAATGCTGGGTGTTTCCAAACAGGAACCTATGTAGGTCAATTAGTCAAATTGGCCGGTCCGATCTGATTTTCAAAACATTGGTCTGAACCTCAACAACAGACAAGCTCGACTAGTGTAAAAAGAAAAATTTACGAACAAATTTAAGATTTCGACTCAAGTTTCGATCAATGAGAAGGAAATTTCTGACTAATATCACTTTTACTTTTGCTTGAGAGACTTTTTGATAGTAGCTTCACTTCGTGATGGACCACATTTTCTCAAACCAACAGCCATGTCACAATTAATTGAAATTGTGACACCCCAAATTGTTAATTAATTTTAACACCGCATTAATATATTTAATTTAATAGTTATATATGCTAAAATGTAATTTTATTTAAGTTAGTAGTCATTATGTTTAACCCCAAAAAAAAATGAATTAATTGATAAGGATAAGCCTGCCTTAAGGAAATAAGCTTGGGGAAGGCATTAAGGAACTTTGTAATTTGGTGATGCGACGTTGTTGCCTTGCCCAAATACAATGACCCAAGTGCTGGTACCTTACCCAAATGCAATGGCCCAGGTACTGGTAAAGCACCTATAAATAGGTACATGAAGCAAGGAAGAGGGAACAAGTGAAAGTGTGGTCAGTCAGTAAAAGCAGGGAGTTTCGGTAAATGGAGAAATAAAAGTAAGGGATTAATATTAAGGTGAGTAATATTATACCTTGAGTCATTATAAAATATTTTATGTATACCTTGAGTTGCCACAAATTACAAGTCATCGATCCGCGACAGATGGTACCGATTCTTGATGGTGACATTATTCAATTTCCAATAATCAATACACAATCTCATTGTACCATCCTTTTTCTTTACGAACAGTACTAGTGCTCCCCATGGTGAGGTACTTGGTCGAACGAAACCTTTGTCTAGTAGTTCCTGGAGTTGAATCTTCAATTCTTTCAATTCCGTCATGGACATACGGTAAGAGGGTTTTTCATATCGGTTACGTACTAGGTTAAGTTTCAAAAGAGAACTCGATTTCTCGATCGACTGGGGTACCAAGTAAGTCCTTAGGAAAGACATTCAGGAATTCTCGAACCATAGGGATTGCATCAAGTGTGGGGTCCACTTGCCGAGTATTGATCACATAACAAATATAACTACAACAACCTTTCCTCAGAAGTCGTTGGGCCGTCATGGATGATATAATACATGGAGGAGTGGAGACTCCAGTTCCATCAAAGATGTGCTTGCGCTGGTTTGGTGATTGGAGGGAGACTTTTTTGGTTGTGCAATTAATATAAACATGGTTGGCAACAAGCCAATCCATCCCTAGGATCACATCAAAGTTACTAATACGAAGAAGAATCAAATCCACATATAAGGTTTCACCTTTCAAGGCTATAGTGCAAGATTTATATACGTCTTACCAGAAGGAAAAAACAAAGATAGTATATATCCCAAGGGTTCTGGTGCCAATGTTAATTTAGAAGTAAAGCGTGGTGCAACAAAAAAATGAGTCGAGCCAGAGTCAATAAGAACAAGGGCTAAATGTCCACAGATAAAAAGTGTACCTAACTCAACATTTTCGGTAACCTTCAGGTTCCTAGGCACTATGGCAAAAGCTTTCTCTTGGCTTTTTTGGTCTTTCCTCACACCTGCAGGTACTGTGGCCTTCTGAGTTGATTCAGAGGGGCCCACTATAGGTTTAGTGAACTTTGGATAATCTCTCAGTAAATGGCCAACTTAACCACATCTAAAGCTTGCTCCCGTGTCTCGGTAGCATCGTCCCTAACGAGTCCCTCCACAAGTAGGACAAGTTGGAATGGCGCTACTTTTGGGGGTAGCAGAATTTTGGTTGCCTGAACTAGTTAAGCCCGTATTTGCCTTCTTTGGGAATGCAACACCAGATCCTCTGTTGACTCTTTCCCAAAAACGCTTCTTGTGGCTTGTTTCCCTAGAACGTGAGGTTTTAATCCCTTTTTTAGCGAAGTATGCTCGATCCACCACTTCCGCATAAGTTAGCAATTTCAGAACCTCAATCTTGTTTCTGATTTCATCATCTAAGCTAGCTTCAAACTTTCTGGCCTTTCGGTGGGAATGACATATGTCGCGAATCGAGCTAGTTGGGTGAACTTGCGTTTGTATTCGGCTACCGACATCGCTCATTGTTTTAGGTGTATGAATTCTGACGCCTTTTGTTCCCATAACAAATCCGAGAAGTATTTTTTGTAGAATACCTCTAAGAATCTTGCCCAAGTTACAACTTCTTCCATCTCCAAGGTAAGGAGCCACCATTTCTGTGCATCTTTGAAGGTAAATATGGCGAAGGTTACTTTCTGTCTTTCTGTACAAGGTATTGCGCAAAACAATTTCTCCATGTCCCTAACCCAGGCTTCTGCTATTAGTGAGTTTGAGCCGCCGGTGAATATGGGTTTCAAATCTTGGAACTGCTTTACTGTAACCAGCTCTTCTCGCCGTTCTGGCATTCCATTGTATATGTTGTTTTGTAGGGCTTATAGAAAACTAGTAACTTCCGTTGGTTTTGTTCCACTGACCGACCATCTGGTTCCATTACCATCATTGGCATTACTACAAGTATAGATTTAGAAAAAATAATTTGATAAACATTGCACATATTTACCAATATCACACACACACACACACACATATATATAAACACCCATTTTATCAAAAATACACATATGGTGTTAGTGCTACAAAAGTTAGAAGTCATGTCAAAGTTTAATCTTGTCAGTACAAAAATAGAGATTAGAATTAATCGAGGTCAGCTCACAAAAAGAGTTCTCATTTCCATTGTCTAGATCAAAGAGTCAAACAGTCATGGAAAATAATGCTGCATGAAGGGCTCAAATTGCATTACTCCAAAACAAACCCATGTTGCCTGGATTACATAAATGGGGATGCATTGTATATATCCCCAAAATGTTCGGTCAGTAATCCATACAAGTGTCTCAAGATATGTCAAGTTATTACTAAAATCAACGTTCTGGAAATTAATAATATTCAGAGGGTTTGGGGTATCGGTGAATTATGGTCGATGGGAAATATATTTCCCCTTCTTTCAGCAAATGCTAGGGACAAAGGCGCGACTATAAAGCAGGGGTCGTCTAGTCCTACAACGAATTCAACGACATGGATAGGTCCAAGGTATCTTCCTTGTGTATAGCCGGAGCTCTGTCTCCAACGCAGGAATGTTACGTCGTCAGGATCAACTTGCACGTATACCAGCTGATCCATCAGATAGTCTAGGAGTGGGTATAGTTGTCTAATTATACTTTCGGAGTTTTCTAATTCCTCTGGCGAGGCGGGGGTATGGTGCTGTTCTAAGATCCCTACTAGACTCATGGTCTCGAGCTCATGCTAGAATAACTCACTGAGATTTTGCTCGAACATCTCTACATTACATAAAAATTAACTATGGTGCAAGAAAAGATCATTCATATAGTAACTAATGTGTCAGAATAATCTAGAAATATTAATATATGTATATATATATTTATTTATTGATTTATTATATATATATATATATTAAACATTGGCTTTGATACCACCTTTGTCACGACCCAATCCCGGCTGCTTAAGACTGGATTCACAACTAACTAATTAATTCTAATTTTAACAAATTAAGTGGTGTAGGCGGAGGCAAGATAAACTAGTAAATAATTAAATAGGTAAATAAATAATTGAAATACTCAATAAATTTTAAAAAAAAATTCCTCGGGACTTTTATTTATTTTATTGATGATCAGACAATTATAAAAATAAAAAAAAATAAAAAATAGAAAGTCCTTATCAAGTCTTGTGCTAGTCCCATTACACGAAGTTACCACTTTTCCTTACGTATCATCACCTGAAAGGAGACAAAAGCTATTAGCACGTAACAGAGTGAGAAATATTATACTTAGAGTATAAGGGTATAAAACTACCATGGATAATAATTTAAGCCAAACAGAGAATAGTTTGGTTCGAGTAAGTTATTAAATAATGGAAACAAAATGCAGAATTATAGAAAAATAATCATAACCACGGTATCGAACAGAATAGAAAGTTAATGGATCCATGACAAATAGAAGGTCACAAGGTGACTAATCAGAGACCAATGGTTATTTAAGTCCCCCAAGGCATGGGATCGTCAGAGGGTCACTAAAGTGACAATTCAAAGGGTCAATAGTTATTTAAGTCCCCCAAGGCATGAGACCTCCGTGGTGGTTCTCACAAAAGTAAATATTTATATACACATTGTTCAATAATTTCTAAAATTTAAACAATCATATCCATGGGTTTTAATTTGAGCAAATAGGGTTCATAAAATAATTAACATAAGTAAAATATTAATATAATTTATAAAACATGAATTGCATAAAATAATTTGCGGTAACTCAAGATATATGTAAAATATTTTATGGTACCTTAATATTAATCCCTTACTTTTACTTCTCCGTTTACTGAAACTCCCTCCTTTTACTGACTAACCACACTTTCACTTGTTCCCTCTTTCTTGCTTCATGCACCTATTTATAGGTGTTTTACCAGCACCTGGGCCATTGCATTTGGGCAAGGTACCAACACCTGGGTCATTGTATTTGGGTAAGGCAACCACGTGGCATCACTACATGGCAAGTTACTTAAATGCCTTTCCCAAGCTTATCTCCTTAAGGCAGGCTTATCCTTATTACTTAATTCATTTTTTTTATAGTTAAACATAATGACTGCTAACTTAAATTAAATTACATTTTAGCACATATAACTATTAAATTAAATATATTAATGAGGTGTTAAAATTAATTAACCATTTGGGGTGTCACATTTATCGCCCTCTAAATAGAAGTTTATCCCCAAACTTGACGTACCTTGATTTTTGAAAAGGTGTGGATATTTGGTACGCATTTGATTTTCAGCTTCTTATGTTGCTTCTTTGACCCAATGAGTTCTTCACAAGACTTTTACAAGAGGTATGATCTTGTTTTGGAGGATTTGATCACAACAGTCGAGAATCTACACTGGTTGTTCTTCATAAGAGAGATCTTCTTAAACTTTCAGGTTCTCATAAGTGACAACATGCTCGGAATCTCGGAGATATCATCGAAGCATCGAAACGTGGAACATATTGTGGACATTGGACAGTTCAGGTGGCAATGCAAGGCGATATGCCACAGGACCAATCCTTTCTAGTATCTCAAATGACCCAATATAACGTGGGTTTAACTTTTCTAGCTTTTCAAATCAAATAACCCTCTTGTTGGTGAGATCTTTAGGAAAACATGATCTTTTATTTGAAATTCTAAGTCCCATCTCCGTGTGTTTGCATAGCTTTTCTGGCGGCTCTAGGCAGTACGAATTCGTTGTTGGATTAGTTAAATTTTATCACTCGTTATTTGTACGATTTCAGGGCCCAATAACTTTATGTCTCCGATTTTCGTCCAACACAGAGGTGATCGACACTTCATTCCATACAGTGCTTCGTATGGTGCCATTCCAATGCTTGCTTGGTAACTATTGGTATTGGAAAATTCCACTAAAGGCAGGTGCTCATCCCAGTTACCTTTAAGGTCTAGTACGTATATCTGTAACATGTCTTCCAAGGTTTAAATTGTCCTTTCGGATTGCCCATTAGTTTGCTGGTGATAAACGATACTAAACTCCAGTATAGCTCCCAAAGCTTCTTGCAATTTGTTCCAGAAGTGAGACACGAAACGAGAGTCTCAGTCAAACATGATTGAAACTGGGGTGTTGTGCAATCGAATGATTTCCTTGATATATAAGTTGGCGAACTTATTGAGAGAGTACGTGACTCTGACTGGTAAAAAATGCGCCAACTTTGTCAGTAGATCGACTATAACCCATATCACATCGTTCTTCGAGGCCGACTGTGGTAGTCCGATAACGAAGTCCATAGTAATGTGTTCCCATTTCCATTCAGGAATGGGGAGTGGTTGCAGTAATTCTGCTGGTTTCTAATGCTCCACCTTAACTTGTTGACATTGCAAGCATTTGGAAACATGGCTCGCTATGTCCTTTTTCATTCATGTCCACTAATAGTGCTCCTTTAGATTGTGATACATCTTTATATTGCCAGGGTGGACTGCAAATCTCGGGCTATGAGCTTCCACCAATATCTTCTTTTTGAGCTCCAAAATGTCGAGTACACAAATTCGATTTTGAAATTTTAGCATCCCATTGCTCATAGTGAAATCAGGATTGGGCGTACTTCCTTGCTCATCGGATTTTTTCTTTAGAAGCTTATCTTCAAACTGAGGCGCTCT
This sequence comes from Camellia japonica, assembly GCA_030407325.1. NCBI lineage: Eukaryota > Viridiplantae > Streptophyta > Magnoliopsida > Ericales > Theaceae > Camellia > Camellia japonica. The sequence goes on along the minus strand of JAPPVO010000002.1, from coordinate 108,796,108 downwards.
AATTTCTTCAATTAAAGTCGATTCTACAATTATGTTAGCAAGCAATCAATTAATCTTGCAGGGAATGAGGGTACATGCCAAGCTTCTGGCGGTCTTTCGACTTAATGCATTTGCTACTACGTTAGCTTTGCCTGAATGGTGATAGATATCTACATCGTAGCCTTTCATAAATTCTTGCCATCATCGTTGCCTCATATTCAATTCTTTCTGCGTAAATAGATATTTAAGACTCTTATAATCAGTATAAATCTCGCAGGTTACTCCGTAGAGATAATGATGCCAGATCTTGAGGGCGAAGATCACCGCAGCTAATTCTAGATCGTGGGTTGGGTAGTTCTTCTCGTGAGTCTTTAGTTGACGCTAGGCATATGAAATGACTTTTCCATTTTCCATAAGGACGCAACCCAACCTTTCACAACCCAAACCCAATACCCAAAGGTTCGGCGTCGCAACAAGATAATAAAAATAAAATAATTCTTAAAAACAATGTCTTTAGTAGTAGCACAAGCAGATAAATTAAATAAATTAAAGCAAATTAAATGGGTACGAAAAATTTATTAAAAAGGAAAATAGTCATTTGGACTGTTTATTTTATTACACGAGTCCAATCAGAAATGCAGATGGTAAATAAAAAATATAAAAAATAAAAAACAATATTGTGATTTATCCCCCATCTTGATCCAACTAAATCTTATCACCTGAAAGGGGAACAGCTATAAGTACATAACAGAGTGAGAAATATTATACTGTGAGTATAGGAGCACAAAATAAGCATGGATTGTTATTTAAGCTAAAACATTAATATAACTGAATTTGAATAAATAAAAGTGGCAGAAACTAATATACATAAATTATGTAAATAACCACAACTACGGTGCAGAACAGAACAGAACAGAGGTCACTATAGTAACAAACAGAACAGAAGTCAATGGATCCATGACAAATAGAGGACCACAAAATGGCCAAACAGAAGCCAATGGTTTATTTAAGTCTTCCAAGGCATGGGACTTCCGTGGTGATACTTACGGAAATTAATTGTTTATAAAATCATTGTCAAATAATTTCTAAAATTTAAATAAATATATCCATGGGTTTCAATTTAAGCAAATAATGTTCAGAAAATAATCAACATAATTGAAATATTAATATAATTTATAAAACACAAATTGCGTAAAATAAATTATGGTAACTCAAAACATACGTAAAATTTATTATGGTAACTCAAGGTATAATATAAATCCACCTTAATATTGACCCTTAGCCTTTATTTTCCTACTACAAACTCCCAGGTACTATCAAACTGTTGATCTACTTCCTTTCTTTTCGAAACTCACTGATATTTCACACATTATAAGCTCCAGTTTCTTACTTTGCTTACATTGGCACCTCACTATTTATAGCCCCAATTTCTTGCATACTACTTAAGGTTGTAAGGCTATTTGTTACGACATTGCTCCCACGTTTCTACTGAGAAGTAATGCCACCTGTTCTTGCCCCTTAACCCTTACCTCATGACTTGTTCCAAGAGTCACCTAAGTCAATTACATTTGGCTTCATATAATTCTAAGGGTTATCACCCTCTTTGATAATCTACAATGATCCCTAAAATTATGAATGATTATAAGTTAGGTTCACGTCTAAAAATCTCACTACCAAACTATAAAATATCACTTACCGCTTACTAAAATATTTAATATTAAAAATGCGGTGTCCCACAATCTATCGCTTTAACAAAGATTTCTAATATTCACTTTTTGATATACTAAGGAATTGTATTTATTTATTATTATTATTTCCTTTTATATATGTATATATATTTCCTATTCGTGAGTAATTAATATATAAGCACGGTTTGAAGTAGATTGGTCATGTTTATGTAAGGATTTAATTGCAATGGATGTCATGCAATTTATTTATTTTTTTTTTTTAGCACAGCGTGACTAGCTTCCTACCTCTTATGGAAGGTAATAACAAGAGTGTTTGCTAGGGTTTGTGCAACCCCAAAACACTCCTCTTGTCCTATTTATAACAACACCACCACTAGGTCTACACACACTACCAAATGGCACCCTTTAAAGCATTTAGAGATTGTGGAACCTACTGACAAGCTGAGTTTTGCTATTGTCATAATCTTTTTATACATCATCAATACCCATTAGTAGCTTTATAAACCAACTCTTTGAAGATAATGACGTCACTTTGGTCAATGCCACCATCAAGACCATGCTTTGAATGCCTTTGCCTAGACATATATAAATATGTCTTTGATGATGATACTTTGCATCTTTGTTGATGATGCTTTGAATGCCTCTGCCTATATCTATACTGTATTGCATGGAACAGAGTTCAATTCATTGTTTTTATTTATTTATTTATTATTTTTTTTTGCATGTGCAACACAAATTGGTGGCCTATAAATTTATGAATAAACTATTTGAGGCTTTCATTTGGTTTTTATTTATTTATTTTTGGTAGCCTCCTTTGCAAATTGTATTTTATTATTGTCGGTAAGAATAATTGAGTAATATGTCCCACTACCCTTTCACCATAATTGGTTATTTTGACTTATGTGGGGGATGCGCCTATCGAGCTAGCTGCCTGGATATTGGACTAGTGAAGTAAATACTTCCACTACCACCCATTTGACCATGAGCGATTAGTTTGACTTATGTAGGGGAATGGAATTATCGAGCTAGCCGCTTGTACATTGGGCTAGTGAAGTAGACACTTCTACCACCACCCATTCGACCATAGATGATTAGTTTGACTTATGTGGGGAATGCGCCTATCGAGCTAGCCGCATGTACATTGGGCTAGTGAAGTAGACACTTCCACCACCACCCATTTGGCCATAGGTGATTAGTTTGACTTATGTGAAGGAATGTGTCTATTGAACTAACCGCTTGGATATTGGGCTAATGAAGTAGACACTTCTACCACCACCCATTTGATCATAGGTGATTAGTTTGACTTATGTAAAAGAATGCGTCTATCGAACTAGCCACTTGGATATTGGGCTAATGAAGTAGACACTTCCACCACCACCCATTTGACCATAGGTGATTAGTTTGACTTATGTGGGGAATGCACCTATCGAGCTAGCCGGTTGGATATTGGGCTAATGAAGTAGACACTTCCACCACTACCCATTTGACCATAGGTGATTAGTTTGACTCATGTGGAGGAATGCGTCTATCGAACTAGCTGCTTGGATATTGGGCTAATGAAGTAGACACTTCTACCACCACCCATTTGACCATAGGTGATTAGTTTGACTTATGTGGAGGAATGCGTCTATCGAACTAGTCGCTTGGATATTAGGCTAATGATGTAGACACTTCCACCACCACCCATTTGACCATAGGTGATTAGTTTGACTTATATGGAGGAATGCGCCTATCAAGCTAGCTGCTTCGATATTGTGCTAATAAAGTAGACATTTCCACCACCACCCATTTGACCATAGGTGATTAGTTTGACTCATGTGGAGGAGTGTGTCTATCGAACTAGCCGCTTGGATATTGGGCTAATGAAGTAGACACTTCCACCACCACCCATTTGACCATAGGTGATTAGTTTGACTTATATAGAGGAATGCGTCTATCAAACTAGTCGCTTGGATATTAGGCTAATGAAGTAGACACTTCCACCACCACCCATTTGACCATAGGTAATTAGTTTGACTTATGTGGAGGAATGCGTCTATCAAGCTAGCCACTTGGATATTGGGCTAATGAAGTAGACACTTCCACCACCACCCATTTGACCGTAGGTGATTAGTTTAACTTACATGGGGGAATGCGCCTATCGAGCTAGCCGCTTGGATATTGGGCTAATGAAGTAGACACTTCCATCACCACCCATTTGACCATAGGTGATTAGTTTGACTTATGTAGGGGAAGGCACCTATCGAGCTAGTTGCCTGTACATTGGGCTAGTGAAGTAGACACTTCTATCACCACTCATTCGACCATAGGTGGTTAGATTAATTTTTCACCATGAGCATGTCATTCACACACTCACTATCATTTATTTAATTATATGTTTGCAACTTCTGATCGATGTAGCTCATCATAATACATTCATACAATATACTTGAGCGTACATCTCTCCAAGAGAAGTAGCATAAAAGTAATGGTCAAAGGACATTTTTTTTTTAATTGTTTGGCTTTGTCACTTAGTGATGGTGCACTTCAAGACTTTCAAGAAGGGATATTTGACCATTCTTGAAGACTCCAATAACGATATTGAGGAGGGGACTACTATTCGAGTTCGCCCTCCTTTCCTTGGTGCTTGGGGCATGAAATTCGAGCCACTTGATGGTTCTTTTCATTTGGCACAATGGGCTCATGAGACTTCATGTCAATTGGTTGAAGGCCTATCACACTCTAGGGTTTTATTATTAAAGTCATCTAACCATGAAGACATTGAGGATCTTAGTTCATTTTCTACCCTTAGGAGTGCGGTTCGGGCTCAGAATGTCGTATGGGGCACTATTTTCAAGGCCATAGCAGAACCTTCTTTTTGTGAAGGATATTGGGAGTGGTTGGAGGATGCACTGGGGCAACACCGTGAGGTACTACAACATGCTGACATTTACGATGCAATTTATGCCTCATTGTTCTCGTATGACCGACTACATAGTGTTATGCGGGCCTTTTGTGAGCTTTGGTGTCCGTCCACTAATACCCTTCACACTTTCATAGGCGAAATGTCTATCTCGCTATGGGATTTGCATCAGCTTGGTGGACTTTCTATTAGGGGTGCAATATACGATGAAGTGGTGCCAAATGTCCAAGAGTTGGTTGGCAATATGAGGGACAAGAGTTTCCTTCTTCCTTTTAGTTGCGGATATTTATTCCTTGTTTACCATCAACTTTGTAAGGAGTCAAAGAAGAATGTGGTGAGGATTACTAGCTGGATAAAATTTTGGTTTAAAGGAGAAGTCAAGTACCATAAATTAACCAAGAGGGCTTCAAGGAACAAGACTCAATGCCCTAAGGATACTAGCAACCCTTCTGGTATTATTAACACAACTCGATCTCGAACTGTACAAGGGGACAAAGTCTTCAATGACTTGGGGATTGCTAGTGTGGCAAAATATGAGACTTATCTGTCAGCTTTCCTTGTCTGTTGGTTGTGCAAAATTGTTCTACCTTGTGGGAATGGCGACTTGATTAGACTTGGGGTGTTTAAGGTTGCTAGTATGATGGCTCATGGTCGTTCATTCAGCCTTGCTATTCTTGTACTTGCTAGCATCTACAAAGGGCTAAATAGAATTGCTTCTTCTTCTGATCCTGGAAAAAACGATGCCATCTTCCCGATCCATTATGTTTATGCTTGGTTAGCAGAGTATTTCAACACACACTTTAGTATTGAATCTGCTCTGAAGCCTTAAATGACGAGATATGCTGGTGAAAGGATGGCTAAACATTTTGAGGACTCAAAGGCCTATGACTTATTTCGATCATACAAAGATATGACCTTGCACCATTTGGCTTATGGCGAGGGCAATCCCAAGGAATAGGTTGATGACGATCATCTTTCTAACTCAGACTTGGAGTATTTCATCAGCATTCCGCTTGAGCTATTTGACTTTGCGAAGTTCGTCTGCTATGGTCATTGAGCCATACAGTCCTCATAGGTTTAGTAGGCAATTTGGTTTTATTCAAGCCATCCCTAGTAAACTTAAGGTTGATCTTCGGGATGGTAGTTTACAGAACATTATTCAACATTAGGATTCTTGTGTTCGTGATAGTACCTATTCTATATTGAGGTTACCAGTGCACTTTGATTTCCCATCTCGTTCCACTACCAAGGCTTATTTGGAGTGGTGGTCCCAGCCTTATACAGGCTATTGCTCCAACAAAGAAAATTCTATCCCAAGGAGCAAACGCTCGGCTTCACCAAATCAAGAGATGGTTAAAGCGAAGAAAATACAATTGCTAAGCAAAATTCTAATCCCAAGACCAACGAAATGGATCGAGGAAGTGTTGATGGGACTCTTGGTGGAGTAGCAGACGAGGACCATAGCCACGGTGATCGTAATTGGCGTCACTTAGGAAGAAAATCCGGTACTGGCATCGTTGGAAGGAACACCACTACTTTTAATGACGTGGAGTCATTTTTATCAGCATTCCTAGCACTTCTCAACCATTGGCTAACGATGTTGTACCGGTAATGACAGAATCTATTATTTGTCATTTTTTTTTTTGACTCCTCTTTAATTTGTTTTGATAGTTACCAAATGATGACTTTGATTTGGCGTCTGGCAATGAGGATATGAGACTTCTTGATGAGTTCTCAAATAATGAAGAATCAGTTCACGGGCCATCAACCTTTGATTTAGTGATTGGTCATAAGAGTTGTCTCTCAGTTGGCCCAACTCCAATTGTCCAAACTTCTTCTTTACCTACTGCTCCTACACTAAGTCAAGTTACACCTTCTGTGGCTTCTACCATTGATACAAGAAGCATGATCCGTAATGCTCATCGTTCAACAGCTTCAATACTTGATAACCATATTAAAGGCTTATTAAGCAAAATTCCTATTCAAAAAGTTCCATCATTGGGCCCAAAGCATCAAGAGCTTTATGATGAGCTCTCAAAGTTTCAAATAGGCTATTCTCCGTTGCAAAGCCACATTGAGAAGTACGTACAAAATGCTACTATGTACATCTCTATGAAATCAGCATTTGCTCAAGGGATGACTTCAGAGCTACAGGATTAACGTTTGGCGGATGTCAGTCAACGTGTTACTCATGCTCTAGCTCTTAAAAATGAAGGAATTGAGTAGGTTCACTTGCTGAAGTCAGATTTGGGTAGCCTTGTAGCAAAGAAGACAGAATTGTTAAAGGCGTTAGAACATTTAGATGAACAATCACAACAACTAGAGACTACAATTAATGTTGCTGAATCTGAAGCAGTTCAAAAGTGAGCCATTGTTTCCACTTTAAGGGATGAACATGCTACAATAGAAGCAGCTAAGGTGATAAGAAGCGAGGATATCGAAATCGCCAATAAGTTGGAGTAGCTCTTAAAGGTTGAACAAGGCGAGATCCAGAGTTTATCATGGTTGCCATGATTTATTTATTTATTATCTTTTTTTTATTTCATTTTTCTTTTAATGAAATGTAGCTCAAAACCAAATACTTTATTATAATATAATTGCTCTAGCAAACACTTTATTTATGAAATAAATATCATAGTTCAAAGCAAAATACTCTTATTGTAAAGCACATTTGGTTTATTGATTTATTAGTCGTTTACAGTTTATACTCATGCGGGCTAGGAGTAGTACAATTTTTATTTTTTTTTCAACAACTTTGTTTCATATGGGCTAAAACATCATGCAATTTATGCTCATGCGATTAGGAGTGTTACATTCTCATGGATAGTAGCACTTTAAGAACTTGTCGTTGATTGGGCCTCTCTTATACCTTCTTCATCAACAATCTTGTATGCTCCATTAGTGTAGACTTCAGTCACCACGTATGGACCATCCCACTTGGACAAGAATTTGTTGCCGGTTCGGTGGGTAGTGATGATAGGTCTTCGAATTGCCAATACCAATTCTCCAACTTGAAAAGACTGGGGTCTAACCTTCTTATTGAAAGCTCTGGAGAGTCGAGCTTAGTAACACTCAAGTTTTTGTTGTGCTTCCAATCTCTTCTCATCCAATGCTTCTAATTCAGCAAGACGTAGTTTTGCATTCTCATCATCAGTGAGACCTTCCTGTATAGCTATCCTTAATGAAGGAATATGTTGTTCCAAAAGAAGAACCACTTCAACACCATACACAAGGGAGTATGGGGTGGCTTGTGTTGGGGTACGATGTGTCATACGGTATGCCCAAAGTGCTTCTCCAATTCTTTCATGCCAATCCCGCTTTGATTTAGCAACTACTTTTTTCAATAGGTTTCCTAATGTTTTGTTAAACACCTCTACCAGTCTGTTAACAAGTACATTGTACATTGAAGAATTGCATTGCTTAAATCCAAACCTTTCACAAAGTTTGTCCATTAGTCTGTTATAGAAAGGCTTTCCGTTATCGGTGATGATGTAGCGAGGTACACCATACCAATAAATAATGTGAGATTTGATGAAGTCAACAACAATTTATTTTTTGACTTCTTTAAGTAGGACGACTTCAGCCCACTTAGAGAAGTAATATGTGGCAGCCAGGATGTATAAGTGGCCTGCCGAAGACTTGGTCAATGGGCCAACTACATCTAGACCCCATGCATCAAATGGCTACGAAGCAATTGTCGAGTGTAAAGGTTATGGTGGTTGATGGATAAACTTTGCGTAAAACTGGCAAGGTTGGCACTTTCTTGAGTAGTCCAAGCAATCTTTAACCATCGTAGGCCAATAGTAACCCATCCTTTTTACTCGGAAGTGAAGTTTAGGACTAGACTGATGCACTCCACATATCCTGGAATGGGCTTCTTCCATGGCTTGTTAAGCTTCGTCATCCCCTAGGCAATGAAAAAAAATTCCTTCAAATGATTGTCGGAATAAAATTCCCTTGTAGTAGATAAATCGAGGAGCTCGACGTCTTCTTTCAGTTTTGTGGCGAGAATCATCAGGGAGCTTCTCGTGTTCAAGGTAGTCTATAATTGGCATTCTCCAATCATCGACTTCGATGGATAGTACTGAAATTGCATTCGTTTCTACAGGGCGACATTCCAACAATTGTGGCAATACCCATCATTGGCATACAGGGACACTAACTTTTTCACCTTCTAACAATGCCAATGTAGTTGCTAGATTGGCAAGTGCATCAGCCATGCGATTCTCTTTTCTTGGAACATGTTCGAGTACCATCCCCTCAATTTTTTCCATGAGATGAGTTGCATACAAGAAATATGGGACTAAGCTGTCTTTCTTGACTTCTTAATCCCCCTGGAGCTAATTAATTATTAACTTAGAATCCCCATAGACATCTAAGTCAACAATTTTTAGCTCTGTTGCTATTTGTGAACCAATGATCAAGGCCTGGTACTCAGCAACATTGTTTGAGCAATTTTTGCCAAGAATAAATGAGTAAGGCAAAATGTGCCTCTGTGGTGAAACAAAAATGACACCTGCTTCTGCCCCTTCCTTTCTTGCAGCCCCATCAAAGAACATCATCCAAGGTTGTAGGACTTCTATGAACAATACATCTTCGTTAGGGAACTCCTCAGAAATTTCCTAATCAGCAGGATGGGATGGCCAAGAAGTCTGCAAGGGCCCGCCCTCTCACCGCTTTTCTTGGCATGTAAATTATCTCAAACTCATTAAAGAGGAGAGACCATCTTGCTAAGCGTCCTAAAAGGATAGGCTTAGACATAACATACTTTATTGGGTCGGCTCTTGCAATGAGATGCATTGTATGGGCTTGGAAATAATGTCTCAATTTTTGAGAGGCAAAAACAAGCGCCAAACACATCTTCTCAATGGGTGAATACTTGAGTTCATTTTCAATTAATCTGTGACTCAAGTAATAGAGTGCTTGCTCTTTATTTTCTTAGTTATTTTGGGCCAGAATCGCTCCAAGAGACTCTTCTTGAGCAGCAATGTAAAGTATCAATGGTTTCCCCTGAATAGGAGCTCCTAATACTAGTGGATGAAGTAAGTATCTCTTAATACTGTCAAAAGCATTTTGACATGCCTGATCCCAAACAAATAGAGCCTCCTTTTTCATCAGTCGACTGAAAGGTTGACAACGGTTTGCCAAGTTTGCAATAAATCTGTGGATATATGCCAAGTAACCTTGGAGGCTTCTAAGTTCCTTCAGGTTTTTCGGTGGTGGCATCTTTTGTATAGCATCGATTTTGGACTGATCAACCGCAATGCCTTTATGTTGAACAATAAAGTCGAGGAATTTTCCAGACGTGACTCCAAATGTGCATTTGAGTGGATTCATCTTCAAGTCATACTTTCTCAGCCGGTTCAAGACTGCATGAAAGTCCTATAGGTGATTTTCCCTTTTCTTAGTTTTGACCACCAAATCATCAACATAGCACTCAACAAATTTATGGAGCATGTCATCAAAGATCTTTTACATGGCACGTTGATAGGTGGCACCGGCATTCTTGAGTCTGAAAGGCATCACTTTATAACAATAGATGTCTTTTGTGGTACGAAATGTAATTAACTCTTCATTCTTAGGTGCCATCCTTATTTGATTATATCCTGAACACCCATCCATGAAGGACAACACCTCGTGTCCAGTAGTGGCATTTATCATTAATTCCATAATAGGAAGCGGAAAGTCATCCTTGGGACATGCTTCGTTCAAATTTTGAAAGTCGACACATATTCTAATTTGTCCATTCTTCTTGACTACAAAGACCATACTTGCTATCAATGTCGGATATTTTACTTCTCGTATGAACCCAGCTTCGATCAACTTGTTGATTTCTTCTTCCACTTTAAGGATGCACTCAGGTCTGATGTATCGATGAGCCTGCTTTACTAGTCGCATGTCATGTTTGATCCCAAGGTGATGGACAACAACTTTTAGACTTAAACCTGGCATCTCTTTGTACATCCATGCAAAGACATCTTTATATTCGAGAAGCAGTTCGAAAAATGTCTTTTCTTCCTTAGACGTTAAGAGTGTTCCCACAAAGATTGGTCGAGGGTCATCAGGAGTTCCCAAGTTGAGTTCTTTCAAATTGTCAACAGTTGATTGCCCCCATCTTCAAGTTCTGGAGGAGCTTCTTGGAGATCATCATCCTCCAAATCTGAGCTAGAATCTTCTTCAACTGTTACATAGAATCTTTCAATTTTCTTCTCAGTGTTATTTCAACTTGTCAATTCATTTCAATTTTTTCTTCTCTTTTACTTTCTACTTGAGTCTTAATTTCTCCAGTTAGTATGATAATGTGCCTTTTGACCTTAAGTGGACCTTCACCACTAACTTCAAGTGATGTCATGCATTTCATGTGAGAAGGAATCAAACTTCGAGTCTCATTATCCTCCTTTGTAGAATTCAACTCAATTGTTACTGTGTTTCTCTTGTTCTTGCCTTTTCTAGGTGATGTATTCATATCACCACTTCGTGAGCAGAAAGTTTGTTTTTCATCGCCTTCCTTAGTAGTGCCTAATCTGTTAAAAGCTGAAGGTTGAGAAGTTGTACCTTCATCTGTCTTATCATAGTGCTCAATCTATTAAAAACCAAGGTTCGAGGTGCAGGAGCTTCAATGCAGTCAAACACTGAGACTCGAGGAGTTGGGTTTGGACTTTCGTCTTCCTTTACTTCTTCCACAGTGATATGTTGTACATCTTCCTTCTTCCTTTTTCTTTTGGTGGAGATACAAATGGGTTCAATTGGCATGAATCCAACTCCAGTCTTTGGGAGGGGCTCACCCTGTACCCTTGTTGCCTTAACTTTTTTTGAGTTTCATTAAGACCGTGAACTTTCTCACCTGAAGTTCAGGACTTAACTCTCCTAGTAGAAGCTTGTAAGCTTGTGGATCAAACCGTTCCATTCGTTTTTCAGGTAAGGTGCCATGTTTGATAGAATTTTGCACAACCCTAACAAATCCCTTCAGTGGAGGTTTAATCAAGCTTGATGATCCCACCTGTGGAATTGGTATTGTTGCATCTGCTCTTAGTATTTGCAGATCTTCTTTTATTGCGGGGTAAGCAAAGTCTCTTTTAACTTTTGTAGACGTTGTGACTTCTTCAAACGGCGACTGCCCTTCTTTTTGTTGAGACTTTGGTACATACTTAAAGACTTTTGTCATTGCATGGCCTTTTGAGGATGAAGGCTATTTTTGTGGTGACGTGACCTCAGGTGCTTTTTTGCCACTTGATACGTTTTCCCTTGAGAAGTCCAACACAACTTGCTTTTCTTTGTTCATTATCTCTTTTGTTGCAAAAGGGATTTCAGCTGGAATAACTTCAAGTATCCCATTGGAATCCAAATAAAATTTTGCATCAACGAAGTGAGGCTCAGTTTCTGTAAATGGCTTGTCATCTGCTAGCACCGTCTTTATTCCACCTTGGTTAAATTTAAAACATTGATAGAGAGTTAACACAACTACACCATTTCCATGGACCCAAGGTCACCCAAGCAACAAATTATAGGACGTTCTTGCATCGATGACATGAAACAGAGTACTGGCTGTGAGTTCTCCAATGGTGAGGTTCAAACGAATCATCCCAATCGCACGTTGCCCCCCTTGGTTGAAACCTTGAATAACCAAACGACTTCGAGCTAACTCATCAATTGGGATTCCGAGTTTCTTCATGGTGAACTTTGGCATGATGTTTACCACTGAGCCTTCATCAACAAGGATGCGGTTAACTTTTTGTTCACTAATAAAGCCAGAGACAAACAATGGGCGATTGTGTGGCTTTGAACCTAGTTAAAGGTTTTCATCAGTGAAAGTGATTGTTATGCAACAAGGAACATAAGTGATGGAGTTCACGTTGGGATAGTCTAGCTCATTAACAACAAACTCATATTTTCTAGGATCTTCTAACACTCAAACAAGTGCAAGTTGTACAGATCGAGGGAGTTAAGATGCTTCATGCAAACTGAAGTGTGGGGGTAATTCTTTTAAGGTTGTCAGGACATCAATTTCCTCCTTACCTGGTGTTGCTTTAATGGTGTGAACTTATTCCATATCTGCTTCAATGGTTGAAACCATATAGACTGCCTCGACCAAGTCATCTCCAACCCAATAGGGAAGAAGTCTCGCAAGATGATTGGGGCACGCGAGTTTTCTTCAGGAAATCTGTCTTCTTGTTGCATCTTCTTTTCATTCTTCCTTTTATCCATCACCTCCTTCATGGAGTGTCGATGGGAGTTATTCTTTTCTTTTACTTTCTTGAGTGGAAAATGTAAGTCTTGGACTTGCTACTTTCATGCCTTCCTTCGTGTCACGAGATGGGTGTGTTTCCTTCCTTTCTTCTTCTTCTCATCTTAAACTTTTTGAAAACTATGGACATACCATTGTCTTCTTTGGAACCTTGAATTGAATTCTCACTTCTTTTTATCTTTCCTTTGTTCAAGAATGGGAAGTCTTTCCCGCCATGATTGGCTATGCTAATTTCTGTATCATGTGAACGCGTAGCTAACTCTTCAAATGTTCGTGGTTTTATCCCTTAAAGGATATAAAGGAGTCCCCAATGCGTGCCTTGCATGCACATCTCCATAGCTGAGATCTCAGAGGGTCAGTCTTTGTAATCTAGACTTAGAGCACGCCAACGGTTGATGTGGTCTACCACAGGCTCGTCCTTCCATTCCTTGGTACTGGTTAATTCCATCATGCTTACCATACGACAGGTGCTATAGAAATGATTAAGGAATTCACGTTCCATTTGCTCCCAACTGTTAATTGACTCAGCCTCTAAATCGGTGTACCAATCAAAGGCATTTCCTCTAAGCGACCGAACAAATTGTTTGACCAGTAGATCTTCGTCTGTCCCTGCATTGTTGTATGTTTCCACAAAATGAGCGGCATATTGTTTAGGATTACCTTTTCCATCAAACTGCTAGAACTTGAGAGGTTGGTATCTACTAGGCATTCTAAGAATGTCTATCCTCTTTGTGTAAGGCTTGGAGTACATGAAAGCGCTTTGCGAGGGCCCACCGTATTGTGCTCAGATGGTATTTGCAATCATGTCTTGGAGTTGTTGAACAGACAAAGAAGCAATGGATGTTGGTTGACTATTTGTGCCAATTGCATGCCTCACAACAGATGTATGGCAAGTTTCCTCAGCAACAACTTGCTTGGACTTAGATGTAGGGTTCACATTCTCAACAAGCGCACCTTGTGGTGTAAAGCTAGGTGGATGAGAATTGTCTTGACTTGCCTCATCAGCATTTCGTGCTTCTAACTTGTTCATCAAGGTGGCAATCTGAAGATCTTTCTCTTCCACAATTTTGGTGAGCTTGTCAATAGCACGAGCCATAGTCGCCAATTGTTCCTCCACTAAAGTGGTACCAGTGGTCATGACTTGCATAGCCACTGAGCAAGACAAATCTGAGTGATTTGATGAAATTGAATGTTGAGGACTACTAAGAGATGATCCTGAGTGTGAGCCTGTACTTGAGTTTGCATCAGAAGCTACGGGTGTTGGGTGTGGAGAGAAACCTTATGGCAGAGAATCCTTTGAGACAGAAGTGGACTTCTTCCATTCCGTCACTTCCTTTTGCTTAGCCCTAGATATGGATACTGTGATATATTCGTGAGACTTGCCTTGCGCTTGCTTTGTTGCATTGGCGGTCGGCATGACCTCGTGAGTGGCGAGAGCAATGGTGGCCTTGGTCTTGCTACTCGTGATTAGACCCGTAGAAGTGCTGTTGTTGTTGGTTGTGACAGCACTATTCTTGCAAGCGTTCTTATTGATCGGAGCAGTTTAAACTTTCTTTGAAGCCATTATGATGGATCAAACAAGGCTTTAGGAAGATGCTTTAGGGGAAAGAGATAAGAGGTAGAGAGGTCCCACTAGGCGTGCCAAAATTTGTAAACACAAATTTTGTATCCTGCAATTAAGATGTGAAATAAATGCACAAATAATTAATTTTATTGGTTATAATAAATGGGTACAATCCTCTGTGGTTTACTCTATTACAAAAGAACAAATCCTCTGATTCAATCTCCCAAATGGGCGTAATTCAACGGTTGTAAAAGCTTGTTGTTGAACTAGACAAGTTGATGAATTTCTTCAAGTCTTCGAATGGAGAAACTTGGAGAAGAAAGGTTTGATCGAGGGCTTAAATAGCTTGATCTTGAACGAGTCTTAAAATGATCTCCTTGAAAAGAGAGACCAAATTTGTATTTGTAACTTGAAAGGATTGGCACAAGTTTGGAGTGCTTGATAATCCTTTCTTTTGAGTTTGAGGAATTTTAGAGAGAATTTTAAGAAGAGAATTTGGTAGAGTCTCGAGATTGCTTAGGAGCTTGCAAGACTATTAGCCAAAAAATGTGTCCGATTTTCCCTCTAATGAGCACCTCTATTTATAAGCTTAGGAGGGGAGGGTTAATTTTGGACACTCCAAAATTGACTCTAATTTTCAAGAAACAAGCAATTTACTTCTTTTCTTATGGACATGATTTGCATTCAAATTTAAATTTGAATTTGAATTATTCCACTAAATTTTGAAAAAAAAATTATGGGCCCCACACAATTGGGTTAACCCAATTGTAAAAATAGGTTCACTTTTTTTTTGGTGTGACCCATAATTTAAATGGGTTAAGATCCATAATTTTAGTAGGACCTACATCCATTTGAAAATTTTGACCAATTAATCAAGAAAATTTGTTTATCTTGATTAATCAGACGGTGATCAAGACACGTAAAAATTTAAGTATCTACAATGGGTACTTGATCCGCATTTGACTTTCAGTTTCCCACGTTGCTTCTTCAACACGATGGTTTCTCCATAAGACTTTTACAAGAGGTATAGTCTTGTTTCGAATGACTTAATCACAGCGATAAAGAATTTGTACTGGTTGTTCTTCATAAGAGAGATCTTCTTGAACTTTCAGGTTCTCATAGTCGACAACATGCTCTGGATCTCGAAGATGCCACCGAAGCATCGAAACGTGAAACACATTGTGGACATTGGCCAGTTCGAGTGGAAGCGCAAGGCGATATGCCACAGGACCAATCCTTTATAGTATCTCGAATGAACCGATGTATCGTGGGTTTGACTTTTCTCATTTTCCAAATCGGATAACCCCTCTTGTGGGTGAGATCTTTAGAAACACTTGATCTCCTATTTGAAATTCTAAGTCCCGTCTTCATTGTATTGACCAAAAATTACAAAGCTTTTTTCCAAAACTTTGATAAAAATGAAGAGGAAGAAATTCCTCGGGATTTGCAAATTTTGATCGACTGAGAGGAAGAGAGGTGTGCTAAGCCCTTGATGAATGAGATCATTTTTGTTAATGTGGGTATTGAGAAGGATCCTGGCTTGGTCTAGATTGGTTCTGTATTGTCTTCATAAGAGCACGAATGATTAGTCACTTTGTGAAAAGATTTCAAAAAATGTTTTTGCGTGGTCCTATGAAAACATGCCTGGAATTGATCTTGAGATTGTACAGCATAGGATCCCTCTCGACTTGAGGTCCGACCTCCTTTGCTTTCAAACCTTGATTCAGAATGTTCAGTAGTCAACCAAAGTATAAGGCTTGCATAGCCAAAATGGAGGCAGCCCTTGAACTAGGGGCAATAAGGTCGGATGTAATTCAGATTAGAAGCAGCCCTTAAATTAGGGACAATAAGGTCGAATGTGACAAAGACTCAAACTGGATCATTTCTCAAGCTAATGAAGACCGAAAAAGAAGTCCAATCCCGGAATATGAGAGAATGAGTTTTTATTACTGAAGGACAATCAAGTTTCTATCCACTACACTAGGGGCAAATTCAGACCCAATTAGCCTAGTCCCTACATCATCGTGTCTATTTGGTCAAGTGTAGCAATCATTTTATAGATTTAGATGGTCTAGAGATCTCACAAGCAATCAACATAGATAAGCTAAAACGAAAGTACCACCCTTAAGAGGCTCGTTGGCTGAAAACCCGGAAGGGTGACCCAGGCAAAAGTTGGAGTAGAAAAACAAATAGAAAATGAAAAAAAAATGAATGAAAAAAATAGAAAATAAAAAAAAATGACAAAAAAAATGCAAAAAAAGAAAAGAAAAATAAAAAAAAAATGAAAAAAACTCGTAAGGTTGAAAACCAGAAAGGGCAGCTTTGGCAAAAGTTAGAGCACAAAAGGAGAGTGTTAATACCCGAGTGAACCTTAGCCGAAATTATGTAAGGCCTGATTCCTATCTTTGGGATACGTAGGCAGCTTCATCCTGAAGTTCGGCCATAGCCATTTTCAACTCACACATCACATCCATATTGTCTGATGTATCTTTAGTCGACTTGGCTGTCCTATCCGCGTTTGCTTGGCTCGTCTCCATTCCACTCAGTTCGATTCAACTTGGCTCCGTTCGGTTCGATTTGGTTCAATTCAATTCGGTCCAATTCTGCTTGGCTTTGTTCGATTTGGATCGGCTCGGTTTGATTATCACCATTGCTACAACAGAACCAATTCGGGATTATCTGGCTTGGGACTATGCACCCCAATGGTTGATTCCATGTTGGTCGGGTAGTGACCATTTGTAAAAATAGGTTTTGATTATTTTGAAAGAAGCTGACTAATTTTTCTCAAAAATTGTTCCATTTTTGCAAAACCAAACCATTCTTTGGACTTAAAAAAGGGAAAAATTTTCAGTGCTCACAGCTTGACTTACATGATTTCAAAATAGAAAATCGAAATAAGTATGCTAATCTAACTCTCATGTTGATCAAAACATTTTTACAAAAAAT
Source organism: Camellia japonica (assembly GCA_030407325.1). NCBI lineage: Eukaryota > Viridiplantae > Streptophyta > Magnoliopsida > Ericales > Theaceae > Camellia > Camellia japonica. The sequence goes on along the minus strand of JAPPVO010000002.1, from coordinate 108,778,784 downwards.
CAATAGAAAAAAGTCAAGGCAATGAACTAGGGGCATAGTCGAGTCAGAGATTCTGTCTTCTCCCCGCTCGAGTCAACTATTCACCATTAAAAATTACTATTCATCCAACGGGGTTCGATTCCAGGCGTGTTGCTTCATCTTTCAGCTGGCACGACAACTCTTTGGCCAGTTCATCAGTTCGTCGGCCAACTTTTTGGTCGACCCATCAATTTCAATTTCAATTTCAACCCATAATGACAAACTACAGAATTGCTTAGGCTCAATGGTTGTGTTTTAGAATCACGTTTTTAAGTTCCTTTCACGCCAGTCAGTGTATGTAAGTGTGTTTGGATTGTTTTGCTTCGTTTTTCTTTCGTTAAGTCTTTCTTTGATTCTGGTCAGTATGGAATCAGTGTCCAATTCAAAGTTCAAAATCCAATCATTCTCAAATTTAATCAAACAAAATTTTTTCAAGCTCAAAGTGATATGCCAGTCAAGCCATTGATGTGCAAAAATGAAACTTATTTTATTGAAGTCAGAGGACGCAATCCCCGATTACAGAGACAAAAAAAAACAAAACAAAACAAAACAAAAAAACAAAAAACAAAAAACAAAAAACAAAAAACAAAACAAAAACAAAAACAACAAACAAAGGGACATGCTCTCAGATTTTGGCAGTAGTCCGGCTGCAAGATGTACGCCAACCTCCTTGCTGACAACTTCAACACTCGACTCTCCTACCGATCAGTTTCTTTTGACTTCATTATGGGAAGTCCTTGAAGACCCCGCCTCGGTGTCTACAAAACCACCGAAAGAGATGATCCCTCACTGGCCATCAAAGGTAGTCCCATAACGAGCTGCGATGGTCACTTATCATTTCAGTTCCTTGATTTGTTTCTTCAACTCGCTAACTTCCCCTCGAGAATCTTTGTACATACATTGAAGTAAAGAAAGTTGTGCATTTACTCGATACACCTCATTTGTCCTGCGCTCCAAGCGACAGGACAGATTGGAGACCGCAGTCACGGTCTCCACTCATGCTTTTAGTGTAAAAGAATTGGCCTCAATGTCAAACTGAGCAGCCATCAGCTATTCGACTGGCATTGCAGGAGAAGGAAGAAGAGCATGCGGTTGAGGTTTAGGGGAGTCGGAATCGGTCATCTCTATCGTGGACTCGTTGAGGTCTGGAAAAAGAGTGAGAGAACCGCGGAAAGAGGCCATGTCAGAAGAGAGTGATACAAAAGAAATGGGTTGCTTAGTGGTAGCAGAGAAAGTTTGCAGCCTTTTGATCTGCCTCACTCATAGGCCTCGATTTAATAAGAGAACGAGGAAAGAGAAGAAGACAATGGGGTGAAGGTGCTGAGGCAATCGTTAAAAAATCAGTGAGGGTCTAGCTTTGTTGGTCAAGCACCATGTTTGTTGAAATCGTGTGCCAGACACGACGCTCGAAGAAGACAAAGAGGGAGAGTAAGACAAAAACAATGGAGGCAGAAAGATATAAATATGTATGTGTATTGTGTCTGTATGCATATATCTTGTATATATATTATTTGTATATATATATTTTTGTCAAAAGAATTGGTTTGGCCCAGCGGTTAGGGATTGGTCGAATGAGCCCGAGGTTAGGGGTTTGAACCTGCATAGCAACAGAGTTGCATTTTTGTTTTATTTTTGTGTGGTGACGCTAGCGTGACACACTGCTAACGTCAAAAAATGGAATATCCTCGATAGTAACGGAATATTCCTTGAATGTGTATATTGTCTATATATATGTGTTTGTGTGTCTCCATATATGTATATAGTGTGCCTGTGTATGCCTGTATACGTATTTGTATTATGTATATGGTATGTATACGTATATGGTATTTGGTATTTATACCCAAAAAAAAAAAGGAATTTTAAAAAAAACGAAAAAAGAAAAAAAAATCATTCTACTGTACCTTCTTCCACTCATGTGAGACGCGTTTGGATTTCGAATTTACCTTTTCTCTTTCCGTGTGAAACGCGTTAGGATTTCAAGTTTATTCAATTAAAATCTTTCCCCTCTCTGTATAAAATATGGTTAGGTGCGCTTGTTGGTTACACCACCTTTCACATGAGACGCGTTTGGATTCGTTCACTATTTTTCCTCTCGCGTGAGACGCGTTTGGATTTGTTCACTATTTCTCCTCTCGCGTGAGACGCGTTTGGATTTGTTCACTATTTCTCCTCTCGCATGAGACGCATTTGGATTCGTTCACTATTTCTCCTCCTGCATGAGACACATTTGGATTCGTTCAATATTTCTCCTCTCGTGTCAGACGCGTTTGGATTCGTTCACTATTTCTCTTCTCGCGTGAGACGCGTTTGGATTTGTTCACCTTTTCCTCCTTTCGCATGACACGCGTTAGGTTGTTGATTTACTCGGTTAAAAACATCAGATATGCCTGATGTTTTCTCCATCCTTCCTCCTTTCATGTGAGACGCGTTAGGTTGTTGTTTTACTCGGTTAAAAACATCAGGTGCGCCTGGTGTTCACACCATCATTCCTCCTTTCGCGTGAGACATGTTAGGTTGTTAATTTACTCGGTTAAAAACATCATGTGTGCCTGATGTTTACACCATCCTTCCTCCTTTCGCATGAGACGCATTAGGTTGTTGTTTTACTAGGTTAAAAACATCAGGTGAGCCTGGTGTTCACACCATCATTCCTCTTTTTGCGTGAGACGCGTTAAGTTGTTGATTTACTTGGTTAAAAACATCAGGTGTGCCTGTAGACACCCCATTTCTTACCGTCCTCAAGACTTGGATGTTCTTGCAGGTACATCCAGTGACAAGTTTGATTGCTCGTCGAGCGCTCGAACTTCGCGGTGAAGCGCCACAGGTATGAGCTTTCCAAACCCTGCATCAGTTCTATCTCATTTTTGGACCATGTTTTGGTCCTTTTAGCATGTTGCTTTTGGAGCACTGTCGGTCACTTTTGAGCACTACCGGCCATGGATTTTGTCCTGCCGACCATTAATGTGCCCTGCCGGCCATCAATGAGCCCCGGCCAGCCATCACTGATGGCCGACCGGCCGCCAGTGTATCAGTAAATATTTTGTGATATTTTGTGCCAGTTGTTTGCACAGGCTGGAGCATCTGCTTACACGTGGATGGTTGGATCTCTTTGAGAGGATTTTGTATCTTCTATATATAGAAGCCCTCCTCTTGCATGCTTAAGGTTAGAAATTTTGAAGACAAAAAAATTCTCTCTCTCTCTCTCTCTCTCTCTAGAATCCTCTCTCTCTAAATATTTTGCCTAAAAGCCCAAATTCTCTACACTTTTACATAGAAACCCTTGATCAAACTTGATCATCTTTGTGTTGAGGTTTCTTGAGGTCCTATTTGAGCTCTAAAAGAGGGTTTTAGCTTGGTTTGGCTTGCCTTTGTTGCCTATATAGCATCTTCTCTTCAAAGAGGTAGAACTTCTTGTATTTTTAGCTTAATTTAAATACTTGTTTGGCCATCTTTGCATGTTATTTTGAGGCTGGTTTTGACATCTGAAATCTCTATTTTTATGGTTTAAAATGGTGGTTTGAGGTTTGTTTTGGAGTTAGGGGTGCTTCACCCTTTTTTGTAGTTTGTTTGGTTAAGTGTTGTGCCACTTTTCAAGGTTTTAAAACAAGCTTTTTTTTTTTCCTTTTAACCACTGAATTCAAGGGGAATTTCAATGGTAAAAACTTGGCTTTGAGGTCCAAAATAGGAGGAGGTGGCCTCCCCTCCTTATGTCTTGTTTGCAAGTGTAGATAGCCTAACATGTGAGCATGTTTTTCTACCTTTTTGTGGCTTGATCTCAGCATGTTCTAGCTACTGATTTGGCATGATTTAGCTCTGTTTTGAGCTATCTTGATCATATGAGCCTTGTATTGCATGGTTGTAGTGCAAATGCCTTCACTAGCTTAGTGTTTTAACGCCTCTAACATGTTGCGCATGTGTTGATTGCATGTTGTAGCATCATTTTACATGTGATTTCAGTGCATATAACTCTGTCACACTCTCACTTATTTCACTCTTTCATTGCTTTTGAGAGTTATGCCTCGAGCCTTGTTTGTAGCCTAACATGTGAGCATATTTTTCTTGCCTTTTGTACTTTCATCTCAGCATGTTTTAGCCACTGTTTTGGCATGTTTTAACTCTGTGCAGAGCTAGTTTGGTCAATTGAGCTTGATATTGAATGCCTCTAGTGTAGTGCTCTTCACTAGTGTAATGCTTTTGGCTCTTAGCATGTTATGCATGTGTTGCTTGCATGGTTTAGTGCCATTTTTCATGCCATTTCAACACTGAAATTTCTACAACCTCCCTCATTTCTTCACTTTTCATTTTTTTTAAGGGTTGGTTAACCTTAAGGTTATGTTTAAGCTTGAGATAGAGCTTGTGCTCAATGGTTTTAACCCTCTTTTGAGGGTTCCTCCTAACCAAAGGCATGAAGTCTCTCATGTCTTAAACCATCCTTTGGTTGACCCCTCTCTCATTAGAGGACACTCATTTTGGACTTAACCAATTAAAGAATGGCTTGGTAATGCTAAAATGAGCCAACAAAATGAGCCAAGTAAAACATGAACAAGATAAGCATGTTATGTTTGCATTGCATGTGTTCAATCGGACATTATATTGAATACAAGGCAGATTGGTCCATTTCATACTCAAAGTGATGAAATGACCCAAGCTTCTTTGTCTCCATCACCCTTGATCATGCATGATAGGGTGGTGGTCCTTTGTGTCATATTTGTACATTTATTGAAAGTGTATAACTTGGATCTTTGGCCATCATGCATTGAAAATGCTTGATTGGTGGTTTTGGATCCAAGAGTGCCACTCATTTGATGTTTTGAGATGATAAGAAGGGGCACAGTACAAACATACCCTTGGAAAACCCTCCATTTTCCTCTGTTTGTGCTCTGTCGCAGTGTGGTGATTCAACACACCCGTGGTCGGCAGTGGCTCACTGATGGCCGGCAGCAAGCATTCATGGCCGGCAGACCACTGGTGCAATCCTTAGCATTGTTTTAGTAAGGTGGAGCAGAAAGTTTTTGGAGTAACCCTGCAAACAGAGCCTCTCAAGAGCAAACCGGTGGGCTTTTCAGGGCAAAAACCGAGTGCATGCATATTCAACTTCCTAAAGCACAGCTGAGGCAGTGTAGTTAGTGCTTTACATGTTTAGTGTACATTGGTTTTGTAATTTAATTAATTAGTTTGTTAATTAGTTAAGTGTGGTAATAATTAAGTAGCTTAGTTTAGCTATTTCTTTATTTTGATTTGTAATAATTAGTCTAATTAGTCTAATTAGATTAGTTAGATTAGCTTAGCTTAGATTAGCTTAGCTTATTCATTCGGACCCTTCTTTGCGCTGGCGCAATGTTGTAATAAGTGTGCATGCGTGTGTGCATGTCATCCAACCCCACATCTTTCTCCCTTTTTTTACCCACTTTTGATGATTAGATTAGGGATCATTTTCAATTAGCATACCTTATGCTTGCATGTTTGCATCATTCATTTGTCTTGCATGCACCGAGGCTTGGCACATCATTTAAACTGCATCGTCTTTCAATACTTATTTGAATACGAGTTTCAAAGCATGTTATCAAATTGTTGCATTCATATGCCATCTTAGATAGCCGAGCCTATTTAATTGCATATTGCATGTGTTGTATTAGGCATCTTAATATAGTTAGGATCATGCATGTTTCTAACTAGTTTTTGTTTTGACTCGGAGTACAATATAAGTTTTACGCTTTAGCATACTTGCATGAGTGTGAGTGTTGCCATGTTTCGCATGCTTGCCATGAGGCTATTTGCTTAAATGATTAACTGCATGAATGCCTATGGGTGAAGGCTTTGTTGCTTAAATTGGAACAATTCGATAAATGTGAGTTTTAAGCCCACTTTGCGAAGTGGCAAAATCATGTTTTAAGCCCACCCGAGGGTGGCAAATCTGCGTTTTAGCCCACTTGAGAGTGGCACCTTCAAACCATTTTCGAAAACAAACATGAGTTGTTTTGTTTCAATTCTCGCGATTTAGTCTATACTTGTATGTGTGCGTCACATATTAAAGTTAGCTAATAACCAGAATAAGAACACATGAGGTTTATAAAACAACATATCATGTTTAGTAGAGGCTGATCCTTTGATCGGGCGAGCGGGGGTGCTCATTTCAAGACCTTCCCCTCTCGTACCCAAGTTCCCTAGCCGAGACAACTTTGGTGATGACGGACACGTGGCCTTTGGCACGAGTCAGGGTTTCCTAAATTTTCCAAAAATAAAATATGTAGGTGGCGACTCTGTAATCTGGCAAAGTAGTCCATTTTTGGCGTTTTTTGATTCAAAATCGATTTTCCAAAACAATTTGCCAAATTTGGACTCTTTGGTGTTTATCAGTCTCACATTGCGCTTTGTGAGATTAGATTCAGAACCGTGACAGGAGTCCGAACTGTAGGACCAATTCGAGCTCTCCGAAAGGGGGGCACGAAGAAAGTCGAGTCTACAGTTTCGGGCGACTCCACTAGGGATTTAGAGAACTTGACTCGAACTCATGATATGTTGTTTTATCTACATTTGTGTGTTTCTTTGCATTGCATTTGCATAGGTGCGCCTAAGTCACAGTGTTTGCCATCTGCTATTCCTGAACGGTTTGTCGGAGGCTCGCTTGGAAAAGCTTGCCATAAGCCTGATCGGTTGCGGGCTCTGCCACGATGGGAACACAAATCTTGAATCTGGACTACCGCTGTACCGTTTGATCCTCCTTTCACTTCTCGGTGTTAGGAGCGAGAGGTATATTAGGTGGTCATGCTGAGGCACCTTTTTTTTGACCAATTGACCTAGTTGCATATCGGAAGCCTTAGAGACTGTTCCAAACTAGGACAGGTTGCTCACCCGAATGCAAGATTGTATAAAACCGTATGTGTACGTAGTGAACCCCTAGTTCCTGACGAAACTAGGATAGGGAAACCCTACCCCACCATAGGGGTGTTTTGGCTCTCACTTGCTTGATATGTGCTGTTAGGGTGTGTCTCTACAGGAATGTATGTATCAGATTGCAAGCCTGGGTATCAGTTTGAGAATATTAGTTTTGAGGCAGAATATTTGGGGGCAGAAATCAGTATTTGAGTACAGATTGTCCAGCTTATGATTTCAACTGTTTGTTGTCTCTATCTAAGCCAAGGTGCTATGCGTTTGCTGATTGTTGTTTCCTTTTTGCTTTATTTTTCTTTTTGGAAGGTAGTATTTTCATAATTGCTTCTGACGAGGCAGTTACCCCCCAAGCACTCTGGACCAGAGTAAGGCTGCTCTATCAATCTGGGGATCTTGTGAGAGGATAACCAGTATTTGCTTCGCTACCCCCGGCTACGAGACGGAGGAGAGTTCGGCATAATTCATCGGTTCGTCAGTCACCAGTGCTCAGTGAAGTCCAGTTTTCTGCTTCCACCTCAGAAAGAGAATACACACCGGGTCAGATAGATCAGCACCCCTTAGTCAGTATGGAGGATATGATACGTCAACTTTAACAAACTATCAAGGCCATGCAGCGGGACGCTGCTCGCCAAGCGGAATTTATCGCTGGCTAAACAGAGGTTGTAGCCCAGCAGGCTGAAGTGATTACTAGGCTTCAACAGTAACAGCAACAGCAACCACAATAAGCAGTAGCTTCCGCTTCGCATCCACCCCCAACTAGGGTTCCAATGCCCGGGGATATAGCTAATGTCCAGGAGAATGTGGACATTCTAGCAGGGCCAGTCCCACCTCAGACTTCCAAAGCACCAACATACCCAACAGACGCACCGTTCGAGTTTGAGATCGATCCTACCGCCTTGAAAGTGAGCAAGCTTAAGAAGCTTTTCAAACGAGCTCAGGGAGTCAACTCGATCCTAGATATAGAGGACGGATACACAGATTCGGCAGTGACATTGCCGGATAGATTTAAAATGCCTCACATAGACCGCTTCGATGGTTCGGGTGATCCCATGGTCCACTTGAGGCTATTTTCAGATATTCTACGGCCGATGGGCCTGACTAGACTGCAAAAGATATCCCTCTTTGGCCGGACCCTATCGGGTATTGCGATTATCTGGTATGCTAAACTGGAGGATTTGGTGAAAATGAGCTGGGAAGAGATGGCCGAGGCCTTCATTGCCCAATATTCTTATAACACTCAAATCGAGGTCACAACTCGTGATCTCGAGACAACTCGGCAGGAGCCAAAGGAGGGCATCTCTGACTTCGTCACTCGGTGGAGGGCCAAGGCCTCCATGATGACAACTCGACCAACAGAAAAGGACCAGATAAGAATGATCATTCGTAATCTGCAACCGAAGCTGCTGCAGAAGATGATCGTCTTACCCCTACCTATCTTTGCTGATCTTCATGAGATAGGGGTACAGATAGAGGATGCGATGAAACAGACTCTGATTGACCATGAAAAAGAGCAGCCCAATAGGGCGTTTACACGTAGTTCAAATGCGGCTACGAGTAGCAATGCAACTGCGAGGACCTCTGATGTTAGTATGGTTGCCACCACACCGAAAACAGCCACACCCTTTACCGGTACATCTGGAGCCACTTCACAACCTGCAAAGTACCCACCCTGAGGCCAGAGGGTTTTCACTCCACTCTACATGTCTCTGTCTGTGGCCTTGAGGGTCCTGATTAGAAAAGGGCATCTGAAGCCCCTAGAACCGTGTCCATTGCCAAATCCCCTCTCTCTTACACACAACCCGACCAAGTATTTCACCTTCCACCAGCAGCATGGTCATAACACCGACCTATGCTTTAGACTCCGTCATGAGATTCAAGATCTCATTGACAACAAAGTGATAACGCCTCCTGAGAAGCCTAACGTCACTACAAATCCTCTCCCACCACATAACCAACCCCCACCACCTAGGCAAGTAAACCTTATCCAAACAATGTCGTCTTATACGACCCAAGCATATACATCACTCCCTCGCACCTGCCTAAGCCGGCGCTGTTTATCCCAGAAAGCATAGACTTATGCATGATGAGCGCGTCCATATCCCAACCCGAACCCATGGTGGTGGCTGTGGTAGAAGAAGGCATGCCTGAGGGCTCCATGAGCTTAATTGAAGAGTAGTACAACCCTTGCTGTTACATTGTGCCAACTAGCCAGGCCAGACTGAGGGTGGAATTGCCGAAGATGATGGAGGTTAATGTAGTCTGGGAGGACGAGCCAAGCCAGGGGCTGGATGATTTAGCTGAGCTTGAGGAGGACATCAGTAATCTGCAGTTCTTTGATGAACAGGATCTGGGGAATGTACAGATCGGCTGGTTTGATGTGAATAGATCAACGGATAATACAGGGTGGCCTAGTGATGAGTCGGATGTCGATGAAGGGTCTTAACCAAAGTACGAATAGTTGGAAACAGGAACGTCTGCAACGGTCAGAACGGTCAATAACAAAGGGAAGTTGTCGGAGAGCACCGGTCAAAGAATTTTGCACAAGAATTGGGTAGCTTGTGTACAGCTGATACAGAACCGGAGGTCGTACTGAAGCGGTTCGAACAGGAAAGAGCTGAGGCTGATCAGAAGGCTAGAAAAGCCACAGGCCCTACAGGGACAGAATGTGTTGTGAACAAGGGAACGATTACAGCGGAACCAGACAGTTGTTTGTCAGTTGCTGAGGGAATGTGGTGGGAAGACGATGATTTGCATCTTGCCCATACTGATGAGGACTGGGGACAGAATCTTCCGGATGATACGTGGTATACCGAAGAAGTTGATCACATGACTCGAAGTGGGTGGTACTTTAAGCCCCCACACCTGGACCAACCGGAAGCATCAGGGAAAGACAAGGAAGCTGAGATATAGAAAGACAAACTGTTGAAGGAGGAAGCTGTACTGAAGCAGTTGAAAAAGATTTAAGCGAACATCTCCATCTGGGGATTGCTCATGGTCTCACGGGTGCATAGACAAGCCGTCCTATCAGCAATGGATAAGGCTAAGCTCTCTATTGACACAACCCCTGAGCAGTTAGTAGGACTAGTGTTCTCGGGAGGCGCCTCACCGACTTTGACCTTCACCGATAAAGAATTGCCGCCTAAGGGCTCTGAGCACAACAAGCCACTATACATCTCTGTGGAATGTAAAGAGAAGTGGATACCAGTTGTCTTGGTCGATACAGGGTCTACAATCAATGTGTGCCCGTCGCGCACAGCCTATGCTATCAGTTTGAAGCCGGTAGATTTCGCACCAACAGCCCAAGTGATTCGGGCTTATGATAATAAAAGTCAGGAAGTGATAGGGACAGTTCAGATTAGAACTCAGGTTAGCCCGGCGCAACAGGACATCGAGTTTCATGTCCTGGATGTTCCAGCCACCTTTAATTTACTCGTTGGACGACCGTGGCTGCACCAAGTGAAAGTTGTCTCTTCCACTCTACATCAGATGCTGAAGTACCCCCATGGAAAGGGGGTAGCTATTATTTTTGGGAACTCTTCCATATATCCGCCACTGGAGGTTACTACACCGATCTTGGAAATTGTACACAACGAGGAGGATGTCTTTTTGTCTGGGTTCACCTTGGCTGAGGCCCGGGTAGTGCAAGATATTCTGGCTGTTGATGAGGGGTTATATGTTAGTGCTCAATCCGTCTACCTCATGAATAAGCTGCAACATGTACCCGGAATGGAATTGGGAATGAGGGGCTGGAAGGGCGTCGCTGCATTGGCCGAAGTGCAACACAACCCACATACCTTTGGTCTAGGTTACACGCCTACCAAAGAGGATTGGCTAAGAAAGAGAAAGGAGATGGCAAGAAGAGCCAAAGCTAAACAAGCTGGGAAGCACTATGAGTTGGTGCATAGACCTATTCAAGGAACCCTAAATGGCCGCTTTGTCCGAAAGGGGGAAGATTTCCCATTTTGTGGCTCTCCTGAGCCATGGCTGAATTTTGAGAAGCGGCGTTTGCCCGGCTTTGAGATCTTTTTTGACCTACAGTTGAAAGGGGATGAAGTTCCAGAAGAGCAGACTGACCTACCAGCTGAGGCTGAACAGTGTAAAGAGGATGAGTCCAATGGCACAGAACTCGATATAGGAGCAGCGCTGGGTTGTCTCCTCTCGGATCCTCAGATCACACCAGAGAGCTTGGGGGGTGACTTCTCTATTTCCATGATTAGAGATCAAACGGCTGTGGGCCCTTCTTTCGGCATTCTGGATGCATCTATCGCACCCTCCCTCGTTTGGCAGTACGATGAAGGCTTTTTGTCCAGCAGTTCTGAGTCAAGTAGTGAACCAGAATCTGATTCCACAGAGTCTGTGGAGTCGGAATCAGATTCTAGTTCTTCTAAGTCAGAGTTCGGTATTCCTAGGGTTGATAACCTAGATGCCGTTGTTTTGTCTAGGTCATCTTTTTCCTTTTCTTTTGAGTCAGTTGTAACCGAGGAATTGGACGAACTGGAAGTTGTGAATGAAAATGGTACCACCGCTGTTTCTGAGTACTTTTCTGTGCCACTTGTTTACTACATTAATCAGGACTTTCAAAACTTTGATAAAAACGACGAGGAAGAAATTCCTCCAGTTTTGAAACATTTGATTGATCGAGAGGAGGAGAGGTTTGTAAAACCTTTGGTTGATGAAATCACTTCAATTAATGTTGGTACTGAGAAGGATCCGCGTCTAGTCCAGATCGGGTCCACGTTGTCTTCGGAGAAACGCGAGCGTTTAGTCGCTTTATTAAAAGATTTCAAAGATGTTTTCGCGTGGTCCTACGAAGACATATCTGGAATCGATCCTGAGATTGTACAGCACCGGATCCCTCTTGACCCTGAGGCCTGACCCGTTAAGCAGAAACTTCAGAGAATACGCCCAGATTGGGCTCTGAAAATCAAGGAAGAGGTCACCAAGCAAATAGATGCAGGGTTCTTACTAGTATCTGAGTATCCTACTTGGTTGGCCAACATTGTTCCGGTGCCGAAGAAAGATGGCAAAATTCGGGTGTGTGTGGATTTCAGAGATTTGAACAAAGCTAGTCCGAAGGACGACTTTCCTCTACCGCACATCGACGAATTGGTGGACTTTACCACAGGGCATGCGCTGCTCTCCTTTATGGATGGGTTTTCCGGGTATAACCAGATCTTGATGGCCCCCGAGGATAGGGAGAAGACTGCCTTCACCACGCCGTGGGGAACCTACTGCCACAGGGTAATGCCATTCGGTTTGAAGAATGCTGGGGCTGCTTATCAACGGGCTGCGACCACGATTCGACACGATATGATCCACAAAGAGGTTGAGATGTACGTGGACGACATGATTGTCAAGTCCAAGGATAGAGAGGACCACTACACCGCCTTAAAGAAATTTTTCCAATGGATCAGGGAATATCGGTTGCGACTGAATCCTCATAAATGTACTTTTGGTGTCACAGCAGGGAAAATGCTGGGGTTCTTGATTACATAAAGGGGCATCGAAGTTGATCCTTCCAAGATTAAGGCCATCTTAGAAATGCCACCACCAAGGACTGAAAAGGAGGTGCGAGGCTTTCTGGGTAAAGTGCAATTCATAAGACGGTTTATTGAAAAATTAACCTTGACTTGTGAACCACTATTTGGTCTCCTGAAGAAAGGAAAGAAATTCTAATGGGATGACCGATGCCAAGTTGCTTTTGAGCAAATCAAGCAGTATCTACAGAACCCACCCGTGTTGTCACTGCCAGAGCTGGGGAAACCGTTGATTTTATACTTGTTAGTAACCGACACGATAATGGGCTGCATGCTGGCGTAGGAATCTGATGATAAAGTGGAGAAAACCATCTATTACTTGAGCAAGAAGATGCTGGAATATGAAACCCGTTATACTCCGCTGGAGAAAGCTTGCTTGGCCTTGGTATGGGCTACCAGGAAGTTGAGGCACTACCTATTAGCTCACTCCGTAATTCTGGTTTCGAGATTAGATCCCATCAAATATCTCTTCGAGAAACCAGCACTTACGGTTAGGCTAGCCCGTTGGTTTCTTATTCTCTCTGAATTCGATTTGAAGTACATGACTCACAAGTCTATGAAGGGGAGAGCGGTAGTCGATCACCCAGTGGAGGGAGACGAAGCAGTAGAGTATCTCTTCCCAGATGAGGCCATTCTGCAGGTCGAAGAAGAGATTTGGACTATGTACTTTGACGAAGTGTCTAACCAGTATAGGTATGGGATAGGGGTGCTGCTGATAGCACCCGACAATTCCCACATACCCTTAGCTTTCAAACTCCGGTTCAAAGTATCGAACAACGAAGCAGAATACGAGGCATGTATCGCTGGCTTGGAAGCCGCCCTGGAACTAGGGGCAAAACGGTTAGACGTTATTAGGGACTCGAACCTGGTTGTGTCTCAAGCGAAAAGAGACTGGAAGGTTAAAGAAGAAATTATGAAAATCTCTCATGAAACCCTGGATGTTCTGATTCCCAAGTTTGAGAAGCTAACCTTAACGCATCTGTTAAGAGAGAGTAACTGGTTCGTTGACGCTTTATCAACTCTATCGTCCATGATAGACATCTCTTTGGGAGTCCGGATGCGTCCAATCATTATTGAACAGAGGTATGTGCCGGCCTACGAGCTAATAGCTGCAATAGATGAAATATAAGATAAGAACCCCTAGTATCATGATATCTAGAACTTATTGAAAGAGAAGGTTTATCCACCAGGGGCAAATGCCAAAGATAAAAGGGCGATACGGCGAATGGCTGCTTAGTTTATCATCTGTGGGGGTAAATTGTACAAACGAGGCCATCTGGGAATGCATAAATTGTGTGTTGATGCTGAAGAGTCGAAGCGCCTAATAAAGGCCATCCACGGAAGAGAGTGCGGAGCGCACATGAGCGGAGTGATGCTAACTCGAAAGATTCTCAAGTAAGGTTACTACTGGTCAATCATGGAGAAGGATTGTATTGGTTTTGTTCGGCGATGCCACAAATGCCAGATCCATGCAAATCGCATGAATATCCCGCCGTCGAAGCTGTACAACATGACTTCACTGTGGTCGTTTTCAATCTAGGGAATTGATGTTATTAGGGTAGTTACTCCGAAGGGGTCAAATGGGCATGAGTACATCCTGGTGGCAATAGACTACTTTACAAAGTGGGTCGAGGCCCAATCCTATGCAGTGCTGAAAGCGTCGCATGTAGCCAAGTTCATCAGGAATAACATTATCTGTCGTTATGGGGTCCCGAATGGGATCATTTCGGACAATGGTTCCCACTTCAAGAAGAAAGTGATTGACTTGTTGGAAAAATACAACGTGACTTTTCATAAGTCATCTACATATTGGCCGCAAACCAACGGAGCTGTTGAGGCTGCCAACAAACACATCAAGCACATTCTACAGAAGATGGTGGAAACCTTCAGGGACTAGCCAGATAAGCTGCCATTTGCTCTTTGGGGCTACAGGACATCAATTCGAACTTCTACTGGGGCAACTCCGTATTCTCTGGTTTATAGGATGGAGGCTGTTTTGCCGATTGAAGTTGAGGTTCCGTCGCTACGGGTTATGACTGAGTACCAGATAGCAGAAGCGGATTGACAGCTGAGCAGGTTCGAGGAACTTATGCTGTTCAACGAGAGGAGGCTGAAAGCACTGTACTACGTTCAAGGTTATCAACGCAGGATTGCCAGGGCTTTCAACAAGAAAGTTAAGTCCAGGAATCTAAAAGAAGGGGATTTGGTGCTCAAAGACAACCGAGCTCCCATCCATAACCCTAGGGGCAAGTTCAGACCCAGTTGGACTGGTCCTTACATCATCAAATCAATTTGGTCTGGTGGAGCTGTCATTCTTATGGACCTAGATGGCCTCGAATTCTCCCAGCCAATCAACATGGACAAGTTGAAGAAATACTACCCTTGAGAGGCTCGGTAGGCCGAAAACCCGAAAGGGCGACCTAGGCAAAAGTTAGAGCACAAAAAATTGGAAAAAAGAAAAACTGAGCTTGTAAGGTTGAAAACCCAGAAAGGGCAGTCTTGGCAAAAGTTAGAGCGCAAAAGGAGAGTGTTAAAACCTGAGTGAACCCTAACCGAACTATGTAAGGCTTGATTCCCATCTTTGGGATACGTAGGCAACTTCATTCTGAAGTCCAGCCATAAACACTTCCAAATCAACTGTGTCCATGAGATTGTTCTGCTCATCTTTGTCTTTTCTATATCCAAGAGTTCGGTTGTGATCTCCAATGTAGTGCTCTTCAGACAAGGGGCAACTTTCCAGTTATTGGATTCGGGGTTGTGCATCTCACGGATAGATTCCGGGTGTGTCCAATTGTGATCCTTATCGAAAACGGTTTTGAAAAGTTTTAATAAAAGTTGATTTTGTTCAAATTAATTTTTTTACAACTTAGACCATTTTTGGACCAAAAGGAAAATTTTCAGTACTCACAACCTTCAATTTCATTGATTTCAATAAAGAGTTATCCAACTCTTGATACAAATTGAAGTTGCTTTTTATTACATTCAAAAGTAAAACTTGAAAGTACAGATTAAAGCAATAAACTTGGGGCATAGTTGAGTCAGGTGTTCCTGCGCCCCCTCCCAGAGCTTGTGAAAGCTTCAGATGCCAAAGTAGGCCCGGTTTGTGCCTCATCTTCAAGCCAAGCTATGCATTCGCCAGAAAGGGCGCAATTGAAATTGGGAGCGAGGGCCAGAAGTTCTCTTGTCCTCCATGCAGTGGAATACCGAGCTAGCTGTGAGCCTCAGATCAGAAATGAAGCTGGGTACTCTATCCCCTCTTCTAGGCAAGTCTAGTCCTCTCCAAGCTGACGCCGGAACCGGAATGGAAAGTAGAAGACACAGTGTGTCAAACCAACCAACTGAACGCCAGGTTGTTGAAACATGCTATAGCTCATCTCAGGCAAATCAAACCAGGGGCAGCGCCAAGCAATGTCAACAGCAGATCTATTGCACATCCAGTGGCACCACCATCCCTCGTTCGAGAAATCAACTAGCCGTTGGCGAAAGAAATAACCGCACGCTAAATATGCAGGACAAGAGTCCACTACTTTCAACCTGTCCATGAGCCAAACCTGGGAAGGGATAAAAAATAAGAGAGATTAAAGAATAGAGAGGTGTACGTAGAGAGAAAAGTGAAAAAGGGTTTTGAGAGAAAAACAGAGCCTGAGGGCCGAGTGATGTGAGAAACACATGTGAGAAGGGTGGGAAACATTACCTGCAAGAGTAGTGGACTTCCTGCGAACCTGGTCGTCTGCCGGCGATGGAAAGCATCCAAACCCATTAAAGTCTCAGCTAGTGTCAAGTCAATACAGCTCTTGCCCTCCTTCAAGCCTTGGGCAACTTCTATCAAGCGAATACTAGACCCTCTGAAGCCAGGGGCAAGCAGGAAATAAGCCAACATACATAAGCAAAGGGCATGTTGCCGAAAACCTTGCCAAAGACGATCGCCACGGTTGCCGGCGTCAGAAAATCAGTGAATGAGAGTGGGAATGTCAAGTTCTCCGTTGTGAACTAAAGATCGAGCATCATGTAAAGTGAGCCCACACGTCCATCCTAGAGCCTGGATGTGGCCAAAACGAGATGGGGCAAGATCTCCTCATCACACCGGGATTCCATCAAAGCTTGGAATTCTTCAATTGTGGGGCATATCTCTTGTCCCCCAAAGCTAAAAACATGTGTAACCAGGTTCCAACATCTAACCGCAACATGAAGGAATGGAAAACACAGCAGAGTACGACTCAGCGGGAGTAGTGTATTTATCCCGAAACCCCGAAAGTTCAACTTTTCAGAGCCATCTAAATTTGCAATCCAATCGGAGAGTTTTTCAGTAAAGAATGGCTCCATTTGTGGCAAAAATAGAGCTAGAATGAAGAAACCACGAAGCTGGAGCTTTTGTAGAAGATAAGGCAGTGAGTGGAGGCCAGGTGTTAACGTTTCAGAGGTTCTGCTCATCGATGGCCGGCAAGGGTTTATTGATGGCCGGCAAAGGCTCATCAATGGCCGGCAGGGGCACATTGATGGCCGGCAGGCCATCCTCCATAGCCGGCAACCTCCCTTTCATGCTCACTGACCTCCTTTGTGAAGATTTAGTTGTTTTTAGTAGTTGTATTCTGTTATTGGCATCTTTTGAGGTCATGTTTTTAATCCTTTTGGGGCTTAGGCATGTTTATTTAAATTGTAACCGTCTAGTTTTGTTTATTAAGTTGTATTTATGTTGTTTATCGAGTTGTTGCAATTTGCTTATCGAGTTGTGTTTACATTAATTAGCCTGTCAAGGCCTTGTGTTGTTTATTGAGTTGTGTTGTTCTCTTAGTTGTTAGCTGGTTCACTACCTGATTAAGACAATATCATTAGAATGTGCAGTTTTCAAAGATGATCAATCTCTTTTTCATGCTGTGCAATGTTATGCGATGATCAGAATGCAAAATGCAACACTTTTTAAATCAAAAACTGAGTTTTCATTCCAATCATGGTTTCTTTTTACAAAAAGAGTACGAGTTTTACAACGAAAATAAAACTGCCTAAGGCTGTACAATGTGCTAACACTACCAACAAAAAGAAAACAAAGCAAAAAGCATCTAAATTGGCGCCAGCCACGTCAAACTCGAGAGGCCCTCTTCATCCTCCTCCTCGGTGGAGCGGACTATGAAGCACTATCTCCATCGACACCACTATCTGAAGCTGAATTAGAGTCTAAACCGGAGCCCTCCTCCTACTCTCTAGCCTCACCACTAGTAGAATCCAAGCTGGCATCGTCGTCTCCATCCTCAGATGACTCTGACTGTGGACTCGCTGCCTCACCCTCATCCTCGCTCGTCTCATTATCATCCTCGTCCAGAATAGGCTCTGAGGGGCCACTCTCGCCACGAATGCCCCTAACTCTACCTCGGCTGTGTGTCGGAGCCTGTCTCCCTTTCCTCTCTACTGCTGGAGGAGGTACTGAAGGTCCTGCTGCGACTCCTGCTACAGCATCCAGTGGAGCTGGGGTATAAAAAGGGATCTCAAAAGGGCAGTTTGTTAGAATACATTAGTTGTGGTGTATATCAGATACAATGTATGGATGCAGTGTATGGGAGCAGAGTATCTATGCAGTGTTTTGATGCAATGAATCAGATCAGTGTAGTTTGGAGCAGGTTACAGTTAAAATGCTAATGCGTAAGCAGAGAATTTCATGGCATGAAGTGCAAACTGAAGGAAATTACTGGAATCTTGTAGAGGCTGAGCAGGTTCATGCTCAGCTGAACCATCCCCATCAGAGAAGCCGCTAGCTCGAGAGCCTGCCCGATGTACTCAATGGATGCCTATAAATGTGTTGAGATGATCAGTGGTCTATGAAGCATAATTGAAATGAACTGAATACACAAAATATAAAGTATGGAACATACCGGGGTCGGGCCTCAAACTCCGACAAGCTCGTGACAAGCCGGTGCGGGCTCAATGGGAATCTGATAGGTCTCCCCAGAATGTCCCCAGCAAGTCAATGAAGTAGGCAGCTCTGGTCATCCCGCTCTCTGTCTCTTCCCAGAATCTCTCCTGCCACGAGTCTTGGTCGCTCTGGCCCCTCTACCTCTCACTCTCGCAAATGGAGCTCTCGCTCCCTCACCTCCACGAACGCCAGTCAGAGGCGGCATCAGATATGTCTAGATGAAGGTCGCATAATCGCCCTCCACACGGAAGTAATCTGCCTCCAGCCCTACCATGAACTGGATCACCTCCTCAGCAGAAAGTTTGTGCGTCTCTCTCATGGACACTGGAGGTGCCATCGGTATGAATGGGGCAGGCAGTCCTAAAGTCTGACGCGTGAAACGCTTGCCCAAGAACTAGGCGCTGCAAATCGGGCCCTCGAGAAGGATATGATGGCGAGTGATGACTCTAGCTGTGTCATACT